>CAJRST010037777.1:12028973-12308560 GCA_907169785.1 Menidia menidia | reverse complement strand
GATAGATAGATAGATAGATAGATAGATAGATAGATAGATAGATTTACGTGTTTGTAAAAAGAAAAAAGAGTAAAGGAAAGGAAAGAAAAGGAGAGGAAAGGAAAGGAAAGGTTTGCCTGGAAGATTCAGACAACAATTACACTTGCCCTAGGAGGCCGAGGGAACCTGACCACGTTGCTATGGAAACTCAAGTACAGCAGAAAGTAACACAAAAATCAATTCAGATTGAGCTTATCTCTACCTCTTTCTCTTTCCCTTCTTATTTCACAAGGGCCACTAAGCTTGCTTGCAGTCTGAAACCTATTTTAACTATTGCCGAGCTTAATTAGAAGCAAAAAAAGACCAGAAAAGGATTTTTCATTAAATTTACATCAACAAATGTAGATTACAGAAAACAGTTTCAAATGAACTCTTTGGAGATCATTTAAAAAGATGTGGGCTTGAATGTGCAATGACAGAACACAGTAGCACCGTTCATTCTTTCTCTTTCTTCTCTTTCTCTCCATCCTCTCTCTTGCTTGCTCAGAGGGGCAGCAGCAGCTGTGTGCAGGTGATAAGCGTGTGCAGCGATGGGTGCTCGGCTCTGATTGGCTGCCTAACCTCCTACGCTGATGTGAAGATTGGAGGCTGCGTCTGTCAAAAGCCACTCTGTTCATGGTTGTCACTTTGTTACGTCACTGCCTCAAATGACAGTCTGACTGGCCACATTTGGAGAGCACAGCCTGCGATTTACATCCTCCCGCTATCAACGTTTCAGTGCTGCACATCCTCTTAGATTTAAGGGCCTATTACAGAAATAATGCCAGGCATATATTCAAATCCACTGTGATAACCCAATAAAATAATGACTGGGTCTCAGACAAATATCCTAAGTTGTTTTTAAACTCTGGTGCACATGCAGTCTGATCGTATAACAGACAGCAAGGATATTTCTGAAACAGGCTCCCTATTGCCCAGCCACCCCCCTTGTTTTCACCACAGGCACTCAACAGCAGTCTGCAGGGAGTTTGGGTGTTTGGATCTAAGTTGGTGGCTGTGGTATGGGAAGGTGAGGTCAAAGGCAGGCTGTTAGAATGCTCTGTGAATGTGATTGTCAATCTGTTTCTGGGTGCATTCGCAAGGTTCATACCAGAGAAGAGGCAAGGGGAGAGAAAACCAGCCTTGACGAAAAATAAGAATCCTTTCGTGCCTCATACATCAAGAATAAGATTGAGGGTCACCTTGCTGTGAAGTCAGCTGATCAGTTGCTGCTGAGAGATTCGAGTTGAAGAATGATTTGGTGAAAACGGCTGAAACTAGTGTGATACAATGAGTCTTTAACATTTTTGTGAACAAAGGCCTTTCACACGCACAGATATATATATACATATATATGTACCAAAAAAGAAAGATTGTAGCATGCTCTTTAAACCTCAGTTCACAAGCATAACACAAGCGTACATAGCTTCAATATCTTATTATCAGGTTAAAATATGAGATTGTCCATATAGAATCCAAAATCAGCCTCTCATCTCATATACTGTAGGAGGCCCTTCATGATCATGTTTCATCCCATAGAACTTGTTTATCTTTGCATGTCAACAAAACAGGCTCACTTATGGGTACTTGAGTCCATAGCAGCAACATGATGGAGTCTTCAGTTAAAAGACTTCATACGTGTTGTATGTCCAGTTCTCAGTTTGGGATTGTGTTGTTAAAATGCCATATTTGTTTTACCACACGGCATGGTAAAATTAGCTGCCATCAAATCCAAGCCAATATAATGCATTCATTTCTTCAAAGTTTTGGCAAACCCCCCCCCTTCTGACCCACAGCATTCGCAGTAACATTTTCACAGGCTCTGTTACACTCTTTTTCAAAAAGTAAACTGGATTGTGCGATCATGTGTAATGAGATAAATGAGAAATATGCCAATCCAGCAAAAGCACTCAATTATATCCCTTCGTCTGATTGGTGTCCAGCAGGTGTTCTAAGACTATGATCATGTCTAATCAGTGTTACAGAAACCCAGCATGAGGCCAGAGCCTCCAAGGCTCTGTGTGAAAGTTTGAAGAGGCTCAATGTGATTTAGTGTATTTTTCCAGATTTAACACCCTCTGAGAGGAATAAGAGCATGCATTAATCCTTGATTGGATGTGAGATGAGGAAGTAAAAATGGAGTGAAAAATCCCTATTAGGGTCAGCGGGTGACATGAGTTATTAAGTGCCTTTTTTACTCTAATCAGTCACTATTAAGATGGGATCAGACACTGCTGCATGGGGAGACGGGACGGCACTCACCAGTTTGTCTCCAGTTACCCCAGAGCTTCAGCTGAGAACATATGGACATGGACTCCACCACCTGTCACAAAACCCACATCTACCAGAGTTTATAAACAGAAATAAATGGCTTGTCCTGGCTGTAATTAGCTCACACTATGCTTATTACTAATCTGTGTTTTGGTTCAGTGCCAGACTGGTTCTGGCCTGGTTCCAGTCCAGTAGTGCTGTTCCGCAGCAATCCCTGAGCTCTGGTAGGATGAACTCTTCCGTCTGAAGCAGTTCCTCTTGATAGAGATCCAAATTTCTCTCATTTTCTGATCATAAACTACCTCTTGCATTTACTGCATTTTACTGTCTGAAAACATGTGATTCTCAAATCTGACCAATAACTGCCTCATTCAGAGACAGATATTTAAAAGATCCACAATAATGTTAAAATGTGTAAAGATTTAGATTTTTTACACTTGATTTCAGCGGATCTCACTGGCCTCGACCATAGAAATTTATAATATCACCACAAAGTAGATTACTGCACTGTATAGACAGTGCACTCTTCCAAATCAGTGCTCATTTAAGCTGCTGTCTTCAGTCCAAGTCAAACACAAAGAGGCATCCCCCATAGCCAAATTGCCTATTAAAGATGAGAGCATGTTCAGTCTCCCATTGCGCCGAGCCATCACCACCCTAATCATTCCCTGCTAAACAGTCTAATGGCTGCCATATTGCTACTGTTTATTAGTAAACACTGATGGAAGGATGCCCATCTCAACAGTTGTTGATTCTGTCAATCCATATGGAGTATCAGCTGGGAATCACAGCCACCATGCCAGAATGTTGTCTGCTGTTCAGTCTCCCGTCACTAAACAGATTGCTTTATTGTTTTATGCGCAGAGTGATCCTGAGTAGATGGCTTAATATAAAAAAAGAGCCTTAGATAAGACATTAAACAAATCTGAGAGCTGAGAACAAGCTCTCGTCTTGTATTGCTGCTTCACTAAATTGTTCTACTGGTGAACAGGAATCTGAAAGTAAAAAAGGAATTACAATTTGCATTGTATTTCAATAAAATTTACAAGTCTATGGCTTTGCAGCTGAATAGGAAGGATGTTCCAAAGATTGCCTTAGGTTTAAGATGCTTTTGGGAAGCCCATTCCAAGATCGATTTCCCTCCATCTCAGTCTCAGTAACCCTCCGATCGATCCTTATCAAATATGTATCATGTCCTGAAGCCCTCAGCACAGCTAAGATGCAGACTTCAAACAGCAACACCTCAAAGGGGAAAGTCGGATGAGAGCAAGGTTTCTTTCTTTCAAAATGGAAAATCTCTTCCTGAGCCAAGAAGTGAAACCAGTTGCTAATGTAAAAGGACAAAATGTGATATATGGCAAAAAGAATACAGAACGTATTGCAAAAGCCAAAGTATCTCAATGCAATCTCAGTCTTCTTAAAAGCTATGAAGTCAAATCTAAAACCAAACAAATGCAACCCAAGAATTAGCTTTACAGAAGACAGGTTTCATTCCTTCACAAAAAGCTACACACTATGTATACAATACATGCACAAAGAAAAAACAAAAAAACAACCCCCACCAACTATCTCTGCTTTGTTTCTTGCTAAAAGGGTCTCGTCTCGGCCTCCTTGAATTCCCCAAACTCCCCTTCACGCTGCACTCACATGTTGCAAATGCACAAAATGCATCCTTCAGCTCACGTTCCCATAATTCCATGTGGCAGCAGAGTGATTAATGCACACAACTATTGATTTTTTTCTTTGCTTTTTGTCATTCCTTTTATGGCAACGCCCCCCGCCCCCCAAAAAAAAAACTTTAACAAGGATGAAAATGACTGTGCTTTTTAACCGGAAATAAAAAAAATTATGACACCCTCATGAAAAAAAAAAAGAAAATCCACACTCAAGCTCTTATTTTTCAGGCAGCTGAGTGGACTGGGAAAAGGGGCGCAGTGAAAGACAAGGGTCAGCATTTCACTAACTGCTGATCTGTGTTGGAGGAGGGGGGTATAAAATGATGGGCCGGGTTGTTTCCATATGGTTTTACTGCAGGGTGGGTGGAGTATAGTGGAAAAACAAATAAAATACACACATATATGTATATATCCATAGAGAGTGAATGGAGTATATAAAAACATCCATCCACTCCCTAACACAAAGTCAGGTACCAAATGTGTACAGTACATGCACAAGTTCATACCAGTATCTACAGCAGATCTGACTCCCAATTGCTGTGTGGTTACACACAGGGATCACGCATTCATGCTTGAGCCGTGACCCACTTTCCAGCCTCCAAACAACAAGATCAACAAACCATGTTTGAGTGAGGAAGAGAAATTGAAATTTGTAGGAGATGGAGAGCACATGCGGGAGGACTGAACAAAAAAGAAGGAAGAAGGAGGAAGAAAATAGGAGGAAGAGAGGGCAATGTCATGCTGGTAACATAATGCAGACTGTTGTTTACCAAAGAAAAATCCTCACCCACTCTAAATCTCCTCCTTCTTTTCTCTCCTCTCACTTCTTTTCCTCTAATCTGCCCTCTTCGCTCTCTGCATTTCATTGCATCTTCTTTCCTCACAAGCTCATTTCTACCATCGTGCCCTCCTTTCAAGGTTGGCCTGACTTTGGGCGTGTTGAATTTACAGCCATATCTCTGCCTGCCTCTCAGTGCCCTCACTGTCAATCTCAGTAAAAAATGGAGGCAGTGGCACATCGCTGGCATGATAAATTCCTACCCGAGCAGTGACGTGTGAGCCAAACACCTACAGTAGCCATGTTGAAGACTTCCTTAGAATTGCAATGGCTTGGCTGGTGGCTGGCTCAGACTGTGATTCTATTAGCGAGCAAACTGTTTAATTAGCGTCTATAAGCACTCACAAGAACCCATGAGAGAGGGCTGAGCAGAATGCAATAGTGAGGAACCACTTTGTGGGAAGTCGCCATGTGTTTGACCGAAAATTGTAACAATAGATTTGTTTTAAATGATGCTGTAAGCATTGGATGGGATGATCTTGATAAAGCAAATGAAAAAACTGCATGTACATGTACACAGCAGGAAATCTACAGGGGCACTGAGCCAAGAAGATTATGCAATAAGAGAGAAAAATAGAAAAAGTCCAATAGTCAAGGCCAGCGTAGGAGAATGAAGAGAAGAAAGGAGGTTTAAAACAACAAATTAATTCAACAGTAAAGAAATAAGAAATCTAAATTTAAAAAGAAGAAAAGTGCTGGACATAAATGATGTCAGAAAGTGATATTTTCAACAAGCTCTTGATTAGGCAATACGGTATGTGCAGAACTATCTTTCTTTAATATGACAGTCAAGGTGGTCCAGATACGGACGGTATGGATACGATATGGATACATGCCTATCATATTATTACAATCGTTTGCAGTTTTAAAGGGAATACCAATGGCCAGTCACATGAGCCACTCCATGAAAAGGACCTGCTTGATAATAAAAGTAAGACTCCGCAGGGCCTCTGCAGGTGTCCTGTGTAACAGGCAGAAAGACTTTAGCCAAATAATCATTCCCATCAGGAAATACTGCTTCTTTATAGAAGTGTAAGTGATCTGTAACCAAGCTGAGGTTGGTGGTACAAGTCACAGTTAAGGGCCAAGGGTCATTGTCGTAACATTTTCTGGTGCCTGTTTGCTTTCTTCCATTTGCACATCTGACTCATGACCCCTTTTCTCCTTTAATTTTATATTTAAGATTGTGACTATTTTTATTTGCTCTTAATATCGTAAAAGTACTACAAACAATACCTCACATCAACCAATAAGATATTAAATTTATGCCCACGATTCAACTGTATGCATTTTAAAAGGGAAAGGGGTTTCTGCGACATCTTGTTTGTAGCTCATTCCATCTCAGAGTACTGCACTTGCTGCGAAGCTCTGGTCTGCTACCAAGGCCACCTTTCTCATTATGATGCCTCGTATCATGAATGATGAGAGACAAAAGGACGACAAAAAACACACCATCCCAGCTCCATCCCTTTTCAAAAGCACGGCCACTTGACATGAAAACACACTAGGCCATGCAGCAAAAAGGAAACTCTCCAGACATGAAATTGCGCACACTGACGCACAAAAGCGCACATGACAGCCCCAACACGCACGCGCACACTCGTGTTTAAATAAAAGGTCTATCATATAAAATCCTGGCAGCAACATAGAAGGGCACAGCTCAACTCCTCCCCTCTCCACTCCGCTTTCTTTGTTTTTTTTCCTTCTTTCATCTCTCTATTAGCTCTGTCAATTGTTTATCAAAAGCAGCGAGGAGGCGAACGGAGACGGGCATTTGAAAGCTCTTGCTGCGAGATGCGTTTTAAAATTCATGATGGGTTAATGGTATGTTAGTGGCAACATTAGGACCTGGTGAGCCTGCATCGTGCTCATTCACATTGAACAAGCCGCTTCAAACGACTGCGAAGCAGTCCTCGTTCTGAAAGGTAATTCATATTGTAATTAACTTTTCAATCACAGCTGATTAATTAAGATGGGGCCTGGGCTGTAATTATGCATCTATTTTTGACCCTAATGTGAATCACAACATGGTTGAAGATTTCAGCAGCTATGGATTAAGCCAGTTTCCTCTTTATAAGTTAGCATTTTGCCAATCATAAATAGTCAATTTATAGCCTAAGTTGTAACGCAGGCACAGCTGATAAGGTTAAGCTGCTTCACAGTGTAAAAGCGATGATTGTTCGCTGGCATTCGCTCAATATTAAAGTGACTGTTGTTTGTTGCTCTCATTCTGATGTACAATGGTAGACCTGTGCACTTGATGTTACCATTCCCAACAAAAACTTGAAATTAATAATTCAGTGCAGCTGTAGGATAGCTTTATTTTCTCTGCACTGGGGCTGAGTCTTCTTTTATGAAAAGTAAAGAAGAGCTGCAAAAAAACTAGGCTGGGTCAAACTGCATCCAGCTGCCATTGTCAAGACTTGTTTGGTTTCCTTCTGGTGTCTTTCCCTTGTTCTTGAGCCTATGAGCACACACACCAACACACACGCACACACACATGCACGCACACTCACGCACACACACAACTCTTTCTAACCCCCACTCCTTGAGTAAACATAGCCTCTCCATAACAGTGCGAGGTGAGTCCACTCATGCATCAGAATCTACCATCAAATATTTATCACTGAACAGCAGTGATTTTGACCATGTGCCCATGCTTTTGACAGCACTCGCCTACTGCAATACTTACTGGAGTAAACACGGACAATCCAATATCGTTGTTCTTCTGAACGCTTGTGAAGAACTCAGAAGAAAGCAGCGATTAAAGTAAAATCCATTCAAGCCTGGCAGGGCATTCTAAAGGCTGTTGGGTCACGCTGAGAAGTTAAAAATTTAAAAGAGCTGATTTCTTAAAACTGAAGTACTCAAGAAATTATTTTCATTGTCATGCACAATGAAATGTTGTTGCCTAATTTCAAATCTCACACCATCAAACTCTGGAGCAATTGTTTCGGCTCATAGTTTTAGTTTTAAAAACAAAACAATAACTACAACAAAAACCGCTGTGTGCATGATTCATTAGATTTGCAGAACATAATCGTATCTGCACGCTGCATATTTGCTCGCTGCCCGTAACATCAATGTCTCCAACCTGCAGCTCGCACAAGTAACTCGAGTAACCCCCAGTAAATAAATCAGTGGCATGGATCAAGAGACACATCTTCATGCTTGAGCACACACATTTAAAATGCCACCAAAACATCGTCCCAGATTCTGCCCTCAGTCAAATGACATCAAGTGCTCACTTACAGGTCCCTGAATTCCCCAGTATGAAGCAGAATCAGCCAGCGGGCAGTACATGGAGTAATCAACGAGATAAGTATCCGATTTAACTTTAGCGAAAATTCAACCTGAAGAATGTTTTAGTGTCTTGTGTTATCAAGCTGTGCTGCTGGATTCAAACAAGGAAGGTAAGTAGGTTGGTGCAATGTAATGCCATGTAAACTGGGCCACTTTACCCCTTACTGGACTCTAAATGGAGTTGGCTGAGGACGAGTGTGTACAGGAAACAGAAACCCAGTGATTCAAAGCGACAGTTATCAACATCCTCTGGCTAGTGAGAGAACATAGCTTGCACAGTCTGCAGAGCCCAAGTAATGGCAGACTACAACAGCAAAAAGATAAGAAGATGACTCACACAGCACATAGAGTCCAAACAGCCGTGAGCAAAGCAAATCAGGGAAGGAGCTGTGAAAAACAACCAAAAGAAGGCAGTACAGCTCTGTGTCTCCACCTGACATGGGATGTCACAAACCTAAGGTGACCTTTCGCAATGTGATGTCTGAAACATCTTGTGTACGAGTAGGTTCAGTCCTCACAGTTTACACATTGCATTTTTGTGTGGATGGTTTGAGGGCTAAAAGCTCTGTGCCAAATGAGTGTGTATGTAGTTGTAGAAGATTTACATATTGTACCTGAGCTGAGAGAAACTGTGTCTTTCTCCCATGACACAACGCTGACGTAGGCCTCCACAGAAGCAGGAATAATGCACTTGAAGACAGCTACACTGCCTCTCATAGCCTTCTGGTCTGCCACTCGAACTGTGTAGGGTTCTCGCGAAACTATTCATAAAGAAAAAACAGGAAATTATTTTTGAAATAGT
Source organism: Menidia menidia (assembly GCA_907169785.1). Classification (NCBI taxonomy): domain Eukaryota; kingdom Metazoa; phylum Chordata; class Actinopteri; order Atheriniformes; family Atherinopsidae; genus Menidia; species Menidia menidia. The sequence continues at coordinate 12,299,652 of CAJRST010037777.1, read as the reverse complement.
TTTCCAAATGTTAAACAGGGACTTTGAAAAACACGTTCAATTAAACATGGTTTGTCTAGTATTGTCTTGGGTATCTGGAAACCTTTTTTCTTTTTCTTTTTTACATACACAGATTAAATCTACCTTACGCATAACCATTACTCTTAAATTACACTTGAAGAAATTATGACAAAACACAAAATGTAGTACCACAACAACAACTGGCAACGTGGCCCTTCTGCCGTGGACTCACCAGCTTTGATGTGGACATCCTGACTCCTAATCTTGCCAGAGGGGTTCTCCGCAGTGCAATAATATGTGTTGTCGTGAATCAGCTTGCTGAAGCTGGATGGCAGGAAGTTGAAGATTTGGAGGGTTCCATTAGGATGGACGTGGCGGATGCCGGGAACATCATAGATCTCCTCGCCGGTAGCCAGATACCACCGCAGGGAGGCAGGTGGTGCACCCCCAGCAGGACAGGGAACCGAGGTCCCTGTGGTGCTGGCAAATACTACCTCTTGCAGAGATGCATTGACAAAGTATAGACTGGAATGCAGATCTTCACTGAAAACTGTTAAAGAGAAAACACAAGATGTTTGTTACAAACAAGCATTTTTATATTTCTTATAGTACTATTTTCTAAACCCTGTCCTTTTCTAATTAAGTCTGGACCACCTTTGAAAAATATGCAGATCGTTTGGCATAGATTTTGTTTTTGTTCTTCTTTACATCTAAATTTGTTTGGTTTTTCTAAAATGAATAATGAAAATGATTACATTTGGAAAGACTGGTATTCTCGTAAAGTCCCTCTTCGCATCTATTCATAGATCCACATCAGTCATTTTGGATTCATTAGTATATTCCTATCTGTGGGATCCTGAGAACATTAAATTAACATGCACTGCCTTGAATTATGAAATAAGGTCAGTTGTCATGATCATGTTCTAGCTTCAATTCAAGCCAGTTTCACATGAAAGGGAAGGATGTTAACCGCATTGTGTGCAGGAGCGTTCTCTTGAGGAAAGGAGGGTAATAAATGTCAATGTTGGACCAATTACCATCATAGAAATCAACAGCTGTTTGATTTCAGAGTAAAGAGAAGCCAGGCCAGCAGATGTGAGAAACAGAGCTTGTGTGTATTTCAGGCAAAGGACCACAGCACTTTTGTGTGTACTGCGCCTGCCGTCCCTGCCTGGTGACTCTTCACTGAACGGCTCACTGTGGCATTGGCAGCTGGCTTGGACCCTCTCTGGAGAGAGAGCATTTTAGCACTTCATAAATTCCTAACAAGGTTTCAAATTGCAAACGTTTCCTTCTTTTTCTCTGCTCCAGCAGCTCTAAACCAGCAATGAGACACTCCAGTGACCTGCTCATATACCCGCACATCTGCACGACACTTCTTCGTTGTAACTGATTAACAAGCTCTGGACATCTGCATAATTTCTGAACCAAAAAAAAAAAAAAAAAGGCATGCGTTTCAACAACAAATTTTAAGGGATCCAGTGCCAAGAAGAGAGTATAAATAAAACAAAAAAATGGTTTACAAAGGCCTCTTGTATCTAAATATCCCATACAACTTTAAATGTCTATTTACATGGAATATGAAGTCTCTTTTCATGTATATGGACATGTCAGTTGGTTTGCCTTGACTCTGTGATGCATATCATGTGTAACCCACTAGGACAGCTCTCCTACTAATGTGGCATATGTGATGCCTCCATGCTGAAACATCCATAATATCCAAACATAAATGATAATAATCACCTTTTAACCTTTTAAAGAAAATGCAAAGTCTTTATAATGTAGAGTTCATAGTGGAATTGGAATATTGGTATGTTGGATTTCATAGGAATGGTAAGTCAGGTACTCGGGTCTCTTGGGCTTTTTGGAAGGCATTCTAACAATTTAACATGCGCCCTCCAGTCATAGGTTACCTCGTAATCCTCATGCAAATACATCATTTGCAAACATAGCATCTGCCAGCCATTTGCAAGTCAGAGTGTGTAAACTCTACATGGCATATTTCTATTTTATCAAGACAGTGCGGTATACTCCTAGAGATGAAAACTGTATCCACTCTTGTCTCCAGTCTCTTACATCAAACAAGTTTTAGCCAATTTCAATGTTTTAAAATGCAGCCAGATAGTGTGATGGGTTGTGGATGGGACTGTGGCACCAGCCAAGATGAAAATAATACATCAAAGTCATATTAAATTCTCATTAATTCTCTTTTTCCAGCTGGCGCAGGAAGTACAATTCTTCTCAGTGCTCTGTTGATAATACAGCCCGGAGATGGGAGGGGTGGGGGTCAAAACCACACCTGTTCACGGATGTTGCTCAAGGTAAGTGTGAAGGAGAATGTACTTTAAAACACAATTTTTTCTCTGCTCCAGCAGCTCTAAACTAGCAATGAGACACTCCAGTGACTCGCTCATATACCCACACATCCGCACAACACGTCTTTGTTGTTACTGATTAACAAGCTATGGACATCTACATCATTTCTGAACAAAAAACGTTTTAAAACGGCAACCATTTCTACAACAAATTCCAAGGGATACAGACTGTGTAGAAAATCTGTTTAATCTCATTCTTATACATGGGCATGTCCAGATGGGAGAGCTATCTTTTGACAGCGTCACGGACCATGGTGAACTACTTCCCCTCACAAGCATGCACATTAAAGACTGTTTTAGAGCCATCTAGTGCAAATTTGCAAATATCAAACAACTAAATCTAAGGCCCTTTGAATAAAGGGAAGCAATTTCCAATTGGGGTACATTTACAGCTGTGTGTTCACTATGGGGTTGTATTGAGGGTTCTCATAGGTTGCTGTGTTTTTTATACAATTCTAAATATTTAACAAGCAAATTCTTGAGGAAATAAGGATGTAGTGCTTTAAGTACAACTTAAGTTTTTTTTACAAACTATATTAATGGATGGTAGAGTTAAAGAACATTTTACAATAATGTGAGAATAATGTGGGAACTGCTATTTATTCAACTAAATGTGTTTGACAGGACAAACTCAAGTATCAAACTCTTAATCTTAGCAATAATTTGGCCTTGGGCATTAAAATGTTTGCTTTTGTCGTGAATAAGTTTAAGGGAACAGGAACTAAAAATAAAACAGTCTTTATCTGTCTAGGTTATCCTTGTGGGGACAATATTTTGATGTTTGAAAATAACTTCATATTGCTGACTTTAAACAAATTTATGATGCCCAATAAAAGATTTATCTCAACAGTCCACACTGGACTCAAATCCTGAGCCAAATATCAATATTGTGACAAAACCATTAAAATGTTCAATAGCCAACGTGCAAGGAAATGCTAAGCCATGTGTAGCATAACTCTAAAAAGGGAAAATGAATCAATAAAATATCCACCTGTGTAGTTTGTGGTGGCCTTTAAAATATATTTTTTTTTTAACCCAAATGACATGGTGTGATGTTCTATTTTTATGTTTTTTTTTATTGTATTCAGCCTGTAGGGAAGCCTGCAGGTCACTGCAGTAGGACATCCTAATGATTGATAAGAGGGACTATCTGTTTATCTATATTTTGCTGTGCTGGCCACAGGTATGTGTTGTGAATATGCTCATGTAATCTTTTTTAACACACATGTATCTCTCAGCTTTCTGCAGCCAAGCTGAACATGTAGTGTCATGCTTTCCTATTTGTGCATTTCTCTCCTTTGGAGATTGAAGGCCTTCTCTCAGCATAACTGTACACCACCATCTGCCATTAGTGCACTTTCAAATACTGAATTCTCTGGTTGCTTCTGATGTTTTAAACTCTTTTGGGTTTAGAGTCACGTAAAATGCTAACTTTCTTATCCAAAATGGCATCCTACGTTGACCAATTTCTTTTTACAAACTCACCTTAAACTGGGTTGACCGCATCTTTTTGATCAGAAGCTGAAACTCCTGACGCCAGACAGGGTGGACCCAGTATTTACTTTAACCAAGAAAACAACAAATTTATCCTCACCACTCCACAGCTCCATCCCACTAATGTCCAAAATGGATTAATCAATAACATGCATCTGCTTCACTAGCAACAAAGAGCATTTCCACAAAAATGCGGTCATGATGAGAGATCTCTAAGTATATGTGAGCTCTGTCTTTTTGCATAATCATAGATTGTAAGACCTGGCCAGCAGGTGGAAGTCATCTTAGCAGTGTGTTCTGTGCTGTATTGTTTGCTCAGAAGATGGCGGAGAGAGGAGCCACTCGGGGAACCATCCTGTTGTTGATTGTTCTTCTTTTTTCAGGTTACATATTTAAAAGATGCATACATAAAAACAAAAACTTTGTTTACGAAGGCCATTAGTATCTAAATATACCATACAACTTTAAGCGTATATTTACATGGAATATGATGTCTCTCTTCATGTATATGGACATATAAAGCATATCAAGTTTAATTAAACAGGACAGCTATCCTACCTGTAGAAATGTGGCTAATGTGATGCCTCCATCCATACTATTGTAACATCCATCATGTCTAATTATAAATTGGAATAATCACCTCTTTAACATAAGAAAATGCAAATAGATGTAGTGATTTAGAGTTCATAGTGGTATGTTAGATTTAATAGGAATAGTCAGTTGGGGTCTCAGGTCTTTGAGACACCAGGGAAGACAAAGATAATAGTATCAAAATGACATTGATGAATCAAGGAAATTTACATTTTTTTGGTTCTTGGACAATTATTTGTTTAAAAATAATGCAAAAGAAATAGATAAAAATGCTCTGCAAATACTCCACCGTGTCTAACTGACACAGAGTTTAAAGTGTAATAATAGCAGATTTCAAGAAAAGGAGAGATCAAAGAATTGTAGGTCAACCTGGAAATCAGTACGAATGGTGAAATTGGATTAGGATTAATGCCGCAGCAGCTTCGACATTCTTTAACACGTTGAAACTACGTGGGAGCAAGTCAATTTAGACTAGAAGAGTGATCACAGGATTGATTTAATTAAAAAAAAGTAATGGACTCTGGTGGAAGGGTGAAAATCACAGCTGTACTCATTTTTCAAAGCACAGAATCCAGGAGTCAGATCACAAATGGTCCAATCGCACAGGAACATCTCCCTCTTGGACCTCACAAAGAGCATCCTGTCATGCCCCTACAAATAGCCTCAGGACCCAACCACTTACTATGCTGCCTGTGAGAAAATCAGTTATCGGTATAATTTTTCATGAGCTCAGCTGTAAAGGTGAAATAAATGGCACTGTTCAATAATGCATCATATGCATCCATAACCGACTATGATTTTTTTCCCCACTAGGATATTCTCAGCAATTTCATCTACACTTCAGGTGAAGCAGCCCAATTTTATTTTCGGCTCTACCCCTGATTTTGAAATGGCTGAAATCATGAAAAAGACATTATGGATGTCAATTAATGTTAGGTATTTTTATCAGGAGTAATGTTAGTAGATGCAATTGTAAGTGATGCTAATTTCTGGCTCAACTCTGGTCTCCACCAACCAAAACTTCTATTCTTCAGGTGGTAATTGCCAAACATTGTTTAATTGCTTACGGTCTCGTCTTTTTGAAGCTTGCATAATGTTTAAAATCATAACAAATAAAACGAGATCTGGTGCAAAGGATTACATATAAAATTACATATAATTACATATAAGATATATGTTCATAAACATCTAACTCAACAAGTTAGCCATTAAATTAGAAAATCAATCAGTAAAGAACCAGTAAAAGAACTTCTGATAGTTCTTTCATGGTGAGACAAGATTTTAGATTATTTCTATATTTTAAAAATGTATTATTGTTTTCAAAGAGAATTATAATTATTGTGCTAATTTGCTTAAACATCATAAAGGAGATATAAAAAGTTGTTGTTTTTGTCTTTAACATTGTGTTGATGACATCCAGATAGACCTGGATGTCATCGGCAAAACAACAAAAACAAGGGAAACATTTTTAGAATGTATTCATGTACTGTATACATCTTTTAGCTTGTAAAATATACATAACTTTCGTCCCAGCTACATATTCTGTCCCCTTTGCAGGTGCTGTCTTTTGTCATGAACTCCCTCTGATACGAGAAAAGAGACAGTATGAATCAGAAAAAGGCAAAGATGGAATCAGGGAGACAGTGGATTAAGTTCAGCTACCTATGTTTGAGATCGCGCATGTGTTGCATTTGTATAGTAAGCAGATCCATTGTCTGAGTTGTCATTGCCACCTCGGTGGGGGGACTCAGCACTGCTTGGTAGTGTGGCACCGGGAGCCTCACGGTGACAGTGTGACAGCAGGAACCTTGGGTAATTAAAGCAGCCCTCTGCTCTGTGCCCTTAGGGCAAGTCTGCCTGGGATGTGAAGATCATACCTGACTCAGTCACAGTCAACACTAACGGAGGCTGAGGCAATTTTCATCCTAAAAACAAGTTCCTATTCCTGCTGTGCATTTACAGATAACAGCATTAGTATGATAGATGCAGTGCTTGGGATGAGGCCGTCTTCCCAGGAGCCAAAAATAATACTCTGACCTGTGTATGACCCAAATTTTAAATCCAGGGTATGTTTAGGTTGTTGTTCAGTTAAATGGAGGAGAAGAGAAAGGAAATATATTCTACTGGAGTGTTTTTTAGGTGTATCAAAGTCCATGAACCTGAAAATATTTAGTAGTCAGAAGTACTGAAACAGGCAGATGATAACCCGTGCGGGCCAGGGAGTTCACTGTGAGTAAGCATTCCCACTGATCTGATCTGCCCACAGGCAATACACCATGCACGCAAGTTAAATGACTGTCTACCAATTTGCTCTCATGAATATTAAGCAGGGCAGTGACAGTAGAAAGGGCTGCTGTATGCAAGCTGCTGATCTACACCGACAGATCTGCCCTCTGATGTCTTGGAGGGGCGGGCAACAGTAAAACGAGGCCCCCACAGCTGACGAGCTTCCTCCTAAATCCGCCAGTCTATTTTCATGTTCCGAACGGGCCACTGTTTCATCATGGAGAAGCTGGAGACGCTGGATTGTGTCCCAGTCAAACTGAGCAATGAAGACATTGATGTCTAAATTACTCTGCGGCTGATGAAGATGATGATAAGAGCATGAGAGGGAATCTGATGAGGGATTATATTGTAGCAAACTATAGCAGCTCCCTCTGCTGCTGCAGCTGATGAATATAAACCTCCACTCCTACAAATTGTATATTGCTGTATGATCTAACAAACATACTCGTAGATGGAGAGAAATCAATCGCTGTAGTAAAGTAAATAAAACAAAAAATGCATTCAAAGCACGACTCAGTGTATATTTCCATAAAGGTGGATTTCAGCATGTAAAGCTAAAAAACACGACAGATTAAAACCCCCTTCTCTTTCTTAAAAGGAACCTTTTACAGTTAAAAGAGCAGTGTTTCTTCTCCTCAACCTTAATACCAAGAAGAAAAATATCCATAGATGACTGATGTTAATCTTTTTGGCAGACAAATTTAAATTCTATGAGTAGTTTATCAGTACAAGGTAAAACATTGATGGAAGTACACAGGGTCGCATATAAACATCAATAAAGATTTTATTTTAAAGTATACTCTTTTTATGTGAATGCTAATATTCAAACCAACTGCCGTATTCACCAGATATATCAGTTTTTCTAACTGAAATCATGGAGTGCGATTAGATATACTAAATAATACTGTATAATACTATTAACTACAGCTAGAAGCAGCAGTCTGTCATCATTATGACCAAGTATGTCTGCATATAGCCCCCTCAGTCCTTTGCCAGTAGTCCTGTTGAGTCAGTAAAACTTCAACTCTTTTAGACCCTCTCTACCATTCCAGTCTACCAATACACGTTGAGTAGATATAATCAAATAGCCTTGAAACTAATCTAATGGTCAGCTTGCACAACCTCCATTGATAATACAATCAAGCAGCATACTTCTTTTTCAGCAGATAACATTTGCCGGAGGCCTTACGTCATTTGGACAGGCCACATAGTGGACAACCAGCCCTAGCATGTCACCAAGCATTAAGGTAAGGGCCTTCAGAGATGTTTTCATGGATATCGAAACATGACTGCAATCCACCTGGGTGTCACCTAAGGTAATAGGATGTCTAAGGTGGTCTCATTTTTCATTAGGGTTTGAGTCCAGACATAAGAGGTTGCTGAAAAGTGTGACCTGACACATACACCTTTTCGGACTTTATATTCTTACCATATTTTACCTGTGTGAACACTGGGCTTTTCTGCTAATTCTCAACATAAATCACAGCACAAAAAGTGGTTGAAGTTGTAGATCGGTTTCTCGTAAAATTACACATCAGGAAACCCTATTATATAATTACAGGCCAGGTTAAATGACAGATGCCACCAAAACCCTAGGTCTGGAAGTTGACCTCTTCATGAAATACCTTAAACTCCATGAAATTGCAACTGCAATGAGGCCACTGTTAACACACAGCTTTTTTGTTCTTTTGGAGTCAAAACGAGTCTCAAAGTTTTAAAGATATCTCTTAGTGTCATTGAACGTTTTGAAATAGCTCTAGTGTGTTGCTTGACAATCAAATCAAAGGCAACTGGCTCTTCAATATTATATGCATTTCATTCTTATATTTTCCCCAAGTACTGCATACGTAACTGAAAGATTCCACTTGGGGCTGATCAGTCAACCGGGGGATATAATGTTCAAACTTTCCTCTGGTAGACTTAAAGAAACCGTCAAAGATAAAGAATGTTTCATAACATACGAGAGCTTGGATGCTAGTGATGAAGATTTTTTTAATTAATTTGACAACTTTAGAGAGACAGGCAATTACACACAATGTAAGGGTAAAAAACTTCTTTTTTTAACCATCCTTCAGTTATTCATGGTATTGTTGACAGAGCAAATTAAGCATTAATCGAATTTTTTAAAGGATTTGTCTGACATATTTTCTTAACAACAAGGCCATTTGAATTGTGCAGTCACTGCTAACACTCTTTTATTCAATCTGAATTCTGGCTCCTTTCTGCATATTTTGCTGCACTTTTAAACTCTTCATAGCCGTGCTGTTCCCACTACAAGCCCAGCACAGGTAATAATAGCATTATGAGGCCACATTGGCTCTTTGAAGATGTAACACTGTCCCTGTTTTGTCCAGGAGACGTCTGTGGCCAGCAGCTGGTGGAGTGTGTTAATGTTGATGTCACAGCAGCTGGCTGCTCTCATCCTGTTAGCTCTGCCTGCTATTATCAGTTCCCCTCACCTCACCACGCCCCCACTCTCACCCCCCTCCCTTTTGCTTCTGCAAACTGCTTCTGCGTGCCTCGCTCATTTTAATACTCCAGACTCATTTGACCGTCTTTATGGACTTATCATATTAAACATTTATCGCAGCCATTTCCCTAAACCAAGCATGTTTATTCAACACTTAAGGGACCGCAGCACGGCTCCTTTTAGCACCCCCACCCACCCCCACGTTATACACACTTATTTTCTCCTTTTCCTCATTTCCCTCTTTTCTTTACTCCCTCAGTCCCCGCGGCTTGCTCCTTCTCTACACCCACTGCCTGAATAAAAAGGAGAGGTAATTTTGTACAGTTTCTTCCTTATTATTTTCTCGGTCATATTATTCTTCAGAGGCTGGGATGCTGAGGGACTCATGCCGTCTGTAGCCAGACACTGAGTCAGAGATATGTATTCTGAGCATTTCTAAGTGTTTTGGATGAAGTGAGTTTTAATTCAATCATGTGATCAAACACTTTTGAGGATAATCGCTTGTGGGAATGGATGGTCTCAATATAGAGACAAACAACAACCCTTGATAAACCCCATCTATGTTTTGCAAAATGATGAGGGGATATTTAACAAAGCAGAACTGCTCATTTTCTTTAATGGAACCGCGCAGGGCCTTGTCCAAATTACTTCTTTTTTTTTTAACAGAAATTGAGACAATTCTCTATTTTTATAGCACGGCCACTAAAAAATGATCTAATCACCGTTATACTAGTTGCAATCAAACACATTACTGCCAGGCCCTGTGCCCCCATATTGGATCCTATACAAGATGGCTTACTGCAGCATCACACCTTGGGTTGAGGAAAAGAGGGCTTGGAATCTAGGAATACCACATAGTGTTAAGGTTATTGACAATGCACTCAGTCTCACACTGGGCTGGGGGAATCGATGAGTGCTGGAAGGACATAAATCTGTGGCTCCAGTCCATGTCACACCCTGACCCACCCAGCTTCCCAATTAAACACTCACACGTTGTGGAGAGAACACACACAAGAAAGCATATCCAGCAAATCCTCTCAACATAGAGCATAATGGTGCTCAGAAATGCATGTGAACCCCAGAAAATACACAAATCAAGCACTTAATTTACACACCGTGCACACACACACACACACACACACACCTCACACAGTATGAACAAGATGACAGCACTTTAAAAATGGTGGGCTAAAAATAACCATCGCTAACTTGGTCTTAAATCTTAGCATCTGTGCCAGGTTTAAAAATAAAGAGCAGTGTCGAGAAACCAAGCTGGACCCATTTGTCTTTCTGTCATACTGTCTATCCAGCTCTGCCTCTTCCATTATCCTTTAGCCTACTTTACTATTCAGAAGGTGAGCCGACTTGGTGGTGAAATGTCGACAGGAAATGCAGCCTTGAAAATGGGACTGAAAATGCAAATAAATAAATTACAATGGTGAGAAAACAAGGAGGCTAAGAGATACATGATGGCATTCACTTTTTCCATGTCAAAGGTACAACATGTCCATGCCATGCAGGAGCAGAAAACCAAGCTAAAAAGAAGCATTAAGTTTGGCTGCTGGACTCTTGGTGTGCTACAGAACATCAGGCACATGCATCAAGCTCAGGGGTGCCGGGATCAATTCAGCCTTGGGCTGCCGAGTGTGTCGAGTTCAAAGCCTGGCCCTGGTATGTGGAGGACTGGATTAAGGGGCAGTATTTATGAGCTGCAGCTTGAATGTTCGTCTGGATGGGTGATAGATAGGATATTCATCAGATCTCCGCCACCTGTCTTCCACAATGAACAAAAGCTCCGGTGTGAACCACCACAAGGACCAACGAACGAGTGTGCAGTGGGGCACCGATGGCTTGCACTACATTCTATGTATAGATTTACACACTGTGCAAATCTTGGAAACGCACAATAATTTAGTGTCATTGGACGAAAACCCCACAAATACCTCTCATAATATCGTAATTGATGTGGTCAATGGGAACACTGGATTTTTGCTCCCCCTGTTTCCAGGCTTTAGCAAAATTTCACCATTGATGAGGACACGAGGAAGGGCTTTTTTAAAATTATTATTATTCCAAGTGGCACGAGTTCAGTTGAGTTTTTATCTAGACCACAATCCCTACAGTCATAAGAGGTCAATTGAGTTTCTTTGATTCCTCCATTCTTTCTGTGTATGAAAAGTGCATGTAAATGTCTGTGCAAGTCTGGTGGGAGGGGCTTGGGAGGGAAAGACAGTAAGAGGTAAAGCTAAATTGTATTTGCTTTTTGCCTTTTTTTTATCTGAGCTTTCTAAATCATGTGTATAGTTTTGTTGAAACTCCTTCATAATGATATAGACAAACTCAAGTCATAATACATTATCCACTTAAATATTAAGATGCTTCTAAATTACGTTAGCCTTTTCCCCTAATGGCCACATAATTGTTTAATTAGTATCTTATAAGTTAACTCCAAATAAAGAGCTACATGCATGTCCAAAGTTAGTATATTTAATATGTTTTATTATTTATTTGATATGATTATTGTATCAAAATTACTTTTAAAAATTATTAAAGGAAGAATGTGCGCTTTATGACATTTTTGGTGAAAACATTCTTATCGTTGATCATGATTTTGGGTTAATTTTAGGGCTCTGACTTTATTCTGTTCATTGCAGTTGATTAGATACAAAGTTCCTTTGCAAGCTGCACAGAGGATTCACAGGATGGGCCGAGTGACATCCGCATAAGAGAAAGTTCGGTAAACAATGATGCAAGACCAAATCTACAGCATTGTATTTTTGTGCAGCTTATAGTATGGTCACGCACTATTTTATCAAGCCCCTGAATAAGAATACTCACGCAAGAAAAAAAAGAAGGAGTAGGTATCACGCACAGGAGTTTCTATATTGTCACATGGCATATTTGTGCCCTCTCAGCTAAACAGGCTGGTATTCAAATTTGCTTGCTCTTTTTTGGAGGGATGTCTTGGTGTCTGTTATAAACCCATTGCCTGGGTGACGTCACCTGGTAATTATTTGCTATTTTCAAAATTCCCCTTTCACCAGTGGTATATTTACATGTATGATGATCTCCCACTTAAGAAGCTGCAGAATGTTTTGAGCATTTATTCACAGAGGCCACAGAATCATACATCTTTCAATCATTTTTTTCCACTGAAGAGTATCAATACAGGGTCATGGACAGTGGCATCCTGTTGACAGTCAAGCTGTAAACATGGCTTTAGGTGTAACTTTAATGTAAAATTGAACGGTGAGCTCATTTTCTGAATATTTCCTGAAGAAGCAGACAGGCAGACAATTGCACAAGGCCTTCCTGGAATCAGGGTTTTTCTACGCAGAACTGCTGTTGGAACAGGGCGGCTTATGACGATGGGCCATGGGTTTTATTTTGCAAATGTATCAACCAAGCAACATAAATCTGACATTTTAGAACTTAAAGTAATGAAGTATGATTCAAAGGCCATTTTTTCCATCTGAAAGCCATGCAGTGAAATGTAATTACATTTAGTGGAAGGGTTGAGTAAAAACCCACAAGAAGTGGTGAAAATCTAAATAAAACCCTTTTTCTTTACATTTTTAGATGCATGGTAACAGTCGTAACTAACAGATGAGATGATTTTCTTAAGGTGTCAATGGGCTCTCCTACATACCAAAGCAAAAAGTGTAGTACAAGATTGTCAGGCTCAGCATTGATATATATGTACTTTATGTTCAATCTGTAGATCAAAAATAGTCTGGTAAGACTTTTTCAGTTTTGGAGGCTCCATATTTCATCAACCCAAAATCACTGATGAAATATAAAACTAAATGGACGTATTCTGATATAACTGCTGCGTGAATAATGTCAACACACCGATTAAGCCCCAAATAGCTAAAACTATGAGGCACCGTCTATAACAAGGTGTATTTTACCTATTGCAGTATATCAAGAACGTTTTGAATACAACATGCTGACCAAATTCAAATCAGATTCAAATCTTTCTATTCTTTCTTATGCTCTTTTCATTTTTTATTCTGGACTCTTCGATAAAGGAAGAACCCTGCAGGCACTGTATTTTCAGAGTAATTCGTCAACATGTTCTGAAATTCTCTGAATATAAGCCGAGAAGATTTCTGGACAGTAGCGCAGGACGGTCCTTTCTCCACTCAGACCGTTTCATACTGAAGCTTTTACGCAAGTCCCAGTACCTGTGCAGTGCTGCACAATGATATAACATGTCACTTTGCTAGGTGTTGAGTGAATTAAAAACATCCCATCTTCTGAGGAGCCTGTCTGAGACAGAAACCCACGCCAGATGTACTACATCCTCACTTTGCACGCATGATCAAACACCTACATCTGGGTGCTGAGGGCTTTCCTGCCCTTCCCCGCAGATGCTAAATGATATCGTTAACATTTTAATGCAGGAGACATTTACACGCAGGCTTGCGCAATTACACCTCTGATTCGCTGGAATCCAGACAGACACAGTGTGATCGGTAATTAGATTTTACATTGGGTGAAACGTAGCACACACACAGATGCACACACATAGTCACCAAAGCTTGCTCCTAATTAGAGAACTAGACAGACTCAAGGATGTACAGTATCGTAAAGTAGCCCTCATTATGGAGTTAAGATGCATGAACTAGGGGATATCTATTATGATCACACATCAGGGCATCCATTACCCAGCATTAGCAGCTCTTTCAACTGGAATCATGTACTGAGTTCAAATGTAACCCAACAAACCCTCTTACACAAGTGAGTAAGAGTTAAAAGGGTTTGTAAACTTAATTTAGCCTGTTAGATATTTGCATGAGAATAAAGACTCCACAAGGTGATCTATCACTTGACTACATGGTCCAGGTGTTCAAGGGTACTGTAACTTCACTTAATGAATTAGGATACTTCATGTGCAACCAAATCCTAATTTGGTTTAATTACTAAACAGACCAATATCGGTCGGTGCAGCTGTAAAGCCGGTTAGGTTTGACTACATTCCAATATAAAGCTGAGGAACAGCCACTCATAACTGGGTATAGATGTTTAGAATTGAGTACTGCCTCACAGTTCAAGCTCATCAGAGCACTTCTTTCATCTGCATATAGACTTATTGCCGTACAAACACCAGTTCCCTATTTCTATGTTGAAGCCAAGTTGAATCTATCTATCCGCCCCAGTCCCTGTGGCATTTCCATCCAGAGTTTAAGGTTGCTAATAATGCGGGGTCATGTAAAATTGGCAAGCTAACTGAAGTTGGCAGCTATTAAGTGTACTGTAAGCTACACAGGACTTGATGCTCTGGAAGAGCTTCCTTATTTCAATGTGGATGTGTGGGCAGAAAGGTCACAGCTAATTGAGATCAAAATTTGATTGCAGGATTTCATAACCTCTTCGTAAATGTTCATTTATTGACGGCGTGGAAGATAAGCCCAGAGGGTTAAGCAATGTGCATCTCTACAAATCATTCCAGCCTTTGTGGGGACTCAATGAGATGCCTTGTCTCGTTATATCTTTCCAATGAGAATTTGAATAGGGCAGTTTTAGCTATCTGTGCTTTTGCCTCGAGGCAGCTCTCAGGGAAATGTTTAATGTTTCCTTGTCTGCGTTGATGACTACATTTCTAAATTCTACTTTGTACAGAAGAAGCATGAGGTGTTAAATAGAAGGCAGAAAAAGCATCCTTACCAATGCATCAAAAATATTTTTGGCTACGGTATAAGACGAGAAAGACTATTATTTATATCCAAAATGTGCAATTTGTTAGCATTGTGTAGGTATATAATTGCCAATTCACTTGTCCCCAAATTCAATATGATGACATCAAATGGTTTCAATGACAGAAAATGCCCAACGGACCAGTGAATGGTATGGCTGTTTTGTCTTATTTACCTAACAAAAAGGTGGGAACAGTAATGGAACAGGATGTGATTAACTCCACAACAAACTGTACTGGATAAATCTCATAGTTCCACTATATAGTCATTCACTACATTATCTACTTTCTTTAAGGTCTGCCATTTTGTAGATGTGTCCAGTTTCTGAAAGATTTACTCACAGCAAAGTAGATAAATATGATCACCACAAGCACTGGTGAAAGAAAGAAATAATCATCTGACCTTAACCAACTACTGCTATTGCCATAAATATTTTTTTTTGTTTTTACATTGACACCAGACACACACCATATAGCCTTCTACCCCATGCAGTGAGGAGTGAATGGAAGGAACGTTTTAGGACACAGCCCCTGACGCCCATTAAGGAGGTTACCATAGAGACAGGCCAGTGAGCAGGTCTAACTCTCAAACAGCAAGAATTGTCTGGAATCCAATCTCTGAGCTGGTTTCAATCTGCAAGGTCATTCATTCATTCTGACAATGACTGCTCAGCCGATGAACACCCCATTTTCATGAAAATCAACAAAACATCCAGTCACAGAGATCCAAGTCAAATAGCAAGACTACAATATCATGGTGCAGGAAAAAAGCAAGTCGTCGAGCCATTTGTGCATTAAAACAAGTATTTAACTGAATAAATTCATTAAAAAGGATGTTTGCAGTGCAGAAGACGAAGACAAAGTGCAACGTCTGCACTCAACACTGTCTGCGGCTAAGCCCCTATCAGTTATTTGCCACAGGCCTCTTCAATAATCCCTTATGCAATAAACGGACACAATCTTGCACGGCAGTTGATCTAATGTCAGAGTCAGATGATTATGATTAATGAGGATTCCTTATTGTTCCTTTATGAGTTTCAGCACAAGCTGGGCTGAGGGAGATACCATTTTACATGGAGTCAATGTCAATAAACGACACTGACTGAGGGTAGCCTCGGCGCTGAAAAAGAGTCGGCACACAAATGAAAATTCATTTCGAAGCCTATTTTTTTTTTCCTTTCTTTTTTCGCTTCCTTTCAATCATTCTGGCCAAGGGGGAAAATCCATTTTGTGGGGGACACACACAACACCATAGCATTGCTCCTTGATGCAGTTAAACATTTTTCATACCTAAAAATCCTCACTTCCCCAATTTATGCTTCATGAAATCAGACATTTTTTTGTTTCTCTTTCGGTGTTTGAATTAAAGCAACCAACCGTCGGCTTGTTCTTTTTCAATATTTTAACAATACCCATTTCGTCACCTTGAAATGTTTTCTTACAGACATGTTTCCATATTTTTTCCCCTCTTGCTCTCCTTCTTCTCTTCTCCTTGTCCCTATTTCTGTATACACCCAGTCGGCCATAATCCCTCCCTTTGGAAGGCACTCTAGCCAATAACTGAATGCAATAAACTGTATCAATTTTCCACTATTGATTATGGATACATTATATGAGCACACAAATATAAGCGCTGTGTGGTGGCGGCGGTGGCTACAGGCATGTGTGCAGTGAAACACATGCATATAAATACACACCATGAGAAAACCCATAAGACGGACAACTCGACTATAGGTTTCTGAACACAGAATTTATATGGAAAACATTTTCTTACTTTTAAAGCAATTCTTTTTTTTATTGTAGCTATTTTAGTGTTTCCTGAAATTAATGTGAGCTCTCTGGAATTTATGTAATAAAAAAAGATTGTTAATACGATTCAAATGAGCAGTTTCTGTTCATGGTGCTTTTTCTCCTAATGCTCTTTTAAAAAAAATGTCATTTCAAGGTAAATTACATGAACCTGTGATCAAATTTAAGAGCAAATTGGTGGTCAAGATGAGCATGACATTCTGACAGAAGGGTGGATAAAAATTAGAAGTGGGAATTTAAAACAATGTGAAAAGAAACTGTTGACTTAGACATGTTAACAAATTGACCACTTTAATACTTCCTGCTGATTTAGGCCAAATTGAAACTGAAAAATATGCCCACTGTGGGGGGAGGGGGAAAGGGTTAAAACAAATGTCCATTATATCAAATACGTCACTTATTACTAAGGGCCACAGTGGAACAGGGATGTGACAGAATGAGTACTGTTAGGCATAAAATACGAACAAACAAAGCACATTAATTTTCTGCATTTTCAGCCAGTAAAACATTAAACTAGAAAATGTGTCTCTAACGACATAAATTAAACACATTTCTTCCATGCATCGTAAAAACTAATGTGATCTATTCTTTTTTATTTGTTTGGGTCTGGAGGTGTGTCTGAAGGCCAGAAACGAAGGATTTGTAGGAAAGCTTGAAGGATTTAAAATGTACTTCGTGCCTCGCCCGCCTCTCTCCCTCTATCAAGGGTGTCAGCCTTTTGACAACCATATAAAATCCATTCCATGTGGGTCACAGGTGACCTCCATCCTGCCTCTTCAGTCATTTAGCTGTCTAAAAGAGATTTTCCTTTTGCATAGGGTAATAAGGGGACTAATAAGAAAAAAGAGCAAGTGAAACTTACCATTCAAGATGCACTGGAAAAAGATAAAAGCCAATATCCACATGCCCTGCTCCGTTCAATCCCCCAAGCTATGCTTTCTCTTCTTCCTCCGACCGGTGCCTCCCTGGGTCTCTCTTCGGTGCGCTTGGAGTAAGGTTAAACATTTGCCTCTATTCTGAAGCAAACCGATCTGGGTCTCTACTTTTAAAACCTCCTTCCTATACTTTTTCACAACACTGATGTTGTTTCCGAGCTGTCTTTTTGCGCCTGTGTGATTGTCTTGGGGAGAGCTGCGCTCGGGCTCCTGTGCTCCGCGTCTTGCTGCTTCTCCCTGTTATTCAAGAGGATGCTGAAGGGTGAAGCTCAGGTGTATGTGGTGCTGAGTCAGAGCCCAGTGTGAATGGTTCCTCATGCCAAAAAAAAAAAAGAACAAAAAAAGAATTCCCAAGATTGTTTTAACTAAATCTCAGAAAAAATAAGCAGGAGGTCCGATTTTCTAAATGAAACACTCGCTGATGGGTCATCTTTGATAAGCAAAACAATTTTTTTTTAGAAAATAAAAACTAAAGGAGCAAATAAGATAATAATGGAAAGAAGATGGAAGAATGAAAAACTCGCTTTTTTCTCAGAGTCCAAAGTCAGATCATCTTCATCGCCTCTGAGCGTCCAGCAAGAGGCGAGCAAGCGCATCTTACCCGCTGCCGCTCTCTAATCGCACCACACTGACTCTCTGAGCATTACACGGAATAACCCTCTCCCCTGCCCCTGCAGACGCTTTAATTCCTCATTGCCTTAAAGGAGCAGAGGCGGCTACCGGTCGGTCGTGAGGGCAGGACACTAGTGGAGGTGGGAGAGTGTGAGAGCACTCAGAGAGCGGCGCATTTGCATTAAGGAAATGAGGCACCTGACGCACCGAGGTACCAAGGATCTTTACGCACGGAGCTGCGTCGGTTCAATGAGGAGGCGCTGTGCGCCGCTGTGCAGGTGAACTGAGCGTCCAGATCCACACTGAATATACCTGACGAAGGATTTTTAAAAAGTCCTGTGGAGGGACTTGACATCTGAAGCGTTTTTTTCCACGCTTGGGTCAATAACACTGTAAAATTCAGTTTTTTTTTTAATCTACATATTTTCTAATATATAAATAAGGATGCAGAAATTAAAGACAACACTGGAGAAAATGGGGTTGACATATATCGTCCCCCATCCCAAAGGCATACACACACATACATGCTGACAATACCGCCTCCCTAAGCCCCATAATGCACCCACTACCACCACCCCTCCATTTTAATGCTGCCTTGAAGTCAAGGGTAAATCTGTGGAAGGCTGTGGAAGCCTGTGGGCCTGTCCACAGAGCTGGGTTGCACTGAATGTGATCTAACCAGCAGCACTCTGTAGCTTGTTCTCTATCCCACATGACAGAATGCAACTCAGAGTGAAATCCCAATTATATACCTCAGGCTACTGATATCTTTGCTCAGGAAATGATTTAATAAGTCAGTGCAGAAATTAGAGGGACAGTTTATGTGTGACATGCATGCCAGTATAATTTCAGAGATACTCATGTTTATATAATAGTGCTTATACATGTGTGTGTAATGCAGGTTGTAGATAGATTATTTGGCTTCCTCAGAGCAGGTGTTTTTCCCAGTGCATTTCCCTGCTGTCCAGGCTTCTCATCAACAATGTCTGCCCACTTGTCTGCCTATCTCTCTTCACTGTAGTGCAGCAAACAGGAATACTGCTCTGCATTTGTTACGGCCTATATCAGTACACTATGTTCTAGCTTGGCTGAATTTCGCAGAATTTCTTTTTAAAGAACCTTGTTTTCATGGGCAGTTTACCATATTTTACTTATTTAGCAATAATCAGAATTAAATACTTCTTTTATCTATGCAGTCTGATTTTGTTTAGCCATTGTCACCACTGAATATATGTTTGTAATTGAGTAAGAGGATAAAGTTGCTTACTTTTTGCCTAAGCCATAGTATAAACCCAAACATGTTTAAGTATCTGGTGCTAAAGAGAAAACACTGGTGAATCAGGGCAGTGGGTCACAGATCTTGTATTTTAGTTAAGAGTGGATTAACAAGCCTGTGCTGGTGTTTCGGCTCAAGAATCTTTACATGTACGTGCAAGTAAATACTTCAGCTTCTGCAGAACTCAAGATATAAACAACCATGGGCATCTAGAGTAACCAGTTCTATACAGAATTAATATGTTTCTAATCAGGATTTATACTGGGGAAAATCCCAGACAGAAGCTTTTGGCTTGTGGGAAGCCACAGGTGAGATTGTGATGACTGCAAATGAAAGCTCTTTTGTACCCCACAGGTCATGAGACACACCAGAAGTTTAATTCTCATTTCCTACTAAGTCTTCAGTAATATTTTTTTCTTTGTAACTAAAGGTGACATTCACAGCTTGCAAAGACAAATATCCCAAAAAGATGTAGGGGAAAAAAATTAGCTGAGTGTGGGTTCAAGGGATTGACAGAGGGATCTGTGGCATTAGAGGGTGCCATCTGACATTTTAGTGGAAATGAACCATTGGCATGATCTAGCTCAGCAAACAGGATTTTATGAGGAACTGAAATTAAAACTTCTGAAGAAGAAATTGAGTCATTTTAAATTAAAAGGCTAGATTTGTTGGCATGAAATGCAAAAACTAATGATCATGCTTAGAGTCATATGGGCCAGGGTTTACATTTGCAAAGGGGTTTATGTATTGTGTTTACAATACACACACACACTAATAGGTAGGGGTTTTCCACTGAAAGCACAGCATCGGTGTTTGACAGCAAACAAACACAGCATCAACACACATCGCCACTGACCAAATGACCTTACAAAAGAGGTGCATGTAAGGATTTCCGTCATATACAGTGGGTACGGAAAGTATTCAGACCCCTTTAAAATTTTCACTCCCTGTTTCATTGCAGCCATTTGCTGAAATCAATAAAGTTAATTTTATTTCTCATTAATGTACACCCAACACCCCTCCTTGACAGAGAAAAACAAAAATGTAGAAATATTTACAAATTTATTAAAAAAGAAAAACTGAAATATCACTTCGTCATAAGTATTCAGACCCTTAGTTCAGTATTGAGTAGATTAGAAGCACCCTTTTGAGCTAGTACAGCCATGAGTGGTCTAGGGAATGATTCAACAAGTTTTTCACACCTGGATTTGGGGATCCTCTGGCATTCTTCCTTGCAGATCCTCTTCCAGTTCGGTCAGGTTGGACGGTGAGCGTTGGTGGACATCCATTTTCAGGTCTCTCCAGAGATGTTCAATTGGGTTTAGGTCAGGGCTCTGGCTGGGCCAGTCAAGAATGGTCACAGAGTTGTTTCCAAGCCACTCCTTTGTTATTTTAGCTGTGTGCTTAGGGTCATTGTCTTGTTGGAAGGTGAACCTTCGGCCCAGTCTGAAGTCCTGAGCACTCTGGAAGAGGTTTTCTTCCACGATCTCTCTGTACTTGGCCGCATTCATCTTCCCATCAATTGCCACCAGTCGTTTGTCCCTGCAGCTGAAAAACACCCCGATAGCATGATGCTGCCGTCACCATGTTTCACTGTTGGGATTGTATTGGGCAGGTGATTAGCAGTGCCTGGTTTTCTCCGCACATACCGCTTAGAATTAGCACCAAAAAGGTTCAATCTTGCTCTCATCAGACCAGAGAATCTTCTTCCTCGTAGTCTAGGAGTCCTTCATGTGTTTTTGGCAAACTCTATGCAAGCTTTCATATGTCTTGCACTGAGGAGAGGCTTCCGTCAGGCCACTCTGCCATAAAGCCCCGACTGGTGAGGGCTGCAGTGATAGTTGACTTTGTCAACTATCTCCCTACTTCTCCCATCTCCCTACTTTATCTCTGGAGCTCAGTCACAGTGATATTTGGGTTCTTCTTTACCTCTCTCACCAAAGCTCTTCTCCCACGATTGATCAGTTTGGCTGGACAGCCAAGTCTAGAAAGAGTTCTGGTTGTCCCAAACATCTTCCATTAAAGGATTATGGAGGCCACTGTGCTCTTAAGAACCTTGAGTGCAGCTAAAATTATTTTGTAATGTTTGCCAGATCTGTGCTTTGCCA
Source organism: Menidia menidia (assembly GCA_907169785.1). Lineage (NCBI taxonomy): Eukaryota > Metazoa > Chordata > Actinopteri > Atheriniformes > Atherinopsidae > Menidia > Menidia menidia. The sequence goes on along the minus strand of CAJRST010037777.1, from coordinate 12,277,998 downwards.
CAATTCTGTCTTTGAGCTCCTTGGTCTCCTTTGACGTCATGATGCTCGTTTGGTCTGACATGCACTGTGAGCTGTAAGGTCTTATGTGGACAGGTGAGTGCCTTTTCCTAATCAAGTCCAATCAATTTAACAGCTGGACTCCAATGAAGAAGCGGAACCATCTCAAGGAGGATCAGAAGAAATGGACAGCATGTGAGTTAAATATCAGTGTCACAGCAAAGCGTCTGAATACTTATGACCATTTGATATTTCAGTTTTTCTTTAATAAATTTGCATAGTTTCCATTATGAACAACAATTAAACAGCTGTCTACATCCAAGTAGGCAAAATGCAACAAGAGCTATAAACTTGTCAGCAGTGGTCTGAGGTGGTCACTGTTAACCCTAAACTGAGGTATGTTATCAGAGTGTGACACCAATATGCAGCAAAGCTGTAACTTCATCATCTACGTTACTCTCGAATCTAAAATCTCAATTGGGTCAGATTAACATGTTCACATGCATCTTGATAACCCTTACTCAACACAACATTTTTGTGCTCAGTAAATTTGTTTACTTTGTGAAACGTCCTAATTACATGTCATCATTGTAGCCTGACTCAAATCATTGTAGTCAAGTTTTTCTAAACCAGATAAATACTCCCAGATTAAAAAATCAAATTTGTTGGTTAAATAACTCAACTGGATTGAAGTGGTCCTAAACCCCTCTGCATATGCTCCAAAGTTCCATATTTTGTGTAGTTGTAAAGGCATTCATCAAAATTCTGAAAAGTGAACAGAGATTGATGCAAACCTTTAAAGTAATTAGACATTTTCATTTTCTCTTTAGCTGTGTTTTGAAATTTAACATTGTGCATATTTGTGAGGATTTGACTCCACAGCGTGGGTAGGGGAAAATTCGAGCGAAAGGGAGTCGCTCATTGCAGCCCCCCCACACACCCAGCCCATCCTCAGTATGATGCCTAAACAGTGGTAAGTGAATGTGACAATGAGACCCTGTGGCTGCTGCACACTGTCTTGGCCTTATTGTGTGGTCATGCATGCGTGCAGGCGGGTGTGTTTGCGTGTGACACCATATCTGTGTGTGGATAGACACAAGAAAGACAGTTGAGCACATATGAGACACTTCATGAGGTCAAGGTCGTGGCTATAATACTGACACTGGCATGGGATCTGTTGAGGCTCTTCATGTTCCTGCCAGCTCAGCTGTGCATAGTAAAATTAAATGCAAGTTGTTCATGAGAATTGTGGTCAGGGTTATGCAAGAGGGACTGCTGTTTTTTAATTAATCCCACACAGTGTTGTAATAAATGTGTGAGATTATCATTTTAAATAATTCCGTATAAATTTTGTATGTATGCAATTAAAATCCTTTATTCATGAAAGAATTACATTATTACATTTAACGTGACTTCAAAACAACTAAAAAGATGTACATGAAAGAAGCAGATTATTTAAATAGAGTTTTGAGGCTTTTGAGATATGGGCTAAGCATAATGAATTCACTATGACATCTTTTTATTGTGGTTTTCTTTCCCCCTTTTCATTCTTTTTTGTTGGTTCTTTATGAATTCTAAAGAGGTTTTATAAACATTTGCAGAAAGGACATAGCTGTCATCTGTACAACTGATTTTAAAGCTCCGCAACAAGCCAAACTAAAGAAAAGAGCATTAAAGTTAGCACTGAACTGATTTGTTTTACTCAAATGATAGTTTCTTCATCCTATCATAATTTCACTTACAGCAATCATCATTCTATAATTCTATCAATGATTAGATGACTTTCCCTCAGCCACCTTTGTTTCCAACCAGTAAAATTTTCCCCCTTAGGGATTTCATATATTATAGTTCATGCACCTCCCTCCCGGTCCCTCTGGTCAACCCTGTCCCAGACGTGTGTGCAGAAGAGCTGGGTAATCCCTGTGGATGGGGCCTCTTGTTTTGACAACTCCTGTGAAGCCAAGTGTCTCTTGCAACAAAACACAGTCTGGCCTATCATCGGCAAAATGTCAGCCCTCTGCTCCCTCCTTCGATACCCAAAGGAGGATCAGGTTACCTTTACAATATGTGACCCATTAACTCAGAATAGAAACAATCTCAGCACAGCTATAATGATCCCCTTTGTTTGCAAAGACAATGACATTGATAATAGACAAGCTCCAAACGTGGCCTCTGATACAAGTGTGTATAAGGTTACATGTTGCCAGGGCCAGATTGATGTGGCTCCCAAAAAGAGTTCAGGGTGGTATACTTTTACATTCCGAGGTCTCCCGGGGATGAAAAGACACCTACGGGTCAATCAGCATTAGGAGACATGCCTACCCTTTAAATTAGGAATGCTAAAAGTTGGGAATGTGCCAACTGTGTCAAAGGCATTGGGGTTTCAAAGGTCACAGTGTCAAGTAAAGTTTAGCAAATATAAGAAAATGCACACAACATCCAAATATATTTGAAAAACTCACAAAAAGGACCATGATGAACATAAAACTGTAAGAAAAACATACATTTAAAAAATTTGATTTAACACTCTTAAAACAGCGAGTGATGTTACACATTTTAATACAACAGAAGAATTTTTCAAACTACCGAAGCTGCTTAACTTAACTTACAAAACATGAGATGGGGTTTACCAACACCTCCAAGGTGGAAGCCAAAAGGCTTACCACAGAGGAGTCCTCCTGGGGTATGGGCAAAAGAAGTCTGCTAGTATACTTCCATTGCACTGTAGAGAGTGAATTCATCACAAAAAATATCAACTCAGAAGATAACTGAAGTATTTTCTGGGGAATAGTGCCGGATAACGAGAGACAAAGGGCATGGGTTTCTCTGGAAACCTGAATCACACATTCAACAGAATGAAAGAACAATTGGAAAGCAACAGGTCCTGACCCAATTCCCAATTACAACTTTGGAGAGCTAAAATCAGCTGGTGCAAAGGGAACTTCAAAGAGCTTATAAAGATGACAGGAATAATGACCACTACCAGCTGAAAGGTGCAATATTTAGAAGTGTTCTGCAGCTCAAATCATGATCACATTCAGCACAACCAAATGTTAGCGTCAGTATCAGGCATTTTCTCTAATTCTTCTTTGTTTCTCAAGTTTCCTTGCAGAAATATGGCAAAATCTTAGAAGCCATTGCAGTGCCTTTATCATGGATGTTCATGAAAAAAGTTACAGTGAGACCTATGTCTCTGATATGTGGACTACCATATAACAGGGATATAGTTCCAAATCATAAACATAAAACAGTATTTACTGAAAAACATATCTCATTCACACCTACGAACTGCTAAATTCCATTCGAAGCTATTGTTACAATTTCCCCTTTCTCCACTTAGAGAACACAAGATGGGCAACTACGCACCTAAAACATATCAAAATTAAAATTAAATGACAGCAAATGTATTTCATAGAAGCAATAAAGGTATAACAAAAAGTAAAGTGAACAATAAAGACATATCCTTTCAATTTAGTTGTAAGTTACAACCACATGCAGGAAAAAAAAGCTGCGAATACGTAGAAATGTTTCCAGGGGACCATAAAAAGTGAGGAACACACTAACGTGTTTTGTTGCAAGGCTGTTATGGTGACTAATGAAGGCGCTTAAGTCAGCTAGTTATCTTTTTTTTTGTTTGATTTTTTTTAATGCATTCTGATTACATGTCAGATCTGCTGTTATCCCTGCACCACGTTTTTTTATTTTATTTTTTATTTTATTGCTTGATGTTGATCAGCTTGATGTGGGATTGATGAGAGCACCTGCACTACAGTACCCTTTCACATATCCCCCCTCAATTCATGATTTGAGCACCCAACCTGCTACAGCAACCCCAACCTCCCATAGGTTAGCCTGAAGGCCCTGAGGAGAATATCTGTAGCCAACCTTGACGTGCTAAACTAGGACGCTGAAGGGGACACAAATGGGAGGCGAGAGAAGGAGAGGCAGGGAAATGAGCGTATGGAGGAGGGAGAAGGGGAAAAAATTTAATGAAAGGCTGCTGGAGGAGTGGCACAAATAAGGAAGTGTGGATAGAGAGCTGAGAGGGTGATGGAGGATAGGGGACAGAGACAGGAGGAGTTAGAAGGGGAGAATGGAAGTACACAGAAGTAGCAAAAAGGGTGGGTTTTTGTGATTTGTACTCTGGCTGCATATGCGCCTGGTCTCCATCTCCTGCATTCTCTGCTTGAAAACTGGAAAAATCAATACGCCCACAGTCTGGCGTATCCCCACATGAACTGGATCATTAAAAATATATAATAAACCTCCCCATCACCATTTTTCATCACCATTACCGTTATCATGCATCTTAATGTGCACAGATATAAGTATATCACCAGCATGGCTGTAACATAATAACCCAATCAATGACCTTCTAATAATTTCAGTGTTGTTGTTAATCGCCCTGTTATGTCTGTCCTTGAGCCTTGACTCTCAGAATACACATGGACAGACTGCTTGTTAACAAATGCACGCAGCACTACTGAAGCAGGGCTGTTGTAATAAGAATATCTGACTTCTCAGCTTCACAACTCAATCTAACTCAGGGTCGCAGTGTTGCCTAGTAACGATGGCACACAACTGACCTTATCTATGTGGTCATAAAAATGTATGAAGAAACCCCCCCAGCCCCCACGCACAGACACTAGCCCTCCAACCTTCTCTCTGCCTTCTTTCACTCAGTCCTTCCTACCTCCCTATAACCAGCTGACAAATGAGTTGCATCCAGCCAGGGGGCAGACACTCTCCACACTCTTCCACCCTTGCCAGGGCAGCTCTGTGTTGGGTTTCTCTGCCCAGGAGCTCTCTTCCCTTTTGAGACGCAGGGGGTCTGGGATACATGAACGTACCATTTGCAAAAAACACAATGTGATTATGTTTGTGCACATGCACACAACAAATACAGCACGGGTGGGCGGGTGGTGGGAGGCAGGAAGGATGCAGATTGCATGCTATGAAACTGATAGATAGCTGTAAGAACAGAAGGGCACAGTCAAGTACGAAGGAGACTCAGCATTACACTGGAAGGTGAGTTGATACACCAGCTTTTATGGTAAGATACTGTGAGAGTTTAGTGCCTATTCAACCTGCTATGGGAAGGGAAGAACCTAGCACAGAATGAGAAAATGTTTTCATGAGGAAGCAACGCAAAAGAATCCAGCTTCACTCCACAAATATCAGATCATCTGTCTCGGATCTCAATTAACTTTTGGGTTTCAAGAGCCAGGTTCAGCTTTTCTAATTGGGAAACCTTGGAGACACTCATTTTAATGAGGATTCAATCTCCAGGTGTTGTATCTGATACAACCTGTGGAACACACAGGGGAAATGTTACACACAAACACACATATACACACGCACATAAACCTGCTCCATATGTCTGCCCTGCAATTAAAACCGTCAACCAACAATGTTGTTATTAAGTCGAAGCAAAAACCTAAAAATCTCCCAATATTCAAACCCCTACTTAAAAGCTCAGAAATAAATCAGAACTTAATCCTTTGAAATTTTTATTTTGACAGTGTTACAGTTTTCCACCATCACGTGAATACCATAATCGTCGTGATAGTTTGATCGCTCCTATTTCTACAGGGTGGTTTGCACAGGGTCCATGTGGACCTCGGAAGTGAATGATTTCAAGAACCACTTCATTAAATGGATCCCACTTGAGAGCAATGCCCTAACGGCATCTCAGTAATGAGGATGTCTGCAGCCCATCACCGCCTTCCCACCGACAACTACAACAACATCTGCTCTGTTGCACCCAAAGCATCAGGTGGGATCCGTGGTATTTGGACAAACAGAGAAGCCATATACATGTGTATGCAAGCAGCAGAGTAACCAGGGAGACTGGTTTGGGGCATGAGTAGTGCCTTGAGGCGACAAACAAAGGGGTGGCAAAGTTTCTGACTCCTACAACAGCCTGTTTAGAGACTAGCCTCTATGACTCACGTACAGTATGTGTCACTAATGCCTTCCCTATGAATGAACAAACAGATACAGATACCCTGCCGAGAGGCAACGCTACCAACATGGGGGAGTGGAAGTGTGAATATACTGCAAGACAAGGGTGAGACACCCTTAGTCATACTCCAGCCTGTTTGAGCACTGAGGCTTGCCATGCACATACAAGTAATTGATCTAAAAGAAGAAAAAACTATGTAAATCAAAACAAACTGTCCTTTTTATGGCTGGAAACATAGAACGTGGCATGAAATAAAGAGAAGTGATTTTTCCATGCACCTGTTGTCTGTCAGATCCCTCTCATCTTATCCAGACTCACCTCATTTGAGTTTCCCTCCTGCAGAAGTAGCTGTGAATATGTACACCGTGTTAGGGGGGTTGACAGCTCTGGCAGAGGGAGACACAGGGAAGAAGCTTGTTATGAAGAGTAAGCCATCTGTATGTCAGCCACCTACAGATGAAGAACAAAAACAGACAAGCTGTAAAAAAAAATACAAAATTAAAAGAAGAGTTCTAAGCTATGTAAAAGCATTGAAAATACTTTTTTTATAGCTTATTCTAAGTCAATTACCGAAGCATTTTATATCAGTTTAAATATTTGAATGAAGTGGACTAAAAGCTAATTGACCCCAACCATTCTGCTAATAAAACAGCATGGTAGATTGGATACCAAAATGAGATTTGCCTCGGAAACATGTGGACAATCTGCCCCACTGTGATCCCCATTTACTGCTCATCCTGCTCTATCATGTCTGTGCTGTAATTACACTGCATCCAAAACGCCAGCAGATTCAGCAAATCTCTTATCGGCATTATAGACTTACAGTGATTGGGCTATGGCCCTGATCATAGTAGCCCTCTGCATTACAAAAAAGAGAAGATGAGTTAAGGCCAACACACAGGAAATAAGGCTGATTCAAGACATTTATGAAATTGCAGATAAGTTTAATTAATAATTTTGCCCTGTTTAATGTATAATGTAAATAACCAGATGTTTACATTTTTAAACTAAGTTTTACTCTTTTTTTTTTTTTTTTATATACGTTTGCTCTCTCATATACATCTCTATCATACATCTATTGAAAGTGTCTCTGCATTGTTTCAGTGTAAAATGGGAGAACATTGAAGTCTGGCCAAAAAAAACAAATACAAATCTCCAGTCTCAAGAAACGCGTGACCCACATTTCAGTATGTATAGACTAATGATTGAAGGGTAAGCCATAAAACTCAACAGTGCAGTGTCTCTGTCTATATATGCTAAACAGATATTTAATCAGGTCATAAAAGCTCAGTAATTTTAACAGGGTCAAAACCTGAGCCTCACTGATGCTGATTAATATATTTTTCTTTTTAAAAAAAGAAAAAAATGTAATCCAAAAATGCAATCATTAACTACCTCAAATCTTGACATCTACATCTGTGTTTAGTTGGAGAATGCAAGAGGGGAGTGGGAACATATGAAACAATGTAGAGAGCTCTCCTCTTCTCATCAGAGCTGTGAGGATTAAGCACTGATGTCCCAGCAAAGGAGCTTTGGAATACCAAATGTAGGACCACTGGCTCCTCTAAGCCGTCTAATTTGTTCATCCGCAGATGCTATACAGCTCCTTCTGACTGGATTAAAGGCACGGTTATGGTGTACAGCGCCTTGCTGTGGCTTACAGTAGAACTACAGGAGGATGCTGCATGCCTACATGAGAAACAATGAATCAGCACATAAGACAGGAGCATCATTAGAATATAACCATCTAAAATGCTGCTATGAAATTAAAGTCACGAGGAGCAGTTGTGATATGATGTAGTTTTCTAGACTGATTGTTAAAAACCTCTTTGAGACCAAAATAAGTCTTTTGAAGTATTTCTGAAGGGGTTTTGTTTGACAATCAGTTTTTAAGGCATACACCATAATAAACTTTATTTTTAATATTGCAAAAAATAGAGGTATTTTTGTCAGTTCTCTATCATAAATAGAGGGAGTTTGCTGCTAGAATGTTGATTACACATGATAATTCACCATATTCATAGAGCATCTCCCTTGTTCATATTCTCAGGCCATAGAACCAACTCAGTCACAGGAATGAAAAAACAGGAACTGTGCCTAATCAGTCATTCTCAAGACCCAGTGCATGACAGGCAACACGTCAGAAACATGCATTTTTGTCACAGTCTTTGGGCACATTATTTAAGTTATCCTAACTATAGTGATTAACTACAATGAGGGAAAGGCAGAACATGTGACTGAGTCACTGGGAACTCACAAGGATATCAATGTGAGACAGCGTTGTCTCTGTGTGAAAGAGGCAGCACGGATAAGGCCTGTGACAATCCTCTTGTTTCGCCACATTGTGTGTTCTTCCGTTTCTGGATTTCAGCATGGCCAATGAGGCTGGCCCAGACAAAGAAAAACCATCTCCAAATGAAGAAAATTTGTGGTTTCCCCACACATATCAGGAGCTGCTATGTTTCTGTGTTGCAGTGGAGAGTAAAATGAATGGGTGATAAGCAAAAGAAGACTAAATGAAGGAAAAAGTGATTGTGTCCTGTGTGATACTGGACATGCAACATTAAAAAGCAGTTTGGAAGATTGATGGTTGGACTTGTGTTATTGCCTTCAAGTGTATTGAGTGATCAATTCGACTGGATAAGCACCATAAGTAAAAATGAATTGCTGCACACACAGATTATGCTCGATTTGTTTTAAAGCAATTTATACTCCTTAAAAGATATAAAAATGCACAAAATGGTAAATCAATCATCTTTAATTTATGGCGGGGGGAAAAATAAGCAAAGGTTAGTTTACTTATTTCTAAAAGCACACGCTTCCTGTACGACTCCCAGGAACTGTATGCATTCGGTCTAGTCTTATGTTTTACTTTTGATTTAAATGAGTAACTGTCAACCAAAATGTAGATAATAAGTTTGAAAAGAATCAGCGAATTCTCTCAATTAGATGCGGTGGAAGTTGAAAACATGTGTCTGGTGCAGATCTGTCAGCACCCGGACAGGAAGTGGTGAAACTGTCAAAGTTGTAAAATTCCGATGAACGGTTGACCTCTTTGGCTTCAGAATTAAACCATGTCATTCTCAGGCAAAGACAACTTAATTTCAAGCCAAAATTAACGACATATAACGGTGAAGAACATTAAATGCGTGTTATGTTTACATTTGGTTTTGTTGTTTTGCGTTGCTCACCGGAAGAAGCTCTTTTCAAAATATGCCATTTCTGAACTGATCAAAACAAGTTCTCTGCACGTTTCACTTACTTTGAAAGTAACAAACGGAAGTTGAATCTCACATTTCGGATAATTGACGTTGCTGACGGAGTGGATGGAGCCGAGAAATCTTGGAGAAAAGTACAGACTGCTGAAGTATTTACTCTCAGTCACACTCGGTTGCCATATGAGTGTGTTTTGTGTCTTGGTGACGGTTAAAAGGCAGCGTTTCCATGATGGCGTCCGCAGCGGCACAGGCGTTCCCATGATGGCCAACCTCAAAACTTAAGTTTGAGCAAGGGGCAGGATTCCTTTCCACTCGCATATTTCACGTTGTGTAGGAAAAAGTAAACCAAAGACCAAGCCAAATCCTGTCACCACCATGACATACTCTACTACGGTCTGGACTTGGACATTTGTTTTTAGTATATGCTTCGGCCTGTCGAAATGTCACTTTTCAGTACCTCTCAAAATATTCCCGGGAAAGTACAACGTATCCACGGGGGTGAATTTGACAGCCCTCCGGCTCCTGGCGCTGAAGTCTGATGGAAACGGCCTTTCTCTGGCTTCTGATCCCACCGGTACAGTGAACTTTCTGGATATGGTTAATAACTTGCAAGGCGACTCTGGAAGAGGCTACTACATAGAAATGTCAGTGGGCACCCCTGGCCAGAAGGTAGTGTGTCTCATTTACTTTTTACTTTCACATCTGTATAGTTTTGCACATGTGATTTCAGAAGCTTTTGGCAGATATTGTTTGGGTTGCTGGTTGAATATTCCTAAATATAAGCAGGAATGCCATGTCATATTTTGGAATGATCTTCCTTCTGAAATCAAATTGGCTGTCATTTCTTTGAAAAGGGTCTGTTGGGGTTTTATTGTGATCAAAAGGATGGTAGAGCAGTTTCTAGTCCCTTGGGGGTGGGGTGTGGGGGTCTGTAGGTGGACTACAGTCCCCCTCTCACATGCACTCACATGATGCCGCCTCCGAGGACCAGTGTTTCTTTCCAGGCAGCTGACGGGGATTAGGAGGCTCTGAGGGAGCAAAGAGCAGCCCCAGAGCTGTGCAACAGCACTAACCCCACTCCTGCCCCCCCCTTTACCTTTTAGTTGAACATTTCCAGGTAATATGCATTCATTAGGCCATTCTGTTTGCAATCTACAGCCATTCGCAAGATTCTCTTAAGGTGGGCTGAATGTGGATGAGTCAGAGTTAAGAGCAGACGATGCCTGAGGAGTCGTAACGATTTGCCATTGTGTTAGAAGTGGATGCGTATTAAGACGAGCTTACACCTAGAGGTGAATCATCTAATTAGTAAAGTGACCTTTTGCCCCTGGGCCTCTCAAGTTAAGCAGATTGGAGCTTTCGCAGGACTCTTTGGTGGTACAGCTTCTCAGGTTCAGAGTGGCTTATCAGTGTTGGCTGCCATGTCGCAGAGGATAGCACGGCAGCACGTCCCAGACAAGACTTCCCTTAGTTTAAAAAAAAAAAACCAAAAAAAACCCCAAAAAACCCCAAAGTTGTATTTATTTAAATAAATATAAAAAAATAAAAAGTGGTGCTTTAACCAAATCATCAGGAGTGGAGACCACACTCATGAGTAATCTCAGAAAGCTATTGTATTTTCAGTAATCGCCATGCTCCTAAGCTAATTTTCTTTTGATGGTATAAGGGGGTACAGTAAGCAGGTTATTATTTGATGTCCACGATAAGACTTCACCAGTATTACTTTCTGCATTATCCCCCCGAAATCTTTTATTAAAGTGCAACATTGTTAAAAAAAAATTATCCATGAGGCCACAACTACTGCCCAAAGAGGAGAAAAATGTTCAAATCTACAATATTTAATCAGGCCATGTTAAAAAAACTTTTTTTTCAAAAGCCTACTTTAAAAATAAACAAAAAAACATATTGGCATCAAAGGACGCCACAGAGGGCATCGGAATATACTGTGAATCAGAAAACACTCAAGTCTTAAAAAAAGAAATATAGTAAAACTTATCAGGCCATGTGTACAAAAGCTTCTAATAGCATGAATACTAAAAGTTCAATAAATAGTTGGTGGAAACCATATTTACAAATTTCACATCCATGATAGCACCATGACAACATCTCTAGTTTATCATTTACACTACCCCCCTCCGGATACTGTGGCTTGATTATTAATAATGAGGCCTCTTATTAAACATGCTAATTAGCACATGTTGTATAAACTCACCAGTGCCGGGCACAGGAAAAACCAGCATGGATTCCTTAGCTCAGTGGTGTCCAACTCCAGCTCCTCTTTGGGCAGCTGCCCTTCAGGTTGAAGACCTTCACCTGCTTCTACGCACCTGATTCCTATTTAAAAATTGATCTCTCTTCATAAGCTCTGCACTGTTCTGCCAATGGTGCATTGATGTGAAACAGGTGTGCGGAGGCAGGGAACCCTCTGAAACCTGCAGGACAGCAGCCCCGAGACTCTAAGGCTGGCTGGAAAAAAAGGGGCATTCACAGGTGAAGCTAATAAAGCTAATAACTCCTGATGGTGCATCATTACCCTGCTACCACTTGGTTTCACATTATTGGACACACCTGTGTGTTCTGTACAGATTTAAAGTGTCAGGCTTAGGCTTTAGTAATAAATATATATATATATATATATATATATTATATATATATATACACACACCCACACAGATGTTCTGACAGGGAAATAATTGTAGACTGCTCTCTCTGTAATGGATTGCAAATGGATAGGGTGATTATGCAGTGGACGGAGCTGTTCCTCCACCTTTTGATATTCCTCCCTTGATATGCTGGCCATTACACTTCTGTCCTCTGTGCATAATTACAGTGAATCCCCTTACATCAGTTATTCACGGCGGCAGAGCTCAATCCACTTTGGTCCAAATTGGTTATGTCGTGCCAAAATGTCCTGTAATTCAATAGTATTGAGTTATACTCTCAATATTATTCGAACTAAATGATGGTGTGATTACAGGGCCGGGGTGTTAAATGAGGCACTATTCAAAATCAGCCGCTAATTGCCGCATCTGTTAACATGTGGCACAGCCGGGCTGAGGTGTCGGCTGGAGAGTCTCACATCTGCTAATTGGTACAAACAGGTAGCAGATGCACGTTGCCACCGCGAAGCCGCTGCCAATTAGACAGCCAGTGCTCAGCTGCAGGCTGCCACAGCAGGGGAAGAGATTCGCCTGAGGCTCAGAGGCTGAGCCCGGGCAGCGTATAGGAGCTTTTGGGGGGGCGTGGGAACGAGGAAGTGCCCTCGCTGTCTGTCCCCAAACCCCCCCCCCCCGCCTCCCTCTCTCTCTCCCTCTCTAAAATTCCAGTAGTTTCCAGTAGGGCTTGTTTGCTCTGTTTGCTCAGGCCTTTGCATGCGTGGTTTGCTGCAGTCTGGTGGGTTTTAGGTGGCACATTGACAGTAATGGGGGCCAGGGCCTTGCCGGCTGAGCCAGTTATCGACATTTGGTTCATAATTACATTGTTTTATAATAATCAAGCACACACCTGGCCACACCAGGGTTGGTATCGGCCATGAGCAGAAGCATGAGGAAGTTGGATAGCGACTTGTCGTGTTTTTACATCTGAAACTAGTTCCTGCTATTCCAGTCTGCTGATTAAGAACTGAAACAGAGGGACTTTTCGATTGTTGTGAAAGGGGTATTTCTCTGTAACGTGGTAAGAGATCATTAAAGAGCCGCTGCACAGAGGCCTCTGAAGCTGAGCAGTCAGGTGGTTGGGGGGCATTGGGTTTATGACCCCTGTCATGGGGAAGAATGCCTTCTATTGAGTGTTAATATGGCCTCTGCTCAGTCATGGAGGTGACAGAAATCTGTTGGATAATTAGCTCCTGCTCGCCGACTTGATGCCTGGAAGACAGAATTGTCTAACTGCTGTTAGCTGGTCCCCACTGTTCACATGACACGTAACCAACTGGCTGGTTGTGTCATACAGTAGCGTTAGTATCTCAGAGCTGTCATGTTCGTCACACAGATCGCACATCAGAGAGTAATTATGTCAGTCTGAGCGTAGTCATTTTCGTTCAACAGCAGAGAGCTGGACACCCCTGAAACCTGTGGAGACGACCACTACACTCAGTTAATATTTATTATCTTGTCGCGGACAGATCCAAATTTCTATTCGGTGGAAGGTTTTTCTTTCTCAGTAAATCCACAACACCGTTGATGTCGTCAGTGTCCATTAGTGACAGGCTCATTCAGATTTTTGAGAAGATTAAATACCGAGCAACAGGAAAAATGTGTTGCTTTGCCTTTTCCCTTTTTTTCATTCACACTGTCTATATTTTATTTCCAGCTAGGTTTAAAAAAAAAAAACACACACACACAAAACATTTAAGAAAAATATGAGAAAATGTTCAAAAATATGAAAAAAACTCATATGTCCTTTGTTGCGTTGTATGTGTTTGCTTAGTGTTTTCTTCTTGTTTGTATTTTTACAATGGGGTTAGGAGTTGTTTTAATCAGGGTGGGTAAGCAAACTCTTCTTTGTGTTTTCCAGTTGAACATCCTGGTGGATACGGGCAGCAGTAACTTTGCGGTGGCTGCGGCTCCACACCCATTCATTACTCACTACTTCAACACTGAGCTGTGAGTGGCTGGAACAACACGATCTGCAGTCATGTCAGGAAGAAAAGACTCCTGTTTGCTCTTCTACGGTTTTACATTTCAGGAAGTATTAAAACTGAGTTCATGTAAACTTAGATGAACAATATTAAACGCAACATCTTACACATTCCATCACTTGAAAAGCTAAACAAACAGGGCTAAGGAAAAACTAAGTACACACTTACAGCTCCTAAAGAAATTAAGAGAGTTAAAAGCAACATAGAGGAGAAACAAACAAACAGAGCTTAGGAGGAAAGACATCGGCAATGATCTTAAAGAAGCATTTTTCATGCCCGTAAACCTGGGCAGGTTATAAAACAATTTCCAAACTATTTAGAGGCCATCGTTCTGCAGTAAGGAGGTTTATTGATAAGGGGAAAATATAATGTTTTCTGGATTGTGCACCCCAGTAAAGTCCACCCCAAGGTCAGAGTATGCCATGTTCAAAGAAACTACAAAAAGTCAGCATGTTAAACATTTAAGTTCATGACAGATTAAAGTGAATACATTAAAAGAAGACTATTCAGAAGATGGCTAAGGTTTGGATTTCATCAAATTAAAAGATATCTGTAACACATGTCTTTGGAGAAAAAAGCCAGACCCGCTCAACTGTATGTTGGTTGGGCTTAAAAATGAGACTGAGTGACTGAGAAAAAAAACGACTTCTATTCTGAAAGAGTCCAAAGGCCTAAAGAGAAGTTAAAGGACCTGTGTATATTTGTCAAACGCAAACGTCCTTGAAGTGAAGGAAGATTTTTAAGAGCATCTGTAGGAGAAGGTCTACAAACTATCACAGCATAGAGTGTACTTACTTTTTTTTTTATATATCACCACTACTCAGGATAACAAATTCCACATGCGTCAGTGGCTCACACTGTGCTCCTAAAATGGGTTACTTTGTCTCTGTACTCCTTTTCCCCTGTGTTTTAGCTCCAGTACCTACATGTCAACCGGTCAGCCTGTAGCTGTCAGGTACACCCAAGGCAACTGGGAAGGTGAGCTGGGCGTTGATCGCATCTCCATCCCTAAGGGCCCAAATGGGACCATCACCATGAACATCGCTGCCATCACGTCGTCTGACGGCTTCTTTTTGCCCGGGATCAACTGGCAGGGCATCCTGGGACTGGCCTATCCTATGCTGGCACGGGTGAGCTGGGTGCACTTAAAGTTACAGCCACTAAGAGCGTTAAAGATTCCAATGGGATACAAACCCACCTATGCTGGATCTCTTTTCCAACAGTTAAGCTTTTTTCTAAATTGTGAAAAAACCCAGAGGTACACCTAATAATATAAGTATGCCGGTCAGACAGGAAATATATCCTTGTACATGGATTACTGGATTGAGTTATTTATTGTGTAATTCTTTGTCAGCTGAATCTAGCTGTAGTGCATAGCTTCTGTTCTTTTCCACTTATCAGGGAGTTCTGTCTGCATAACTTCTTTCTGAGATCTTATCTGGATATGATCACTGACATTTCAAAGGCCAAAGGAGACGCGTAATCCTTATGATTCAGTTTCAGCAGCCAAGGTGTGCTACTTTTGTGTAATTTTTCTTTAAATGCTCCCCGTCAATTAACTTTTTTATGCGTTTCTATCTTCTCTTCCTATTTCTAAAAGTACATTCTCTTCATGACAATAATTCCATTAGCCGATTTTGACTAAAGATTGTAGAGCATCCTTTGGATTTAGCTGCAAAATGTGGCAACCGGGAGCAGAATGACGTCTTTCCAGATCGGCACAATAAAGCTTTTCATTTTGAACCGACTGCAGCAACCTCTGGGATCAAATACCCGCGATTGCAGAGCAGATATGCTCACACTGACCACTTTGTGTTGTTGGTGTCTCCTGAGAGATCAGGTTCAACTTCCCTGAAGGCTGTTTGTCATGCATGACATGATAACACAGCACTGACATGAAAAACCTCCAGAGGAGAACATCATTTAGTCATGGAGCAGAACACTTTTTCAGAAGTTCCAACGCAGGTCATGTACACACTAGTTTAGCAATTGAAGTTTTAGCTATTAATGGTACTACCTCTTTTTTAACATAAGGAAAATATCTTTTTCCGTTTCAGATTCATTCAAAACAGTCGATACTTCTTTAAATAGCATAACATTCATCACATGGAACGTGGTTTGTGTGGTTTTGCCATAAAAATTGTGTGCCTGAGCTTGTAATTCATGGCATTGATTTCTTCTGTGGTGAGGGGTTAAATAAGACTATACAAATTATAACCACATGAGCGAAAAGCTCAAAACCCAAAGTTTAAATCCATTAAACGGAGTTAATTAGTGTACATGTCTTGTCTCTCGGTCAGCCCGACTCGTCCGTGGAGCCTTTCTTCAACTCCGTGGTGAAACAGCTGGGAATTCCAGACATCTTCTCCTTGCAGATGTGCGGCGCTGGTCTGTCGGCCAGCGCCGCAGCCGATCCCCCGGGTGGGAGTCTTGTGAGTAATCAGGGCGGCTGGGCGAGTTGGATTCATATAAATGGATTAGCTCCAAGTGGAAGTGATGCAGTCTTAATTTAGCGGATAACAAAGCAATTTGAAAATACAAAAGCTGGTAACATTGGCTGTGTATTTCCCCTCTGGAAGGCCCTGTCTAGTCGGAGAGGAGCTAATTAAGCTAAAATAGCATCCTGCTGAGAGCAGGTCTGTCACTGTTACACAGGCGACCTTGGCGCCTGGCTCACAGCATCTCCATCATGTGACCCGCTGATGCAGACAGATGGATTAGATGGCAGGGTGCTGGAGTGTTTATGCACTGTGGCGTGCCAGAATGTGAGCATAGGGAGGAACCTTTGCTACGGCAAACTCTTGTTTTTTGTGTTTGTTTCACAGATAATGGGTGGTGCTGAGCCAACTCTGTATCGGGGGTCAGTGTGGTACACCCCTATTGTAGAAGAGTGGTACTACCAGGTGGAGGTTTTGAAACTGGAGGTTGGAGACCAGAATCTGAATCTGGACTGCAGAGAGGTAAACCTAAAACCTGCTATGCTTCTCATTTGAACCTCACTCCACTGAGCAAAGAGAGCCTTCAAGTACTTTGAAAATCACGTCTTTAAAAATTAAACACACAGGCAGTGGAAACGGTTAATATTTAGACTTGATCAGATGATTGTCTCATGGTTAAAACACATAGATGAATCACCCCGAAAGAATGTAATCGGTTTTCCTTTCGCTTACGAAACTACTTCCTTGTTCTTTGAATAGTTTTTGCTCCAGGTTTTCCAGAGGAGCTTGTTGAACTGGCTTTTGCTCTCTCTCTCTCTTGCAGTACAACATGGATAAAGCTATCGTTGACAGTGGGACCACACTGCTGCGGCTTCCTGTCAATGTCTTCAATGCTGTGGTAGAAGCCATCACCCGCAGCTCTCTGGTACGCTGCTTTCTCTCCACAGACGATGATGAAACAGGTTGTCAGAGCGCAGACATAGTGCACTCTCACTGTTCAAGGACGAGTAGTTTTTGGTGGAGGAGCCCAGTGTTTCCTCCACAAACGTAAATATATTTGCATGAGGCCATTTGCCATTCTTTCCACTTTTTTTTTTTCTTTACCTCGTGCAGCTGCATTCAAGGTTTATGCAAACGTTTGCCGGTAATGGTCCCATAACCTTGTAGGAAGAATCCCTTGCGGTGAAAATGAAAGCAAACATCAAAGCCTTTTTCGGGGCTATACTGACCTTTTTTTATTTATTTTTTTTAAATCTCTCTCACTGGTTGTCTTCCTTTGTCTGATTTTTTCCCTTTGATTCAGATCCAGGACTTTTCCTCGGGTTTCTGGGATGGCACCAAGCTTGCGTGCTGGACGAAGGGTGAGACCCCCTGGAAGTTTTTCCCCAAGCTGTCCATCTACCTCAGAGCCACCAACACCAGCCAGTCCTTCCGCATCACCATCCTGCCTCAGGTACAGCGGCACGAAAAACACAAAAACAAGACATCCTTACCTCAGAGTTTCTCCATCAACCGAAGGTCACTGGTCCCGTTGTGTTGTCCCCCCCTTTGCAGCTGTACATCCAGCCGATCACCGACGTGGACGGCACGCTCGACTGCTTCCGTTTCGGGGTGTCCTCCTCAGCCAACGGTCTGGTGATTGGGGCCACTGTCATGGAGGGCTTCTATGTGGTGTTTGACCGTGCTCAGAAAAGACTGGGCTTCGCACTCAGCAGCTGCGCGGGTGAGGGCACGAACGGGACGTGAACAGCCACGACTCACGAAATGAGGCCTCTGATATCAAAACAGTGATTTGAACAGATAAGGTCACAGTGGTTTTTACAGAGCCCGTTATTAAAAAGCAGATTATACAGATATATGCAGCAAATCAACCTACAAAAATATTAGCGGGGCATATTCATTCTGTGTTTTCTGTATGAAACTATCTGAGCAGGAGTGTAGGTGTGAGATTTATAATGCATACAAAGAGGAAATATGGTTACTGATCACTGATTTTAATTGTAGCAAATCTGAAATGTTTCACAAACTAATCGCATTTGTCCCGCACGGTTCAGCTATTGTGAGAGAAGCAGCAGCTGCTTGCGCATGTTCTGACACTCCTGACACGTGTGACGTTAAACAGGGAGAGAAAATTCCACTGGAGAAGTCCCGCGTGCGTGCGTTTCATAGGAGGGAAGCTAGTCATTGAGAAGTGCTATTTGGTAACACTGGAAGGCTCACCAACCAGCGCCTTGATCAAACATCCTCCTTCCACGGGTCCAAAGACTCATGGAAAAATGTGTGCAAATTTTGTGCGCTTGCACAAAGCAGCCCACTCCGGTTTTAAAGCACAATGATCACTTTTGTCCTGCTTGAGCAGACACACTTGAAGAGGATGTAGGCTTAAGGCTAAGGACGCAGGCTTGTGACAGCAGGACTGCCAGCTGTCTGAGTGGGCTGGAAAAATCCAGAGAAAGTCAACTACAGATGAGCTCAAATAACCTTTTCCCTACAAAAGGTTTTGTTTATTACTGTATAAGTACAGAATACCAAGTCTGGGGTCTTGGTTTCAGTTTTAGCCCATTTACCCGTCTCTGATGGCCTAGTTACTCATAAGAATGTCATATTAGTGTTTGATAATCAACGCTAACGTATTTAATGACCAGGAATAGAATTTTAGCGGATAATCGGGGGAGGTTTCCCCAGCTTTAAGATTTGCAGTATTCCTATTTTTGCTCGTTATTGTTCCGCGTGATTGAAAATGTAAAGTGTCCCGTTCTCCAGCTGCAGCATCTCTGTGTTTTTCCCCAACAGTGGCTGGCGGGGCGGCCCTGTCAGAGATCGCGGGCCCCTTCTCGGCGGCAGACGTGGCGGCCGACTGCTCCACGGGCTCACTGAAGGAGCCCCTTCTGTGGGTCATCTCCTACGCCCTGATGGGAGTGTGCGGCCTGGTGCTCATCATACTGCTGGTCCTGCTGCTCCTGCCCTGCAGGCACAGGGATCGCTCCGGCGAGATCACGGACGAGTCCTCGCTCGTCCGGCACAGGATCAAGTGACTGAGACGAAAGGGACGGGCGAGCGCGACAAGCAGGCCGAGGGGCAGCGAGCTGACCCCGTCCACGCGTGTGGAGAAAGGGCTCGGCCTCGAACGCTTGACCGAGTCCAGACTGCACCCATCAGCTTGGCCCACGGACGCACACACAAACACATCAGCTGCCCCTTAAAGGGAAATTCCACCCCAAAAAACACTTATCAACACAGCCATTAGAGGTCAACGTTTGTTCCCTCTTCCTCGTTGGTGTACCTCTCTTATCCTCACCGACGATAAAACAATGTTCACGGAAGCTATCTAAGGACATCGATAATCAATGAGGGTGATTTTCTTTTTTTTATAGACTACTATTCTTTTCTTCTAACATTCACTATCTATACTTTCAGAAAACTCATATCAAAATAGGGCTCATCCTCTTTCGAGTTGTCAAAGGGTTTCTGGGAAACGAAACTATGCAAAATAGAATTAACAAAGTTCCTGAAATGCACTACACATCTGACCAGATACGAGTATTGTTTGACAATCAATGAGCAGCGCAGGCTGGTTGTAATGATGGGACATGCAGCATTGGGAAGCCATCGGACCTTTCACTTGAGGTTTTTAAATCAGATCAGAAATACTTTACTAATCCCAGAGGGAAATTATTGTGACTGATTCTGATTCTGAAATTATTTGCCTGCTATGTGGTCAGATTTTTGGTTCCTGTTTTCTAAGGATCCAAAACATTGTATAAGCATATTTAAGTTGAGAGGTAAAGCTGCTGAAACAACCACTGTTAATTTTAGGAATCGTTTACAGTGCCTGCAGTGCCTTCCAGTCTAAGCTCGCCGCTGAGATGAACCAATAGAAAGTACCAGCAGGTTAAGACTTGCTCTGATTAATTGCACTTTGCTTCTGAAGTTGATCAAAAGTGTGACATGAAGGTCCATATGTGGCCACGTGTTTGTTGTATTCATGTAATTTTGCTAAATCTGTATACACTCGGCTTTGTATTTAAATCTCTTTGAATGTTACTGTGATATTATTCCAAGTCGTTTGCATTGTAGCCCAATTCTTCCAGGATATTTTTAACAAAACAAATGCTAAATATAAACCAAATTAGGACGAGTTTTCATGCAAACATGATGGAAATGTACTAGACTACTGGTAGTCATTTTTCTAGCAAAGCTGGCTGACCCGTTGCCTATCAACAAAACATTATTGGACATCATTTTCAGGATGTGGGTTTTTGTAGCATGAACAAAGTTGCACACTAACATGTCCATATGGCCCACAGTGTGAAGTTGTAAAACTGTTTTCTGAAGGTACATTTGATTATTTAAACGCTCACTTATTTTAAAGGTGTATTACTTGTGCCAAAACTGTACTTGTGCTGTAAATAAACAAACTTCTGACAAATCAGAGAGAAATTTTAAACTAATAAATATTTCGGGACTTTGACTGTAACATTTTGTGCCTTTCTCTTATTGCTTCTAACATTACTGATAATTACATTCAGTCATGTTGCTGTTCAATCATTTACTTCACAAGTCAGCAAAAAGAAAGCAGCATTACACAGGTTAATAAGTATAGTGTAAATCATTTTTTCAGTTTGAGGATAAAGAAGACACCAGGGAAATAATGAAATTATATAAGCTTATAAAGTACACATTGTTGAGGACGTGGTGTAAGGTATGTTCATTCATCTCCCACCGATGCTTAGGTCTTGTGATCAGACATCTTGATGCTTCTGGAAACAAACAAAACAGTATTTTGATCTAATGCAGTAAATAATTGGCAAAGCTTCTAACTTGTAAACTGGATTAAAGAGCTTCTTTTCATGTCATGTAAGCCAATTCCAAATTTAGATAAGAATGGCACATGAGCAGTCAGTTTTTACAGGGATAGGCATTAGCTCACATCCACTGACAGCAGAAACATTTAATTGATTAGAGATCAATGAAATGTCTGTGTGGTTCAGCACAACTTTCCTTTTACTTTAAACAATGTGGTCAAATCAAACTTTGTCCATCGAGGTATAAGAGGCTGCGGACCTATTACAGAGGATGTCTTGGGCATGGATTGCCCTTTTGACTTGCCTAGCACACGACTAAGTAAGATAAATCACACAAAGCAATAATGCACAATCATATCCGCTAAATTAAGTTCTGTGCATCAAATTAAATGAAACGGTTGAACAATATCATTAGTGTATATGGCATATGGAATTTCACAGCATAAAACGTGCGTAACACACATATCGTAGCAGGTAAATTGAATGGAAGGAGCAGTTTTAAAGGCCTTTGATAAGTTAACAAGTGTGAGTTTAGCTGTTTTTTTTACCTTCATTTGACTGTAGATCCAGTCCAGGTACTGTGTGATGTTGCCATAAACACTTGGGTTATTCTGCCCTGTGCAGTGTTCTGCCCAAACACTGTCCCCTATCATCCACCACAGTCCATCTATCAGGGACACCAGGGGGCCGCCGCTGTCCGACTGGGAGGAGTACAGATTGAAACGCGGTTCAACTTCAGACTGCAGCTGGTCACTGGGGCAATTAATACCTCAGATGTGGGAAGTTAACGACTCGTAAGTTTACTCATTCAGTTTTAAAAACCATCTAAAATCCTTCATTGGATTTCTGAGGTCAATTTAAAAGCAGTGAATGAGATGAATAAAGTGTGACATCCCAGTCAGCTGCCTCGGCTGCTCGGGACTTAACACCAATTGTTGAGCGCATAAGTCACCAAAAATGTGTTTATTTAAAGCTGCTGTCATGTACAGAACATAGTGCGGGTCTTGTTTAACTGTGCCTTAAAGCAAGTTACATAAGAACATAAAAATGCTTGAAATACTTTCGTGAACAGAAACGGGTTTGTTTGTGGTAGAGGGAAATAAAAACAACCGTTCATATGATTTCCCCCTGAAATCAGTGGGCCGGGGTTTTCACTGCTAACGGATGAAGATGCTGTGCATATGTCTTACATGGCACGTCGTTGGTCCGGCCTCGGTCTGTCTTGCACAGAGCATGTCCTGTGATATTCTGCCGTTGCACTCCCCTGAGTCTATGAGAGACACCTGATCCTCCATCAGGTGCAGTGAGCTGGAGTCTGTCAAAGAGCCACAGCAGGTACATTACCTCCCATACTCTTCCCTGTCAAAGCTAAAATACTTGTATTTCTGTTACATACTCTAACATAATGGTTCAAAGGTTAAAAGCACTGAGGGCAGAACTTTAGTGCCATCTAGTGGTAGTATTAAACGCATTTACAAAACTAAATTTCCCTGTATTCTGTACTCATTTATGAGTACAGAAAGATGTGTAAATGAGCGGTGTCTCTGTCTCACCTCCACTTTTCATGGGACCAAAATGTGTTATCCAGGTATTCTCAGCCAAACTGTAGTTGAAACCAGGATACGGGAGGCACACGGGTCCGATTTTGCTGGAGCCTATCAGGGAAAAAAAGTTGAAGTAAGTCCAGTCAAACTAAAAAGTGAGTCAGGAGCAAAAAAAAAAAAAACACAAAAAAACTTGAATAAAAGGGCATAAAATCAACAGCTTACTTAGGAAAATGCTGGGGTACAGCACCTTATTTTTGATGCACTAAGCTGTGAAAAAAGCATGGAGTGTGGCTCCATAAAGTCATGTAAAACAGACGACACACACGTTTTTCAATTTCAAGGTTTCACATGTGAAGACAGAACAAGAAAAGCTTTTAGGATGAGGTCATTGAAACATTGAACGCACAACAGCGCATGACATATTACGCCGTGTAAATTCTTTATCAAAAACCTCTTCATTAAAAAACTGTGGGGTTGCACAGCTTATTATGGTTTATCACACAGTGAGAGCACAGCAACACTTTAAAAACTCCTAAAAACCTTCAAACTGAAAGAATGTGCGTTCTGTTTTTTCAGTGACTGTGTGTGTATGAGCACCTGTGAAGTCCATAGGTTTAGAAAGCCTCAGGAGCGCGATGTCATTCTGGCGAGACAGGCTGTCATAGCCCTCATGTGCTACGATGTGACTCACGGAGTATGCGGGGTTAAACAGAGTGTCCAAAGGACCCACTATCCCAGCATACACTGACCAGTCTGCGGGGGTCGTGACCCTGTAGGAGGAGGAAGACAGACGAGAATCAGACCGACAGCTCAGCAGAAGGATGATGGAGAAGGAGGATGGAGAAAAGAGCTCACCCGGTCACGCAGTGCGCCGCGGTGATTATCCAGTACGGGGAGATGATGGCCCCCCCGCAGCGGTGAGAGCCTGCAGCCTGAAGGCCGACGTGCCAAGGCCAGGACGCCAGAGAGGCCAGCTGACGTCCAGAGGCTCCGCTGGAGTTCACTCCGCTCCCGCAGTCTGAAAATAAAAGCGTCTTTGAGAGCGGATGGGTCTCCCTGCCCCAGGCTTCAGAAAGCAGGGGGAAAAGAGGCCGTGATGGAGGGCATGTGCTTCAGAACACGTGATAACACACCTGTGCAACGCAGTGTCACCACACTGTTGTCAGGACATGAGTTGCTGTTAAAAAAAAAAGTCAAGACAAGTTTAAGATTGATTCAGCTGCATATGGTGTCTTTACCTTCTCACCTAGACCTCCCTTACCTGGAGATGAGCTGCTGCACTATGGACGCCTGAGGGTTCGAGGTGGGCTTCACCGATAGGAATCCACCGCTGGAGTCAGTCCTCTCGTGGCTTGATTTAAAATACGTGCCTCTGTCAAAATACGCAAACAAACAAACCAAAAAAAAAACATAGCTTAAAGTAACCTTTTAAAATCTCTCCAACAAGTCCCAGTTTGTTTGAGCGTTGGATGACCATACCTGCTGTATCCGATGTCCCGGCAGCTCGTTCTCCCCTGCTGGCCGCTCCAGCCGTGAGAGCAAACAGTCCTCCATTCTTTGGTGGGAGTCCAGTACACCTGAAGCAGGAAACGCGAGCCGCGCAGCCTCACTGTGTGCCAACAACAAACACAACTTCACATTCAAAGTGAAAGGTGGGTGCAGAGGACATCTACTTTAGTGTCGTACACATAAAAGTGTGAGTTAGCGCACAGTTCACACAAAATTAAAAACTAAAAGTGTAGTAGTCTCTTGTTTTTGATGTCTTTACCCTAATCAATGACGCATAGAGTGATGTTAGAATGGTTTTAGGTTTGAAACAGTAATAAGTACATGTAATCAGAGACACATTATTAATGAATTAAGCTAAAAAGAACGCTAAGATGGCTTATTAAAGGCACAAAACTATGTAACGGTTGGTGAGGAGTTCTCCTGGTGGATTTTATCCCGCCTGAGGCCGTTTACCGCAGTTGGCTTCATCCTGGCCCGCTGGACAGTCCCTCACCCCATCACACCACTGGGATTCCCATACGCAGCTCCCATCCCCGCATTTCATCCCGTGCACACAGGGTGAGGAATCTGGAAGGCATGACCGAACCAGAAAACAACAGCGGAGGGTTTGTTTGAGAGCGCCTACCAAATACTTCTGCTCACATGCGAGACGGGAGAGGGGGAGAAATCCTGCACTCACAGTAATAACCCAGGAGGATCCCGACCAGCAGCAGAAGCAGGAGCAGGCAGATGACCGCAACCACAGTGAACTTCACACACTTCTGTTTCAGATCTGGCACAACACACAGTGACTAGAAGCCGCTCCTCTCTCAACTCTACTCATGACTTTTACACTTTTGAACTATTATGAATATAAGGTATTTCTGCCCAAATTGGAGCTAGATCATTTCCTCAGGCTAGTCTTAAATTTCAGCAAGTTTCCTCATAGGAACTTTTCTCCTCTAACTCTTGAAATGCTCAGAGAGGTCTGTGTAATTTATGGTCATTTGACTTTGTTATAAACAGGAATTAAATGTCATAATTTATTTGAAACTATGCCATTTTTATCAATTATTTTACTAACTTTTGAGTTATGAAGTATGCTTAAAAATCAGTAGAGTTGAAAATACCTCCTATATTGTAATATATTTTTAATATTTCCCTTTTTCCTATGATTAATAATTAAGCATTGGCTTTCTCATAGATTGTCTTTTTACTCATGAATGCTATGCGTTGCTTTGATGCTGCTTTCAACACAGATTCATTTCAAGTTAGCTTTTCTGATGTGTGTTTCTGTAATCACCAGTCACACAATTTCAAATAAGGGTTTTCTAAATAAGGCTTTTGTATATTTTTTCAAAACATTTTTTTGAAGTCCACACTTTTACACTTTTGACATGTTTTTCTAAATAAGGCTTTTGTATATTTTTTCAAAACATTTTTTGAAGTCCGCACTTTGACACTTTTTTTATTATCTAAAAATACATTTTCATTTCGATAAGTAGAATACACAGTTTAATTTAACCCAATTTATTGTTAATTGAATTTAATTATAGAAGCATTTAGTTCTCGATGTGCATCATTATTTTAATTAGTTCATTTCCTAATTGCATTTACATTCTTACAACAATGAAAAAAATAGACACCCTTTGAATAGTTCAATTAGAATTACAGTGCTACATCGTAGTAGTATGAAAGGGCACTAAAATACCTTTCTTTGGAGGGACGGAGGTGCTGATCTCAGGTGGGGAATTTGGGGCCAGGTGGTGAACATACTGGGGTTTAACATCTGATCGGATCAGTGGGGGAAGGTTCCTTTTATCATCTTGAATAAAATGAAGACTGGAGTCCAGATACTGTTGGTATGGAATTAGGGATGAAAATCTGTATGCTATTTTGTTGTACATTAAAACAACCTGCTAAGAAATATAAACATACCAGTGACACTTTTTCTGCGGGTGTATTTAAGATCAATTTCCATTCAGAAACTTAATGTATTGCTACGTCAAACATAAGAAGCTGTGGTGAAGTGATAAACTTAAACTTACCGGATTGGTGCTCATTTTCTGTTTAACCATCCTTAAACTGGAGCTGGAAAAATATCACCCACTAGTACTGCTGACATTAATCCAGATGTATCTGTTTAAATTCAAAGTTTGACACCTCTACAGAACAGTTTCTTGGGAGGTAATGACCACGAGCATCTCAGTGTTCTCACACCACAAAGCTCAAATAAAGAGTTTGTATGAAAGTCTAAAAGCCACTCCCACACTTCACATTGTTGCATTTAAGTTTCCCCACTGAACAAACAAGCAAGCACACAACAAGGACCAGAAAAAGCTGTAGTCTAAACGTCTTGATGTCGTTATCAGCTATGACTACACAGACAAATAAGTTTATCGGGATTACAAATTACAGACAATCTGAACCTTCCCTTGATGAAAAAAAAGAGTCAGCTGCTTAGCCTCTTTTGCAATGTCTTATAGGGTAACAGCTGTTTTCAGTGGATGACTGAACTATTTATCACACTATATTTGGCTTTGATGGGAGAAAATATTTGCTGTTTCATTGTGTCAATAAGCTTGTGTGATTATGACATGAAATGTATATTGTAGTACAGTTTTATTCATTGTTTTCTCCAGTTCTTAAATGTTCCCCACCCTATTTGTCAGTGGACAAAGCGTCTGTACAGGGATATCTTTTATAATTTGAGCCTGGCAGAGTTTTTCTAAATAACCCTAGTCAATGTAGTCAATCTGAATCGAGTCAAAATGATTAACAACTGATTAATTTCAGTTTTTATTCACATTTTAAACCGTTTCGCTTTGTTTTGGCTTTAGCGCGTCATTTAAAGACTTTTCAATGACGTAAAGGAGAAGATAAAGCAGCTTAAAGAGGCTGTTGAACAATAAACGTTACATAGGGCCTTGTAAAAAAACAAAAACAAACAATGATCCAATATACTCAGACATGTGGAGTGTGCATGTTAAACAGTGGAAGTAGATAAAAATCCTGCTGGATAAGAATGAAATGCAATACATAGAGCATAAAGTGGCAGACATTCACAACATACTGGCAATAATCAATTCCCTCATACTTCAGTCAGCAAAGAAAATAGTCACATCCAGCTGGTCAAAAGACACATTTAAAGATCCAAGTCAGCCGTTTAGAGCAGAACAAAGTCAGGGCCTGTTTTGCACTTTCATGACTAGGCACTTCACAGGTATTTCGATTTGAATGATCAAAATGCACAACATATCATTTAGTGCTCTCACTTTAAAATAAGGTGCAAAGGCTGCCAGAGATTGATTTGCGGAGTCAGTATGGCGCTGAGCAGATTTTTTTCCGGTCCAAGTGTACCTTCTCTCAGGTCTACACCCACGCCTGCCAACCTGGGAAGAGTCTGCTGAGGTTTTTGGGGTCCATGGCTTGTTGAATGAGCAGGTTGACCTGCCCCCCCACGCTGAGCACCGTTCCCTCCTCCACCCCCTTCAGCTTCTCCTGCAGTCGCAGCAGCACCCGCTCTGCCACCTTGTTGAAACTCTGGCTGTCACTATACGAGGGAGAGGCCATCAAAGAGATTTAAGGAAAACAGTTTTTTATTTACATTTTGAGGATTAAAATATTTCTCCGGGGTTTGAATATCCTCCTCTGGGGAATCACCTGGATTTACGATGGTTGTCAATGTCATCGCCTCCCATTGTGGAGCTCAGTGTTGCGTTGAGCTCCTGCTGCTCATCGTGCTGCAGGTAGAAGGCCTTTAGGGGGTTCATGGTCCAGTCAAACAGGGGGTCATAAAGCAGCACCTATACAGCAAAGAAAATAGGCAGAGTCGTCGTTGTACATCTCATTAAATGAATTCAAAAGTATCAAAGAAGCCTTTGAGTGAAAACCATCCATCGGTTGTACCTCTACAATTGTCAGCACGGCTTCCTGAGAGCTCCTCATCACCTCCATCGTTTTCTCACAGCATCTGTTTAGGAATTATAAGCGTGAAGCTAGTTCATTTCTCAGAAAGAAGAGTTTGCTTAATCTACAGTGGCAAGACGGGTATTTGAACAGCGCCATCAGGAGGACAAACGGGCGCCTCCTACTACTCACCTCCTGAAAACTCCCTCCACTCCGGTGATGCCCATCCCATCCACGATGTCCCTGGAGAGCCTAAAGGGGACAGTCTCAGGGGTGGGGAGGATCTTCCCCTGCTCAAACGCCACACCTGAACACCGCAACCAAGCACAGCCAGGAAGTGGGGTTTCATACAAGCTCACAACTGTAAAGTCCCTCTCATTCCATGCGGTTGGCTTCTGTTTTAACATTTGATGGCTTTAAGATTTGATTTATCTGTGCTTGAGTGAATTTCACAAAGTCAGAAAAGAAAGTACCTAAATCGATGTGCACCAGCTCAGCAGTCTGTTCGTCGATCAGGATGTTCTGGATGTGTCTGTCGCCCAGGCCCACAATGTAGCCAACTGTGTGTGTGTGTGTGTGTGTGTGTGTGTGTGTGTGAGGGGGGGAATAGAGAAAGGTAATTTATTAGTCAAAGTGAAGCTGAATCCAACTGACTATCTTTTTTCTTTATTTTCTTTCTTGCCTGTAAAGACTTGAGTCCATGATTTTTTCTAATATTCAACAATATCAAAAACAGTTTTCCTTCCTGCTTGGTTATTTAGTAAAAGCCATCAGTGTTTACACTAATATGATGTATCCTGCTTTTTCTTTCCTATAGTTCATATACTACAGTTGCTGTGCCTTTTAACTTTAACACAAACATCATTTCATGTTTGCATGTGACACGCTGTATCTGGAGTGTGTACCTATAGAGGAGGTGGCCACGCTGCGAGTGTAAGCCAGCCGTTTCTCCATCCACACCGCAGGATCCAGGAACCGCTCCATGCAGAAATACCTGAAAACCGGCCGAAACCTTTTGCACACCTCGCTGAAGGCCTCCAGCTTCTCATCAAACGCCATTCTCTGAGCCTCCTGTGGGGAGCACGCGGCAGGGACAAACAGCAGAATAATCATTTGCAGATCCGTGACTGGCTGGTGCCGTGTGGTTTCCTTTTAAAAGCAATTTTGCAGAATCATTACCGCCATCCTCTTGCGGCAGGCCAGGCTGGTCCAGTCCTGTGGCCTGAAGCGTTTGTGGGCTCCTTTATTGGGATCTACCAGAAATTCCCCTATGGGCATGGTTCCAGAGCACCACTCTAACACACCACTACGCTGAGAGAAGGGCACAACCTGGGAAGACGTGTAAGAATCCATTAAAATATGGTTAAATATATTTTTTTACAGCTTTTAAATAGCCTTTTGAGAAACTAGTTACAAGTCGCAAATACAACTGTCCAGCAGTCGTAGGAT
This sequence comes from Menidia menidia, assembly GCA_907169785.1. Lineage (NCBI taxonomy): Eukaryota > Metazoa > Chordata > Actinopteri > Atheriniformes > Atherinopsidae > Menidia > Menidia menidia. The sequence continues at coordinate 12,248,543 of CAJRST010037777.1, read as the reverse complement.
TCTGGATGTATTCAGCCTTTGACATAAAAGAAACAGGGTGCAGCAACCTTGTATCGTCTGATGTTGAGCTTCCTTTTGCGGGTGTCGGTGTTGCGCTGCAGCAGCATGGAGCACATGCTGAAGACCTGCTGCATCACCGCGTCCTGACGCAGGTCATCCTGACCCTGCTCACAAAGACAGGCGAGAAAAGGAAAAAAAACGTGGAATTGTGTGCCATTCCAAGGGAAACTGATAACCAAAGTTTGAATTGAATATACTTTATTGATCACCAGGGAGAAATTGACTTCCAGTACAGCCCGTACCAACCTCTTTGAACCTCTGCTCAATAATGCATTGGGAAAATATCACTGGGGAAAAAAAGAAAAAACTAACAAAAAACTTTCTGAGCTCAGATGCACTTTGGTTATTGTTGAATATTCTCAATGCTGGAAGAAAGTTGCCTTTAAACTAATCTACTAAAGATGTGAGTTAACAGCAGAATAGGGAATGCCTTGATGCCTTGCCTATAACTTCAATTCCAAAAAATTCCCATACTGTAAAATAAAAATGGATGCAATAATACGTTATGAAAAATGGGAGTTAAAATTAGTAGATTCTAAACGCAATCACGTCAATGACCTGTTTCCCAATTTGTTTAAAAGGTGCTCCTCCAGCTTTCTTTCAGCACCACCTGCTCTTTCATCTTTTTTAGCCCCCATCACATATGCTGCCGTCATTTTATAGCTTTCAGTAACTGGTACGTCGTTTTTTGATAATAAACTGTTGGTTTATGAGGTTTCAAAATCACTGCTTTCTGGTTTTATTTAAACTTGACACAGCATCCTGAATATTTCTGGCACCAGTTAACCTACTTCCAGAGGGTACGAAGACTAAAAAGTATTAAAGAGGTCAAACTTCCAGGAACACTAGTAATATACACAACCTTATTGTTTATTCAGAGTGCTTGGCGTGTGAACTTAATAGCCATGACGATAAAATCCAACTCTCTGGTCAAATTATAAAGTTGCTTTACATATCTTTGTGCAAACAACAGTCAGATGAGTATTGGCTTCAATTCCGTAAACTCTTTGCTCTTAAATCTGTGTTTAACTGCAAAACAAGCAGGAAAAAAATTGCTAAGACTCTTTCATTGTCATTTACAAGTCGTAAATGATTAGCCTTTAAGTGTCTTTCAAATGTTCCTGCAAACAGAAATGCATTTTCACAGGTACACAAACCCACCCCTGCTGTCTCATGAGATGTGTATCCATCATGAAAGTGTGAAAGCATGTTTGTCTTGCCATGAAAACAGGATTAATCATTGCCAGCAGCCAAACCTAAATGGAAAATAACCCGGAGGTTGAAGCGAGCAGACTGCACTAAACGTCTAACATTTCTTGACACACGTCCGACACCATCCAACCCACATGCACGCTTACTTTGACCAGCTGTCTCCTGGTCTTGCCGTCAGAGCCCAGGCAATCGATGATCTTGGGCAGATTGACTCCTCCAACCAAGTGATAGTGGGGGAGAAAGGATCTGACAGTCACTAGGTTGTCATAGCAACCAGATGGATCCACCTGTTACCAACATGAGAAACTGATATAACATTAACAGTTCTGTTAGAGGATAATTAGGACATACAGTTAGTCTGTTGGGTTATTTGATTTTATCTAAAGGAGGGCTATAATTTTGTTACTGGTTGTTACAGATTGTGTTTTACTACCGAAGTTATTTTTGTACCAGTGAGGTATAATAAAGCCTGTTCATTAACATCTGAGAAGCCTGTCTGAATCCGTCTCGAGGCTGGGAAAAGTGTCCTCCTTTTTGGAAATCAAAATATGGTCACCCTAATCAATACGTTACCTTAACCTCCATTGTTGGGATCACAACTTCATCGAGATCTTTGATAGCCATGATGGGCTGATCAGCCGGGATGGGAATAGCCTCTGAAAAGGATGTGAGAAACACCAAATATGACAAAAGAAATTCAATTTTCACCTGAGGTGTCCATACTGTAAATGTGTTTACTGTTCAATAAACTATTAAATAACCATAAATGACCAGACTATAAATCGTCAGCCGTACCGTTGGAAATACACTCATCCTAAAACAATAAGTCAGAGGTCTTTTTCTCTCTCCTCCATTTATGTTCCACTCACTTTTCTCAGTCTTGTGCCTGCTGGCGTCCATGTAAGCCAAAGTGATGTAGGCATCGCACAAGCGCTCGATCCCTCGAATCATCCCGCCTCGCTTTTTCCTGATGGCACTGATGATGTTCAAAGCCACGTTTGAACGTTCCTGTATTGCGTAAAAGAGAGACCTTTAAAGACAGGTGATGGCTAAATAGACGTTAAAACTCTTTTTACTGTTTGTGTAACAAAGAGGTTACGGCTGTAAAAACCAGATAGTATCTGAGAGAACACTCTCTGATTTTTTGAATATGCTGCGTTGAAGTAGCTATGAAAGTTAGTTTTGGGGGGTGTTCTGTTTTTCTCCTCAAACAGGAAATCTTTTAACAGCGAGTAAAACATGAACATGAAGAGGCATCCATTTTAAGGTCGTTGGTCGGATTCAGCGATCTTTAATGTAATGTCTCACCAGGTCAAATGGCGAGGGCTGCCGGGGCGACCTGGACTGCCGGGTCCTGTGAAAGTTCTCATCTTTGTTGGCGTTCCACAGGGCGAAGATGATGAAGAGCGTGTGGTGAGGGTGCTCCAAAGACGCTCTGAAAATCAACTGCAAGGACAGGATGGTAGTTTTATCTGCATGATATGAGCTGAATCACTGGAGTCAGGTGAAATACAGCAGATCGTGTTCTGTTACATCAATGAGAACATCATGGAATCCAGTATCCTCAGAGACGCCAGTTGCCATCTTAGTTCCCATGCGAGCAGCCAGCTGATACATTAGAGGCAGAAACTTGTAGGACGGGATCTGCTTCACTCCTCTCTGTGGGAGAAAAACATCTGTGAAAAACAAAAGCCGTTCCATCGCGTGGCTTCGACTGCAAGCTCAAACACAAGATGAAGTCATTCAGCAGTTGTACTTGCCTTCATCATGTCATTCACAACTTTGATGTCGGCGTTCTCCAGCCAGAGCGAGGCCAGGCGGAACACCCAGGTGTCGTGCTCCTGGCCTTGCTCCAGACACTGGATGTAGTTCTCCACCGCCTTACACAGGAAGCGCTGTCTGTCTGTGCGCAGGTTAGTCAAGGCCTTTTCATCCAGCTCCAGCTCTTTTTGCACCTTTATTGTGTACCTGTGGGGTTTATACAGCAGCGAACGACACTTTCACAGCCTATTCCTCATCCAAGTTAACCCAAAAACACAAAGCTGTGGAAACTAAACGTGAAAAAAACTAAACCTGTTTGTCGTCACTTTACGCTCCCTCATCAAGTCCACCTCCTCTTTGGCCTTCTCCAGCAGCGCCTGCTTGTTCTCAAACTCGGAGGAGTTCATGTACTTGTCAATGCTCTGGTACTGAGCGTCGGAGAAGCGAGCCAAAGACAGGAAGGCCTCTGTCCGCTGGCTCTGGAGCCTCGCGTCTCCGGCCCCCGACTCCCCTCCTATCACCTCTGCAGCCTGAGAGATAATATATCAACCCACAGCAAGACCAAAAGCATGAAGTAACAGGTGTCAGACGGAAAAAAAACCTCAGACAGAACTAAAGAAAACAGGACTCTTATGATTGAATAGAAAAAAGCTAATGTTTAAAGAAGCACACACACATGAATATACATGAATTATTTAATTTTGTCTTTATGAATCTGCCATAGCCGGTGGATATAAACAGTAAACTTGCAGAAATTTAATATCTTTGTCTTTGCCTACTCCTAATTCATCTACACAAACATAAATTATTCATTCGTGTGATAGTATGAGTGCATGTGAGTCTGTGAGGCCAAATATTGCCTGGCTGATGGGTAATGTCTCATTCGTTTCTCTGAGGATTGCTGCTGCTATGTGTTTATTGTATGTGTGAAAGAGAGGGGGACTTTTTAGTATCTTCTAAGCTTGAAAAATACTTTCCTACCAGGAAAGCAGCTCTGTTCTGGAGCGACTTTTTAAAAGTCACTGCATTTCATGAGTTTTCAAGCCTTGTGTGAAAACACTTCCCATTTCAACATCAAGGCCAAGTGGTTTGTTTCTGTAATCCCTTTGAAAGCTTTTCCTTACCCTCTCAAGGTAGTTCTCCAGTATAACTCCAGGACTTTCCAGGCATGTCTCAGCCAACCAGTTCCCGCACAGCCTGAGGCACTCGGTGTAGAGAGGTGCCAAAGCGGGATTGAAATCCACCTGGCCGAACACACACAGCGGCATGACGGTTTAATTGAGCCTCTTCAAATCCCGCTTTGAGTTATTAAAGGATGGAAAATCTTTCGGAATCAAATCAAGAATAACGTTCTCAGTTCTGTTTCATTAAAGTCCGAGAGACTGTGTTTGACCTTTCCCTCCAGGCTGTGTATCATTTGTCTCAGCAGACCCAGGGCCAGACCCTGTTCTCCCTTCGCCCAGAAAACCTGGGCCTCCTCCAGCTGCCATGACGACACAGGGAGGGTCAGACAGGCCGCTCCACCGCCGTGCTGCTTCATCTGGTGGACTGCGCGTTCTGCAAGCTGACAGCAGTTCCATGGCTATGAACACTATGTAGAAACCTTGGGTGAAATACCTCATGACACATGGGAAGGTGAGGATGCTACCTGCGTGTTTCCAGCTTTGCGAGCCAAACGGCTGAGATCCATGAGGTGATCTGTGAGCACGGAGCTGAGGTACTCCGTGTTGTCGGGGTTTCCCAACCTGGAGAAGATGGTGTGTTGGGCCACAGAGCGCACCGCGAGAATGGGCTCCACCACAGAGAAGTCGCTGTCCACTAGCAGCTGGGAGTGCTGACGCCACTCGCTGCAAACTTCAGCCAGAGCCACGTCAGAGAAGGGCCTGCAAAAATTCCCCAATCACTGATATCATTAGATCCAACATGTTTTAGTGGCCTTTTTCTATGTTTTTAAAAACTGTTTTAACAGACGAAATCACCTGGAGAAGAGCTGCTTGACATCCTCCAACTCCCTGATGCTCTGCAGGTTTCTGAGGGCCGGGTACAGAGAGGACACTGCCTCCAGACTGCCTCTGCAGAGCTCCTCCACCTCAGAACCCCTGCATAGACACACACGCACGCATTTGTGTGACTTCCATGAAACCTGAGGTCAAACTTTCAAACTTATCATTTTAAACTTTTTCCATACCTGGTTTGTTTCAGTGTTTCATCAAACAAGGAGAACTCTTTGTCCCTCAGTGCTTGCAGAGCACAAAACACAGATTCGTGGAAGCCAGGATTGGACTTCTCACTCCTTGCACAGCAAAATATATTCAAATTAAAAGAAGCCTTCACACGAGGCACATGCAACATGTCTATTGCTCCCACAAATCCCCATTCCTCACCTCTCTGACAGCTCACAGTCCCACTGGGTGCTTCTCCAGGCTGCCTGGAAGCGGAGCTCTCGGAGCTCGGCTCCCCACTCCACCCCCTCACTCTCCAGGCCCTTCATGTAGGTGTTGAGGATGTTGCCGAGACCAAAGTTCTGTAGGCCCTGATGACACATTTGTAAGAAAAAACAGATATAAGATTCATTTGAATGAACTTGAAGAAATTTGGTAAGGATTTTTAAATTTCTCATGGATTGGCTTACCTCCAATATGCCCATTTGTCGAGTGACCTCGGGTAGACGAGAGTGAAGATCATATGAAGTCAGGGCCCTTCCCCACATGGCTTCATGTTCATAGGTTCGAATCCTGCACATCAGAGCAAGAAAACAACACTGACTTATTAGCACTGATCAACACTGGTAGTGACAAAGAAACCTATTATCCAGTCATCTTCAACCTTGTCAGCGGACTGGTCATCGTGTCTCCTCCGCAGCCGTAAAGACTGTCAGGCTCTCCGATGCTGCGATACACCTCAATCAGCAGCTCCTACCAATGGATTAAAGAGCGAGTCATACTCATATACAAATGTGTGGAAATAAGGGGTGAAATAAACCCCAAGATTTGATGATTTGATTTTAGAGTGAGTGGCTTTCAGGAGGACGATTGTCATAATTATACAAGCAACTGGAAATTAATAACCAACTGCTTTACAGTGTTGAAGTAAATTAATGGAAAGAAAAAAAAAATCCATCAAGCAAAGCGGACCTGCAGACTGATGTTGGTGTCCTCCATACTCTTTTCAGTGAGAGTAGAGATGGTGAAGTTCTGACTGTTATCCTCAAAATTCATCTTCCGTGATGCTCTGGACTTTGTTCTGCAAATGTTTGATAAATTAATTAAAACAACTTATCATGCTTAGATTCAAATGTTTTTATCAGGCAGATTAAATCAAATAAATTTAAAAAAAAAAGAAAAGTCAGAATCCTGTTCTATGTAACATACAGTACATCAACATCTGTGTTTGCATACTTGCAACTCTCCTCCATGCTAGCTTTGATCTTGTCCACGTAGATCTCAGTGTACAGCAGCGCGGTGAAGTGAGCCGAGCACGACTGAGCAGCTTTGGCCACCTCGAGGTAGTTCAGGTCCAGCCAAAAGTTGTCGTCGCACACTGTGCCGCAGGAGTTACTGTAAGAGGGCAGAGGTCTGGGCATAAGCTGCTGGCGCTACTCAGTGATGAACTAACCCGATTGAAGGTTGAATGTATGAATGACATTTGATTCCAATGATGCTACAAACCTTTCAGCTTTCAAAGGTCTGTGTTGATGTCTCAGATAGTCAATAACAGCCAGCATGGTGCGCAGGGAGGTCTTGTCATACAAGCCCTGACTGGCGGTGTCAGACTCTGTAAGCATGAAATCATGTTGAGCACATCAAATGCGATATCTGCTATCAAGACCTGTATCACTGCCTTAAACGCACCAGAGTCGGAGTTGAGAGGTGTGGCCGATCGACTGCTGGCCTGGGCACTTCTGGCACAGAAGCTGAAGAAGTCCTGAATGTGGGAGGAAAGGAGCTCCCTCCACGTACCACTGGAATCATCCAGCAGGACGGAGTGAATGATGAGCGGCAGCAACCTCTGACAGCAGTCCACCCACACCTGGAGACAGATGGATGAAAATAAAATAGATCTAATATAAATTCATTTAAATTCAAACTTGGTGACAATAAGTACGAAAAGAAAAAAACAACAACACACGCAACCACAAAACTACAAAATCCTGCAATGCACATCACGTCAATAAATTGATAGTCTTAAATAAAACATAATAACTATAACAACTATAATAAAAAATAACAACTTTATGGACAGATAAATCAGATGAGCGATTCAGTCGGTCCGCTAATGAAGGAGGCCTTCATGAGCCCACCTGACACAGTGGTCTTGACAGCAGGAGAGCTTCACTCTGAACCCCTCCGCTGTCGAGCAAAGCTGTACACAGAGCCTTCAGCCAGGCCTTGTGGCTTCCCGTCTGGGGAATCCAAAACTCCTGGCTGTCCAGCTTCCTTTTAGCCTCCGAGCTTTCCTCCGCACTCAAAACAGCCACCTGATCCGGGTCGATAATTACAAATCTTTTTAGAAACATAGACGGTAAACATCCAAGAGTAAATGAAACCAGTGACATGTTAACACCTCTCCCCAACCTTGGTTTTGACAGTTCTGAAGGGATTGAGGTAAGCCAGCATGGGGTCCCTGTTGTCTTTGTGTCGGTCCCAGAAGTCGACTCCAGACGGAGTTGCGAGGATGCTCTTCACGCACTGAGCTGCTGCTCGTCTCACCTCAATGCTGCCGCACAACAACAGCAGTGTAAGCCACACACTTCAGAGGCACCGGCATTTAAACCAGGGAGCTGACTGTACCGCTGTTCGGTGAGCGCATCGTTCATGCAGTTGAGGACGATGTAGAGACACTGCGACTCGGTGGAGGCGAAAAGAGACACGGCCTTTTCATAAAGGGGGTCCCTGCCGTGGAGGAGGGCAATGGTGGAGAAGTCAACGGGGCCCAGTTCCCCCAGACAGCTGCCTGCTGCCTCTGTAGGTTCAAGTTTGATAAAGAATATTCAAATAAATCAAACAAAACCTAAAAGCAGCAACGTGGGCATGTGGTTGCTTTACAGGTCATTTCTCCAATTACCAAGAATGTCGGCGCCTCCTGGGTGACTGGCGGCTATTTTGCAAAGCTGCAGCAGACTGAGGACCAGCTTCACCAGCACACTGTCAGTTGGGTCAACTGTGAAGGGTCAACAAATGGAAAATGTTTAGCTGATGATAGCAAACTCCATGCAATTGGCCTCTCATGCAAAGAGCATTTTTCCAGCATAGCACCGTGGCACTCTTTGAGCAGCTCTCGGATCTGCTCCTTGTTGCGATGCAGCTGTCTGGTCAGTTCTTTTAGCCCTTCGAGCCTGGTCACAGGTAAGGAGTCACAGGATGCCACGGACAGGAAGTGTGCTATCTCCTGCATGGAGGAAACGTGGAAACATTATAGGCAAGAAAAAAAATCAAAAGGTAGATATTTTTGCTCTTGATATAGAGAAATGAGGAGCAGTTTACGGTCGAAAGCACATTGCAGCTACCTCTCTAAGTGTGAAGGGACCCGTGATGTATTTGAGATTGTGCTGCATGGTCCGCAGCTCTCTGAATTCAGGCATAACGGGAAAAGGCTCCAACCTGCTGATGGCTTCTTTTAACTTCTGCTGATTTTCTATGATTAGAAACTGCAGCAGATTGAGCACCTTGAAGGCAAAAGAGAAAAGTCTCAATTTGAAAATGGATGGCTTACACATACCTGAGAAGGTGTGTCTCAACCTTTACTGACTCACCAAATTTGATTTAGAATATTCTGATATCTTTGGTTAAGTTAAAACCAGACTCACAGTTTTCCAATAAGAGGCAGATATCAGCAAATGCACAAAGGCTTCAGATTTCGTAATGCCAATTATACCAGCATCCATGCACGTTTGGGTGGTAAAAAATAATCACAATGTACAATGCTAGTTTCAATTAACCTGAAGCATCCTTAAAACACAGGGAAACAGTGTGCTCATGGACTGTGTCAGTAATTAAGGAGCTAACTGAGGTGTGCATGCACAGCCTTTCTATTACCTGCTGTGAGATAGAGGGTCGACTGGTCACCTGAGCAGTTAGAGTGCCCACTATGACCTGCAGGTGGCAGTCCAGAGCATCATCACAGAACTGCAAAGCAGCCTGACACACAGAGGCCAGCAGGTCGCAGCACAAAGAGAGGCTTCGGTCAGAAACCTCATCACACTGAGGAGGTCTGGGGGAAACACACAGCCAGTCAGGTTTGGGTTCGTTATTCTGAGGGTATATGTAGATTGTAGACAGAGTTTCCATGTGAGAGACCCACAAACCTGCTGTTCATGTGGTGAATCAGAGTATAGATGATGTCTCTGAGGACAAAGGCCCAGGCTCCTCCCAGACCCTCCTTCACCTCCCTGAGCAACAGACTGACGAACAAATGGTACATGAGCAGGATTCGGTGGCGCTCGTAGCTGTTGGTCGTCTCTGCTGCTCTTTCACACACGGCCAGCAGAATCCTCTGGATGGAAATCTAAGATGCGCAAAAAACAGAGGGAACAGTTTAAACTTCATTGCAGAAACACATCAAAAGATTTAATAAATGCAAAGATTGACATGCTGTACCGGGGTTTTTGACAGAATGGAGACCAACGACTTGTGGTTGGCACTGTGGCACTTGCTGAGATAGTCCAGCGTCGCCTTGATGACCTGGGAGCTGAAGTATGGCGGATTTGGTGCAGGATCCAACTCTCTGAGAGGCATGGAAAATCTAAGTTAACTGTAGATTCTTTATAAGTGTCAGATAAACAGAGCTAGACGCAAATGAAATGTTGCTTTCGAACCAGCTTACCCAATAAAACGTTTCAGATCCCCTTTGTCTTTTTCAGATCCGTCTCCTTCATACAGAGTCATCAGCAGCTCCACTACAATGTCCGCCAGGTTACTGTGGATCAGGCTGTCAATTTGCTGTGGAAGCATATAGAATGTGAGGAGAGCCTGTGACTTTACAACAGCTTTGTGTCAACACAGAGGAAGATGGCCAGATATTTTTTCGGGCTAATTATGTGGGTTGCCTTTACCTGTTTGCCCAGACAGCTAGAGTCTTTGAGCAGGTCGTACACTCTGTGGGCCTTCTCTCTCTGCTGTGCTGCATGCGAATCCTGACTGGGCAGAGCAAAGTAGGGCAGGATGTTGACCATGATCTTGGGGAAACAGTCGGCCAGGAGGTTTCTCCAGTCCTTCTCGAGACACCTGCCGATGGACTTTACTTGCTCAAAGTCATCCAGGAAGACCAGATGGGGGATAAGCACCTGGTAGCAGGAGCTATAAGGACCCACAAAAACGACACTCAGTCTCTGATACATTTGATAATACTGCCTTTATCAATAACTGAAATATAAGACCGGAAAATGTTTCTCACTTATAGAAATCTTTGACGGTGTTGTAATCCAGCAGACTGTAGGGAAAAGATCCCAGAGTGTAGCGGTCGTCAGACAGTCTCTGCGCGAGCCATTCAGCCACCAGGTAGTAAAGGTGAGAAGTGACGAATGTTTTCACGTTCCTGTAGCCCAGAGCCTTGGACACACTGCACAACATCTGAGATGGAACCAAGGAAAACAGCAATTCCTCTCAGTTTAAGCATTCACTACTTTACTGCATTAAAGCTAAGGCCGACCTCATGATCTGTGGTAAGGCCATACGCATTAGAGACTCATTTGTAACACTAACTCATTTGTGTGAAGACATGCTACCTTTTTAATGAGTTGTTCCTCAATGCTGTTCTCCTTATACGACTGAAAGAGGGCAAACAGACACTGCTTCTCACATACTGGACTACAGCACAGCACAACGGACAAACTCTTGAGCAGGGTGGCCATGCGGTTGAAGGCCTTGTCCTGCTGGTCCTCCGACGAGCCAGATCTCTGTGCGTAGTCACACAATAACACGTTAGGATCTAAAAAGATTGTGGAGAGCTCCATAGGGGCACAGGGGTGAAAACATACAGCACATTGCTGCTGTTATGGCAACACTTCGTGAACTTACCGGGAACCTCATGCCCTCCTGGGCTTTCAGGTAAATGTTCTCAAACGCCGCCTGCTGGTGTTTCAGTGGCAGCATCTTCCTTTTGTCTGGATGCTCTGGTCTCATCTCCAGAAAGAGCCTGGATACAGAGGAGCCACATTAGAGATCTAAGAAGGAGAGCTGGCTTAGGGACTTCAAGTAAGATATTTTTTTGACTGTTCAAACAAATGAAATTGAGAAAAACTAAAACATAATGAGGAGTTCTGACTGTGACATCAGAAACAATCAGAAGGAACTTCAGTCATATCATTCAGTCATGTTTAAAGCTCCCATATTTTGGTCAAAACTGCAAAGATATCCACATTTTATATTGCTGATAAACCAACAGGGTTTTCAAGTGCAGTAGCAGATGATTTCAGATCTACATAGTCAGTAATGCCCCTTTCAAATATTTTGAAACGTTCTGGCTATAAAGTCCAAGACAGAAGTTTACCATTGTTCAATTGGAAGACAAAAAAAAGAGTCCTTTAGAGACACATTTTGTAATCAAATTGTTTTGATGGCCGGAGGCATGTTCGAGGGCGTAAAGCTGAGACTATGAACGCAAATGGCATCGCTCTAAATGTTAACTGTGGTGATTGCATCATGGTCTGGAGCCGTTTATCCTCTAAATTTCCGGAAATTCAACATAATAAATCCAATATAATATCACGCATCCGTCCATCTATCCACCTTATTCTAATACATTATTAGTGATGTGCACCTCTCCACTGATACAGCAACCAGCATGCGGACTTGGTGGTGGGCATCTGCGAGGTGTGATGGAAGGACAGAGGACACAGGATGGTCCTCCTCTGTGTCGGCTCCATTAAGACTCAAGACTGCCCAATCACACCGTGGATCAGCCTAAGTGAGGGAGAGTGGCAAAAACTGCTGACAAAGCGGAGAAAACTGATCCATTTGTTCCCTTTAATTCGCTAAACTCAGATCGCTCATGAGTAACAAACTAAACTGTCCTTGCAGACGAAATCAGTGCAGCCTAAAAAGACCGTGAGAGTTTACCTCCAGCAAGGAAACCAGACACTGCACCAAGGCAACTCGGACAGCTGCCACACATTTCCCCGTCTGGGTCAGGAAACTGCAAAACAGCACAGAAAATAATGAGAAAAGGTCTAACTGTAGCACACATTCTCAAAGATAAGGTTCAAAACGCTAAGAGATAGCTTGATTATGGTAAGTCTTTCCTAACCAGAAGCCGGACAACACTTTCAGCAGAGATCCCCGAACGTGTCTCATCTCCTCGGGTCTGTGATGAGTTTTCCCCAGACATTTGATGGAGGGCAACAAGCAGAGCAGCACAACGGCACAGATCTCCTGATCCTGGCGGTACAAATTGCACAGGTCCCTGTGAACACAGCAGCAGAGCCCCCAAATTATTCCCGGCACACAGCTGTAATTCATGCTGGACTTATCAAATTGTGAATGCTGGCAGTTACAGCTGAGAGTTTCCTTACGCCAGAGGACCGAGCAGAGAATCAAATTCCTCCGGAGAGAGCGCGTCCTCAGCAGGGAGCTTTTTCAACAGGAGGAGATACTGCAAGAGAGCCAGATGTCATGAGCTGAGCAGCTAGGGCCTCATCAACCCCCAACCAGCTTCAGTCGCCGTGCTGCCTGCTACCCACCACATTGAGGTGCAGGGCTTTGCTGAAGTTGATGTGCTCCACCAGCAGCAGCAGCCTGCGCCGCACCTCCTGTGGTTTGAAAAGCAGGCCGTGGACGGCTTGGACTGAGCCGCACCCGCAGAGGAACTCTAGGACGGCGAGAAGCGCAAGATCCTGCTGCACCAGGTAATCCTCAGCTAGCAGGCTTTTTGCTCCTACCAGAGAACAGAACCGTGATTTATTTAAGAGATTCAAAAGAAATTGTAAGAAGAAAATGAACAGATGGATTTCCAAAAAGCACACAATATCTAGAGAAAAAAAAGACCAAACAATCATCAGCAGGATTTTAAAGACGCAGCCTCTTCGTACCTGGGCCACTGGAGGCTTCGGCATTGTCTCCCTGCTGTCTGTGGGTCCCATTCGTGCTGCTGTGGGGTGCCTCATCTTCCTCAAACAGGTCAATATTGTTCCCAGCTGGTTGAGTTCTGGTCACTTCCCAGTCATCATCCAGTTGTTCGTCCTCAACTACAGGATTGACTCTCTTAGAAACGTTGATCAGCTGAAATAAAAGAAAAAAAAATTAAAAGGAGAAGCCTAATTTAGCAACTAAGTTACTTTTATACAAATAAGCATTGTGTGCAATCCAGTCAACCTGTCACTTACCAGGAGTTTGCAGACCTCTGCTAATTCAGTGAAGAGACTGGCTGGCAGAGTCATTATAAACAAACTGGAGGAGATGGGACAAGCCCCTTCCTGTGGAAGAACAAACAAACTCATCTATTAAACTTGATCTGACAAACAGAAAACTGCCTATGGTGCCTATGATGATGAGATCTGTCACCTTGGTTTTTCTACTGATTGACTGTGTGCACAATTTCATCACAGATCTCAGTGTGGACATGGTCCCCTCCTCAGCCATTTTCACTTTCACACCAGAAACAAACCCACTGAGCTCCTGGGCCAAGGCCTGGTGATGGAAAAATACCAACAATTTCACATTTCCACTTTTTTTATTTAGACAGTAGAGCACAAAGGTCATGTGATAAAGAAAGAAATGTCACCTTTTTAAAATGAAAAAAAGTGTTATAAACCAGGGAAGACATTAGAAGTCCCTGTTTTCATAACAACTTAGAAACTGAAGTTTAGCCAGGTGCTGCTCATGACATGTACATCAACCGAAACAACTTTATATGTAAACCCCTTCATAAAAGAGAAGTGACAAAAAATAAAACTCAAGAGCTAAAAGTTCAACTCTAGAAAAGACGACACTGTGGACCTATTTGAGCTTGTGTTTATCTCATTTTAAAAGATCTTTCACAAACCAGAAGATTTCCCAGAATTCAGAAAGTGAAAAGCAAGTATCCAATGAACACCTTTGCTTTGGTGCAGAGCGGTGAGCGGCAGGCCTCCTCTTCACTCAGAAGCCCAGTTGAGACATAAGCGCCCAGAACGCCGGTCAGCTGGCTGACGCATCGCACCAGACACTCGGGAGGGGTGGACTGAGACTGCAAATACACGTCAGGTTGTCACAAATGACCAGACAGACCGTTTAAACACATGACAAAACAACAACCTCTACTCACGTCGGGAGAGTAGCAGTTGAGCAGATTGTCGGCCACAGAGAGCAAAGCTTGCTCCAGCCGGTTTTTGAGGCCGGGGACAGCGGCAAACTGACTGGATGCCGATGCCGTGCACACCGACTCCCCGTGGGAACCCCCGACGCCTGACGGCAGCGCGTCGAAGCTAAACTGCTGGTACAGGCTTGCAATCTCATCCAGGCTCTCTTTGGCCTCAGATGAAACTTGTTCTTGAAAGAGGGCACTTTGAATAAACCAGCAAACACAGAAAGGGCAAATCTTAATCCAAAATGCCACATGGTCAGTGAAAAGAAGACAGAAGTGATGCAGAATTAAGGAGGCAAATTCAGTCAACGGAGGTCACAAAGAGAGATTTCTTATCATAAAAGAGATCAAGATAACTGGTGTCACCTCTCTGCTCCATCAGTACCCAGGAGGAACCTCAGGCCAGCTCTTGTGTCTTTCAAAGTCAGCGAGACTAAAATGTTTGCTATCAGATTGGGAGGGAAGTCTCTGCAAACAGCAACAAGATGAAGAAAGAAAAATATAAGTAAAATACAAGTGCAGTTAAAGTCCACAGTCACACAAAAATCAGCTTCTGCTCTTTTGAAGAATAGGGTAAGTTGCTGCGGCAGCACATGCCTCAATAAGATAGAAATGAACCCATCCAACCAACCATCCATCCATCCATCCATCCATCTTCCAACACTCATCTGGAGTTGAGTCACAGGGGCAGCAACCAAAGCAGGGAAACCCAGACTTCCCTCTCCACCGCCACTTCTGCCAGCTCCTCCGGGGGGATCCCGAGGCGTTCCCAGACCAGCCGAGACATAAAGTCCCTCCAGCGTGTCCCGGGTCTTCCTCTGGGCCTCTTCCCGGTGGGACAAGCCCAGAACACCTCACCAGGGCGGCAACCAGGAGGCATCCTAATCAGATTCCCAACCACCTCAACTGGCTCCATTCAAAGTAGAGGAACAGCGGTTCTACTCTGAGCCCCTACCGGATTGCCAAGATTCTCACCCTATCTCGAAGGGAGAGCCCAGCTACCCTGCGGAGGAAACTAGTTTCGGATGCCTGTATCCTCGACCTCGTTCTTTCGGTCACTACTCAATGGGGGGCCATTCCTCCCAACCATGCCACTCCAGGTGACACTGTCGTCGCCCACGTGAGCATTGAAGTCCCCCAGTAGGACAAGGGAGTCCCAGGGGGGGGCACCCTCCAGCACCCCCTCTAACGACTCCAAAAAGGGGTACTCTGCACTGCTGTTAGGCGCATAAGCACCAACAGTCAGCAGACCGTAGACCGACTATGTCTAGCTGGAATCTCTCCGCCTCGCACACCAACTCAGGCTCCTTCCCCACCAGAGAGATGACACTCCACGTCCCAAGAGTAAACTTCAGCAGCCAGGGATCAGTTCACTAAGGTCCCCATCTCCGGCCGCCACGCGACCCACAACGCACCGAGAACTGAACCACGAGGAAGCAATCTACAGTTATGTGGAGAAGCAACCTGCAGACGATGGGGTGGGGTCTGCTGCTCTCCTCCACCTCTTCACTCTGGTCGCTCATCAGAAGCCAGGCTCCCAGGGCTTCTTTCAGATTGGGCGGTGCGCATCCCTCGGCGACTCCCACAGAGTCCCAGCTTGAACTGGATGCAAGACTTTTTGGGACTGGATACTTCATCATAGCCTGGGCCAGGCAGAGCGCAGCACTCCTGCAAAAACATAACAGATGATAAACTTTCCATTAACTCATTCTCTTTCTATTACAGAGTACCATTCAAGCCTGACGGGAGGTTAGCGGTGCTCACTGGGAGGCTTTGAATGCAGATCCAGAGAAAAGCTTCCAGAACTCTCTGTCCATATTGATCAGCCCACCGCGGATGATGGAAGCGAGCAGGTCGAGGCAGAGGGATTCAGTCTGGGGTGAGCTGACCCCTCGTACAGCGAGGGCCCATATCCGCGCCCAGAGCCTGCTCAGCTCCACTTTGTGGACCTGGGCCCTCTGTGGGTAGCGTTCCTGGCAGTGGGCCACCTCTCTCAGGCATCGCAGCACGTACATCCCCTTCTCCCCTCTCCGCTGCTCTGCCAGGAGCTGGCACAGCATGGACTGCAGCGGAACCAGCTCCTGACTGGGCACCATGGAGGGATATTTGGAGGTGAGCACCGCTGTGATCTGCAGCCTGAGACAAACAAAAGCAAACCGTTTTTATTTAGTCAGGAGTACACTTAGAGAAAACACAATAAGCCACGGTACACCGCCCGTCCCCTACCAGGGTATGACATCAAAGTCGCTATGCTGAGACTGCAGATGGTCGCGGAGGACCTTCCAGCCCAGCTCAATACGCCGTCGTTTGGTGGCCGCTCCGTGAGTGGGACTGCCCATCTGGGTGCCTTTATGGGAAGTCTGGGTGACCTCCAGGATGTGAATGTCGCTGTCATGGCTGAACAGCTGCAAGCAAGAGGAAAGGGGGCAAATCTTTACCGTATTGAATTCATCCTAACTGTTTTCTTCAGCTAAAGTTTTATTTGCTTTGTACCAACATTTAGTCTCCTCTTACCTGGTGGCAGATGTCGGCCGTGACTTCTATGAGGTTTTCTTGGACGGCTATTTGTCTGGTCCCCGTGACATACTTCCCTCTGCTGCCTATCTGGCTGATCTCAACGACCAAAGCATTATAAAGATTGTACAACAGAGTCCGCCACCTGGTCCAGTCCTCAGCATGGGCACCTAAAAGACCAGAAAGGACACCACACGCTTTGAGAGGATGCATCCGGTTGACATGTTTACGTTTATGTCAACTTAACGTTGTTGCCAAATTCTTTAAGTAATCTCGAAATTCAGACACTTTCTTTAAAGTTCCTGCTGTAAATGTGCACTTTGTGACATTCTTGCTCAAAGGCTTATTTGTTATGTACAAACTCATGACCCCAACTCATTTTCTTTTGTCTAAGTTCTCTTTTGTTTTTTACATTGTCTGATAGGTACAATTATCCAGAGCACAAAATTTTGCAACTTTGCACACTAAAACAAAAAAAATCTGCAACACTATATTTTATGGACTCCTAAAGTGTAACAATTTACATTTGCAGATCACATTGAAAGCTTCAATGCCACTGGAGAAAAAAAAAGAAAGAAGAAATGACGTTAGCGCCAATCAACCTTCATCTTGTGTCTTAGCGCCTTTGGGGTGGTGAACACATATCTGCAGGTTGAAGAACTCTACAATCTCTTCTTTGAGGGTCGCATTTGGTCTCATATCCGACCACACGTGAAGTACGGAAGACAGAAGCTCCTCTCCCAAACGACACACTCTCACCCGACAATTCATGGCCACAGATCTCAAGAAAATGTTCAGGGCAGAAATTAGGTGCTCCAGAACAGAGAGGTGTTTCTCCTGCCTGGAATTTTGCAAAA
This sequence comes from Menidia menidia, assembly GCA_907169785.1. Classification (NCBI taxonomy): domain Eukaryota; kingdom Metazoa; phylum Chordata; class Actinopteri; order Atheriniformes; family Atherinopsidae; genus Menidia; species Menidia menidia. The sequence goes on along the minus strand of CAJRST010037777.1, from coordinate 12,230,862 downwards.
GGAGAACCTTAATGACTTATGAGACTAAAACATATCAGGTTAACTGCATTTAAATGGTACAAAAGGCTTCACCTGAGATTAAGCAGTGCTTTGGAGAAGAATTTAAAAAGAGGGTCATTGAATCCATCAGTCTGGGTGCAGCAGCCCTTCACCAGCGTGTGGATGACTCTGCTCAGCAAAACACGGTTGATGGATTTGGATGTCGAGTTGAACAAGTCACAGTACAAATCCAAGAGACCTGTGGATCAAAGAGCAAGAAAATAAAATCTTATATTAGGGTGTTTTAATGCAAGATGACAGAACTCAATCCAGGAGAGCAAAGAGCTCACTGACTTTGCCACTGGGGTGGAGTGATGTCACACCAGTACTTGCGCACAGAGAGGATGTCTTTCAGAAGGAAGCTGCTGTAATTCTCCCCATAAGCTGAGCAGCAGTAAGAATTCTGCAGGACCTCCATCACGTGTTTCAGCAGCTCACTGCATTTCAGACGAGGCCCGCCTGAAGAGGAGGGAGAACACTTGAAACTGCCGTCTCCACAGTGTGTTCAACATAAAAACTCAGGCCCGGCGTACGTGCGTCTGAGAAATTGCCTACTAAGGAGCATTACATTGACCTTTTATTTGCTGGATCTGGATGTGCTCAGTGCCCCTACGTTTGTTTGCATAGCGTATGAAGTACTTGATCAAGCTGCACATTTCAGCCATCTTTTTCTGCCGCGTGGCCAGTGTGGTTGCTGTGACACTGGATTTACTGGACTGCATGCTTTCCGTCTCCTTCTGGACATAGCGCTGCAGGAACCTGATGTGGGAGAAAGTTTTTTTTTTTTTATAGTATCAGAGCACTAGCAACTAAAGCCAAAAGTAAAAAAGTGGTATCTGCACAGTTAACGTTATAAGTTCATCTAGTAAAACAGAAAAGTGCTGAGGCAAGATACCTGAAAACCGCATCCCATGTGAGTTGCTTCGAGCCTTTAGCTTTTTGTCCCGAAGTGCGGTCCAATTCTTGCAGGATCTCTTGAGATCGAATGAGACGCCTGAAGCGCTCCGCTTCTTTCTGGTGGCACATCACAAGCAGTAAGGTGTAGTGCTGACCACAGCGTGCCACAATGCACGATGTCATGGGATAATATGTTTATCTGTGAATTACCTTTCTCTCTGTCGCTTTGTCATTTTCCAGCCCTCTGCAGCAGACCAAGAGCTCATTAAGAGCGAGACTCATTTTTAGTGAATTTAAAAAGTGGCCGTACCACCTGCAGGGAGACCAGAATACAAGGCTCAACATTTGAAATGTGATTGCACATTCCATGCCCCTTCCATTGATTTTCTTGTTCAGAATAACTACTACCCCAGCCTTTTGTGGTTGTGGATGGTACCATTTCATCATTTCTGCAGTGTGCTCTACCTTATCACAATATTTGTGGTTGTTTACGACCATGATTTAAACCTTTTCAAGTACCATGATAACCATCTATTCACGGAAGACTACTCCCCAGGATGGGTTTCAGTGCCCTCTGAAGTCCATGTAAATCACAGGTGGAGAGACTGGAATTACTGAGATATGCAGACAGGAGGCTACCACTGGACCCACACTATGTACGGAAAGGAGGGGATCAAACTCATTAGTCAAGGGGTTCTTAGATCTTTCAATGTGTGGACTGAGATGCAGAAGTAATGAATGAATAATGCATCTATCGTGCTATGGTTACCCCAAATGATACATGGAGAACAGGCACAGTCATCAACCATCCCATGTTAAGTCTTTCGGAAGTGTGTGTCAGTCAGGACCATGATGTCAGAATAGTTTCTGCATGCCAGACCTGCAGCTCTGATTTAAATACCTTTAGATTTGATCTTGAGGTTATTCAACTTCAACAAAATGTTATGGAGCAGGTTCAACAAAGTCTATACTTAGACAAAAGGGTGGATTTTTTTCAGCTCAATGTCTGCACAACAATTACACAGAAATGCACTTAAGAATCCAGTTTCTTCTTTTCTTTAATGTTATCTGCCGAAAAAAAACCTTAAAGTTCAAAAGTAACAGTCTGTTAACATGGCTTGTATGGAAACACTGCATGATACCTTGCCATGCATACTAGCAATTCCAGCCCCACTGCATTTCCCATCAAGCTTTGTGCTAATCGAATCAGTTCCCATTCACATACTCTCAGCACGTTCCACTGACCTCAGGCGGCTATATCGTTCGTATTCGTAAAGCTGTCACACATGCAGATGCTGGTGTTTGCTGAGGCACTACAGCTCGTCCCATGTTAACTTTGCCATCTTGACTTGAACAGCCATACGCACCATCGCACGCACACAGGAAATTCCCGCCCCTGCCAAAGTGATGGAGGCGGCATATCACATCCTGGTCATGGTTAGCCTTAAGCGAGTCTTTTTCACACACCTGCTTATTTAAAGCAACGTTGTTGTTGTTTTTAAGTTTTTTTTTTGCAGTTGGGCGCAATATATTTGTTAGAGGTGCTACTTCATATATTTTAGCCCAACTGGAAAATATCTATATTTGTACTTTAAATTGCCTCATGTAGTGCATTTGAGTTTTAAGATGGAACTACAATAACCACAACTCTAAACAGCTGTTGATTTGGATACTTCCGGGTTATACGTGCTTGAGTTCCCCGCCTTTTGAGAAAGCAGTAGTATTCTCAGGACGTCGCCGTCACAATAACACCACTATCGTTTGTTACGTTAGTGTTATTTAACGAGTTACTAGGTTACTTTTTAAGAACATGTAGCGAAGTATTATCTTCCAAATCTTGTTTTTGAGCGAGAGGCTGTCATGTTGCTCCCTTCGGACGTGGCTCGGCTTGTTTTGGGTCAGTGAAGGTGGACGTAGCAAAGCTGTAGCTTTAGCCTGCAATCATACTTGACTAATTAGGGAGGCTCAAAGCTTACATTAGCCGTCAGTTTGACAACCTGTCTGTTTTCTGCCCAGGCAATTTGTACTTCGTTTGCTAATTTGAATTAAATCTACCTAACGTCTTTACTCAGGGTACCTCCAGGAAGAGGGACTGTCAGCTACAAGTCAGGCTTTCATTCACGAGAGCCCAAACCTGAAAGAGTATGCGGAGCACACCATAGGGGATGGGGCTATTCCGGCTTGCGTTTTTGTAAGTGTGGCTTTGATTCAGAGTGATGGACTTTGACGCTGTTAAGATAGTATATTGCACATAAATATATTAACTAATTTGTTGTCTTCTGCACACCTGCGCAGTCCATATTTGGGAAGAGCCTAACAACCATTTTAAATGAGTATGTGGCTACAAAAACAAAAGGTAAGAGTGGCTGTCATTCTTTCAGTATTTATGCTACCTCATGGGAACTGTTGTACTCTTAGACCTGTGCTGCTTGTGATGACTGTTTTTTTTTTCTTAACAGAATCCAGTCATGAAGTACCTCTTGTCATGACCTCACTATGGAAAAAGCTAGATTTTACACTCAACCAAATTAAGTAATGACTATTTCTATTAAATAAAATGTAAACTGAATCTGTCCATATTATTGTTCTTATTTGGGTCGCTGTTCTTTTGATATTTCTCTAGATCTTTGCAGAATTCCCCTGCCATCTCAGCAAGTCAACGAAGTAAGTTTGCCTCTCGTCTGTCTATTCTGTTTTCCTATTCTTCATCCACTGGATATTGCATGAAGGAAACAACAGAAAGCATATTCTCTGAAACTATTAATTAAACAGCTGAGTTCTGTGTTTGCTCTGGGTTTTGTGTGAAAACTATATACTTACAATACTCCTCTGCAGCACGTTCACGCATTGGGTTGGCAAACATGGCCAGGCAGCGAGCCCTCACCATGTCTTCAGATGGGGGCGTCGTCTGCACAACTTTGTCCGAAACGAGCTCCGTCATCAGCCCAGCATACACATCCCACAGCATGCTGGGCCACTCCACGCCTGTGTGCTTCACTGGTTCACACACCAGAGCTGCTCCCAGCAGCGGTACACAGCTGCAAATCCAAGAGGGCAGCCGATTATTAAGTACTCCCAGTGAGTGTCGTGAAGCTTGAGTTCAATCATATGTCTTTCTTTTTTTGTGAATGATTTTAGATCCTGGTTTTATTTTACTGTTTGTAATTTGGTTCCTAAAAGTGCATTTGAATTAGTCGGATGTGGGGGGGTTAATGTGGACATATAGAATATTCAGTTGGCTCATGATTTGTTTTTTTTACAATAACTCAAAAAATGTCCTCATTGAAATCCACTGTTTTCTTCAGTTAATTATTGTTAGCAGAAGCTTTGATCCAAAGCGAATTACTTGTTAAAATAACATAAGCAAGTTTTGTGTAACATGGAACAAATTTGTTTTCTGTTGTAGGGGATTCACCAGTACAACTCATTGTTACAGAGCACCGGCTAAGTTCTGGCTCATTGTCCCCCGGCCGACGGAAATGGTAAGGGTTGTGGCGCAAACGTTTGACAGTTACCAACAAAACGTCATTGTTCAACTGTTGGGGAGTTATATATGTATTCAGCTTTCTTTTATCTGCACATACTTGCAGATAGCTGTAATATTTGTAGTGTTTTGTAGTGTCATTTCTATAATGTATATAATCATTTAGTTACCAAAAAAAGAATAAACTTTTGGAACAGTATGACATTAATAAAAAACAGAGAGAAATATTGCATTTTTTGCCATGTGAAGTTTAATAATTTTTCAGAAAGGCATTGACTCATTGTTTTTTGTAATTACCTATTCTCAAAAACTCTGCTGTCCTCAGGGAAACTCCCAAGAAGAGAAGCGGTGCTTCGAGTGGATCCAGTGGCCCTGGCAAATCTGCAGGAACCATCAGTAACCCAAGCGCAGAACCCCAACCCGAGGAGGCCGTGGAGGAAAACTTTCCTGTAAGTGTGTCAGTCTGGTTCAGAGACCTCATCATTAAGAATCTTTTCAAGAGGAACTTCGAGGGTTCAAATATATTCTGATCCCTCATAAGTATCTCAATCCTCACAGCAACTTGTCATACAAAATGCTCGAGACAAGATATTGGGGGACAGGTCACTACAAGAGAAGCTTGCTGAGAACATTAACAAAATCCTCGCCAAGTAAGTTGGAACTTTGCTTCAACATGTAACTAGAACTGCTAATAGTGGATGATTTATCGCTCAATCTCTGCCTGAAATGAGTGTGTAAATTCCTTCTCCATTCCTAACATCAGTGAGCCGACACCCCAGACGCCAAAGGTGTCCACAAGCACCGTAGAGGCAGACCAGTCGATAGATGAAATTCTAGGATTACAGGTACAGATACAACACACATGCCAATATCAAAAGTGGAACTTATTTTCCTTTTATAAACATTATCCTTGTTTCATCATCTTTCGGTGTGATTGAACCTTATTTCATGGGGAAATGCTTTTAGGGGGAGATCCACATGAGTGACGACGCCATCCATGACATTTTGGAACAAACCGAGTCTGATCCAGCTTTTCAGGCCCTCTTTGACCTCTTTGATTACCGTAAGTCAAACCTACTTCTGTTTTTGTATCCTCTAAAAAAGGCATTGGTCACAGTTGGTGGAATAAAAAAGAATGTATCTATATTTCCAGATAAAAACAGACTAACTGATGGAGAAATGGGAGATGGTGATATCAGCAGTAGTCCAGAGGAGATTGACTTGACTGGGCCTTCGTTTGCAGCCCGGCCACTTCAAAGTAACGATCCAGGTATTTATACTTGAATGTAAAATCTTGCATCCCACACAGGGCCGTGGAATAAAACCTTCAGAATCGCAGAAAAATTTTCAGATTTGTCATTCCTAGATTTCACATGAGATGAAGCGGTGTGGTTGTAGGGTCACACATTTTTGACACCCTCTACTGTGAGATTCTGATGTTGTTTTCAAATTTAAAGTAGCGTGTTACAATTGGTGTTTCAAGTCCAGGGGTACCTTCTAAAATAAGTTATAAATAACCTTCCCGTTTACAGCAGTGTGTTAGTCGTAGGATCTCTGGGAAATACCGTAATATTCGGTTACTAGGACAAACCAGCAGCTTTGTGGTTTTAAAAAGGATCCCTTATTTAAACTATGGCATTATCGGGACAGTACTAACTAAAAAAATATTTTCGACGTATCTGTGCTGAAGTCTGTTTTTTTTCTTTTTTTTTTTAGCCCCTACAGCTGGAGATTCAAATGCCTCTGACCCAACTGCGGTAGCGCTGAAAATGAGAGCTGGACAAGAGCGAAAGACCAGGAAGTCTACTGCCCCCACTTTGTTAAAGAAAACCTTTCTTGACTCCAGTGGCAGGGCATCCAGAATTGAGAACAGTTCAGCCAGACTGTTGGTGAGTCATGGGGAGCACAGAGGAGCCTCAGCGGCTGCAGGGGACTCCAGCAGGAAAGAGAAGTCCTCACTTGGGAATAGCAGTGTTGGAATCACGATGGATATTGATGAACCGCTGAATACACCTCCCCCTGTAGACTGTCCGCCCACTCAGGAGACCACCACGGACAGCTCCACCCCTTCAGCTGCCCTCGGTAAATCAGCCACAGACCCTGCTTTATCTGCCATCCCAGACCAGAGATCGCTCTTAAATTTGGGGAAAAAGCAGGATCCAAAGCCAGCACAAGGCTCTGTAGAGCGGTCTGCTACAAATCTATCTTTAGTTGTGAGGGATAGCCTGCTTTTGCCACCATTGGCTTTTCAGCTGAATGACTCCTCAGTGATGACCGCCAGCCAACCCCACGCATCAGTGTCCAGCAGCGGAGCCGATTCTGCGCCCGGGCCATCTATGTCAGTTACAGGTGCCTCGCCCTCATCAATTTCCACTCCTTTAACCGGGACAGCCACAACTGCTGTTCTTACAGCTACAACCTCATCCACGTCACCTTCCTACTGTCCCCCGGTTACACCGACACGAAGTCCCTCCGGCACCAACCACACGACTCCAAAAAAGGCAGGAGACTCCAGCAATATTGTCTCTTTGAAGATCATTATTAGTGAGAACCAGGGCACAGATTCTTCCGGCGACACAGCTCTTAATCGGGCTATTTCAACCATCTCTGAGGAGAGCATACCCACCATCTACCTGTCCTCCCCAGCTAAGTCGCCAGCATGTCCTGGCACTCCTAGGTCCAACTTTGACGAGGCAGCGCTGGCAGTGAGTGGCTTACAAAGCTCCGAGGCATGTGACAGTCCTCTCAGCTGTAAAGCTGGAGCCATAATAGCATCCCCACTAACCGGGACCTCACAAGCACAGCAGAGATATGTCATCCAGCTACCCATGGAGACCACCACCCCTGGGCTCCAAGGTTCCACTTCCAGTTATTTCCTCGTAACACCAACTCCAGATGTTCAAGGCAGACAGGTTCTTCTTCCTGCTGGTGTCTCAGCAGGACAGCCTTTGCCCAGCAACCAGTATGGAGGGACACCAACTCCCTCCCAAGGCTTCTCTACAGGTGAGAAACTAAAGGCCATGTTTGTCATGATGCAGAGTAGTCAGCATAGGCTGGTGTGAAAAAATATCTAAACTTTCTAAGCAATAACACTTTTTTTTTTTTAAAGCAACCCTGAGTTTAGTTTTTTTTATATTTTACATTTATCTAATGTGTGTGTGTCAGTGTCCAAATTAGGACACAAACGCAGGTAGAGCGATTTTTCGCACTTCACCATTTACATTGAGAAAGTTATCTTGTTTTCTCAGAAACAAGAGAACATCCACCTGTTGTATTTGTCTCTGATGTAGGGGCAACTGTGCTGTCTTCTTTGAATGCGTCCTTGTAAAAATGTGTTCTTTACCTGTAGGGCCAGCTCTCATCTTGCCATCACCTATAAAGCCTGTGGTGCTTCCTGTTTCTGTTCTGGGGCAGAATACTTTGGGGAAAGTTCAAATGGTGTGCAACCAGGTAAGATGATTTTCTGTTATGAGTTATGGTCTCTTTAAATCTTTATCTCAATAATGTAAGGCAGGACTGTGGGGATGCTATTGTGCGCATTAAAGACAATAAGACCCACATTCTTCTTACAGTTTGTTGATACACCGAATAGTTTACCAGTACAGCAGCCCAAGCCGACGACAGTGGCAGTCAAAGATTCTGCCGCTCCTGGTAAGTGCTCCCTCTTTGCTGTAGAATGTAGCAGCACAAAGTATCACAGTGAGGAGTCCTTTTTAAAGAAGGATTCATGGGGAAATATTTTGATCTGACTTCCCTAAGTGATTTTTTTCTGTTTTTAAGGCACTGAGAAAAATCTGCCTAGCCCCCCGGGTCAGAACGACGCAAAGGGCTTCGGTCACAGGAGAATTTTATGTTTCGACCCTTCATCAGCAGGAGTTCAACCACAGACTGCTAATACAACTGAGGCCCCGACAACCTTGGCTGAAAACGCATCCAGATCCCAGCCTGTCCAGCAGGCAGCGAATGACAAGAAACAGCCAGTGACTCGAACAAAACCTAATATCTTGGGTGGTAACAAACCTAAGAGGAGAATAGAGACAGTCAGATGTTCATCAGGTCCTCTGATTGGAGGAGGCTCGCTAAAGGAATGTTCTCCTGTGAAAACGCAGCAGAACGATCCTGTAAAAAAGAGCTCTCGCAAACAAGAACATAACATTCATAACAAAGAGTCTCTACATGTAAATATCAACAGTGTTATTCAGACAGAGGGTGCCAAACAACCAGAATCAGGAAAGAGAAAATCTGCTGACGAGAGAAACAACGATAAGGATACAACAAACGATAAAGATGCTCAAGGCTCCAAGTCGCCATCATGTGATTCTGCACTAAAATCAGGAAGCAGAAAGGATAAAGAAGAGAGCAGTGGGCAAGAACCCAAAGAGAAGGCTGCTCTGAAAACACGAGAGGGGCGCACGGAGAAAAGGACTTTCTCTCAGGAAACCCCTAATGTAGCAGCTAACAAGGAGAATGAAATAAAAGTTGGCGTGCAAGAGCAGCAGCTTTCAACACCACCTTCATCCTCGGCATCGAGAGACTTTAGCCCTCCAGCTGCCATACAGCTGGTGTCTAACACCCAGCCCAAGGCTGGAAAAACCCCATCAAAGACGAGCTCTCTGGCCAAACAAGCAGCTGAGATGCTTCAAGACATTCAGGGGATCAAGTCTCCCTCCACCCCTGTAAAAAAAGCTGGGGCTGCTAGTTCAGACAATAGTCTTCCTGGGACTGGTCATAATCACGAAGCACCCTCGGATTATCTCAGGACTCCTTCCCGAAAGAAGGGTAAAGATGGAGAGGGGACTCCCAAGCATCTACTTCCTCCCAACACTCCAGAAGTGCCCACCTGCAGCCCAGCCAGTGAAGCTGGAAGTGAAAACAGCATTAACATGGCCGCACACACACTCATGATTCTCTCCCGGGCCGCCATCGCCAGGACTAGCACTCCTCTGAAGGACAGCCTGAGGCAGGAGGAAGTAGGGGAAAGGTCACCCACGAGCTCAAAGGACCCCACAAACAAGAAACGCAAACACTCCTCTCAAACAAACAGCCCCCCTCCAAAGAGACAATCTAAACGATCCCCCGGCAAAAAGAAAGACAGAGTGAGTACAACACAGGCACAGGCCACTTTAAAATCGTTCAGTGAGTCGGTCTTGGCCTCTTCAGCAGTCTGGTTTTATTTACAGCTAGATGTTTGGATATGTAGGTTGGTCCTTAAATTGTGAGTTTGTTGTGAGCGTAGTAACCATGAATAGTTATTTGAAAGCTGTAGATCCTCACTGGACTGTCATCGCCTGACGCCCATGTTGTTCTCTAACTTAGGTTTTGACGGGGTTTTTTGTTTTTGTTTTTTGCAGGAAAAGAAGAAACTTGTTGATTGTTTTCCCCACGATCTGGATGTGGATAAGTTCCTGTCTTCGCTTCACTATGATGAATAAAAGTGGACACGCAAATTTGGAAAGGATGACCACATCGCTACCTACTTAGGTTACTATCCAGGAATAGAACAAGCCATCTCCTAAATCGGTGCCTGTGGTTTCTTAGTGACTTTATCTGATACCTTATAAGCTGCAATGTCTTCTGTAGCCATCGAGGAACTTTAGACTGTTTTCTTGTGAAAGTAATCCAGAATAGGATCCTGTCATATGCAGCTACAGACAACCATGGCACTTTTTATTAATTTACCTATTTTAATCTTCATTCTTTCTTTAATGGTATAGTATTCTGTACAGTACATCATTTTTGGGGAACACTTTGACATAGTGGATGCATACTGTTAATGGGTACCTCAAAAGGTTTTCTTGGTCAATATTTGACTCTCCTTTGATGGTGACTGCTTGGTTTGTTAAAGTACATTCTGCAATATGTCTGCACCCGTCATTTGATTGTATTGAATGAAGACCCCATTTATTTTAGTATTTGTGCTTAGTTGATTAAATAATTGGAAACACAAAACAAACTAAAAGGAAATATCTGGCAACATTTTTACAGTGTAGTCTTTTTTTATTTTAATTTCCTGTGTCGCAAATCAACTACATGTCATCGTTTAAGCTGCAATTGAACACATGGACAAAAAACTAATTTTCTTCTTTAAGAAACTTCTTCGATATACATTTAAAAATATTTTTTTAAAGCTGTCACAGCATGAAAAGCGCATGTATAATTAATCAAATTAATGATGGCCCAGTAACTTCTGTCCCATTACACATCGACATTGAGCATGCAAGTCTAACCCCCTTACTCTAGATGCATATTTTGCTAATTTGTCAGATTAGAATGTATGTTGTGAAATAGATCTAATCTGAGATTTACATATTTTGACATTTTATTCTAACGTGATTAGGTATATAAGGTGGGATGGTCATATTTTCTCTGACTGAAGGATGCAAATTGTTTAACACGAGACATACACCTGTCATGTTTTCTTTGAAATAAGTCGATTTAATGCCGGCAAGTGCCGAAGTTGTCACGTTTTGTTGGCAAATCTGGCAACCTCCGATTGGACCGCTAAACGGAAATACGTCACTTAAACAATTTCACAATAACAGTGAGTTGATCTATTGAAACACAAAGATTGTAACTGACGCCATTAAATTTCAAGTGCTCAATTGAAGCTGACTTTTTAAGCTATGTGACATATTTGTATGAATTAAATCGTAAAAATTTGGTGGGGAACTCCAGGGTACTCCGTACAGCAGATCTTATTTTTAAACGTTCAGCGTTTGTTTCCGGGTGAAGAGAACAGGAAAGAGGTACGACGATGTCTTAATTTTACCAAACACTCCACCGGTTTTCATAAACAGAGCGTATGTTTCCACCAATATGACAGAAGCACAACGACAGCATATTGTTTTTATACAGTTCTTAATCAGTGAGGTTACTTGTAACTGGTTTTTAACCCGTGAATTCTAGTGTGCAGACTCCCGGTGTTCCTAGCTTAGCCATATATAGGTTGGCTAGCCGGTTAGCGTTAGGAGGGTTATGATGTGCTTACCTTTGGTTTCATACCCAATTACTGAATGACTTACAAAAGGCGTGCTTTACTGTCTTTTTTCGTCTTTGTAATTCCTATCGTTTTTGCCATTTAAAAGATAGGGTTGTGTGGTCTTGTCCTGCTCAGAAATCACTATGAATATGCACTTCAGTTAACTGGCGTGTTCACGGAATGTTCACTTTGACAGATAATGCTAGAGACTCATTGATAAGGCTTTTGTGATAAGACTCTGTCCCTACAGGGTGTCAGTCCCGTATTCTCATTCATTTGGAAGAGAATATATGAGGAACACTGTTGACCCAGTAAGAGAGACCCGTCATCCTGTCTCTTCTCGTCCAGGACTGCCTGACCTGCTAACCAGTGATTGACATGGCAGCCAATGGAGCGAGCTGTGAACAGCCGCAGAAACGTGCAGGACCCAAAGATAAACAGAATGGCAAGTCTACAGGTTGGTTTTAAAATGGGAATGTCTACACTTAACTTTGGAGAGCAAACAAATCGCCACCTCGTGGCACACAAGTTATATAAACCCTCACGTTGGCTCATTTGAAGTTCCTTTCACTTGGCATTGGTACTGATAACTTCTGGATGCTACTTTCATTATGTTTTTAGCTTTACCCACTCTACACGATGTAGTAGTTATAAAAGAACCTATTGGTGCTGAAGATTCCCCGGATAATGATGGCTCTTTTTGTCCTTCAGACCTATCAGTAAGAGAAAGACGACAGAAAGACAAAGAAGAGCGTTTTTCTCTGGTGTTATGGAGGAGGCCAGTCACCACTCTACATTACTTTCTTCTGGAGACCCTCATTAAGCTAAAGGAGTTGACTTCTAAGTAAGCTGTGAAACAGGTTTTTCAAGTGTGTCTCTTTCTGTTTTCCTGATCAGTTTGGTGATATGTGTATTTAGGTCAGGAAGACGTTGCTCTGTTATGTCTTATGTCAGTAGATTGTTCTCGTAAAGCAGATATAGCCTGTGACCTAAGGGTTTCCTTTTAAGAAAAATACCAGTTTTTCAATTAAATTTTTTATCTTTAGCTTTCAGGTCAGGAATGTGTTTCATTGATCACTCCGTATTCTCATTTTCCCACTCAGGCTTTGGCAACAACGAGGCACAGTGCTCTTTTTTTTGGTGTTGTGTTCACTGTTCTCAATTGCTTATTCCACTGAGGGAGTGCACCAACAAGTAAGGTTTGACTTTGCTTTTCCTTTAGTTATGTTATTAATCAACACCCTTTCCTTGCCACTCACAGTTGAACCATCTACGATGAGTCGTCTGTTATCTCTTAAACTTCCCTTAAAGAAAGCTTGTGTGAGGAGATAATGTGCTGTTGCACTGTTGTCAGGTAACCCTTGATCACGCAGTCATCGGCTGAAAGTTCTGTTTACAGAATCACATATGTAGCAATCTGTCACCTCCCTGTTAAAGCACTACCAAGCCCCAGTGCAGAGTGTATGCCTTCTTAGAAATGTGTAATCACGAGCTGGAATATTAACCCACTGAAGCCAGCCAGAAATACACAAAGATGGCATATAAGAGTAGATGGATAGTATTTGATTTCTGAATTTTAAAGTAAAAAAAACACAAATTCTATTCTGCAAAACAAAATCATATTACTTGAAAAACATTTTCAGTTGAAGAAAGCACGGCTTAGTTGCTAAATATCTGTGCATGTTGGTTGGTTTAGATCAAGAGTCGACTACCCGTGATGACAGAATATTAACTTGAAATATAAAAAAGTGTGCATGTAAATAATGTATCGTCCCTTGCTGTTTGCTCATGGCTTTGGCTTTGCTTTCCCTGCAGTATGTTCGATATCTGGAGACGAAGTTCTTATGGTGTGCCTACTGGGTAGGCCTTGGAATCCTGTCCTCAGTGGGACTTGGGACTGGACTGCACACCTTCCTTCTTTATCTGGTAAGAGAACATCAGTGGCATGTGACCGCAGACATGTTTTTCACAAGCTGATACAAGCAAGAGATGGGCCCCTGTTTACTGTTAGTAACTAACTTTTAAACAAATGGACAACTTGTGGTTTTGTATATGAATCTATGCAAATGTCAACTTAAGTCAGCTCTTGCTGCTGTAGATCAGTGTAGAATAAAACTCACGCCACCATAAATTCTGTGCAAGCCCCACATAAGGCCATCCCCATTCCCTACCACAGGATGGCACCATGCTTCATCCTCCGTCAGAAGTTGCCTTCCTCATCAACTTTTAAGTTCTTGTCACCCTTTTGATTCTGATGCTTACTAATTCTCCACTGACGTTTGCCACAGATTGATCATATGAATGAGTAACCATAATGTGTGTCATTCGCCTTGGTTGTGGTAAAAGGGACAATTTAGTCAAATGAGAGAGAGGAAAGAATTCTCCTCTAGTCCACTTTTGGGTGCTCATGTGGCTTTGTTCTATAGAGCTGTGCTCATGTGCTATTTGAGTCAGCTGTTTCCATTATAATGAAATGGTAGGAAACGATATGACTGCGACCTTCCTGTTTTTAGAGCTGAGGTACACTCATTCTATTTATTCTAAGCTTATTTTAGGAGTTTCACTCTTTTATTGCATGTTGGGCTCTTCAGCAATAATTCAATGTTAGTTCCATGCGCTCACACCTCATTGTGTGCGTGTGTGTTTGTCATAACACTGATGAGGTATGACCTCTTTTTTTTTTTTTCCTCTTTTCTGTGTGAGCTGAGGTTTCCTTCGCAAGGCAGACAGTTATTTCCCACAGATGGAACATCTTGGCATCAGTTAAATGTTTCTCCCATTTTCATTACCAGCTTTGACTGCTTAAATGGAGACAATATTTATGGACAATATTTATTTTTTTTAACCACAAGTGTTTCAGTTTGCATCCCCTGTAAAGGCCAGCTCTGCATTTTACAGTTTTAACTGAAGTAGCCCTGCTTTAACTCCAGCAAGCTCTGTGACCTCTAAATACAAAAGTAAACTATTGCCTGTCTTTTCAGTAACACTGTGTGTGGACAGTCGAACTGAAATTATCAGCTTTCCAAGATTTGTCAGTTCAGCCTCAGCTGATTAATTTTCATTTTAGAAAACTCTGAGCACTCGCTTTGATGTGTCACATCCACGATGACCTGACAGTACATCCATTGAGCTTTAGAACCTTGGAAATTTGTAATCCTTAACGCATGATGGTCATGATAGTCATCGGATGCTATGAAAGGTACACGAATGCCTGCCTTGATGTGACCATTTTCTGAAAAATGACAGAAAAACTGCCTTTTTAATCAGTTTTGCAGAAGCATATGCTGTTTTTTTCTTTTTATTTATAGTGCATGTTTTTTTTTTTCCGTGAGGCCAAGACTGTCAGTTTGAACTGTTGAGCAAATTTGATACAAGATATAATCAGTTTGTTTCCAAGGTTGTAAAGCTTGTTGTGAGGTTGAGATTGAGAGCTTTGAATCAAACATTTTCCTGATAATGGAATTCAGCTAATCCTTTTAGCCTAGCACAGTTGTCTTTGTTATGCCTCTTGCCAATCGCCCTAAGTCAGCGATCTCTCTCACACACATCTACATCCATTCTTTATTCCTTCTTTGCTCAGCGTACACTTGTTTGACCCTTTGCTTCGCTCCACTTTCTTTACTATGACACAGGATTCTTAATTTTTGTCTCCACTGCTGGAAAGTTGTTTGCACCTCTAAGTGTTGATCATGTAAAAAAAACCTTTTGATATCCTAACCAAGAACACCCCTGAGAATGCATCTGAATCTCTCTGCTCATTCACTATTTTCACCAACAGGTTAGACTTCTTTCAATTGTTGGCCACCTGATATAAGCCTGCTGCCCATGAGAAACCCACCTCCAGAAAGCCACAAGCATAGTTATTGTGGATTTACCTCAGTCCTAAAGCATTAAAGAATAGCCCCACAGAGAGAATTAGATCATAGGCTCATAGGCCGTGGATTCAGTCACCGGTATGATCTCATAATTCATCATGAGGTTTCAGGTCACTGCTTTAAAGGCCAGAATCCAGGTTACACTAAACATGCTTTAGTCAGATTAGCTTTGTCCAGTTTCCATTTAAACATATTACAAAGTATTTAAGTGGTGAACAAAACATCTGCTACTGATGAGTTGGTTAGGATTTTTTCATTCCCAGAATATAGGTAATGTTGTAATTACCCACACTCAATAATTCCAACACAACCTTTTCTTTAAAACTTTTTCCTCTTTATTTTAAGAATAGAAAATGGATATTCTTATCCTTGCTAATGACCCCTGGACAAATAATCACATTTCTTTCTTTCACATTGTTCTCCTGATAGTTTTAAACTCTAACTCATTAGTTTGTTTTGCCTCAGATGAAATATTCATGTAAAGTGTTTGAACACTGTTTTATTTTTTACACCCTGATTGACATTTCAGCTTTTTCTGGTTCATGGGTTTTATGAATCGCAGCTCTGTGTGCTAACACTGACTTGCTGTTCCAAGTAGGGATGGTACCAAAGAAGTTCTGGCTTATTAGAAAAACTTTTAAATGAAGAAATGCCCTCTGCTCACACCCAGACTGGATTGCATAGTTTCTTTGATAGGCATTGCCTTCAAGTAGCACAACGTACTAGTTGTGTTCTTGGCACAGGTGGGTCGATTGTTACAGAGGCCAGCTGCTGTTGCCCCACCACACATCTTGACACTGATAAATGATGAATGGCTTACCTGTCAGGAAGACTTTGTGACTCAGCTAACGTGGACTTGTGTATGTAACTGTGGGTACGGGCGCATGGGTTAAAGCATTCCAAACAGGATCAAATGTAATTACACTTAATGACGGTGTGCTGCAGATGAGAAACTGTTCATTCCAACACGGATGAACTGGACCACACAGTGCAGCGTGATTCAAAAACCTTTATGAATCACCTGAACCAAAACTGAACCTGAAGTGTTAATGGAAGAAAATCATGAGTGAAGAGCACTTTACCAACTTCTGTTTATCTTATAGATACCAAAAGCTCAAGATCAAAGTCTTTGACTTATTGAACTGTCTTATTTCATTACTCATACTGAACATTCATCCTAAGTGGTGTCCATCAAAGGGTTTCCATATGTCATATCTCTTCCAGGGTCCACATATAGCATCAGTTACCCTGGCAGCCTATGAGTGTGGGTCCACAGACTTCCCAGAGCCTCCATACCCAGACCAGATCATCTGTCCCCAGGTTGGAGGGGAGGAGGGCAGCATCTCCCTCCTCTCAATAATGTCAAAGGTCCGCCTGGAGGCATGTATGTGGGTGAGTGGTAGTCCCTACAGGAACGCAATTTGGTGATCTGAACGTGTTAAAATTCTGAGAATATTTGTCAGCCTAACAGCTGCTCCATGTGTGTGAAATTCTGTAGACTGTGTGTCAGTCTGTAACATTTTAAGCTGCGTCTGCTTTAGGGTGCAGGCACAGCCATCGGAGAGCTGCCTCCATATTTCATGGCCAGAGCAGCTCGTCAGTCAGGGGCTGATCCAGATGATGAAGATTATGAGGAGTTCGAAGAAATGCTTGAGCAGGCCGAAGGGGCTCAGGTGAGTTCAAATCAAATAAACTTAAGCAGGGCAAGGTCACCCTTTCCAGAAGGTGTTGGGGTCCATGAACGCAGTGTTTAGTCTTGAGAAGCACTGCGAAACTCAGCTGTAACTTCAACTCGGTGTTGATTCCGTAAAGCCCAACAAAGGGCACACTTTCACATTTAAAATGTGTCTCTTTTTTTGTACTTGATTTTCAAAAAATTCTTCAAAGAAGAACCTGAAAATGGCGAACAACACCCCATTGTAGCTTCAGCCGCGGGCCGCGATCGAGAAGATGAAGCGATTACACTAAACACGGAGGAAGTGGCTGCAACATTGTTGTTTACACATTGCCCTTCCTCTTGGTATGATACCATCTGATTAGATTTGGTCTAATTTTTCTAATGAATAACTGACCAAGGTACTGGATACTGATTGGTCCTGAAGCAGCATGTGACTTCAGTGAAGCCCCTCCCTTCTTGCTCTTCCAGTAAATCTATTTGTTTGTGGGTGAGTCACCCTGAGTACAGATCCCTCCTTTAATCATCCCGCGGGCTTTTCTCTCTTTGCCTCTCTCCACCCATTCTTCGTCTCTCTTTTCTCACCGGCCTCTAATTTGAATGACAGACAGCCCTGTCAGGAACAAAGTTCACATGACTGGATACTGCTGAGTCAGCAGAAGAGAAGGCCAAAGGAATTGTGGATATCGTGTTTATCACCCCGTCTAGCTTTACTAGTTGTCGCCCATGGAGGTCAACCTCTCATGAGACTGGTCTGTTCAGGGTGTTACTCACTGTCTGATGACTTTTTGTTCATTTAATAAAAGCACCGGCTCCCCAAACGAGTCAGAAGAAGTCCTGTGAAGACTTGATGAACATACAAGCATTCTGGGAATGAATGCCACACACACGAGTGGCAGCGGTGCACTGAAACTAAAATCGGGAGGAAAATGCAATAAATGAGAAGTTGGATCTAGTGACCCACATGCTCAATGGCATTTTTGAAGGGAAAATGACAAATCTAAGTATTTATTTATTTATTTTTTTGTCCGTGGGTGTGTTCCCATAGAAACTGTACATGGAAAAGAAAATCAATACGTAGTTAATTATTAAGGCTGGACTAGCTTCTAACCTAAGCCTCGCCTGATATCTTCACCGTGTAACCACAGACGCTTTGGCCCTCATTCAAATAGAGATCTTATCAATAGAGCTGTTGTACATTTGTATTGCACAGCTTTCAGCTATAATCCTACAAAATGTACGGAGCATTGAAACCTCATAGTGTTCATAAAAAGCAACTATTTCATCACAGTACTCCCTCCAAGGCTTTGTTTCTTATTATAACATTGCGGACAGTATGACTCTAATTAAAAACTCCAGAAGTGCAATGTTTTTTAAAAGAAAAAAGTGTGTGTTGGGAAATAAAATAAGTTTAGAAAGGCACACACCTGAAAGTAGCTGTAGACAATGATGGCCAATTATTTCTGTTATGATATTTTTTTTAACGCTTTTTCATTTCCTCTTTCATTCTTTTTAAAATTAGGATGTTGTCACAAGAGCCAAACTTGGAGTTCAGCACATGGTACAGAAAGTGGGATTCTTTGGGATCTTGGCTTGTGCCTCTGTGAGTAGATGTTTTTTTTCTTTAGAGTCTCATTTAAAACATTGAACATTAAGGGTTGAGATTTTAATAATGAGGAAAATCTCTGTCAGAGACCATTGAAATGATCATGTCCGCAGATTCCCAATCCTCTCTTTGACCTGGCCGGAATAACATGCGGCCATTTCCTGGTTCCCTTCTGGACCTTCTTTGGCGCAACACTTATTGGGAAAGCCATCATCAAGATGCACATACAGGTCAGTAAAATGGATCAGGGATCTATCCAAGACTTTTGATACTGCAGCTCCTCAAAATGTTTTTTCCCCTCCCATCTTTAACATAAACCATACAAACCCATGGTCACATACACGTAACATCTTGACATCTAATTTGATTCATTCTGTTTCATATCATCGCAGTCCACTGACCACAATGTAATAACGCATCTGAGAAATGCATTCTGAGGAATAAAGTTCACACTACTGACTGACTCATTTTGAACCATCTCCACAACCTCAGAACGTGTGGGAAAGATCAAACCTTCTGCTGAGATCACAAGTTGGTTACCATGAAACTCCTTATTGTGCACTTCTGGTTAACTCCTTGTGATGGGGCTCAATCCCCAAACCTTTGGGGATTCCTCCTTCTTTTAGCTTTGGTATGTTTCCAAACCATATAAAGGCGCCTCAGATGAAAGGAGGGGGGTTTTAAGAAGTCATTAACAGCAGTTTGGATCTAAAAAAATGACCAGATCAAAGAAATACAAAAAACACAGACTTGGAGGATCCTCTACAGCACTTAAATAACTGACTTAAATAAGCCAAGACAGTAAAGTGCTGTCTGACTCCATATGAGTCGCTGAGTAACTCAGCAAACTGAGTAAATGTGTCCATGTCTTGATGGTACCACACAGTGATCTCACTCTGAGGCAAACAGCACTGTCAGACTGAAGGGGGGGTGAGGTGGGGTGGAAGCTGTTGAGTGGTCATGAGAAGGCTGACCTGAGAGGAGGAAATTGAACAGACTGTAAAAAGCTACAAGGGGGGGATTTTTTTCCCCCCCTGGTTTTGTACTTTGATCTTTGCGCACATCACGTGATGGTTCCCGTCTGATTTTGTCCAGGGGGCCATGTGTCATGCTGTGTTTTATAAAGCTGATCGCTTTCAGGACCGGAGACGAATGAATGTGGTTTTTGGGCACCCCCCCCCCTCTGCTTAGGTCCATTGCAAACCGCACAAAGCCCCTCGCAGCCCCAAACTGAACAGTTTTTTAATTGGGGCCTGCGAACAGTGGCAGATGTGGCCTCAATTTCCCACAGATGTACCGCCATAATTAAAAGTCCAAAGAAGTCTTCAAATCAAGTTCTTTCTTAATCAATTTGTTTATTGAAGACCAACAAAGTTTTGTATTGTCTTGTTCATGGGTAAAATGTATTAGACTTCTAATCTCTTTTTCATTTTTCTACAGAAACTCTTTGTCATCATTACCTTCAGCAAGCACATAGTGGAGCAAATGGTGTCACTCATCGGGTAAGCGTGTGTGAAAGAGTCTGCGTTGATAAGCCACTTCTTTCCGTTGTGGTTGGCAGTGCATAGGTAAATCTTCTCTGATGGGTTTCAACCACTCATTGGGGAATCTGAATAAAGAGGAAAAAAATGCTCTCGCTGCAGAGCCGTACACGCATGCATTTTTCCACGCAAAGGTATTTCTCCCCCTCCACCCCACAAGTGCTCTCGACAGCAGTGGTGGTCAGGCGTGTGAGGTCCCATCCGAACATGTTGATCTGACTCACCGAGTTGAGCTTTGACTGGCCCAGTTCGGCGGGAAACCCAAACCATAGACACTGGGCAAAAAAGATGCTCACAAACTGCAAACTTATCTCCAACTGGGCTAATTGTTGAAAGTTGTTGAAGGTAATGTAACACTAGCCAGCATTTTTTACTTTAGATTGTCGTCCTTCATAAAAAGAAAAAAATCTGGAATTTCTGGTGTAAATTTGTTTACTTAATATGTGCACCATCCAGAAAGGAACTCCTCACTGTGTTTAGACCAAAATGTTTCCCTCACTGATTTAAGATAAAGTTCCAGGTTGTTTCCGATGAAGCTCAATGACTTTTCGTGACTCGCTATGATTTGTCCAAATGATGTTTTGCTGCTGATACAGGATGTTTTCTTTGTCTCAGTTCATGTGTGCTTGTATGCTTAGTGGGAGAGATGATACTGACTCACTCAAATCTAGTTACATCAACATCAGGAATTACCCTTTCCCCATTTGGGGTTTATTATCTGTCATCTTTTTGCTTAGTCTGGTCAAGTCTGGACGACGTGTTTAAGTCCTGACTAAGAACAGAAGTGAATTCATGCTTTGTGAGGGCTGTGCGCATTTACAATCGGCAAGATATTTTTCTCTGCATATAATTAAAAGTTTGACATGATGTAGAGATACAGCTCAGTCTGTACGCCAGCTAAGCAGAAGGTGAAACTACAGGAAAATGTATGACATGAACTGATAAAATGGTTTAAGTTATGACTGGCCTGCCGGTGAGAACATCCACTTTCCCTAATAGGGACTGAAACACTCCCTGATTGGCTGTCTTTCCACAATGAGAGCAGCAATGTTGGTAAAGGTGATGACATCATGTCGACTCAACTTCCTGATGAAGGGGCTGAAACACACTCCTATAGAGAGCTTAGTCTTATAAAAGGAGGGCTGAGGAGTTTGTGCTTCATTCTTAGCTGCCTCCTCTGCTCACAGTAACAATTAGAGGTGGTGGCAGCTGGAGGACTGGGCCCACATGTCGGATGGGGCCCTCAGCAGCAGCTGCTGCTGGGATGCTGGTTGACCGGTGGATCAGTGAGGAGCTTGTTGGTGTTTAGACACAGAAAGGACCTTATTCATGGCTTTAGATGCCTTTCTAGGCTGCTTTCTTAAAAGTGTTGAAGAGCCTCGGTTTGCGACTGAAAGGGTGAGTTACTAAATACTCTTCCTCCTTTTTCTTCCTGCTTTTTGTGTTTGGCTGTCCTCTGTGGGTGTGCCGTGTCAGGTCTGTGCCTACACTGGGACCATCGCTCCAGAAGCCTTTCAGTCAGTACCTGGAAGCACAGAGGAACAAGCTGCACCACGCTGGAGGAAGTGCACCGGCGGTAAGCACAAAGTGTTTTCTCTACTCTCTGAAACAGCAGCTTCATTCTGGCACTTGGTGTGAGCTGCTTTTCTGTCCTGAAAAATGTCTATTCAGATAAAGCTGCCTGTGAAGCTATTACACTTTGTTGGTATAACAATGGATGTATTTAATCAGAGTTGGTAGACTTCTTTTTCATTTCACAGCCATTTAAGAGTAAAGAAAGTCACATACTTTTCTGTTGAGGTTGTTAAATTTGATAGTCATTTTCAAAACGTTATCTTGGGGACAGGGTATGTTCAAGGGAATCTTGTACAAAACAATGTTTTGGCATATCTGAACTGATAACACATTCAAATTCATCCTGAAAGCTTGTTATATCATCCAACCTACCCCTGTTCACCACACCTGGAATTGTGTGCTCCTCACCTCCTGGATGAAGGTACTGAAAGCATGTTCTACTTCGATTTGGGCTTTTCAGGACGAGAACTGGCTGTCGTGGGTGTTTGAGAAGGTGGTGCTGGTCATGGTGTGCTACTTTGTCATCTCCATCATCAACTCCATGGCTCAGAGCTACGCCAAGCGGCTGCAACAGCTGAGACACTCGGAAGAGAAAACCAAGTGATGGCGAGGCAAAGCGGCAGCCGCCTCCAAGTGACTGTGTTCCCGCTGCTGCTGAGAGCGCTCCCCTCAGCCACAGCCACTCTCAACTTAACAACAAACCTCACCCTCCTCCATTCTCAGAGAGGCTGAATGCTTAACAAAAAAAAAAAAAGAATCAGGCATTGTTTGCCTGTGTGTGTGTGCGTTTGTGTGCTGATTAAAATGTTTGTCCCTTTCTACCGTCTCCCCCCCTCCCCATTCAGGTTTTGTAGTTCTTCCTCCCATCTCACTCTGCGTGCAGGTAGTGATTGGTTCTACTGCTGATCTTAACATGTTACGTTAACATTGAATAAACTCATTCATCAACCTCAGAGGTAACGCGGCGGTTCGATGGCCGCGTTAAGGGCGGCGCCCATCAGATGCTATGCCTTATGCAAGACGGGGAACTATGAGGTCCCTTGAATATAGCTCTTGACATATTGACTTGATTTTTATTTAATTTTGTAACATTGCTGTCTGGAAGGACATCACATTGACTGTATAGTGTGCTTTGCCAAGATTACTGCAATGGATAGTCTTTTTGTTTTTTTTTCAGGGTTTAACTGTCCTCATGTTATCGTTCAGTTTACCGTTTAGGCCAATTTGTCTTCATTTGTTTCAGGAGAGAGAGCAATACCTCCTTCAAAAGTGGGGAATGAATGGTTTGCACATTGTGTAAATATCTTACCTTCTTTTTGACAGTACGGTCAGATGTATTTCTATTCCTATAGTCAGTGTGAAAAAAAAAAACACAAAAAGAAAAGGTGATATCATTTGTAAGGTGACATTGTATCCTGAACCAGTAGTCCCATTCTATTCTGTACATTTAGGTCAAATCTGGGCTCGGCATATATATAAAACAAAGGAAATTATAGAACTTGTTTCCATGTCTGGGTCTCTCATTTTTTCTTTTTGCTTTGTCATTTTAAATGTCAGTCCTTAAAAGTTTACTGTGATCGATTCCTGTTCATAACCCTGTTCAGTTTGGTTTGATGTTTTTACCACCACAACAAAGCTAACAATCAGTTTTCTGATCATCTACAAGGTAAGTGAGGAGATTGGCTTGGATACATTTTCATTGTTACGTCTTCTTGATTTGTTTTTTTTTTTAAATGTTGTCCTTATGGTTATTTGGCTTTTGATCCTCCCCATCTGAATAATGTCGGCCTGCATTCATTCAGAGTTCAATCGTAATTCTGTCTTCACACTTTAATCATAAGGTTCAGCGTGAGGACGTGACTGATCATGTCCACCTCATGGACAAGATGCATTCCTCTACACAAGTCTCCCACCCCGTCAGCTAGCTTATCAGACTGGTGTTGGCAGTTAAACGTGCATGGCAGCAGCAGTCTATAAGCTTGCTGAAGTTGTGGGCCTGCAGCTTTTCAGTGGGCCGGTTCGGCACGTGTGGACACGGCTCTTTGTTCTGTTTGTGTGGACACAACTACCTGTCTTCGGTATTGCTCTGCCTTCATGTCAGCCCAGTTGTGGCATGTGAAAACAACAATAAAGTGATGCAAAGTGACTTGTCTGATATCCTTTTCAGTTTTCTTTGTGCTCTAACACTTAAAAAAAAAAGGAAGAAGTTGGACTTCTAAAACTGACATATTTTTTGTCGATAAAGAGTTGCATTTTATAGCAGCCTTTTTTTTTTTTTTTTTAATTGGTATCCCACAATTTCAAATCTTTACCCTCTCATTCTGCTCTAAATGATAAAGATTCTGGACATTCTGGCAAAAGGCAGCCTGTGTATAACATAAAATTCTGTCATTTTTTGGTTCATCCATCTCTGACTGACTTGCCCTCACTTTGTAAGCAGTGTTGCCCTCTTTTGGCAAAAAAATACTTTCACATTGGCTTGATTTCTCTGACCCAGAGGTAACGCTAATTTTTATTGTCATTTATATTTTTAATCATGGGTAGGTATCCACCGGATTGTGAGTAAGCTGACTGAGTAAATCTCTGAAGGAGTGTTTGTCACAGAGTGGAGCTAATTGAAGAGGGACGCCTGTTAGTTTACTTCATTTGTTGGAATGATTTCCTTGCTTTCTGGGTGGCCCACTGTTTGGCAGATAGATCTGTGCGAGCTCAATACCAAGGGCCGCAATAATCTGAATAAACAGATCCGAGAAATTAATTAAGAAATCTGGAGATTTGACAGAAAATGTTTAAGTTGATTTTGTTGGACGTGTAGTTAATCTAATACCTCTATTTACTGAGTAATACAGGTATGGGAGTTGTAATTTCATGTACCATAAATTGGATTTTTGTTTTTTAGATCTAGTGTTGAACAAGGGATTTGATATAAGGTCATCATGCTCTAAATGGAACAACAGGTCATTAACAAGGTAAGCATTCATGTAGATTTCATTAACAAATGTAATAATATTGGGTTATAGTATTCATGAATTGAAATAATAAAACTTGTCAATTAAATGTCTCGGTTAAATGGCTTCTGCTGGTGTGATTTTATGAATTAAAAAACAAAATTCAAAGAAATCCTCTTAAAGTGCAAGAACTATTTTATTTACATGTTAATTTAAGACAAAATCCAATATAAATATATACTGTTTAAATCCAGAGATATATTTCCCCGCTGCTAGCACTATAGCTGACTGTAGCTGGAGACAACCTGCTCCAGATGTGTGAAGCTGTCCAAAAAGTCCTCTTCTGAGATGCCAAATTTGGCATACTGATGTATATAGGCTCTGAAAAAAGGGAATATTCAATCCTCATTTCCATATCCACAAAGCACCCCTTTGTGTAATACTAACTAGATTTAATTAACATCTTCCTTAATTAAAAAATCAAATAGACATTAGTGGCACTGACTCACCTGGAGGCAAACATATTCCACGCCTTTCTCACAATGTCATCCAGAGACCTGAGCAGGGCCTGGCTGTTACTGACCAACGTAGCAGACTTTTCATACTTATCAAAGGGAACTGGGGATTTCCACACGGTGAAAGCCTCGTCTGGGGAGAGCCAGGGGGTGTATATGGATGGCTCTTCAAAGCCGCCTGCGGACAACGGTCGAGAGGACGCTTCTGCATCACCGCTCGGATGTTTACGCCACCTGGTTTCTCTCAAACGCGTCTCGCCCCTCCCTCTGACCTGTCTCAGCGCTGTAGACGTCCTTCCCCCTCAGTACCAGCAGGTTGGCCAGCGAAGTGTTGACGCCGCTTCCTGGGAGACATTTGCTCCGCCCAGATTCTGCCGGCGGACGCACCTGCCAGTCTATACCTGATGGGAAAACGACGACAAATAAAGCAACTCATTTTACCTTTATGTAATTCCATGAGAGTGCGGGGCGCATGGCAAGGATCAGCCTGAACTAAACTGGCCTTCTTCCATCTTGGCATTAGAGATGAGCATCTGTCGTAGAGGCCTGAGCAGCCCTGGCCAGCTGAAGGTGCTGTAGGCTATGGAGGAACTGGGCATCTGAGGGACCGAACACACGCTGAGCAGCTTGTACTCCGGGTGGCAGGCGAGAGCGGCCACCAGCTCCCCTGGGAGACACCGCCGACCAAAAGTCAAAAGGGTCCATTTTGATACTTGTGATGTGTAGATCTGTGTGTGTCTGCCTCACCGAGAGGGTTGCGGCTGTGCGCTCCGTGTGAGTCAGGGGTGAGCGCGGGCTGCAGGACGCCTCCCAGCTGGTGAGCGATGACCCGGTTGACATCACCGAAAGAGATCTGTTTGATGTTGAGCAGCTGGCCGCAGACCCTGTGCACGGTGTCATTCTCGTGGACCAGGATGGAGTCGGACAGCTGGTAGAGGTGCGCCAGCGTCAGGACGGAGTTATAGTTCTGGACGATCACCTGAAAGAAAAGGCTGAATTTAACTAAAAGAAATGAAAAAAAAATAATGTTAATGCAGATTAATCTGCCAAAGACCCGAGTCTCAGTACCTCTCCAGTCCCATAGGGCCAAGTGAGGTGGTTGAGGATGAAGGAGGTAGGGTAGATGTCTCTCAGGCACTGAGTTGTGTACGTTCCCACCCCGGACCCCGTCCCCCCTGCTACGCTCATTATGGGCATGAGCCCGGCCAGTCTGTCGCAGCGCTCCACCTCTCTCCTCACCAGCTCCTCCACCGCCTCCCTGTGACGTGGGCCGAGGACACAATACCTAGCCGGTACAGGAGAGACAACATCAGCAAACTTCCCTATGAGTACAAACTCTGAAAAACTACACAACTCTGAAAGCGAGGCCGCCTTGGTAAGAGTTATATGTTAAAAGGCACACTAAGTATGGTCAAAAATAATGTTGAAGAAAATGCATTAAAGGATGTGATTCCTTCTCTCCTTACCCATTGGCCCAGTTGTTTCCAGCACCCTGCTTCTGGCTGAAATGGGAGGTCTCTCCATACCTCCACCTTCCGGACCTGGCAGCCTTGGCCAGGCTGTGGTTGATCACTTTGGGCTCCATGTCGACCAGTACCGCCCTGGCTTCGAGTTCTAGTAAACCGGAAAGATGCAATTGGTAAATATGCTCACACTAAACAGGAACCCAACGCATTTAGTTCTCTTTAGAGGCGCTCCTACCTCCATGTGCTGTCTGGTGAAAGAAGCGCTCGCAGCTGGCCGCCCTGTAGCTTTTCCTCTGGCCCTCCTGCGCGTCGCTACAGAGGACGTCAAACAGCTCCTGGCCCACCTGGTTACCGCACTGACCGAGCTGGACGGTCACTACAGACATCCCAAATGGACTCAAATGCCCGCCTCACGCAGCAACCGAGCCCACGAGCGACCCAGCGGAGAAACGAAGCTCCATGGGCTCAGTTTCGTAAGTTTTTGACTGACGGAGCTGCGTTTGTTTTGCCGCCACCGGAAGTTACGAGTGGGTCTTCCATTGTTGTCAACACCTTTCAAAATAAACGTCGTATGAACGACTTTATTTTCTGTCACTGAGGACACAGGTCGCATAAGGGGAAAAGAATTGGACCCTTTAGGCTACAGTGGGAATGTAGCCTTTAAGCCCCTGGAATGTGCTTTGTAGGCATATGATACAGCTTGATGAAGGTATGCGAACATTCGTAAGAGCTTACTGAAGTGTACTATAACTTGATACTAATACAACACTTTGAGGACTGCAGATATGTCGTTTTGATAATTGTTTATAAGTTGTAATTATTCCATTAAAGGACCAACAAACGTCCCTGGGATTGAGTTTTTTGTTGTTGTTGTCAAATCATCTGTAGTTATTCGTAAAACACGTTATTTTTATTTGATTATCAGTTAAACAGCTGTCATTAGTAAAGAAGAATACAAAAATAGACTAAGGCAAATTAATAAAAACAAAGTTCAAAGAGCCTCAGGTCATTTTCCTTTTTTAAATAAATATTTGTACATATTTTATATAGAATGGAATTTAATAGAATGGAATATTTTATTGATCCAACAGAGGGGAAATTTACATGTTACAGCAGAAAAAATGGAAAAAACACAAGCACAGTTGAGCATAAATGACAGTTATTTTCAATGCAACAAAATAAATTAATTAATTTACGAGGGAGAGCTATTCAAATTTAATAATATGATTATTAAAATATTACAATCAACACCAATTTACCAATTGACTAATTTACCAATTGACTACTGAGGCTAACATCATGGACCAGGCAGTGCAGGTGTTATAGATCCTAACAGCAGTAAGGACCTGCGTTATCTCTCCTTCTTACGCCCTGGGTGTAACAGTCTGCTGCTGAAGGAACTGCTCACTGTCCCACAATGTCCTGTAGGGGGGTGAAAGGTGTTGTCCATGATGGATGTCAGCTTAGCCAACATCCTTCTCTCCCCCACTACTTATACTGAGTCCACTGGACTCAGTCTATTGAGCCTGCTCCTGTCCCTGTCCGTGCAGCCCCTTACCCAGAAGACCAAAGCATAAAAAATGACTGAGGCC
This sequence comes from Menidia menidia, assembly GCA_907169785.1. Taxonomy (NCBI): domain Eukaryota; kingdom Metazoa; phylum Chordata; class Actinopteri; order Atheriniformes; family Atherinopsidae; genus Menidia; species Menidia menidia. The sequence continues at coordinate 12,202,670 of CAJRST010037777.1, read as the reverse complement.
AACTTAGAGTCATAATATGTCTTCAGAAGACTCCTACACACTCCGAATGACCTGTTTCCTCAGCACATGGAGGCGATTCTGGCCCTTTTTGTATATGGTGTCAGTGCTTACAGAATATATTTATAAATCTAAAATAAAGCTATTTTTTGTGTAGATCTGGCTTTTAGTTCAGTTTAAGTGGACATTTTGAATTGACAAAACAATAGCGGGGGTCAGAAATCGCTGTCAAATGCGGGGGACCCCAACGCCTGTGAGACAATAAAACAGGTCACCGCCCCCTACCATGAGGAGCGTAGTGCGCATGCTCAGTGTAGTAGCCGGTTATGGCGGCGGAGTGTGTTTGTCCATGAGGTGGGGGACGTCTGCCGTTCGTACAGTCTGTGACAGAGCGATTCGAGCGACTCGCTGCTATGGCTGGAGTGTTCGACATTGATTTGGACCAGCCGGAGGAAAATGTCTCCGATGATGAGAATGAGGAGGTACTTAGACAGGGGCTGTTGAGCGCAACTGGGAGAGCTGTCACAGCAGAAAACTCCTTACGCACGGTAGCTAGCTGCTAGCCTGCGAGCGGCAACCGCAGGCCTGCTCCCTCCTGCAGCCAGCCTGTCGGGCCTGTGGAAGCGGGAGGGGACGGGAGGGGGGCTAATGCCGTTAGCCTGACAGCTACGGTGACAGAACCGCCACATGTTTATTTCTTCGTTAACCATTGACACGAGCCGGCAGTTAAGTGCGAGCGTTGGCGGGTCCGTCGCTGTCACGCCGGGGCTGTGCGGAGCTGCCTTACTTGGCCAAAGGTGCTGCACGGATAATTGTGTCTCCGTGTGCAACAGTTCATACGAGCAAGATGTCACAGAGACGAACTGTGAGGGGCTAAACCACGTCTGTTTCTGCCCATGCCACTTTAATAAAGAACACAAAAAAAGCAACGTCGCATATCTAATGAGCAGCGAGTTAAAGCCATGCTTGTTTGACTTTTTTCTTCTTTTTTTTTAAAGACACTATTCGCTGCCGCAGGAGTATATTTAACTAACTAGAGTCAGTAAAGCAGGGCTGGATCAGATTACGGTCTGCATTTTAAACATGGATTGTTTTGTCCACAGAACCTAAACCTACAGAATTCTAGAAATAACATTTTATTTTATTTTATAACCTGAATTCTTTAAGATGACATTAAAGTCAAATATTAAAGAGACTGAAAATCCTAAATCCTGGACATAGCCACATTTGCTCTAGTTTCTGGTGTTTTTGAAAAATCTCATTACATCTGTAGTAGAACTAAATTGTGTTTATACTAACTTCAACAATGTGTCTGTCACTTAATTAGCAAAAAACGTTTTATTGCATAATCTTTGTTAAATGAAATACCCAAACCATGCACGCATGTACACACATCATCACACATTTGGGGCTAGATATGAGTAAACAGTTTACAAATGTTGCCTTAGAACAGCATAGTTTGGACAGTCCAATGTAAAAATGTAATTAAAAAAGACGTTAAAGATAAAAAAATATTTTCAGAATATTGATCTTGTCCTGTTAGTTGTGATAGACCACCATTTCTAAAGCACTCAGTTTGAAGTGATATCAACACAGAAAAGCTATAAAATGCTAGTTTAGAGATGCATTGATTAAACTTTGGCCACAATATGTTCTGCCCATCAGTTAGATCAATTATGAAAAAGCACCTCAATTATCATTCCTTTGATCTGTGCCTCTTTTTTTCCAGGTTGAAATTAATGACATCATGGAGCAATGCAGTGGATTTGAATTGTAAGTGTAAAGATATCTTTTTTTTTTTCTTCTAATGTTGTATCTGGAAATAGAGAAAAACTATCATAAATCATGTCTCACGGCAGTAACATGGATGACTGTGAAAAGATTGAGATCTCGGAGGACAACGTCAACCAGGGGACGGAGAACATCCGGCCTGAGTGCTTCGAGCTGCTGCGGGTCCTGGGGAAGGGCGGCTACGGGAAGGTATGCAGTACGCCCCGTGTGCTCTCCCACCAACAGACAACTGTGATGGATTACTGCGCCTCTTTAAAATGAAGTCCAGTCATATTTCCCTGCGGACTATTTGATCATTGTGAGAACGTGCGTCTCTAATTTCTTTGTCGTTCAGGTTTTCCAAGTTCGGAAAGTTGTCGGAGGGGCCTCGGGCAAAATCTTTGCCATGAAAGTTTTAAAAAAGGTACTTTTATTCTCTCTTTTTTTTTTTTTTTTTCTTATACCCACATTAACTCTAGAACAATCTAGCTGGATCCCAGCAGTCGCTGTCAGTACGTGTCACACAAACACGTTGCATGTTATTACAAGTAAACGCTGTGGTGCTTCTGTCCAAAACACTGGCTGTCGCTGAGACCAGCGCTGGGGTAAGATTTCACTGCTAGTTGGTAGGTTGCCATCCGCGCGGCTCTGTTGCAGCCGCGGCGCTTTAAACCCTCAGCTTCAGCTTGGTGCTGATGGCTGCTTCTGCTTGACTGCTTCACATGAGCCCAGTGACACTTTGAAGACCTGCTAAAAGGTGCGAAGTATCTGATCGCAGAGCTGCCTTGATAGAGCTTCTAGAAGCCAGGGCTCATGTTGCACGCAATTCGTCCCAACTTGCCCAAAAATTTTGAATGACAATTGCTGTGCTTATGTTACTGACATGAAGTCTTTAAAGTGGGGAAGCCATCCTTTCTCCAGGATCCCGGTGAGTTGTTAAAGTGTCCTAAACTGTTAGATGCTTCCAGCATGTAGTAGAAATATGTACTCCCCAAATTTGATTCCACTTTAAAAAATCATTTTGGATTGTAAACATTTTAAGAATCTGATAGAAAGCAAATATATTTTTACTATTCAATTTTGGCCAAAAATATATATTTAAACCTGAGCAGCATTGTTCATCCACAGACTCTTTGTCTGCACATCTATCCTCTCATTATAAACAAAGTTCGGATATTCCTGCTCTCCCAGCTCTGAGCCCACAATGCTGAGACTACACTCTCGCTGACATGCAGCTCTTGGGCTGCCGGACAGAAGTGTTTAGTAAACAGAAGTAAGAAAGGCAGCAGAGAGGCGGGTGGGGGGTGGAAAAGATGCAGGCACAGAATATTCTGACAGTTCAACTGGTCTGTTGACACCATCACACCCCATGCAGTAGCAATAGGGTCATTTAACCAGAGAATGAATCAATGATTCAGGTGCAACTTAAAGTGCCCTTTTAAGAGGAATCTCCCGTAATAATGAAATTTATCTGCTGATGAACTGATGTTGGGCTGTTTTCTTCACAGGCCATGATTGTTCGCAATGCAAAGGACACAGCGCACACAAAGGCAGAGAGGAACATCCTGGAAGAAGTGAAGCATCCCTTCATTGTGGATCTGATCTACGCCTTCCAGACAGGAGGGAAGCTGTACCTCATCCTGGAATACCTGAGTGGTCAGTGCCGTTGAGAAAGGAAGCTGCTGTACGCTACAGTACAAAACAACAGCTGCTATTTTGTTTACCTCTTTTTTAATCACAGTTCATATTGAGGTTAAACCTGTTTGCACTCCAAGTCAGACAGTAAGAGTAGTGTCTAATTAAAATCTCAATATGTCCTCAGCCAAATATCATGTACAAAATCAGTCACACTATTTTATACAAGTGAGCCTCTTTAAAATTTCTCTGAGGGATTCATAGTGAAAGGCTCCTCTGGTTAGTGGGACGCACAAGAAAACATGCCTGAGAAAGGCGTCACTGTGTTGCCATTTTTGTTGCCCATGTCAGTACAACATGTATGTTTTCACCCGTGCAGGAGGAGAGCTCTTCATGCAGCTGGAGAGGGAGGGCATCTTCATGGAGGACACGGCCTGGTGAGCTTTGTTGTGTTGTGGATGAGAGAATTAAATGCAAAGGTTATGTTAGACTGCAGGTAACTGCAAAAATAGATCTTGTGTTACCGTCGTAAAAGAATCGCATCAGGCATGAAAGCAGACAACCTGTTTTTCTTTTCATCTAGTTTTTACCTGGCAGAGATCTCCATGGCTCTGGGCCATCTGCACCAGAAGGGCATCATCTACAGAGACCTGAAGCCTGAAAACATCATGCTCAACAGTCAGGGTGAGTCAGAGTCAGAGCTTTTCATCTGCCAAGTGTTGGTGACAGTTTTGTAGAGAGCTATAATTAAAATTGTGCTGTGCGTGTGTCCCCCAGGTCACGTAAAGCTGACCGACTTTGGTCTGTGTAAAGAATCCATCCACGACGGCACGGTTACACACACTTTCTGTGGGACCATCGAATACATGTACGCTCTTTTTTTTTTTTCTTTTCTCATCATCCAATTGAGTTCCACTCATCCATTTTCACCTCCCTTTTGTACACCTCCTCACTAAGGTTTGTTTTTACCAATAGTGAGAAGGAATCAAACAAAATGTATATGTCACAGGGCCCCAGAGATCTTGATGAGAAGCGGGCACAACAGAGCAGTGGACTGGTGGAGTCTGGGCGCTCTGATGTACGACATGCTCACTGGAGCGGTCAGTTGAAAATAGGACTTTTAAAAAAAATGAATACACACAAATCTGTCATTAAATCTACCAGGTTAAAGTAACCACCTTCTTTCGTCTTGGATCGCAGCCGCCTTTTACTGGCGAGAACCGCAAAAAGACCATCGACAAGATCCTGAAGTGCAAGCTCAGCCTGCCCCCCTACCTCACACAAGAAGCCAGAGACCTCCTGAAACGGGTATTTCCTTTTTTTTCCTGTTGTTCTTTCTGCTGAAGCTCTTATCAGTGCAGCAAGTGTACTCTTTAACAATTGGCTGCCTGTTTGGACAGTTACTGAAGAGAAACGCCTCGTCCAGGTTGGGAGCGGGAGCCGGTGACGCCACAGAGGTGCAGGTGAGACCCACTTTGACATCGTGACGCTTCATATTTGGGTTTGTGCTAAAAAAACAAGAAGCCAGCATTCTAATATTGATTTCCATCAGGCTCATCCTTTCTTCCGACACATCAACTGGGAAGATTTGTTGGCCCGGAAAGTGGAGCCTCCCTTTAAGCCCATCCTAGTGAGTACAACCAGGGACAGGGACTTCTGAATTGGACATAAGTCGTGTTGTCGGGTGGGACACTGTGTCAGTAGCTGAGGCCGAGGTGTCTGGAGCGTGTCCTGGCTCTTCTTCTGTTACAGTCTCTCGTTCACCTCGACAGCCGACACGTCTCACGGTGCCGTTTCCCCTCGCTTGAGTCTCCCTCCCTGTTTCTTTCAGCAATCGGCGGACGACGTGAGTCAGTTTGACTCGAAATTCACCAGTCAGACGCCAGTCGACAGCCCGGACGACTCCACCCTGAGCGAGAGCGCCAATCAGGCCTTCCTGGTAACATCCCAATGTATTTTAGCCCATCACGCTCCAAATTTGGCCTTCCGCAAATTTGCTCAGGAGCCGTATTTGTGTTCTTTTTTCATGGTTGTTTTAGGGTTTCACATATGTTGCCCCATCAGTCCTGGAAAACATCAAGGAACGGTTTTCATATGAGCCCAAAATCCGCTCACCTCGGCGTATCACAGACAGCCCGAGGACACCCCTCAGGTATGTCGGCCCGTCGGCAGCCGGGGCTTCAGGGAACCAGTCACGCCCTCCATCATGTGCTTGTTTGGTGGATAGAATCAAAACCCCTGCTTGCTTGTTCTGTGCCTTCAGCCCCGGGTGGTCCCGCGGCCCCCTCCTCCCCGGCGGAGGACCGAGCGTCCTCCAGTCTCCTCAGGACCAGGCCATGGAAGTGTCCACTCCGGAGCAAATGGACATCACGAGCAGCTCGGAGGCCTCTGCGCCTCTCCCCATCCGTCAGCCGGCGGGGGTCAACCTGGCTCAGATGAAGCAGCAAGCCTACCCCGTCGCGGCCAAGCGGCCCGAGCATCTACGAATGAACCTATGACCCACGACTGTCCGCTTCTTTTTCTTTCCCCATCTTGTCGGGGAAGGGGGGGGGGGTTCTTCCTTTTTTTTTTTTTTTTTTTTTAAACAAAGAAAAAAAAGGTTCGGGTGCTGGAGACGACGAACATCCAAAAGTGCACATCCAAAGCAGCACACATCCTTTCACGCCTCCGGCGCTCTGTGGGGCCACAGGCGGCGCCACGGCCCGGCCACTTCTCCTCAGACACCTCAGGGGCGCCGACCTCCGTCTTCATCATGTTTCAATGACCCGGAAATCCAAAAAGCTGGCCATGGTCACACAGCATGCCTGACTGAAGTGCTGCACCGGAAGGTGTCCAGCACACTCTGTGCCGTTTCAGCGGATGCCAGCGAGCAAAAAAACTCTGTTGGAAGGATCTTTCCCTGACAGTAAGCTCCCTGGCTCCAAACTAAATTGAATGGATACAGTAAGGATCACTGCTTTGGAAAGAAAAGAAAAAAAAAATCAGAGGAATGTTTGCTCCTGCAGACAAGAGAGAGTCTCTGGTATTGATAAGTAGTTTTACATTTCACAAAGTCTTACACAGGATGTATTAACTGTGTTATACATCAGCTATGACTCAGAGAGCCTTAGATATAAAAAAAGATAAAAAGTTGACTTTCCATTCTCTCAGTAATAGTGTTGTGGATATAAAACGGTTCGCCTGAAGTGGGATCAGTACTTCCGCCACATCTCTTAAGTTGTCGCCGATGGACCATAATTCTGCGACTCTGGCGTCTCTCACTTCCCCAAAACAAACTGATCTCAGTGCTGCTTCCGTGACCCAACCTCCTTCTTCATCACCCGGTTGCCCCGGGGACACGGGACCTCAGGACCCTGGTCCGGCCCCTCGGAGTGGAGTCTGAGACCGTAGCACCAGTTGATCTGGTCACCGTCTGCAGCTTTGGGGGTTTTGATGCTCCAAAGACTTAACATTTACAGCCTCTTGCATCAGCATTAACTTGTTCAGGAGGAAAATTTTAAGAACTTCTGAAAAGACAATTATCAATAAAATACAATTGAAAAAAAGTTCTCTTTCGTGAGTGTGGTATTTTGTAATTTAACTGAAAAAACAATCAGACTTAAGTGCATCTTTTTTTTTTTTTTATTGAAAACATTTCAGATCTCAATGTTCCATTAGAATCACACTGGACTCTTCCTTAATTGATGTAATGGGGTCATTGTAAACAAAGATGTGCAAATTAAATTAAAAGCAGTGATTCAAAATTTGAAGAAAAATAAAACAGGAAAATACAACAGAAGCAAAACAGGAGAATCTGGGCTAATGGGACCCATTAGCCCAGACCCATTTATCACCACCTAAAGGCCAGTTAAGCAGACTACAGGGAATGGGCTCAAACCTCAGCCTAAAAGCGATACAGAACACGATGCTGCTGCTATTCTGTCAAAGAATACCCGATCAACTAACCCTGCGCTCTGTGGCTGCTTGAAAGAGAAAGTCTTTGGAGGAAGTTGGCAGTTAAAAAACTGCCACACACAAACATAAAAACAGGCTGTGGGCTGAACATGATGCACAGTCTGAGGGGAACCGTGTGCTTCTCAGAAGAGCCCAAAACACATGTAATGCAGCAGTAAGCCGAGGTGTTTGAGCTTTGTCCCTGTGGTTCACAAAGCAGGCACCTGTGATCAGGATGAGATATTTTCCAAAGAAGTTGTGACACTCCCCCCAGAGCGGTTTCATTTTGAGAAAAAATACATTTAGTTGTATGTACAGTACGAAATCACAGCCTTTGCTCATCAAATATCTCCAAGGCTGCTGGTCTGGGACCGGGAATCAGAACCGGCCAAAAAAAATGTATACAGTTTATTCCATTTATTTTATCACAAGCAAGAGGTGAAACCCCAAATCCACCGTCTGCATGTGCTGTACTTATAAAGAGCCCGCAAAAGGTCCAGAATAAATTTACATAGTTACTCCTGGAACTACCAAGTTACTGCAGTCATTAAGCTGGAGCTAAGACTACATGGGTGCTGTGTTGTTTGTCCTTTAACTATGTGTTGGTATAGGAATAAATGTACAATACATGTAATGATAAGCGGAAAATGCTGACCAGCTTTAAGTTCAGCTATGCAAAGTGGACCGGCAGAAAGATATAAATAAAATGAAACAGAAACCGTCTCATTTATAACGTCTTAATAATGTCTTGAATTCAAAGACTGTCCAAAATGTCCCATCGGTCCTATGAAGGCAGACAAACGTACTTAATGTAAGGTACGAAAAAGAAAAGATTGCTCTAGATAAAACGTGATGACTGGTTTTGCATAATCCAAATGCAAATTCAATTCTTCATCAGGAATGCATACTTCAAACTCAGAAGAAAAAAAACAACAAAACTTTGGGATGAAAGCTGCCAGGTGGTTTCAAAATCTACAGAGAACATAGTGGGCTTTTGCCTTATGAAACTACAGCCTGGAATATGTTGTTTGATTCTTCTATAGATGTGAAAAGACTGAACAAAGGCACAGATTACCTTAGTGGAGACAAACTTGTTTAAATTATCATAAAAAAAGGAAAACCTTGGCAGATATACTGCATGAGGTCCCACATCCCCGTGTGCACAGACTGGATTTGTGCATCATATGTTCTGTATCCTTCTCAACAAAGTACTTCTTTTTTGTGGGTTGAATGGAGCTAAATCAGAGATTTAAGTGCTGAGTTTACCACTTTATGAGATTTTCTTAGAATCCTATTTTGAGGGTTTAAATGTGTTTTATTTTTTTAAAGAAGAAAAATAATAAATAATCTATTTTCGTTCAAAATATATATATACACATCATAAACTTCTTGCTAATTTGACCAGTTGCAGTTTTCAGTAGGACACCTTATAGGTTAACAGCAAGAACTTTTTGTCTCCTTCAGGGAACAGAGATGAATTTCGTCATGGGCTTTGCACTGTAAAGTGACTTGTATGAGGGTGAATGTTTTCCGAGTTGAGCAGCTAAAGCATGACCGGAGAAAGTAGAGCAGAATCCTGATGGAAGTCTGACAGTTACCCACGTTTGGAGCGGGATATGCCGGTTCTACCGTCAGTGGTGCGGTTTGCGGTGATGTGGTTGAGTGTTACTGATTCCCTCTGCACCTCCATGCTGCGGGGCTCTGCTCCTGCAGCCGCCGCATTTTATTCCCCAGCCACAGCCACCAGACCAGGCCGATCACCACGCACACCAGCGACTCCACGAAGTAGCCGTCCATGGTGGTCACACAAACGCCGCCTTCCTTTGTGCACAGCTGGAGGAAAGGAGACCAAATGACACGCTTTTATTGCCCTCCTCTTTTCCAGATGAGAACTCACACACACACACACACACATATACACACACACACAGACGCGGTCCTTTGCCAATCCACTTACCCCTGCTTCAGCTGGAGAGCCACAGCTCTGTCCGGAGGCCCCCTGGCATTCCTTGGAGGTCAGGGGATCAACCATCCACAGGGCCACAGTGGACGGCCAGTTCCCCCCGAGGTTAGTGACCGTGTTGAGCAGGGTCATGTAGGTCCCGCCTATGAGGGGGTCACTCACTTTGGCATGGAAGGCCATGCAGGCCACGTACATGCTGTACAGGGCCACCTGGAGACAAAACCACCAGAGGTTAGCTCGCTGGGATGTTGAAGGGTTTGTCAAATGCAACGTGCACCTTTTGTCTTCTTAGGAGCCCATGTTATGATCATCTACCGTTTCAGATTTGTTTTGTCTGGCACTCAAATAGCACGTACGGTCACCTTGTGTCTGAAATGCTTCTTTTCAGACGCCAGGCCCCGTTTTATCTGGCCTGGTATTCTGTACGACGGAGAAATGAGGGAGCCTGGCATTTGTCCGTTCTTTGTTCAAGGACATGCCAAATTGGTCACTTGGCAGGTAGTATTCAAATGAGTCACCCAGTTATGTAGCCAAGTGAGGGAGAAAAGGCCAGGACCATAAATCAGGCATTTCAGGGCCATTTGGAAGCAGAATGTACAGTGGGAGGTCCAAATACAGAGTCACATCTTTATCAATCATTGCTTGTTTTTATAAAGAAATAAAAACCCAGCTAACCACACAAAAAAATCAGTTCCTGAACTAGAGATAAATGAAAAAAAAGGGAAACAAAACAATTAGCTGTCTTGTTGGACAGCTAAGGGATAAAACGAGTAATTTGTTGAGTTGACTGAAGATTCAAGTTGAAAAACTCCTCCCAAAGCTTCTTGATCCATGTGTGCCCACTCATGGTTCTGCAACTGTACTTAAGGAATATAATCCTCTCCAAATAAGACTACAACAAACACCCAATAAACCTTTCAGTCACTGCCCTACTATTACGCCATCACACAGACTCGTCAAACTGGAGAATAGACAAATAAAAACTAAACCTGATGCAGCGCGTAGCTCAGCAGCACGATGGCATAGTAGTAAACTGGGAATCCTCCATCTTGTTTTACGCTGGGAGTCCACCATACCAGGAGAGCATACTCCAGCCCTATGAGCAGCCTGGGGAAAAAAAAGAAAGAACCTCTGTTAGCTTTGTAGCTTATGTATTTTCTAAACGTGGGTGGATTTACATGTCTAAGGCCCCACCTGAAAGGGAATGCCTTATAGAAAACGTCCAGGGGTCGGGGCCCAGCTGTGTATTTGCTGATGAACACTGGCAGAAGGATCTGCAGGGGCACCATGGGCACTGCCAGCAACGCCAGCTGCTCCTTCGGAACTCCGGCCTCCACCAGCTTCAGACCGGTGACTGCATCTGCTGCAGAGAAACCAATCTGCAGCAAACAAAGAAGACTGAAGTTAAAACTTTGCCCTCAGGGTGGTGGTGGGGGGAATTTTGTGCCTCAAACTTAAACAAGCATTTTTACTTTTGCCGTGAGAAGCAAGGCACAAAACGTGAAGACTGTGGGCATCTTGACAATAGAGAACAGCAACTTGTAGGTTTCCGTGACGCCCTGTATCTCTTCAGGAACTCTCCGCCTTCCATGGCCGTGTTCATTTTCCCTTTTAAAGATGGCTACCAGGGTGGTGGAGACCAAGAACGCCATTCCCCAAAAGAACAGGAAGTCTGTGGCAAACGTAGAGCAAAGCATAAGTTACCTGGTGATCGGCTGATGAAATAGAATACAAATAAGATCGAATAAAACTCAAGGAATCCGTCTCATCAATCTATTACGTCATCCAAAATTATTACCTGGCAGGGTGACGATACCGGAGTCTTTGGGTACGGTTCTGAGGTATTTGTTGCAAAAGTCAGCAGACTCCAGAGCCAGAAAGAGCACATTTCCCAGGAAGTAGCCAGCGGTCTGACCCACTGAGTTGCATGTGGATGCATAGCCCACATTCTCTCTGGATAGCATGGTCAGGGCCCAGCCATCCACCGCTATGTCCTTCCATAGAGAGGTTTAAGAGAGCATGTGAGCGTGTGTATTTCTGATGCCGGTATGCCCTCGTACACCAGTCCCTCTGAATAATTACCTGTGTGGCTGCTAAGAAGGCAAGCATGAAGAAAACCGCAGTGAGTGTGACGATGTCCGGTCCTCTCTCGTTCTGCAGCAGCGCATTCACCGTCAAAGAAAGGTAAAGCATGAAAAGGCCCAGCAGGTACTGTGTGGGCACCAGCCACGACTTTCTGCAGAAAGCGGTGAGAGGTGGGAGGTGAGGAAAACTGTTCACAGTGTTGAAGACAGATACAAATCTAAATAAAGTATCCATGCAGTATCCACACTTCTTACCTCCGACCAAACCTGCTGAAGTAGAGGGCGTCAACCAGTGGTGCCCAAAAAAGTTTCAGACTAAATGGCCAGAAGACGAAGCTGAAGAAGGCTTGGTCTTTGTAACTGACGTTCTTGCTCTGTAAGATCAGAGGGATGCTGCCAGCGAGTCCCAGAGGAATCCCCTGCATAACGTAGAGGAACAGAAGGAGCGACACGTTCCCCAGCTCGCCATGGATCCCAGGACGAACTCTGCAGCGGCCCCTGTCCTCAGAGTCCGACCCTCTGATGAGACCCTCCGTTTCCTCCTCTGGCTCGGAAGAAGTTGCCTCTCCCATGTCCCGCTCTCGCATGTGTCCAGGTAGAAGGCTGGAACCTGCCAGCTTCCTCTGCCGCCCGTTCTTATGGGTAGTCAAATCTAAAGGCTCCATGTTGGAGCTGTGGGCTTTAAACCGGCTGGGCCCCGTTTAAATCTACTGAGAGAGGAGAGACATGTGAAGAAACTTTAATTGAAAAATCCCAATGAAGCCCAAGTCTTTAAAGCTTCAATGAGGAGTTCATTTCCTTCTGAAAATTAAATGATGAGTGACACGCATGGAGGTCTGCCAATAATCAAGCTTTAGGACCAGGAAATTGGTGTAACAAAGACAACATATATCCCAAAGCGAGCTGTCACCATAATGTAATGTGCCGTTACTCCACCGGCCTTTAACAGATCATAACTATTTATGAGCAGATCCATCAATGGAACATAGGCTGGATGGGAAAAGTTTGCAGCCGTCACCTTGAAATATATGTAGAGTTCAAAAGAAAACTAACATAAACACACGCAGTTAAAGAAAACTGTTAAAGCATGCTTAATCATTTGGAGAAATATTTCAACAAAAAGAACACATGGAAAGAAAGATGGATGGTTTCATGCATACCTTCTGATGATAGCATGCTACAATCAAAGCAGAGCACGAAGACGGAATCACGGAGCCAATCAACGGCAAAATAATCTAATTCGGTCAGACGAGAGTCAATGGCATCTTGAGAGAAACAACAAATGTTAAAAAATACAACTACCGTTAGGATTAACACAGGTTACATCGGGGGACATCAACACAGAGGAGCCAGGAAGTACTCTGCGTGCACCTCAGAAATGTGTCCGGCGACTTCAGCTGACGTGTCCAAACATAGCCACACGGTGTTCCGCTTGAAACAACACGGAAATCATACAATGATTCTATTAATAAAATCTTCTAAACGTTGTACCATTAATCAATTTTAAACCATACATCTTATGATGCCCAAATTTTACATTTTAACATATGCCATTTTTCCAATTTCCAAGAAAAATACATCAAGTAACTTCTATCAAACACAGTCAACATTTGTTTGTCTGTATGGGTTATGAATTAGCTGAAAGATTCTTCCCATATGAATCTGAACCTCACTTACATATCAGTTTCATGTGAGCTCCCCACACTGGTTATAAATACTTCCTGAATATTGAGTAAATACTGGCCAATGCACTTTAGACCGAGATGAAATGTAAAACCCGTGGGAAGACCCATTTATAATCTCACTGGGCTCCACAAACAAGTATTTTGTTTTCCTTACACATGACTAGCTTCTCAAAGCAAGATTAAATCTGGTTCAAATCTAACCTGTGTAGGTAGAGTTTCTCCAGGCACTCCAGTTATTGGGGAGATTGGGGATTCCAAATTAATTTTGGCAGTGGGCAGTTATAGGTGTCTGTGGTTGTTTGTATCTGTGTTTGCCCTGTGACGAAGTGGCAACCTGTCCAGGATGGACCTGCCTTTTTGTCTAATGGGAGAGTGGTGGGGTCACACCCTGAATCATAATTAGTATAGAAAATGAATGAGTAGACAGATGGTGGACATGGTCAACATTTTTTCATCATGTATTTAAGTGTCCTCTACAAGCAAAATGTGTGTTTGGAAAAAATAAATAATCGTAAAAAGGATATATATTATTCAATTGAAAAAAGTTGAAAAAAATATTATTATTCATGTTTTAAGAGTAAAAGCCTGATTATCACTTACATCAACCTATTTCACACTTAATTTGAATTCAATAAATCTAGTTTAAATCCAAATTTTAGTGGCCCTGCAATGGACCGGACTCGCCTCTCGTCCATTGACGACTGGGACAGGCTCCATTCCCCCCCATGACCCCATTAGGGAATAAGCAATTTACAATAATGGAAGGATGAAACCAGAAATTTGAAATGGTTTAAAATAATAATTTTACTGTACTATGCAGAGCTCCGGAACAGAAGTCCCAATGTCGTTTCTTTCTTAACCAAAAGGTCTCTTAATGAAGGTCAAGAAGCACCCATGACCCCACATTTAATTTCAAGGTAATGAGTAACATCATGTTCAGCCTTGTGGTAACTGTGAGTGCATGTGAAGCTGCTTAACCCTACGGCGAACATGTGACAACACACAGGGATATTTCAGAGTAACAGCACGTGATAAAACGAACCCTGTTGAAGCTGCAGTTTATGTGTTAGTCTATGCAAAAGTGTCATGGTGAATAAATACACCTTTTCATTTAATATCAAACCATGAATGTCAAACCTACATAATAAGAAAAGGTGTTAAAGTCAGTATGTATTGAAAATACATTTCACAGAAGTCAGAATATATCAAATGTGTACCTTTGCAGATAACTCCAAGTGGAATCATCTAAATATATGCAGGGTTATGTTTGCCATCTCATTTGTAATGTAACTGAACCAGAAGTGCCATTCCCATGGTTACACTGACACTATTTTTATGCTGACAGGGAACTCTGACTAGTTACTAAGGACACACTGTTTAGAAAACAATACTTTCTCTGCATGCTGTCTGTTTCTTATGGCCTTTTCCACATGATGACTTTTCATAGCAATTATTGAATCCACATTTCATTTTCTATCTTTAAAACATTATAAAAGATGGCAGTTCCATATTGTAATCTTCTGACTTGAATAAGGAGCAGTCTCCTATCATTTTTCCACTAACGAATGAGAACTGTAGCAGCAGACAACTGCCTTGTAATAACCAGAAATACATGATGACGATTCAATTTAACCCTTACCCCTTATATACTTGAACTATTTGCTAAAATAATTTATTCTTTTTGAAAATCAGTTTCAGTTTTGTTTTGTCTTTTTTCACCTAGTGAAAAGATTGCCAATTAAAGAAAGTGTAAACTTGCTTTGAGTTAGAAGTAGAGAGCTCCAGACCTTAATGCTGGAATGTATATGCTTGCTGTTACATTTCTCATTAACATTCGAGTGATGGTAGACTAAAGATTTTGAATTTACAATAACCCTTGAGTGTGTGTTTATACCCAACATATACAGTAACTATTCTTGAACCCCCAGAAAATAAACTATGTTCACAAGCAAAAGATGATCCAAGAGTCCTGAAAATAACTTGTGACAATTCACACTTTATGTCAAACCCTCTACGGTACAGTGCAGCAGACATGTTAGATAACAAGGTTCACCTATCACGTACTTGCTGCTTTCTGCTTGACAGAGTGGGAAGTTTATAGCCACAATGAGAACTGAGCACAAGTATTATTGAACGTTTGGGAATTCCTAACACAGAAAACGTGTCTGTCTTGTGTCTCCGTTCTCTCACTCTTCTTTGGGTTAAAAAAAAAGGAGAGAGTCGTGCACTTTCAAACGTGTATGGATGCAGGATTGTAGGCTGAGTCAGATTTAGCCCCCGGTTTAGACCCCTCTCACCCCTTGTTATCTGGCGGTTTTAACTTTGCGCTCCACCCATGAAACACAGACATATTTATTTTGTCTGCTCCGACTGTGAAACTTACTCCCCATTTGGAGGAGGAGAGACAGTCCAAAAACCAAACCCTCGACCCAGTCTGCTTTTCCGACAGTAGTCGGCGTGCTGGTTCAGTCGCAAACCAACAGCTCTGTCTGTGTGAGACCTGGGACAGCGAAGCGAAGGGGAGAGCTTTCCCACACAACACCACAGTCGTCCATGGCTCTTTGCAACGGAGACAGCAAGGTCAGTGGAGCGGGGAAAGAGACGAGGCTCCGGAGCGTTGTGGCCCGGCTGACTTGATGTCAGGACCCCTTGTTACTGTTGTAGTCCCCCCCCTGTTAAGCACGGCCTCTCTGCACCTCGGGGGGAAAGTTATTGAGAGCATGTAACGCAGAGGAACGATTACTACGCTGTTGTATGCCTGTTGCAGCGTTGCATTAACGTGTTGCTCGTAGCTGCTAACTAACTGGACGTCATGTTCTGCGTGTTTAGCATAATTGATACATTTGCAAACATTTTCAACCATGCGTGGTCCTCCTACGGTGGGCACCATCGACAGCCTTCAGTCCCAAGCACCGCGTGGGTTTTAGCATAGCTCCGCTGACCTAGCCAACCACTCGCAGAACGATCTGCTAACAAGCTAACGTTCGTTTCTACAGTTAATTCCAACCGTCCGCTAGCTGAATTTGTTAGCTAGCTCTAGCCGGGCAGAATTTGTAAAGACGGGACGGTTAACTGAAAATCTTAATTTATGTTGGCAGTGGCGACCAAATTGGGAAATTGAAATTCACTTTTTCCTCAAACGAATCTGTTTCACATAGCTGCTGTCACGCTGTTTGAATTAACTAAACGTTAACTGTCAGTTTGCTAACGTCGTCACGAAGCTACAATGAGCCGACTTGTGGTTACCGGTCTGAGAAATGGAGATTCTGCCACTCTATATCCAGCTGATTTGGTAAAGTTTTGCTCGCAAATTGGCAGAATGATTTTGCTGTGATTATGCTGCCCTAGCTCACATGATTAACCTAAATTGTTTTAATAACTTCAGGCAAATAAACGATGGGTGAATACTAACGTGTAACAAGCTCTCAGAAACATTACAACTGAAGTGTTTTTACTAACCACGTGGGGTCATGTTTCCTTTCCTGCCGCGCATAATTTACCCAGTTTTATTATCTGTGGAGATTTATTTACTACTCGTTATCTATTATCTTTCTCGTCGGATGTATACGTTTGTTTTACTCAAAGCAACGTTATCCAAAAATAACAGAGCAGAGTCCCACTGCGCTAAATGGAAACAACATACTGAGCCTGAGTTAACAGCTATGCATATTAATATACTCTCTTTTAACCACCGATCAATAAATAAGATATGGATGGGTTCAGACGCTCACTGAATAGCACAAGTCATGCATACAGGGTGTAGTTTGTTCCTGATCTCAGTTCCTTGACAATGGAATGCCTGTTCTGATCATTGTGTTGTCATTTAGCTCTGGTCTTCATTGAAAAAATTTGGTTTATAGATTTGATGTCTTCTGGTTATTTAGTTTAGCCTCTATTATGGTTATTTTAACAACCCTGTATGGGTCTGGGTTTCTCTCCTTCATATTGATTTTTTTCTCTCTTGCTTCCTTCTGTGGTTTCTTTACAAGCAGACTTGGCTGTCCAGCATATCATTGTGTCTTATCTGGGTCTTGATGATCTCATCACATTTAAATTACTTTAAGTTGTTTTGGTTGCTTTGTTTTGTGACCATCTTCACTCTTATTTGGTCACTCAAGAAAACTTGAGACAATAAGAACCCAAGTATGTGAAATGTAGAAGCTGTTTGAAGTTGTGGTTTCAGTCTAATTGTTGGAGTCATAAGTGTTTTTGTGGTCAGTGTACTTAATTTGCTCTACTTCCATGTCACATCATACCATCTTTCTGGAAAAAAACACACCTACTGCCTCCTTTGAAAGCCTAGTTAGTAACTTGTCCATGCTAATAACCATAGACTGTCACGGGGGTCTCATGATTTCCCTGAATGGTAGCAGCACGTTTCAGAAAAGTAGCTGTCTGTCTGTACTGTTACTCACATGCCTTTAATTTTGTTATGCTTTGTTAAGTCACATTTTCCATGGGCAGGCCAAAGAGTAGATTGAAACCCAAAAAGAAAGATGTTGCTGCCACCAAAGAGTATTCAGACAGGATTTTTATTTTAGAGATTGGTATGGGCCTTGTTTGCTTTTTGTAAGAGACTCACATATTAAGTAACTGTTTATCTAACTATGCATCCACAGCTGGAGATCAGCAGCTCACAGCAGAATGGGTCATGTGAGGGGGCGGTGGCGATCCTGGATGCTGGGGCCCAGTATGGGAAGGTGATTGACAGACGAGTGCGAGAGCTGTGTGTACGCTCAGAGATCCTCCCCTTAGAAACCCCTGCCTTTGCGATCAGAGAACAAGGTTACAGGTAAGGAAGAAAATATCTGCTTTTCTCTAATGCCTCTTGATAATTTTATGAAACCATTCTGTCAGGATATAAGTATGAAAAGTGTTTTATGGTGCAGTGTTTCTCTCTTGTCCTACTCCTCAGGGCAATCATCATTTCAGGAGGTCCAGCCTCTGTGTATGCAGAAGATGCCCCCTGGTTTGACCCTGCTATATTCACCATAGGAAAGCCAGTCCTGGGAATTTGCTATGGAATGCAGGTATCTGTTCTCATGCATATACACATTTCTAAACAGCAATGGTAGAATTTTAATTTAGACTGTTTATCCCCTTAGAAAACACTTGTTACAGACTCCTCTGAGCAGCAACACATTGCTATCATTTGATTCCAAACTGCAAACATATAATTTAAAGCACACCATAAGAAGTCTGGGTCTATATATTAAATCTGATGTGTTTGCATGTTGCAGATGATGAATAAGGTTTTTGGCGGCACAGTACACAAAAAGAGTGTAAGGGAGGATGGAGTTTTCAACATTGGGCTGGACAACACATGTTCCCTTTTCAGGTATTGTAGTTTCCCATGTGGGCTGTCTGAAGTGTTTACTTATGTCTTTATCTCATGTGTAAACAGTGACTGTGATTATATTTATACTGAGAGTGTCTGGCTGTGAACAGAACGTGTGGACACAAACATCTGAGCTAAACTCTAAAGATAAGAGGGACTCACTTCATAGCAGGGAGGATTTCTCTGTATGTGTGTGAGAAGTGGAAGATGTTTTTTTCCCCCCCCGACTATCTTATCCAATGCCAGTATTTGCAGCAAGTGGGACATCAAGTTCTTCTGGCTCCTGTGCATAATCTACTGACCGAAGCTACCTTGTTGCTGTTTTACCATGTATTTGATCATTCAGTATATCCATTGGACATTTCCCAAAAAAATTTAAAAAAACAAGGGGGTTTATGCATGATGTTTACAGGTTTAACTATTTAGATCACAAATGTCATCTTGTGCCAGATACAAGCAGAATGTCACTTAAGTTTTCTGGTTGCAACATTTTTGCTGTGGTTATTAAAAAATGTTAAGTTGTTGAAATTATTGCTATCCATCCTTTACTATGACATGTTGATAAGCATAACATATCTTTTTCTGACGTATGTGTGTTTTCTTATCAGAGGCCTTCAGAAGGAGGAACTGGTGTTGCTGACCCATGGAGACAGTGTGGATAAAGTGGCAGATGGTTTCAAAGTTGTGGCCCAATCAGGAAACATCATTGCTGGTGAGCCGCACACACGATCAGCTTAGACCCCAGTACGCGTTATGATGTTGTCAAAGACTCGCATGCAAGTTTAGTCGACTGTATTTGTTTCTGTTTTTTGCTTACAGAGCTTTTTTCTCTCATATGTAGTTTTTACATATTTTTTCATTATCTTAAATTTGTCTTTCTGCAACTGGCATTCTCCTTGTAGAGACAAGTATTTAATTTCCTTCATAGGGATCGCTAATGAACAGAAGAAACTGTACGGGACACAGTTCCACCCTGAGGTCGACTTAACAGAGCGAGGCATGGAGATGCTGCGTAACTTCCTATTTGAAATTGCGGGATGCACGAGTAATTTTACCGTTCAGAACCGCGAACAGTCCTGCATCAATGAAATCAGAGAAAAAGTGGGCAAGTCCAAAGTTCTGGTGAGTAAAACTGCTCAATGCTGAGGCAGGTTTAATTTAGTTTACCTCGGTACCTCTAATTTAACTATTTAGTAAGAATATGATTATGAATTGCGATGGGTCCTTAAGAGTTAGTAACAGCAGCAATAATATGCAGAAAAGTAGAACCAGTTGAAACCATTGTCTATCTGAGGAGAGGAAGCCCCCTGAGCACCTTCAAACTAGGCCTCTTCTCAGAGGAGTGTGAAGGTGATAAATGAGTGCGCAAAATAGGTTCAAATCTCAGAATTTGTTCTTATTCTTCACGTGCAGACTCTGGGCTATATTGTTAACTGTCTGCTGCTGCCCTCATGTAACCTTCTTCCACATATTTAATGATCAGCAAGAGCTGGTAAAACACTAAATGACTGAATTCCACTGAATTAAACACTGAATCAAAACAGTGTCAGTGTCGATTTAATGGTTTCCAGGCAGTTAAATGACAGAGTAGATGTATGACCTGCCTAAAGGTATCAGACATGCGGATAATTATTTGATAAAGCTATGATAAACTAGTAAGGGGAGCGATTCAGATTTAGGTTTCATGTTGCTGCAGCTTTTTGTCTAAAGATGGTGTTTCTGCTGTTATTCTCAGGTGCTACTGAGTGGCGGAGTAGACTCAACAGTGTGCACAGCCCTCCTCAACAAAGCTCTGAACCAGGACCAGGTGATAGCCGTTCACATCGACAACGGCTTCATGAGGAAGAAAGAAAGTCAGAGTGTGGAGGAGGCCCTCACCAAGCTGGGCATCAAAGTCAAAGGTAGACACCCAAGTTCCCACTAGATCACACATGAAAGTATGCAGAGTTTATGAGTTTTATTTTCTTCATTGTGTTTGGCTGTTTTGTGTCTCAAAATCTATCGTATATCTATTCTCCATCTATTTGTTTTTAGTGGTAAACTCAGCACACACTTTTTATAATGGAACCACAACCCTTCCAATCTCTGAGGAGGATAGGACGCCACGGAAACGCATCAGCAAGACTTTGAATATGACCACCAACCCTGAGGAAAAAAGGAAAATAATTGGAGACACATTTGTCAAAGTCAGTATTAAATTCTATAGAATACTTGTGTGTTTTATTAATGAGATTTTTGTGTGAACCAAGCATCTTAACTATAAAGTCACATGGTTGCTTTATCATTTTGCTTCAATGCAAATGCAACTTCACGGTGTAATTTAACCTGGTGAATTTTGTTGCTTAACAGGTGGCAAATGAAGTAATTGGAGAGATGAATCTAAATCCAGAAGAGGTTTTCCTGGCCCAGGGTACACTGAGGCCTGATCTGATTGAGAGTGCCTCTCATATTGCCAGTGGCAAGGCGGAGGTCATCAAAACGCACCACAACGACACCGAGCTCATCCGTAAACTCAGAGATGAGGTGCGTACTTCCACAAACACTGACACCTGGACTTTGACTAGCTGTTTTCCTACTGTATTTTCCTTTGCATGCAGCAAACATGAAGCTTAATCGCAGTCCGATCATTATGAGATCGCCTTTTAGGTCTTTAGATTTATTCACAGATCAAGTTTGATTGGAAAATGCTGTTAGGACTCCAACCAAATATTTTCCAATCTGTGTAGATTGTTCAGAGATGTGCTTTTTGTGCTGATTTCTATTCATGGTTTTACCTCCCAAGGGAAAAGTAATCGAACCACTGAAAGATTTCCATAAAGATGAGGTTAGGGCGCTGGGGAGAGAGCTGGGCCTGCCAGAGGAGATTGTCTCTCGGCATCCATTCCCTGGTAAGTACAGAACAACACGTGTTTGGGATTGTGTGATACGATCTGTTCTGTCATTGTTGTCGGAGTTAATCCATCTCTTTTCCATTGTGCGACAGGGCTCTGATCCAATCATTTCTCCGTCTTTCTAACACACTGCTTCTTTGTATTAAGGCGATCATTTGTCTCCATTTCTGCAGGTCCCGGTTTGTCCATCAGAGTGATTTGCGCAGAGGAGCCTTACATTTGTAAGGATTTTGCTGAAACAAACAACATCCTCAAAATTGTCACAGACTTTTCCGCAAGTGTCAAAAAGGTCAGTGAATTGGCAAATGTTGTCCACAGCCTCACACGGAGGAATTCTTATAAATCAACTTGGCAACCGTTCCAGCTGCAGCAGCTTTTGTTCACCCGTTTGCATTGAACCTGGCCCATTTCTAAGTACTCAATGGATTCATTGACTACTATGAACCTGTAAGCTTTCAGACACCAGTAGTAGATCATAAACGGATATCAGTCATTCTAAGTCTAAAAGGTAAATCAGCTGCTTGCTAAAATGTTGGAAGCAAACACTGCATTCCCCTGCCTGTTTCTCCTCTGAATTAACAGAAGAAAGACTGTACTTCCTTGCAAAAATGTTAAATGTTTACAGGCATTTGAGATGTACACTCTGGAGAAAAGCTAGCAACAAATAAACCAAAAATAATTAGTCCTGTAAGAGGTCTTTTGTAGGTGCTAAGGGAGACATCCGCAGCCTCGTCAATGACATCATCATGTCATTGATGATGTGCAGCCTCTGCTAGTTGATTAGTCAAACTGCAAGAGCAATGGTGGTCAAAGACTGAAGTTGAAAGCGAAATTAAAGTTGTGCCCTCTGTAGTTTTTTTGTTTTGTTTTTTTAAAGGAAAATAAAATAAAGACGTCTTCACCGGAACTGGAACAGTATTCTCTAGTGGAGAAAATAGTGCGCATACAAAGTTGCGTTAGTGGCCTTTGTAAGGGGTTGATCCGCTTGTTGGTACAGAGCCAAAATGGAGGATCCTGATTTTGTACATAAATAAAAATGATGGCCACATTGTGAGCTTTAGTGAAACTGTTTATTTGTGTGACATTTAGAGTGAAATGAAGGGCGATGTACTTTAACAGAAGGTAAAGTTAAATTAACCTCAAGATGATGAAGTGTCGGAATTTGTCAGTATGTTGCTGGCTGTTGTCCCTTCATTCTAATGTGAATAGGCCTGCTGTATTTCTCTCTTCTCCAGCCACACGCCTTGCTCCAGAGAGTCAAGTCGTGTATGTCAGATGAGGAAGAGGAGAAGCTCATGCAGATCACCAGCCTTCATTCACTAAATGCCTTCCTGCTCCCCATCAAAACTGTTGGTGTTCAGGTAACTCAGACCAAAAAAAGGCCCACAAAAGCACATCATGTTGCCTTCTCTTTGCTCAGTAGGTCATTTCAATGCTTTTAACAGAGGACAGTTAAAGAATTTCAGTGTCAAAAGTTTTCTTTGAACAGTTTCTACATATGATGTGGACAGATATGAACTTATAACAGGTTTTATATTGATTTGGTGCTGTAGCTCAGCAAAAAATCTGTTTATTTGTAATATTGTTGATTAGATTCTTTAAAGCTATTGCATGTTTGTGGAAGCGTTTTTTCCAGAGACTGTCTGACTGTGACACACTATCAGCTGTTTGTCCATTGTGGGGTTAGAACTATAATTTAAATGTCAACCGCAAGAAACACCCAAACTGAGCTTTTAAAATTCTAAGTTCTTTATGCCCTTCGGTCTGCTCAGCCTAGCAGGGGTGTATCCTGCAGAAATGGTTCCATGCGACATAAATATTCCACTGTCCAAAGTTAGAGCTGTCAGCGTTCGCCACAGAGAGAGATGCTCCTGAATTCTTTCCTCACACTGACACTGCAGCCAGCCAGTGTGTCTGTGGGTGTGTGCTTTTACTTCCTGTTTGACATCAGAGGTTTAAATTTGACTCAAACCTCAAACTGTGGGCTAGACAGGAAGCCGTGGATCAACACAAGCAGCTTTCACGGTCTAAGCTGAAAAAGGAACACCTAGTTTATGGAGAATGTTTTACTGTCTCCTGGGAAAAAGGAAAAGGGTCACTGCTGTGTATGCACTCTTTGTCAGATCTGTGGAGATTTTATCGTGAAAACATTTCTTTGTGTATCTCAGGGTGACTGCCGGTCCTACAGTTATGTGTGCGGTGTCACAAGTAAAGAATCTCAACACTGGGAGTCCCTTATGTTCCTGGCCAGACTTATCCCTCGCATGTGCCATACCATCAATAGGTAATCTGAAAATCAAAGCAAAGCTTCTAATGATTTAATTAAAAAGAAAACGACAACAAACAGTACACTAGTGATTCATTTGTGTGTCTTTTTTTTCCAGAGTCGTGTATGTTTTTGGATCCCACGTAAAGGAGCCTCCCACAGACATCACCCCGACTTTCCTGACCACAGGTGTTCTGAGCACGCTCAGACAGGCCGACCACGTAGCTCATACTATTCTTAGAGAGTCTGGTAAGTGTGTGTGTCTGTGTGTGCCAGAGTCACTTCAGACGTTTTAAAGTGGGGAGTGTTTTGGAATTACAACTTGGGAGAATTTGTATTAACCTATAAAACACTTTCAAGAAACACTACGTTTATCTGATTTGAGGGGATATGAGCTCTCCCCATAATCTGAAATAAAAAAACGTAGCTGAATAGGTCTCTTGTGAGAACATGGGGAAATTCTTCTTCTTTCTGTAAATTAAAAGAAGAAAAACAATTCTACTCTTTTGAACTCAGGCTATTCCGGCAAGATCAGCCAGATGCCGGTAATCCTCACCCCCCTGCACTTCGACCGTGACCCGCTCCAGAAGCAGCCGTCCTGTCGGCGCTCTGTGGTGGTCCGCACCTTCATCACCAGTGACTTCATGACGGGCATCCCTGCCATGCCTGGAAACCATATCCCAGAGGAGGTAAACCATTCGATGGAATAAATGGTTGTCTTTTTTGTTTGTAGTGATCAAAGACATTGCTCTAAGAGATGCTTGTCTCATCTGGTTCCACAGGTGGTGCTGAAGATGGTAAACGAGATCAAGAAAATCCCCGGCATCTCTAGAGTCATGTATGACCTGACCTCCAAACCACCCGGTACCACCGAGTGGGAATAAAACCTAACATGGCTTAGTTTGGATAGGATACACTCTCACACACACTGCACAAACATACTGGGCATATGTGGGAGGGCTGGTGAGCTACTCTCCTCCTCTGTCCTTCCTCCCTCAGTCCCCCTCCCATCCCATCTCTCTCCTAAACCTCCCCTGTATCTTCAACATTCCCGCGGAAGGCAGGCCGTACTGTGACGGGGGGCCAGCGCAGGGGCGCCACTGCTCTGTTCTCTCCTCCACTCCTCCCTGGTCTTAATATTTTTGGCGGTAAAGATTGACTTAATGTTGGTTATTGGTAATATATTGTCACTATTGATTAATGTACAGCAGTGTATTCCCTCGCTGTGGTGAAAAAGGTAAATTGCTCCTTTCATGACTTCGACCATGAAGGGCAAGCAGCGAGAAGCTGTGACAATGAAGTGGACTTGATGCTGTGCCTGAAGATTTATTATAGGACGAGTAAAATATACAAACAGAAAGGAGAAAACACAGTTAGAGAGGCGAGGTGTGTCAAATCTTCAGCATTTCCTCTTTTTTTCCGTCAGATGTCAATGTTTACTGTTGTGCCCCCTATATTTCTCCATTCTCACCTTCTACCTGTATACTGTGCTTTGAAAAAGCTTGTCTGAATAGACAGCCCATGTGACCAATCAACAATTTTTAGGCTTTTTGGTTTGGTTTGATTTGCCAAAAGTAGGATATGCTGTTGTGACCTTTAACATTTTAGACTCCTGATATTTCCAAAACACCTTTTTGTAGACAAGTTTGCTGTTGACTTTTGGCTGCACCCTTCAAGGGCTGAAGTCGACCCGAGAATATCTTCAGTGTAATGACTCCCCTGCAGCCATGAAGGAGGCCAATGCGACCAGTGGCTTTGTAGGTGCCTGTTCTGTGGTTTTTGGTTTTTCTCTGTTGTGACCTGACGTGGACCGACGCGTCCAGAGAGGACAGAACACTGTCCTCCTCATGCTGCAATATGTATGCTTTTTATGAAGAAGAATAAAAGACGAGAGGACTAATATTAGACTTACAAGTACAGTAGAGTTTATTACCACATTGTGTCAGTTGCTGTTGTCACTTCATGGTTGGCTGCTCTTGTGTTGTGCGCGTTTTTGCACATTTTCTTCTTTTTTTTTTTCACTCGTAAATCCTTGGTGCTACATCACCATAAACTATCATACATAAAGTGGAAACTTAAGTGGACACATTAAGTGTATCTCTGTACTGTCAAGTTAAATTAAGTTTCCATTGCCATCAGCTATGTTCACTGTGTGTCAGAATGGCATTGCTGCTTATTATAGCTGTTGTGTACTCTCACAACATTCAGTGCATCATTATCTCTCATCAGTCTTGTCATGTAGACCTCAGTGAATACAGTGCTCAGGTTTAACTGAGTTTTTAAAGGTGTGTTTTACTCAGTTAGAGACACTTCACTCAGACATGGTGGTTTTCCTGCTTACTGAATTTGTTTTTGTGCCTCACAACCCCTTATTGTGCCCATAAATTTTAGTGGCAAACCCCCTACTACAAACTTGATGGTTTTCCTAACCCATTTTAGGAACCCACTGCTTTTTTCTCCATTTTGCCTTTTATAACTATACATTTTCTCTCATACGTTTCCATAAGAACAACAGTGGACATTTAAATCCCAATAAGATTAAGTTATGCAATTCTATCGTTATTTTTTTGTCTTTCATTTTGCTCAGCAATGTTCATTCTCTTTAGTAACGTGCCTCGAACCAAGCCACTGCATGCAGTTTCAACGATGACATTTGTACAATGGAAAACTGAGCTTTAATAAAGATCTCAATGTTGAAACTTCTATAATCAAGCTGTTTGTTTCTTCCAAAGCATGTGAGGCATAAATTCTGTTTAATAGAAGTTATTTGCCTGTTTTTGTTGGGGGGGGTATTTACTATTAAGGGGTGCACTGAGGCCGGAAAAAAACACCCCGAAAAGCTAAACTCAATTTTGTTTTAGTTTTTGATAGCAACACCACTGTTATGACATTTTCACCTACTTTGCAGGACTGTGGCTTTCTTACCTGAAAATGCTGCACAAGGAAAAATATATCTATGCAGTTTTTCCTGGCCAAGACCTTTACTGTGTACCGTACGTATTTCAAATATCCTTTATGCAGGCTATCATTTTAGGATTCGAGAGCTTGTAAAGATGGGCTGGTGCTTGGAAAACTTCAGTAGTTGCATTTACAATCCTGATTGCAAAATAATTTGTACACCTATATTCTGTGAATCATAACAAAAGGCAACGATTGGACACACAGTCTCTTCGTTATTGCATTAGAAGCAGAAACGGGAAGAATGCATCAAACGCTGAAAGCAGGACTTTTATTTTGAATCTGATGGTGGCAATATGTTTCCAAAAGGTTGCGAGGAAGTTAAACATACAATGACGCACTCAAAAGGAAAAATCTGGAAAGACAACTGGTAGCAGGGCAATAAGATTATTATGCATGAAATAAGAGTACTACCCAGGGGCAAAGTCTTCACAGAAGGTAAAAAAAACAAACAAAAAAACCCGCATCCACTCATTATGGAATTCAGAATCATGCTCTCACGTGTAAATGATGTTCCAATATCCCCCTTTTTCTTTTACCATTAAGCACATCTGGATTTTTTAAATGAATATTTGTGAATTCCACCAAAAACTAAGCACTGCTGCGCACAACCTGAAGAAAGTCAACATGTGATACACCTTTGTTTTTTTAAAAGCTGATTTTCTGTGAATGAACTTACATTTTTGACAGTGTCAGAGAGTTACACACGAGCTAAACTGTTATATTGTTGATAGCATCCTGTGCGTGTTGTTCAGGAGCGAGCTGCTCCCCTCAGACTGGGAGACAAGACGAGACAGGCTCAGCTTGCTGCTGACCCCTCCTCATGGGAAAAGGAGCGATTCTGTAACAGTCACAGCAAAGTAATCACCTGTTGCGTAAAGACTGTGCAAGTTACCACATGCAGCACACAATTAACTTGTTGCCTGTGGCAGTTTATCTTCAACAGAGTAATAGGGTGTATTCACAGAAAATGAAAATGACACAGGGCAAAAAAAACTAAACAAAAGAGAAATAAGTCATGGGAAGTTTTCTTGGAAAAGTTGACTTCGTGGATGTTTTCCTGCCATTTTTCTCCAGGGTTCATTTTGTGTTCATTCAAAGAAAACTAAACACGTTATATCTTTTGAGCCAAAAATGATTTTTGATTCAATTAATGGTGGGTCCTAATTCTTTAGTGTTTGTCAAAACTATTGAAGCACAATTTTATAGATAAAAAAGGGAAAGCAAACAGCTATTTGCTATAACCTGGCTTCTTCTCATCAACTTTGGCTCGGCTGAAGCTGTTATGTTCCCACATGCATCTTGTCTCCCCAGAGAACCAATGAGGCACCTGTCACACGTCTCTGTCTGGTGTAGAGAGAGCTCTTCCATCTTCTTTTAGCCTTTACGAAGCATGGAAATCAGAGGGTTTTTGCTTGGATTTCTTGGCCTTTTCTGCCTTTGCAGATCTTTTTCCGCAGAGTCCACTTGCAAACTGAAAGCAAAGTTCAATTTAAGTGGCTACAAAGATGTAGTGAAGAAGAAGGTTGTTATTGGGGGGATGTTTCCCGTTCACAAGCGCATCGCCTCCAGTGATGGTAACACTTCAAGCGTGCCAGTTTCCTCTGGATGTGAGGGGTAAGCTTCAGAATTTCAAAACTTCTCAGGGTTATCTATCTTTATAGTGATGACACTTGTTTAAACGTAAATCAAACTGAAAATGTGTGAAGCAAAATGATATTTCAAGGATCTACTGTAAGGATTTTAATCAATTTGAGAAGTTTAAAGGATTTTTTTAGGGATTGATTAGCAACAGCGGGTCATGTTATTATGGAGTTATACAGTAGAAATTGCAACAATTATTTCTTGCACCCTAAATTAGAAACAACCAAAATTGTTTGGGTGAAACTAAATGTTCAGTTTGAAAATTATGTTGCAAATTTGAATTTGAAACTAGTTGTAGTTTGCTGAAACATTAAAGGAAAACTACATTTGCTGCTTCTTCACCCCTCAGATTTAACTTCCGCACCTTCCGCTGGACTCAAACCATGCTGTTTGCCATTAATGAAATCAATGAGAGGGAGGACTTGCTGCCCAACACTGACCTGGGTTACGTCATCTATGACTCCTGCTTCACAATCTCCAAGGCCGTGGAGGGAACCCTGACCTACCTGACAGGCCAAGATGAGGCGGTCCCCAACTACCGCTGTGGCAACGGCCCGCCTCTCGCTGCGTTAGTGGGTGCTGGTGGATCTGATCTATCCATTGCTACAGCAAGAATTATGGGGCTTTATCATTTTCCACAGGTAGGCACGAATGGCTGCCACAAAGGTAGAGGAATACAAGAAAAAAAGAGAATACAGATATATCATTGGTATTTTCTTGTTTTTAGGTTAGCTATTCTTCAACGTGCTCTGCCCTGAACAATAAGTTCCAGTTCCCCACGTTCCTACGGACCATTCCCAATGACCTCCACCAGTCCACAGCTATGGCCCAGATGGTGCTACACTTTGGCTGGACCTGGGTGGGCATCATAGCTGCGGATGATGATTATGGAAAGTACGGTATAAAAGAATTCAAAGAGCAGGTGGAAGAGGCTGGTGTATGCATATCTTTCTCTGAGACCTTGCCCAAGGTAACCCCTTTCCAGACAAAACCTTCACATGTCAGAAATTTCACTGTACCTACTGTTACTTTTAGAATTCAGTGGAACGCCGTCAAAGAGATTAAATGAATTAATTCCTGTGTTTAGGTGAGTTCCCCGGAGGCCATCAGGAGTATTGTTGAAACTGTAGTTCGCTCCACAGCCAAGATAATTGTAGTGTTCTCATCAGACGTGGACCTCAGTCCTCTCATCAGCGAGTTGCTCCGCCACAATGTGACCAACCGCACTTGGATTGCCAGCGAGGCCTGGGTCACCTCTGCTCTCATCAGCCAGCAAGGGGTGAGCATTTAGTCAACCGACGGCGTTTGACTGACTGACGTTTAAACAAAAGAGCTATCTGAAACTTCACATCACAGCTTAAAAATCTGTTATTCAGGTGAGCTCACTCCTTGGTGGCACACTGGGTTTTGGTGTGAAAAGAGCAGACATCTCTGGTCTTCAGCACCATTTATTGGACCTGGATCCTTATATTGACTCGCTCACTGAGGAATTCTGG
Source organism: Menidia menidia (assembly GCA_907169785.1). Taxonomy (NCBI): domain Eukaryota; kingdom Metazoa; phylum Chordata; class Actinopteri; order Atheriniformes; family Atherinopsidae; genus Menidia; species Menidia menidia. Next base: position 12,173,010 of record CAJRST010037777.1, on the reverse strand, counting down.
GAGACCGTATGTTAAATTGTCACTAAAAGTATCTTGATGTTTTTCAATGGTTATGAAATATGAAGAACACTAAGCCCGTGACAAATAACAAGGACCAATCTAAAATATGATTCTTTTGTCACCCTAATTTTGTCTTTTAGTTGTTCAGCTGCACATTATCTTATGAAAACGCACAGAGAATGGCCAGACTGAAGCCCAAGGAGGGGAAAAGCAGAGCACAAAGGGATGCACCTGACGGGTTGTGCTCTGGGAGGGAGTCCGTGGCACAGCTCAATAACACCTACACTGATGTCTCCCAGTTACGCATCACTTACAGGTCAGTTCCTGCAACTCAAACAACCCCATCAGGAAATAACTAATGCTACCAAATAACCAGAGCACCCGCTGCTGCTGCTTAACTCTACTCTCTGCTGTCTCAAAAGTGATCCCCCACCTGACTTTTTTTTTTTAATTTATAGTTTAGAGCCACTTTCCTTCTGTGGATCTCACTGTAAAGTCAGGTGTGTGAAATGTAAATGACAGATGAAAGTGCTTCCCACAGTGTCTACAAAGCAGTGTACGCTGTGGCCCATGCCTTGCACAACCTGGAGCACTGTGAACAGGGGAAAGGGCCCTTTGTTGGGAACAGCTGCGCTGATATCACTAACTTTGAGCCGTGGCAGGTAAGCATGTGCACACTCCCTGGCTCCCTTTCATATCTGGGAGCGGAGTTCTTTGTACTCGTTACTCGCCATCTGTGTATTTCCACAGCTGATGTACTACCTGAAGAACGTGCGCTTCAAAGTGCCTAACACGAGGGAGGAGATCTACTTTGTCGATGGCGACATAGAGGGCTTCTACGATATCATTAACTGGCAGGTCAATGGAGATGGAGAGATTTTTTACGTCAATGTGGGACAGTACAATGGATCGGCAGCCCCAGACAACAGACTGCACATAATAAACGGCTCCATTGTTTGGAACACTGAAGTGTTAGAGGTCAGACGCACATTGATTTTAGCAGCAGTTAAACACGTGTTCTGTATGTCAACATTAGTTCTATCATGTATGAGGCCAATAGGGAGCTGACTCTACTTTTGTGTGTGTGTATAAGCCCCCACGGTCAGTGTGCAGCGAGAACTGCCAGCCTGGCACCAGGAAGGGAATCCGGCAGGGAGAGCCAGTCTGCTGTTTCGACTGCATCCCATGTGCTGATGGAGAAATCAGCAACACAACCAGTCAGTACAAACCTCAAACAGTTTTCCTTCAATATAGGTAATCCTGAATAGTTCAAATCATTCGAAGAAAGAACAGGGTAAATACTGTTAAGCAAGATCTGTAAAGAAATGCCAGATCATCTGACTACATGTCAGGCTTTTGCTATGAGGATGTCAATATATATCAACTTGGATTTTTTTTAAATGATGTACTGGTACGCTGTAGGGTTGTCACATTATCAGAATTTCAGTTAATATCATTCTAAGTTCTTTTTGTCAGTTATCAATGGAGAGCTCAAATCCACAATTTTCTAATAGGCCAGATTGCAAATCAGATCCCTGCTCAATTTGTTCACCATCAGAGTAACAAATTCATCTGTGCCATCTTGAAAAAAGAAAAAGACATGTAGCTTATTTGAACATGTTGTCTTTTGAAACCATTTTGAGGTAGAATGCATAACCTTGCTGCGATCTTATTGTCTTCTCCTGCTTGTCGGACAGATGCCCGTGAGTGCATCTTGTGCAGTGGAGATTATTGGTCCAATGATGCTCATGATGCCTGCGTGCCTAAAATCATTGAGTACCTGGCATTTGGAGAGCCACTGGGAATAACCCTCATTGTCATCTCTGCCTTTGGAGCTTTAGTAACTATTGCTGTCGGGGTGAGAAAGAAGCCGAACTATTGGAACTATCTTGATGTTGCTCACAAAGACATAAAAAACAAATAACATCATCGTTTTTGCTCTTGGTGCTTTTTCAGGTGGTGTTGCTTGTGCACATTGGCACCCCTCTGGTCAGAGCCAACGATGCCCTGTTGAGTTTTTCGCTTCTTTTCTCTTTGGTTGTGACCTTCCTCTGCTCCATCGTCTTCCTCGGAGAGCCGCAGCATTGGAGCTGCATGACCAGCCAAGTAGCTTTAGCCCTGGGCTTTGCTCTCTGTCTTTCCTCCCTCATGGGTAACCTAACAGTCTCTAGATCCAGTTTATCTTCATTTGGATATCAAGCTTTTCGTGTTCTGTATAGGACTGAAATTCAAAGACGAGATCGTCATACATTTTTAAAAGGGTCTGTGGAGTTACTTCGACCTCCTGTGTTTCAGGTAAGGCAGCAGTGTTGATGCTTAGAGCTCAGGCCCTGAAAGCAGCTCGAGTCAAAGCCAAGGCAGCCGCCAAAGCAGCCAAAGCAGCGGCGGAGGCAGCGGCTAACAGCGGTAGCCCTGATGTGATTGTAACCAACATAAACAGCAACGACATTAGTGCTGTGCCCATCTCTGAGGTTGACGCTCTCACATGCGCCCATCAGAGGGCAATAGCTGCTGCGGCAACATTGATACAGGTGAGGGGGGAAAAAAAGAAGTCACGTTTGTGTTCTTTTGGATCTGTTGATCCCAGCCTGAGTGAGAATCGTGTGTCCTCTGAATGTTTTGAACTTAATGGGATCTCCTTAGAAATTGCTGACATTGCTGTTCCCCTGTCCAGGCAATCGCATGCACAGTGTGGCTCATCATCCTCCCCCCACACCCAGTCAAGAACACGTCTGCCCAAAACATAAAGATCATACTGGAGTGTGACGAAGGATCCGTGGTCTTCATCTGCTGCATCTTTGCGTACGACATCCTGCTGGCTCTGATGGCCTTCGTCTTTGCCTTCATAGCCCGCAAGCTGGAGGACCACTTCAGGTAGGCAACACGCAGCATCGTCAGAGAGTACTTGCATGTCATTTGGCACATTTTACAATCGTGTTGTTTCCTTTTTTTTTGCATAACCCAGTGAGGCCAAGTGCGTGACCTTCGGGATGCTGGTCTTTTTCATCGTGTGGATCTCCTTCGTGCCAGCTTACCTCAGCACACGTGGCAAGTTCATGGTCGCCGTCCAGATCTTCGCCATCCTGGCCTCAAGCTTTGGCCTCCTCACCTGTATCTTCCTCCCCAAGTGCTACATTCTTTTGGTCAAGCCCGAGCGCAACAAGGAGGAGTTCTTGAGGCCCCGCCCCAAACTCCGGGACGGCTCCTCAACGGGCACTTCAGCCTCGCTCGCCACAACTGCCACTGAGGTCAACGCATCGTTTGCGTCCACTTCTGTTGATGATCAGGGAAATTAAAACAATAGCCCTCCAAACTAATGCTGTTTTGTTATGAGTCAGTGAACAACTGCTCTGATTGATTGGAGCTCTCCAATGTTGAGTTTCAGATTATCATATACTGTATATTGAGTTTCATATATATGCATATTTACCAGACAATATCTATTACAAAACAAATGTGACTATTCATTTTGAGGTGAAATCACATAATAGAAATGGTTGTGCACACAGGACGATGTACCCCAAGGTGTGATAGGTTTCATTTAAAAGAAAGAAATATAAAAGCACAAGGATAGGAACGATAACTAAATATCTTGAAAATCCCCCAAAATGCTCTTTTTTAGAGACTTAAGCCAAAGTCTGGATATTTTTTTAAACACAATTTCATCTTCAACAATATTGTTTTGACTTTTTTGCAACTTGCTGTTTTCTTCAATTTGATGTCTTGAGGTCAGTCTAAAATATGACACGCAACTAATCCTGGAGCATGTTCAGTCTCTTGTCAAAGATGCAGCTGATTGATTATTGCGGTTTAACTAAATATAAGGCCAATTTAACTGAGAGATCTTGTTGATTTGCATTAAAACACTAACTGTCAGTTTTAGCCATCAGCTGTAAAATACATTCATTTAGCATTTATATTTTAGGAAGATATCTATATTATCATTCTTTCTTAAAATTTTAGCTTCTTACTAATTTGGAGTTGTGGCGCAAACTCTGTAAAATCCAATTTCTATCCATGTAACAAATGTTCTTTTTTGGTCACTGCAATGTGCTATCCTTCATTAAACAATAAATGGCTTTATTTGCTCAGTCTTGTGGTTTCTTCCAATGTCAGTGACTAAACAGTGTTTATTTTCACCTGAACAAAGAAGATGTGGAAAATTAGTCACCATTATCTTTCAGTGATGAACCAAAGTCTACTACGATAAACAATGGCCCTTTACTGACAAAAGTAAAGAAAATCATTGCACAGTTTTGGATGTCAGTTTATCCTCTGTGGGGACTGTCTGCAAGTCTTATTTGCTCAGTCTTGTGGTTCCTTCAAATGTCAGTGACTAAGCAGTGTTTATTTTCACCCTGAACGAAGAAGGTGTGGTAAATGAATCACCATTATCTTTCAGTGATGAACCAAAGTCTGCTAAGATAAACAACGGGCCTTTACTGACAAAAGTAAAGAAAATCATTGCACAGTTTTGGTGTCGTTTGGGGGCACTGTCAGCAAGTCTTGGCAAATATTTTTTGTCTTATGGCCCTCAGCCTCAGAGCGATGTGGTTCTCAGAGATGGCGTCAACTTGATGGCTGGCTGGACCAATCCAGCAGAGGGAGCCAGAGGGCTCTGCATTTATGAGATGCATTTAGGTGAACTTGCTTTTTTTCTTTTTTTTAACGGTGAAAAAAGACCAAAAAGCATGTTGATGGAGGGGGAAAATAATGAGGGGGTATTCTTTCAGATAGCATGAAGAGGAATTGAAGGGATGCTCACCGCTGCTTTATTTTTCAGATTACTTTAATAATTTGTTAAGACGTTCAAGGTTGATGTCTAAGAGTTAAAGAATGGTAGTGGTGTGTTTGGAAAATGTTCCACTGTAAAATCAAATTAACTTTATTAGGTTTTCAAACAAGTTTTACAAGCATCTTTCCACATATATAAATTGTTTTCCTTTTAGAAAAACATGGCCGGCACATGTGTTCTCAATCCTGAACATTTGACTTTCCTGGAATCTGTGAAGCTGTGAACTGTCTCCTATCAGAGCTGTCAGTGTGGGCAGTAATATATTCACTCTGCTGACAGAGTGCTGAAGGAATGTGTTTATAATTTATTGCCAGCTGACCAGAGTGGACAGGGACACTCTGGTGCTAAATCGAGACAAATGTGCAGTCGTGCATCGTTGCATATGTGTGTTCATTTAACTTTTCATTTGTCTGAGCTGTGTGTCCATGAATGAACATGTGCTACCATGTGGAGATGTTTTAATGGAATAATGTGTGTGTGTGTGTGTGTGTGTGTGTGTGTGTCTGTGTGTGTGTGTGTGTTTGATAGAAAGAGAGAGGTCTTCCGACTTTATCAGAAGTCTTCTGACCCAGTGATGCCTTATCTCTATCGATTTTCTTTTAAAGAACTGTTTTCTCTTTTACATTTGAAAGATTGAACCAAAAGGGATCGTGTGAGGAATGAGACTAGGACTATTTTGATGATTTTTACTGCCATCCGTGGTGTAGTTTCGGCACTAATTAATGAGTTTGGTTTGGGATGAAAGCTACATAATATAAATGACAACCGACCAATACCGTGAATGTTCCTGATAAAACATTATTTGCAGAACTGGAGTGACACTCAGTGACACCCAGATCCTCGTTTTAAAGGGGCGAAAGTTTTTTGTTTTTTTTAAAGATGCTACATATTGTAAATAATCATGTCCTTTTAGGGATCCTGTAAAACTCAAGCCTTCACCTGTTTGTTCTGCTCAATGCTTACATTACAGGCAGTGTCACACTGCTTGCTGCTCTTATAATCCAGAGGCCAGTGTCCCGGGGACATTACAAGTTCATAATTCCTATTTAGCGAGTCATATTGTTTCTATTTGTGCAGATATCATTATTGTATTTGCATTTCAATAAATTCTTGGTATATGGATCCTTATCAGTTTACGTATAAATGTAATATTCAGGTGAAATAAAGCATTATGCATAAAAGAAACAAAACAAACGGTAACAATAATTTCTCCACTTCTTTGTGAAAGATGATGGAGAACCAGACCTAATGGTCCATTTATTCATGTCTAAAGTTTGTATGAATAACATGCCAAGATATAATTTTGTTGAATTGATGTCTATACTGGAGAATTTAACCCTCATAATTATGTTTATATCAGTGATTTTGATCAAATTACATTAGACAACATGTAAGTTTAAAGAAATACTGCTTTTTTCATCTTGAAACTGCATGCCTTCCTTTGCTGTTGGTGCTCTTTGCCTCTTATTGAACTTGTTTCTCATTGCATGGCTAAACAAACAACCTCTCTTAATGAGTTGTGAATGAAAGAGAGACCAATGGGAGGTGCAGAGGCTTAAGTTTGCTCTGCCTAATTTAATAGTGGGAAGAGCAGCTGTTGTCGTTTTGCTTCATATAGTTTGGCATTTGCATGGTTGTGCTCGGTTGCGTGCAATTGTGTATAATTTTAAGTCTCTAACTTTCCCCCTCTCTTCCATCCCTTATCACCTTCTCACCATTCCTTCACCGCCTCTCTCTAATTATATACCCTCTCAGGATCTGTAACTACCCACTCGTTCTTCTCTGCCCATCATTTAGTAAAAAACGTCTTCAATTTGTGAAATGGTTGGTGCTTTGAAATTAAAAAGGAATTGATTAGGATTGTGAAAGTAAACCAAGTCAAGAGTGTGAGTACAATGTAGAGAGGGGAAATAGATTTGATTTATAACAGAATAGCCAATGTAAATAGCTATATGTAAATAAGGACATAGAAATACTGAATAAGTACTTTATTACTGGTTTAGGCAGTGTCTTAATGTAACAGCTTTGGATAAGGACAAAGTCCCTACACCATATAAGTGATAATTAGAATAATAAAATGTTATTGAACACAACGGCAATAAGAACTGAGTGTTTCATTGATACCTTGTGTGTGTGTTTGTGTGTTGAGTGTGTGTGTGTGTGTGTGTGTGTGTGAGAGAGAGAGAAATAGAGAGAGAGATTGTGGAGTATACATTTGCATTCAGGACTGTATCGGTTTGCGGGTCAGCTGAGGTGGAGGATAAAAGCCTTGAATGATGGATTTTGTTTACTCTAGAATTTCCCACCTCGGCAATGATGTTCAAATCAGACAAACTGTGTTAAGAAATTAACAGTTTTGAAGATAAACAGATCTTCGACTTTTTTGTACCTCATATACCGTGTGAGGGCATAAAAATATTCCATATGCTATTTCATCTAAAGACATCCACACAGTATGTGAGAAATGACCATAGCAGTGTGTTATGAGTGATCAGACTCAGAGGCATGGAAGGTCCTGTTCAGACACACACAGTTCTGCCAACGCTGCTACTTTTATGACTGAATGTGATAAAGTCACAGTTACAATGTAACTTCTGATATAGCTTTCTGTAAAGATATCGATGTCCATTTAATATCACAAAAAAAGAATAAATCAAATCCATTTAAATCTCTTTTTAGTTACAGTAAGCCTTGTCCCCGTCTGCGGTCACTACAGCCCGGCAGTCTTGATTTGCATCGTAGGTTTGGCAGAAGTTTCCTTAATGACACAACCCTCACATTTATCCAGACTTAGGACCAGCACAAAAAGGATATAGAACATTGTGTCCGAATTCAGCTGCATTTCAGGCACCTGAGGGTTCAATTTCTTGCCCAAAGACGGCTAGAAATGCAGACACCAACCCGCTCATTAGCAGGCAGCTGCTCTTTACGGTGAGCCTTGAATCAAATCGCTTAGTACCAGAATCCCTGGGCATACCAAACTTAATTGGACTATTGTATTTAAGTGGCAGCTTCTTAAAACATAAAAAACAAACGTGAAGGAATTCCTGAAATTTTCTGACGACCACGGAGGGGAGACATTTTTGCCGCCAAGCCCCTCAGACATGCCCAGCATGCTTTCGGGCTCTCATTACCCGGCTGAATAATTCAGGGCTGACACTCCATCACTGATCCATTCATTTGACCCAAGAGGACACAAATCTCCAAGTATCTGGTTGGATATCAGGAGGATTCTCAGTCCACATCACCTAAACTGTGGGAGCTACCTGATGGATGGCTCTGCTCACCTTTCCAGGCTATAAATAACATCATTTGTGAAGTTAAAAGTTACAAGTGAGCAAGCATTTGACCAATACAGCTGACAAAAGCAGACTACATTAAGAAAGAACCATGTTTTTGTGAAAATTATTTTTTATTTCCATTTTAAGCTTTAACAACCTAAAATACAAATAAAATCCCAGCATAACACCTACCTCTCGAACCACTCTTCATGTACAACTAAACTTGTTTGGAGTTGAATGGGGTCACACTGCCCCTCTTTTCTCCTGAGGTTTCTTGCATTAATTAACATTTAATTGGCAAGCAATCCTCTGCCTTCACATTAAACCGTGACTGAAAGAGTGCATATCCTGTGTCTCTACTGTGTCTACCTTCAAGTTTGTCAGGCGTACGTAAAAATTACACATGCCTGACAAACTGTGTGTGCATTTATTAACATGCGCTGCATCATGGTGTCTGGGTTTTTGCATTGTTGCACTTTACAAAGGTGTAAATGAGAGTTTCTCACACACCAATCTGGAGTCATGTGACACGAAGAATGGTGTTAAGATTCTGAAGCAGTCTGAGAGAAGCATATATATAGAGCTGTCTCTGTTGCGCACCCTGATGACATAAAGATATTTGGGTGTGTTCTTTCTCTAGATGTTTGTATTAAGATATTTCTTAACAACATTTATATTTCAGTTTTAACGATGTGTACATTCAACGCAGTGTCACTTTTTATGGTGTTTTCACACCTTCCTCATACTACATTCCTTATATGTATCATTTTGTGTTAATCTATCTGTATTATCACTCGTGTGTATTGTATTGAGACCTCATCTTTGCTGTGTGTGTGAGTGTGTCAGAGTGCATGCATTGCTGACACCCTGGCATGTTTTGCTCCATCCTTTTAGGTCAGGGCAGGCTGTGACGAGACAAGGGAAACCAGGATCCAATTTCAGGCTGGATGAGGGTATAAGAGACGTGGCAGCACACTGCACAGACAAAAAGGACAGATAGACAGAGAGCAGTAAAATAAATTAAGCAGGACAATCTAGCAAACAGATAAGTAGATCTGGAGAAGATGGGGTTGCAAACCATATGCAGGACCGGATATTAAAGAAAGTGCTTGTCCTCTGTTATCATTCTCTGAGACTCTGAGACGCTCAGGTGAGGTGAGGGATTTGAAGACATTGGAAAACCACAGAGGTGCTCCTCCACACCTGAAACCTGCCTTTGAGAGGAAGGGGCAACCACCTTGGCCATGCTAGCTGCCCGAAGCAGCGGAGGCGGTGTTGGAGGGCCTGCTGGTGCACACCAGCCTCCCCACATGCACAGGAAGCAGTCTGTGGCTTCCCTCAGCGGGTCAAGAGCCCACCGCAGCAACTCGCAGGATGCAAAGCGCAATTCCTTGTCCGGGAAAAAAGCGCCGCAGCAGCGGCATAAAGCGGCGCTGATCAGAGAGATGGAAACCAACTGGTACCTGAAAATGTTCGGGTTGGGAAAAGATGAGTCAGTCGCTCATAAGACTGGCATGCCCTACAGGTCAGTTAAACCTTATAAGTGTGGTTGTGTGTGTGTGTTACATGTGAACCATACAGCTAGACCTCGGAATAAAACCCCTCAAGTTCTTTGGGGCAAACACTCAGAAGTGCTAGGTGCTTTTGTTCTCTACACATTATTAACCCTGAGATAGGCTAGTTTGTAGCAGTGTGTGCTGTGGACTTTATATGTGAGCATGTGTGCTATTGAGTATTGAAGAAATTTATTGGCAGGCTCTCCGCTGCCATGTGACGACAGGTGGGTCCTTCTCCTTCCAATCATTTCATTTGTGTCTCACAAGAGTCCCTCTGGTCAAAATGACCTCCGGATTACAGTTGTGCAACCTGATCTTGTTGTAATGTTAACAGCCAGCATGTGTCCTGCTGCATTAGAGTGTTGATATCCACAACCACCATGGTGACTAAACATATGAGGGCCCTTGGGAGTCTTTTGATTCTTTTGTGTGATTGACATGCACCTGGACCAGTTGCAACCGGGAGCTTCAGCTTCGAGTCAAACCAGCTTGGTTTTTATCGGTATGGCAAGAACATTTTAAACTATTATTTAATTTGTCACAATACTTTCAAACTCAGATGCAGATGTCAAGTAAAACTTTGACACTCTGTGACTCTTTTATTACTACAAGGGGATGTTTGTTTGAAGTGGAGCTACAGAAGAATTTGTCTCTCAGTGAACGCTTCAAAGACAGAGGGAATTCGAGGCTCTTGCAAATGAATGTATTCAGGTACCACATTTTTGTACAGATATGTAACTATGTTTATTTTTGACGACTCAAACTAAATATCATTTTAAGGAGACTTGTGTAGCTGCAGTATAAATCTAGGAAATAACTGTGGAGAAATCAATAAACATAAAATCAAATTAAGAGAATAGTACTAAATGAAAAAAGCTGAATTGTTTAATAGCTGAATGTGCAGCAGAGAGGGAAATTAACTTAAAGATCCAAGGAGACATTCAGATTTTTTAAATCATGTTTGAATGTAACAAACAGCAGATGGTCTAAATGGTCTAAAGACAAGAGAACCGTTGAAATGATAAATGTGAGAAATGTTCTCTTTATTATCAAAGAACATTCCATTTTGGGTAAAATAATGGAGAACAGTATGTCTTTCTGACTGCTCCCTCCTAAAGTCGCGTTAAATACCTCAAGGTTGTCATTTCAAATGTGGCTTTAAGATGTTATCCAAAAGTCTTCCCACTGACATGTTAGGAGCCACACGCTTCAGATGCTCGTTATTTAAAAGCTCATAAAAATATGTTTAGAGCTTGTTCTGACAGGTGCACGAGGGGTGAGAAGGCGTGTGAGTGTGTTTAGCAGTTGTGTGTCTGAAGTGATGAGCTCCATGGACTGCAAATAAAAAGAACTACACTGTGTGAATTGCTGCAAGATTAGCGCACACTTCAGACCATTATCCGCCCTCTCTCATAAGAAGAAAACACATATAAGCACTCCTCGGTTTGCCTGATCACCACACAATGTCATTTTTTTTATTTGGATTTACTCTGCTCAAAAAACAGAACCACAAACAATTGGCTTTGACCTAGAAAAGACACGGGGGTGAGCTGATCTCCTCCAAAAGTGCCCTGCCTTCCAATCAGCTAACTCATGTCTCACACACTAACACGCACACACACACACACACTTGGCTGCCAGCTTTCCTTACTGATACGCATGCCAAACGGCATACTATGGCAGGGCATCCTTTGTCATTTAAATCAGAACAATTGCTTCAATTGTTTGGGTCTCCAGTGATTCTGCATAAAAAGTGGGGCACAAAATTGCCACAGCTTATTCATGAATGAACCTTTTTCTTGACATTCTTAATATTTTCTCTGCCATAAATGAGTTGATACCTTGTTTGTAACAAAAGCACACAGCCGCAGCATTGTTTTCTTGTAGTTTCCATTGTGTAAGTATTGGAAGTCCAGCCGTCTGTCGGAACGGATACAGGCAGCCTCCAAGCACCTGGATGTCTTGGTTTGAAATCATGCTTTTTTCCCCAACATTATTCTTTCTATGGCATCAGCAGTTCGTTAAAATGACATAGGGCAAATGTCAGCAAATGTTTTGAATAGATGAATATGTGAACACTCTTGCTATTGTTTTGAGATTTATTTATCATCAGAAAGCATCACCTATTAAAATTCTTGTAGAAATAAACCCAATTAGGTCAAAATCCTCGAAGTTTTATGTGTACATGTCTCTTGCAATGGATATTATCAACAGTAAATATTGATGCACTCATTTATTGCAGCCCACCACAGAAAGACAGACAGACAAAATAAAAGACAGTTCTGTACATTAAAGTTGTGAAAAACAATGTGTGTCAGTTAAAAAATGCCCCCTTTCTTAACCCAACCAGCACCACCCTAAACCAGCTTCGTGTAAAACAACACAGACTAACTAGAATGCGGAAAATCCAATGCACTCAAACTCTCACTCTGTAACTCTAATCTCGCACATTTGCCAGCAATTACTTAATGACACAGTCTGAGAGCCAAGAGATGGGAAGCTTTGCAGAAGGTACATTCAGCACAAATAAATAGGGCACAATAGTAGATAACAATACAGACAGGTTTGCCTGTTTCCAGAGTATCCTCTCAGCAATGCTGGACATTCAAGGAGAAGTGCCCTGAGACAAAGTTATTTAAAGTTTTGTGTCAAAAATAATTAACCATTGCTTCATTGGACACAACTATTCCCAGTTGTCAAACAACCTGTTACATAGTGTGTCTGGTGGCATTTACCCAGTTTCCAGTTGGTCAATCTGTCACAGGAGCCAACGGTATCAGCAGTCAGACCTGACCAGGTACTTCCATGTCCCTGGCACCAGATGTGGTAACATGACTCCGGTGCAAAGAATTTGATGGATGAAGTGCAGGGAATGATGCCAAGATGAGCAAGTTTGATTCACGAATGTGGATGTGGTCAAATCTTGCTACAATAGTTCCACACAATGCATTGGAAGAGTGTGTTCTATTTGCAATGCTGCCATTGCGATTATAGGACTAATGAAAGGAAGAAGAGTCTGCACATGGAATATTATTATTTTACGGTCATGGAACATGATATTATGAGCGTCACTACATTTTCACTTCCTATTATTAATCTAGATTTTCAGTGTTAATAACAATGGGATTTAGTGGATAATGTAGGCCAACACACTGGTGTTAAACAGGAGCAGGACAGTCCCTAAGGGCTGGAGACTGATCACTGACATAATTATTGTTGCCATAGTGTCAGATGGTGAAGAACATGAATATTAAAAGACTACAAGAAGCTCTGTTAGTGTCACGTGTCCTCTTCAAAATGTTAAGGGTATCCAGTGGAGTGGTGTCCTTCTCTTCTCGTCGCGTTCCTATCATACCGCATGCACAGGATAATTGTGAGACAAATCGCAACCATTACAGAGACTCTTCTGTGGAGATGCCAATGAAAAGAATCAGAAAAAGGAAACTGACAAATTGATTGTGAAAGTAGAAAATGTGTGAAATGCAAAGTAAAAATGAAGAGGGAGATAGAGTATGATGAGGAAAAACAAAAAGATTGGGATCTGAAGCTATCAGACAGGTTTTTCTCTTCCCTCTGCATTCCCTCAACTGGCCTCTCCCTCTCCCTCTATCCTTCTACCTTACCTTTTTTGGGTGTTCTTTTCAGTGACTCACCTGCCCACATGATGAGCAGCTCAAAGGAGATTGTGACTGTTTTGAACACCAGGGGCCAAAGCAAAAGCTATGAAATGAAAATCAAAGTGGAATACAGAGACAGGCAACAATATTACCAGGGAATTTGATTTAATCCGGGAGCTTTCACTGTTCGCGTTTCTCATGTAAGGATTTTGCTTTTGAAGTAAACTTGCGCGCTCGTTAAGGCTCCATGTGTACATGAATGGTGCCTATAAATACATCACAAAGACACTCCGGCATTACGTAACCTCAGCTGACATTCCTGCTGCCTGGCAGGATCAGTTTTTCCACTGGCCCTGCTGGACTACAGACACAGCTGCCCCTTTGCAACCGCTCTGCCCAGGTTTTGTGTGTCTAAGCGTGCCGCCACATCACCTTTCAGATATGGCAGAGGAGAGGTGGACATCTCTGAAATAATGCATTTAACTTCAACGATTCACCGTAGAAAGCTTAGCGTTTTGGGTTTAAAATTTTGTTTCAATAAAGAGATGTTTTAATCACCAGGCTTTTGAAAGACCAAAAATAGCAAAAATCAACTTTTTAGGACTTACAACAACAGTTAATTTGAATGGCTAAAACTTACAAAGTTTCCAATTTTGATCCAAATTTTCAGACAGGACCACCAGTGAGTTGTGTCTCCTGATTCGCACACAGGAGAATAAAACAAAATTAAGGTGGACTATTTTCATGGACCACAAAAGCAGCACAAGAGAGGAATGCCACCATCTTGTTAGTATGGAGTGACTGTGTGTATTTGCGCTTAAACTTCCTGATATGGGAGAAAGGCATTCCTCATGATTCCCACAATCCACTGGAGGACCAGACATGATGTCACTGAACGCTCCCATGGGGAGGCCAGAGGTGTGTGTGTTTGTTATGTGAGAGATGGGAGAACATTTAAGACAGAAGGCTTTCCCATTTTATTTCGTGCTTTACTTTTTTCCAAAAAGCCCTACCGTCAAAGTATGTGTGTTTGTAGATGACACCCAATGGGCAACGGCACAAAGTAGTGTGCGTTCAATTTTGAGTGTTTATATAGGCAAAAATCCAGAGCACACTTTCTGTGACATAGACAGAGCAGTGTGAGAAATAAGTAACGAAATAGCTGACACATCAACATAACAACATAAATTTTTTTATATAAATGGATGAAAGATGTGGTGAAGAAAAACAGATTGCAAGCAATTCAAACACTGGTGCGGGAACGAGTGAGGAAATCAGGGGTAGCGAAAGTGCTTGTGATGGAGGGAATAGTTTCAGACAAAAGGAGGGATAATGAGCAAATGAGAATTGGAGAGAAAATAAGAGGGAGTCAGAGGGATTAAAAGGGTAAAAAGAAGCAGAGAGTGAGAGAAACAGAGAGAGAGGGATCGAGAGAGAGCGAGGGGGAAAAAAACGTCCCAGATTCCCAGGCCATTTAATAGGAAGCAAAACCAAACTGAGCTTATAATGTAGTCTGGCTGAGGAAGGGGCAAAGTGACAACATGAGTGTGTGTTTACAGTGTGTGTGAGAGAGGAGGGGGGAGAACGTGGGGGGTTACGGGTGTGTTTATGTTTCTCTTTGTGGGTGTGCGCGCAGAGGACATATGTGGCACAGCACATGAAGATGTACATGTAAGGAAATAACCTGTCTCTCTTGTGTGGACGCGCTGCAGCCTGCGTGCAGACTGGGCAAATCAAGGACTCCACAAGTTGATGGATTTTTTTTTTTTTGCATGTTGGATTTTTTTTAGAAAAAGGGAGAGAGAGAGAGAGAAGAAATACTTGTGGCGCTTTCTTCAGAGGAAAACTCAAGGCTTTAATCAAACGTTCCCACACTCCCTCCTCAGCTGTCCTGTACAGCAGTGCGTGGGCGAGGGCCTACCTGAATTACCGTGAGCGTACATGTTCGTGGGACACATTCACAGAAGACGGGTGAGACTGAAGGACCAAGTGAAGTGACGAAGGATGTACCTGTACAAAGCCACATGCCCGGAGATCCCCAACCCCAAGCAGAAGAGCGGCAGGGCTCAAGGTGGAGGTGGGGTCCAAGTTCAGGGCCAGGGTCAGGGAAGGCTCACCCGGGAGGCCTCCATGGGACAGGGGTCGCAGCCTTATGCTCCCCTGATGCTGTGGACGGCAAACAAACCCAACATAGCTGTGCAGCTCAAACAGCTCGAGGAATTTCTGAACTTCCACACACTGTCGCTTCACGACACAGTGAGGAGTCAGACGGGCATGATCTACAGGTAACCTGTCTGTGTGAGAGGAATGTCAATCTACATCGGAGCTATTACACTTTGTCTCTCGGGGAAGAGCTAATAATTGTATGGAAATGCTATGTTGGAGGGACTAGTTTGGCAGTAGTTTTTACTGTTAGCTTTACCCAATAGCTGTTCAAGATGCCACATTTGCACAATGACTGGCATGTTCAAACCAAGCTTTCTTTATCCTGATGGAGCTTTGAACATTTATGTGTGGTTGCAGGTTTTAAAAAGTTTGTATGGAGTTAAAACCAAGAAGTCCATTTGCACATTGTTATGATCCTTTTTTATTTTTTACAACAATTTTATAATATGTTATGCAACCCTATTTCATAATGGGGACTATTGATCTCTGTGTGAACCCGAGCAGCTCGTTGACCATTCTGACTGTTGTGTGAGTGGCTCTGATCTTCTTCTTCTGCTTTTTGACAAATTGATAGAGAACGTTGATATATTCAAGGGGATTTAATTAGATTCAACCGGATCACAGACTTTACACACAAAAAAGGCTAAATGATGAGCATAATGCTTAAATGTGTTACCAAGTAAAACTAGATTTCACATCCTTTTCAAGCATACATGTGTGCATTGTAATGTGACTATTTTACACATACTTTTAGGTAAATTATCTTTACCTTCTGTGAATTGCAACTGCCATGTCTATATTCATTACTGCTGTACTCCAAAAACTCTGTTTCGAACTTCTGCAATTGAATAACAATGCATGTAATCAGTAAAGCCATTGCATAATCAGAACACGTGCATGTGCAACACTGAGTAGAGTATTCTACACTACATTTGTGAGTACAAGTCATGCTGGTGAGTGATTAGACAGTGTGACTGAGAAACTGTCGATCGCTCTCAGCTCTCAGGCGTGAAATCAGCCGGCAGCTACTTTGCCTGCACCGTGTTTTTCTGTGGAAGAATAAAGGAGAGATTGTCTTTCATTCTGGATTTTTGTCCTTAGATAATGTTTCTGTTATTGATTGTAGCTTTTTAACAATCTCAAACTTGTCTAAAATCTGCTGGAAAATGCTTGTCTTTTTGAATGCTGTAAGAGATACTCAACAACTGAACCACAATAGCTGAAGAGTGTCAAACGCCACAAACACAAACAATGTCCATGTTACAGTCTGCAGTGTGTGTTTTAAAATGTTGGTGTGTTTTATATTTGGAGATTATATTGGCCTACCATTTCCGTGAATTATATTTTGGTCATTCAAATGGCACATTTGTTCCCCGAGGCTTTCTCATCAGTGATTCTGTGCTAAATTCTGCCAACATACTTGACTGTATCACTGTCAGGGTAATAATAACATGCCCTTACTCTGCTGTTGTGGTGGTTTTAAAGAAGTGGCAACATAGATACCATTAGATTATTCCAGCTCTTTTTTCCATTGGCTGAAAAGTGAAGGCAGAATTTGGAGGTATGTTAATTTGTACCCCTGTTGGATTAGAGTGGTTTTGAGAGCTCAGGCTTTGAGAACTTTGCATTTGGTACATAGGCATCTGTTTGTGTGTAGGCCTACTGTAACCCAATATATCACCTGGCTGCTCAGAACAGTGTATCAATAGTCTAGATCCACACAAAGATTCCACCTAATGAGGAGAAAAGGTTATTCTAGTTGACCATTACTTTGAATAGAAATCCTTCCCAATGCAGTGATGTAATGCCAACTAAACCAAAAATGAACTGTCAGCTGATTGCAGAATATGGATTTTAGGTAGTTCTAAATTTATAGTCAAACAACACATACAGCTCTTTCAGCCCTCTCATTATGTTTTTTATTCTTTCACATTCCTATTGGACTGTTATGGAATATTTAGAATAGTTTCCTCATATACTCTATATTCATATAATTTGACAACATGAAAAAAGATTCACCATCATTAGCTGTTTTTCCCATCTCCTTTGACTAATTTTTGGTCTTAAAAGGTAATCAGTAAGAGGTAAATAGTGAAAGCACACTTGTTTCAGTTAAAGCCTTTAATTTCCAACCTATGAACATTCACCCACAAAGTCACATAAACAAAGCCAAGACAAATATAGAAAATGTCATTTCAAAATATTACAGCAAAAGCAAGCAAATAACTCCCAACATTTACACTTATATATTCTCATTTAAACAAAAAAGCTTCTGCCATGTGCTTTATTTTTTCTAATGTAAATCTTTACCACATGGTTATGATTTTTTGTTGTTCAGTTGCACGTATATGTATTCAATACTTCCTTGAGGCTAATGTGGCCAGTGTCAGTTGTAATTATCCACTCATGACCTGTTTTCATTCTGAGTCAAGCACGTTAAAAAAGCAAAAGCGGGGACCGGCCACAGTTACAGTCAGGGAGCTGACATGCAGGTCCTGAAAATCAGCCACAGATTTAAAAAAAAAAACTCAGGTATCTCCTTTTAACCTAAATGCCAGTGAGGCAAGTGCACTCTATTTGTTGTTTTGATTACTCCCTCTGAATTAAAGCACATCAATTCAATCAGCCTTGTTGGGAGATTAATCAAAAGGCCATGATATTGATTGCTACATAACAGGGCATGGTAAAAGGCATTGAATAGTAATTGTAAGCCTTTTGGTGGGGGGTTACATTGTGAGGCACATTTCAATCATAAAAATAGACTTTAAAGGAAGGATATAATAGAGGTCAGAGAAGTTAGCAGCAGTTAAGGTGAGGGGGGAGTTCTCTGGAAAATGGATGGAAGCCAGTGAAATGTCCTCTGAAATGGTGCTAACACATCTGAGTGCATGAATGGATGCTTTGCAATCTATCCGGTTAAAGGAGCGGTGCCCGCTGATGCACCGTTATGGGAAAGGGACAAAGATAAAGTGCCTGTGTACACTTTTCTCTCTTCTCCTCTGTCACTATTTCTTTCTAATACCCTTTTAAATTTGGTTTTGTTTACAAAATCCTATGTTATTTGTGTCTCTGCTATTTATTACTTTGTTTTTACAAATATAGCATTTTCAAAAAAAGTCCAAAAGTGCAAAACTTTCAAATAGTTTAAATCATTTCTGTTCCCCAATTTGAAAGGAAAACTATTTGTCAAAATGGTTCATTTAGCTGCAGGGCACCATCAAGGCTGAAAAGCCTTGATAACTCTGCTGATGGCTCTGGTGCGCCATGCTGTTTTGCATTAAAATTGCATTAGATATGCTCAAGCAGTTTTTTTGCACCGCACCTGTCTTCAAATCCTCACTGAATTTCAAAACTGTTTACTCTAAATTCGCCGTCCAAATGCCATGACTGACAAAAACTGATAACTGGCCTCCAGACTTCACTCCTCCTCAAAACTTCATGGCAGAAGTGAAGAGAGAATACACTCTGTTTGATTTTTTTAAACCCCAACTGATGCTCTAAACTGCTACCTCTTTAAAAAGATAGACAAGTCAGGAGATATTCCCTGTGATGGTAAAAAGAAAAAAAGGAACTCTGTCTCCAAAGGCTTTCATTTTGAGTCCTCATGAGGAAAAACAAAATACTAAATAGTTTGCTGAAAATGTTACAATTTGATCAAGAGTCAGAGCACCCTTTTTTCCTTGATGACTTTTAATCCATCAGCGTAAAAAAGAAAGTGCTCTGATGAAAATCGTGAAAACTTTTAAGCTGAGATGTTTTGTCTACATTATTCATAAAAAAATCTGGAATATTAATAAATATCTATGTTAAAAAGAAAATTCAATAAAACGGAAGGATTGGGACAATGTAGCTGTGCAACCTTAAGAGAATTAGATTTCATTGAGAAAAATGAATGTTTTTTTGTACATTTTAGTATTTTATGTTTTATTCCTGAGCAAAGGAGGGGATTGGATGAGTATAGATTTACTCTACACACATATGTGGAGGCACCATAAAGGGGACTACTTCAGTTGGTCAGCTCTATTTTTGGATAAGCTTTTTCCTTAAATCAATATCATTAAAAAAACCTTTGTTCACTTATACAGCTAAAGGTACCAGGCTATTAGAGGGAGGTCTTCATTGTTACATTCTGCTTCATACTTTATTTCTGCACGTGTGTTAATAAGTCAACAGAAGATCCTTTGAGCCAGGCCTGGGCAGAACCTCTGGACCTTTGGTGTATAACAGAGCAAAGTTCACACACGATGAGCCGCAGTGACCATTTATCAAACTTTCAGCCAGTCACGAGCCTCTCATCTCTGTTACGTGCTCAGTGTGAGTGTTTAGACTCTGGTATCTGTCTA
Organism: Menidia menidia; assembly: GCA_907169785.1. NCBI lineage: Eukaryota > Metazoa > Chordata > Actinopteri > Atheriniformes > Atherinopsidae > Menidia > Menidia menidia. Next base: position 12,153,252 of record CAJRST010037777.1, on the reverse strand, counting down.
TGTAAGGAGAAACCTTCCAAGCATGCCACTATATTTATTCTAATGTCAAACAAATAAGACCTAGCGAGAGTTACAAATTAGTGGGAGGAGAGTAGAAAGGAGCAATATTTTGAAATAAAAACTAAAAAGGGATTTAAAGTGAAACACGTGGATATCACATTTATGGCAAGTTACAAGTTTACTATTGTGTTTCGTCAGGATCGCGTCATATATGTCTTACTTTTTGTTGTGTTTTTAAAAGTTTGTGTTTCCATGTCAAACCTGTTGCCACTGATTCATTGGAGCAATATGATGATTAAACTCACACTGACACAAACACAAACACAAACGCTGTCAGACACGCACATGCGGATAGATGTGTCAATTGCTCATCCTTTATTAATCTTGGAAAACAAGTGAATATTTTACAGATGAGCTGGTATCCTAAATACTTAATTGGTCACACAAACCGATGTGTGTGCTGGTTTTGTGTGTGCAGGCCTGAGTTCAGTTCCATATAGAATATATACTGTATCATAACTATGCATTACTAACACATTTGTTCAGAAAAGGCAAAGATTCCGGGTGATGCACTGGGAAATAGAATTGGTGCAAATAAATAAGGTCACAAAACAATTTGCTGTAAACTTCTGCCAGCGTGTTGGTTTCAGGTCACCTGAAATAATATGCTTTAATATAAAAGAAATATTGGATTACAATTTAGCTTCTGTACACTCTCTATTGGAAAATTCAGCAGGGTGTTCCGCAAACTTTAGAAGAAAAAGTGACACAAAATGTTATAAAACGGGCCCTTCCTAAAATCAACATCATTTTAACTTGTGCACTGCATCCTGACCCATCTGCAAAAGACACAAATAGGTACAAGGAACAAATATCCGTCATGTTGGTTTCCGGAAAAACAAATGCCCAATTAAAGGCGATTGAATGAATGTTATCTTTGATAACATTTTTTCACCCTTATCTAATGGACTATGTATACCGTTTACTATATGCATATGCAATCTGCATGAACCGACTGACAAGGGAAAGGGATTCATTTGGAATTTGTTCATGACAAAGGGGATGCTATGGTATAATAGTCTATGCACTCCCCTGCTGAATGTATTTTGTTAAATGACTAAATGTTGCCAGGGAGAACCTAATTTATTCACTTAATTGTTAAAGGAAGATATTTTCGAAAGATTTTGTATTAGCTTCATGAATTAAGTTGTTTCTCTTAAGTTAAAAAGACAACATTATTATAGTATTGCGAACAATACAATTAGAGCTGCGTTTTTGCATGCAGACACAAAAATAAAACAGTGCTCTGTATCATTTGTTTGGTTTGGTTGGCCAGTACTGCTTTCCACAACTTACATGTTCTGTTATCCCTAATAAATTTTGGATAGATAACAAATAGGGCTGAAACTGATGACACAAAAAGAATGAAGGTACCAGGCCCCAGTCTATGTATCCTGAAAAAGATTTATCATCTGTGTTGGAGTTGATATACAAAACATTGAGTATGAGCTACAGAGAGGCTCCTACGCATCAGACAAAAGTTGATTATATTTTCAGTCTTACCCTTGTGAGGCGTTTAATTGATGTATACATTCAGTAGTTTCTTAAACCAATAGAAAGCTTTAAACACTACATAGGGAAATAGAGTGTTCAAATTGAATAAAAAAGCTTTAACACTTTTTTCCCCAGTTAATCAATACTCCTTCCATTTTAGGTTATGAAGTTTAGTCGTCTCAACACCATAAAACCAGTTCATCTTTCTGGTTCTGAATAGGGTAATAAATGTTGTTAACATGACTCTTCTCAGTAAATCATCTATACATCTTGGGAAATCTTCTGAACTTTCAGCATACTCAGCTTTTTTTCCCCCAGGCACACACTCGCTTGTGTCAGCACAAGCTGGTGAATCGATGGAGAATCAGATGGACTTATTGACGTTATCATTCTTCCCAGGCAGGTGTGGATGGCGGGTGGACTGGGTCAGACTGTCAACATTGATCACTTTGCTTTACTGACATGTCTATGATTCTCCGAGCTTTAAAGGTGATTACAGCTTTCAGATTTTTATTCTTTTTAAATTCATGAGAGATATAAACGGACACCGATTTGAACATATGCATGTAATGAAATACATATGCATGTAATGAAATCTAAGAAAACCTGTCCATTGTGGAGAGGTAAATGCTATTAAATGTCGGCTACAAAAATGAGCAAGCAGCTCTCTTTGAAAGCTGTCATCAGCCACATAGTTCAAAACTCAAAATCTACAGATTCACTACATTTTCTTGCTCTTTTCCCCACAATGAAGCAGCTTAAACTCAGATTTCACAGCATGTTCACTGTCCATGTGTGTCCCTGCATCATGACAACCTTCTTCTAAACCATTGTATTTTTATTTGACCGCAAATGTTTGGGTAAAAGAGGCAGGAGAAGGCATAAGGTGCTAGGAGTTTTGGACTTTTCCTTGCACTTTTCCACTCCCACTCCAAACTCGAGAGCATTTTTTAGTGTGTAAGCGTTGAGTTACTCTACTCGATTATGGTTCTACATTTTACTATTGATAGATGACATCTGACCATCTCAAAAATTGAAACAGTTGATTGTGACAGTGGGCTTTTTGACACATGGGCTAATGTGAATCTTGCATGATTCATTGTTATACTGGGTTTATATAAACCAGCCGTGTATTTTCTATTATCTTTGTTGTTTTATTCACTATTGGTCCTTTCTCCCAGCTGAGGTATCACTGCTTGCTCCTCCCATCTCTTGGCATTTATCCATTATTAACGAGAGCTGCTAAGCATTTCACTAGAAGGCAGTTTACTTTAAATGAGGTTGCCTGAGGACAACGCCCCACTGGAACTTCATTTCACTCTACTTGCCAAGTTTAGAATTGCGGTTCCAACTTTCCAAGACATACACACGGTAATTTTTGTGCTTTAAATCTATCAAATGATCTTCAAGGTGACTGTAGTTGTTGAAAGAACCAAAAGTGATACTAAGAGCTTGTCAAGCATGAGAACACATTCATGTAACTCTTTTACATTTCTCACTAATTGGTGAGTGTACATAGTGTGTGTAGTTAGGAGAGACTGAACCATTTTTGTTCAATGGTTATTTTGAGATAAATATTTCCCTTGGGAGGTAAATGCCTCATTAAAAGTGACGGTTTAGTGCACAAGTGGGGGTGTGTGATGAAACCCCTTGAGGGGAAACGGAGACCCTTAAAGCACGTTTAACAGATGAATGGTGGTTGTGGGTGGGTAGGTGAGCCATAGTTGCTTAGTTATAGAAAGATAATGCAAAATTAGACCCCAGAGAAATTGGTAGGGAGATGAAAGGAGAGAACAACACAGAGAGTAGGGCTTTAATTTCCCCTACAATGTCGTTTGTCAGTGTTTCCACAAGGGGGAGCCGTGAACCTGCAGTCAACTTGACAAAAGACATCAAAGCAAAGAGCAATGAGTGACATTATTGTCATGTCTTTTTATGAGGGGCCATTTGAGAAATAATTCAGTCTTGTGCTCACATGTGAACATGTCTTTTGGCCAAACATGAGTTTAAGACTGCAAGTCTTTTGTCAAACATTAAATCTAGCTAGCATTAAATCCAATTTGTGGTTATTGACCGTCTATCACAAAAACATTGAGTGCACAGCTGATGGAGCAAACGGATGGAGTGAATTGGAGCACCCAGAAGTCAATTGTTCTCATGTCCCTGGAAACGCTGCAATGTATCCTGTCCCTCATATTTATCAAGAGTGAATGTTTGAGAAAACTTTGCTGCTTTGAGAGATGCAGCAGCTATGAAGAAAGAATGGAACCCCAACTGGGTATTGGAGAGGGAGGCCTTTCAAAACAGCTACAAAAGAGGTCAATATCATATCCTTCATCAGTTAAACACATGCCTCCTCTTTTGATCTCTTTATTTCAGCCAAAATCAATTTTCTCAGACCTCCCATGTGGAGTCCTGCTGTTGTCACCTTGCTGTTTTACCTTTTTACATTTCTTTATTCTTCCTTTCAGTCAATATGTGTTTGAATCTTTGCTCCTTATGTCCACTCATTGGTTCAACCCTCTTATCTTGGTTTTTGCAGTTTTAGTGACACTGCATATCTCTGCTTCAGAGCATTTCACAGACACACTGATGCCGGCAAACTTCTTGCCAGCATCTTTCTGCCTCAGATCAGCACTTTTGCTTAACTTTTTTATGTGTGTGGATGACTTCGTAGCTGAAATACTTTATGAGTGTGTGTATGTGTGTGTCTGAGGTAAAATGCTGTCTTAGAAAAAGTAACAGACTATGGTTTCCCTCAAGGCCTATTAAGAGAGAAAAGAGAGACTGACAGTACAGGGGACAATGTGTGGGAAGTGAAAGATGTCCGTCATAAGAACAGCCTGATGCAGACCCTGTGGGCTGTACTGCAGCATTTGTTGCAAACACTGCAAATGTGAGCAAAAAGTGATGATAGCATATATTCTAGTGACCTATTCTTTACTGCAGTACAGCTACAACAGACCCCCATAGCAGCACTGAGTTTTTACATATCTTCCAAAACCATTCCCATAAAGACCACGGCTTAACAGTCAGATTAACAGATTTTTGTTTAAAATCACCCCCAAACCAGATCAGGAGAACTTAGCATAATGGTCTCTGCAGGTACACTGCTGAGTCAGCATATTTGGAACGTCACTGTCCAAGTTTTATCATGGAATAGAGAAAAAGAAGCTGACTGTTCCAATATTGCCCACCACATATTGTGCTTACTGCACATTTGCTTTGATGAGTTCTTTGTTGTTAATATGCCTGGAATTTTACACCAACTTCAGCTGATGTCCTCAACATATGACACTGTCCTAACACGGCTTCTAAGCACAGTCCCTTTTTCATCTTTGCTAATTATTATTGCATTCTTTTCAGGCCTCCAGGTTTTATCATGGTAACACATATACATATCCCTAGCAGGATCTAGTATCAACAAAGCAGGCTTTCATGTTAGTCCGAGACATTGTTAATAAATCTTGCTTGATGAGTCTTCCAATGTACAGATGATAGATGTTGTTAGCTGTGGCTCAAAAATTCATTGTCAGCATACACTGAAGATGGGAAATCCTTTGTACGTAGATCATACATCATACAAGCATGTGGGCGCACACACAAAATCACACCTGCTTGCTTCTTTTCGCTGCCAATATGAGTAATATGAGGAGCATCTTACATTCTCCATCCATTCAGTTTACCATAACTAACCTGAACATAAGTCTCACAAGATATAAATCATATTTAAACTGATCTCCAACCCATGAACACCTTCTGATGATGGTCTTACACAAACTCACACACAAACACAATATGTACTAACCCACACCTATAAAGCAAGGCAAATTGAGTTTTTGAAACTGCAACCAAAAGCACAGAAACAAAATTGACAGTGAGAAAAAATAGTGATATGCAGTGTATTTACATGTTACTATAAGTCCCTCAATTTAATCTAAGCAGACATGGACTCAGCTGTCAGCGTGTTTTTGTCCCACATATTTGGGATATAAACACTAAAAGGAGCTTCTTGGTGTAAATATTCAACCCAGGAGACAAAAAACAAAGATTTTCTCTGATAACTTCATATGTATTCAAACTGTACAGAGGATCTGAGATGTGCTCTGCCCCTTAACCTTTTAGAGCTTTGTAGGCTCCTGAAATTAGAAATGTCAAAGTCATGATGGATATCCATGCTTGTGTGATCATGCTTAAAATGGACAAATCAGAAAGTGGACATTGCAGTTCCCTGTCTCCACACCTTAAAATCAGGTTGATTTGAGCGGGCAAAATCTTACCGAGAGCACATGGTTAAAGAAATTGTAAACACTTCTACAAGCTTGGAAGGATTTTTGCACACAGTGATATTCTGAGTGAATGTAGCACATTCGGTCGTGAGCAATAAGCTGCTCGTTTTCACTTTATTTGTGCTGGGCATTGATTCAATTAGTGTGTAACAATAAGCATGTTTTACTTTGTTCATGACATTTGACAATTCTCTAACGCCATAGGCCTTGGTGGCTAGTGACAGTCTTCCATGCTGATTAGCAAATATTCCAGAAGTCACTTAATGCAACTTTCACATGTGCTTTGTGGATAGCAAACACATTTTGTGCAGTACTGCCATCTACTAGGCGGAAGTGTTTATACATCTGTGTTTTTAGTTTCCCAGAATTCAGGGACCTGACTTTTTTTTCTGTAATTAATCAATGAAAATGAATACGTTGAAGTCCTAGTACAGGAAATTTAAGGACAATAGAGGACTGTGTTTCTAATACCTGTAAAAGTATCAGTGATTGTTTAATGTTAAAATTTTGTGTGTTAAATTATTTTAAGTTGCTATAAGTAGACATTTAGGGACTAGTGGCACAGCAGGATTCGCTAAGCTGTTAGCAGATCTAAAAAAAAGAAGTAAGCATTGTTCATACCATCACAACAAGACTGTCTCGCATAAAAAATAAAATAAACAAATGTGAAGTCTTTCTTTGTAGAACGAATAGCGAACCTGGAGATCAGTGTTTCTCTGTGAATTTTTTAGCCTTTACGATGTGATGTTTTGCCATGGTGACCTTTTAACACAAGAGATGGCCTTCAGCTTGATGGGGGCTTTGGCAACAGTAACCTTTGAAAGAGTTCTACAAGCTCATTAACTGAAACCATCAAGGAGGAGTATATGAAAAAGAAAGCATGAATAAGTTATTTCTTGGTCTTTTCACTTATATAACATTCTGATACAAACTCTTAACATTCACATGCACACAGATATCACATTGAAATGATCAGAACATCAGCCACCACCACCCCAGAGTTATATTATCCATGACCTTCGAGGTAATTAAATCTAGAACGTAGCCTTTCTTTTATGTTGGCTCGTATTTTGAATTTGTCCATAGTTACCAAGAATATCAAGCAAATGTCTTTGTTGGCTCCATCCTGGGGATCATCAACATGAATATTAAAGTCAGCTACCACTACGTCCTCGTAGTAAAGATAAACATATGAGCATCAGCAGATAAGATTCAGTTTTGGATGCAGGATAAAAGTAAGCACACAAAGTTTGGACATTCTTTTCAGCCTGAAGCATCCATTAGGGGTACTTTTGTGCCTCACTCATGGGCTTGCTTCAGTGATTAACAAAGTCAAAATAAAGCACTTATCAGAGGAGTTAAGTGGTTTGGCTGGATGTAGGAGCTCTCCACATGAAAACTGCCAATCCCTAATATCCTCAAGTGGATTTATTTCCACACATCCTGATGTAAGTGCCATTGCTGACCATTATTTTCTACAATGTAAGGTAAGGGATTAACTTCAGCATCAGGGTAATTCTAATCAAATTCTGCCATCCAGAAACTAGGCCATAATTGGTACAATTTTCACACAAATAGAATTCATCATCTTAGATAACAGAAAACACACGCTGAGCAAAATATTGGTCCCTCTTTCCAAACACTGAATAGAAGGCTAAAGCTGCTGAATGGTCGATGTATTGGTGTGTGTGTCTGTGCTTGTATTCAGTGTGTAATACTCCAGTTTCCTGACATGAATATATACATGCTCAATTAAGTGCTTATTCTGATTTGATTTTAGAGGTGAGTGTGGATTTTCAGTTGTTTGCAGGATCCTGGATTGGGCTGGATAATGATTGAAAATTGATGGGCAAAGTGTTTTCAATGTGGACTTTGATTTGTACATAGAAATGCAACTTCATTCCATCCATGTCGTTATTTTTGTTTTGAAATGCCAAAAAAAGCAATGCCGTTTGAAAGAAAGACTGCTGCTATACAAAGATGGCCTGTCCAAGTAGAATCATGTCGGTCACATGGACAGTGTATGAATACTTGGTATTTAGTTTTTTCAGGGTTTCAGAGTGGGGCACATGCTTTTCATAAAAAAAAGATAAAAACATTTATCTTCAAATGTACTTTATTTGAAGTATGCCTTATTTGTCTGCTTCAATTCTGTGTCTCAAACTGGTAGGCCCTCCTTCAAACCTTCACCCACTGAATGAATGATTTTCAGGCAGAATGTGTCGTTACAATACCGGTCTTTGACAGATTGAATTTTTTCTGACATCCGGTGTCATTACCCTACTTACCATATACTTTCATCACCAAGGTTACCACCGTGCATCTTTCATTCCTACAGATGCTGCCTGGTTGCAATCTGGCACCTTTATTCTCGCCTGGTGTTATCGTATTGCTGCTTTTTCCCCCACACACATAACGCCTCCATACTGTTTCCATAGCAATGCTATTACTGGGATGACGGCTTTCTCTTGTTGTTACCACTCTTGACTATCAAGTGTCCATTTCTGGAGACTCTCTAGCAGTCAGGGACGCTGTTCTCAGCAGCAAATATTTAATTGAACTGCATTGGGTGTAGGTGTGCGGGCTCACAAGGTGCAAACTGGAGAACACCCGTATCATATGCGTCAAGGAACAAAGAACACAACTTCATTTCAAAGTGCTGCAAGTTTTCCATCAGCAGTTCATCTATAAATGTACAGATATAATTCCAAAGATTCAATTGTAGAGGTTTTCTCTTTCCTGTGTCCCCTTGTTTAATTTCATCACATCCATAGAAATGATCCTAGATGGATATGAACATGATTTGAGCTTCAATAGGAGGAAATGTTATCATACATGTGAACATATCACCAAGGGGAAAAGATTTAAGTTTTATATTGATGCTAACCTGAACAACTATGTGGACACACCGAGAAGAAGCTTGTAATCTGCGCAAGCACATAATTTCTGTCACATGCTTCAATGCACAGATGTTTCCATGGTTACCAACTTGGTGATACTAAATATTAGAAGAACTAAAGCTTATATGCCACCGCTTGTTGAACATGAAAAGTCCACATGTTGTAACTTCCACTGATGTCATGAGAATTAAAAAAATACTAAGACTAAAATGTCATAATTGCCATGATGAATCCACTTTGAAGTTAACGAGAGATTTGCTTTACTGAACCTGTAACCACACCCAAAAATGCTGATCTTTTATCATGTGCCTGTTTGTCAGTGCAAACTTTAAATTATACCACCTTTTCCTTTTTTGTAGCATTGAAATTGGAGTGAAATTTGCAAAGTAACCACACACACACCCCCCCCCACCCGCCACACACACACATACACCGCACACACCCAAACACAAACTGAGCTCAGAAGGATATTATGTAGCATCGATGTCTGCATGTTACAGTATGTCTGTGAGACAACTGAAACTTAACCTGTCTGTTTTGTTCTGTGTTGGCTTTAATAATCATAATTGCCTTTTACACCAAGACACTCCCCAGTAGAGACAAGATGTGGATAAAAGGTCATGGCACTTGACACGTCTTATCCTTACAAGCTGTCTCCAGGCTAAATAACCAGCTGTAATCTAAAACTCCTCAGACAATACTGACAGCCTCTAAGTGATCCTCTCGGGGTCATGGCCCGATTGTGACCTGGCTATGTGTGAAGAGTTGTATGGGGGAACCCCACACACATTTTAGAAATGTCATTTTGCGGTATGTGCAAGTTATCTATTGTATGATTGCTTTTCTTTGTGAGAAGTGAGGGTCGTGGAAGCAAAGAAAACAGCCTGTATCTGATAATCAATACTCCACAAAAACTCTGCTGTGTTACTAATACTGTCAGTTGCATGCTTTAGGACAGTTGATTCAACCCCCATATAATTAGAAATAATGGTGGTTGTGTCATCATAATGATGATGGATTTTGTAGGGCTGTTTAGTCATTTGAGGATTACAGAAATAGTCCTATAAAAAGTTGTATCATGTGCAGCGGTGATCAATCAACAGCATGCTACATAGTTTGTTCCGCTATCTTGTTCTGAGGTAATTGTGGATTTATTTTCGGTGATAATGCTGATCCTGCAGGAGGGGGTGGCAGCTGCACAGTGCCTGGCATCTTTCCACTGTCACACACTTGTGTGCTCAGCCACTGGATAATAGAAACACTCGCTTTAAGTGGGGATGGTTTGCGGAGAGTTGCACACTGCTCGTTGCACACTGCTGTGGAGATAAACACAGCTCACCTAATATTTAGCGATAGAGATCAACAACGCGCAGGCAGCGCACACCGTGTGTTGAAAATACGCTTAAATGAGGCTTAACTCTTTGTTGATATGGGTCCTTCAGTATGATATAAACAAGACTGTCTGGTGTGTTTTAACGAGCACTTTTATTTTGTGGTTGTTGTTTGTGGTGGCCCATAAAGTGAAAAGCACAAATATATCATCAATCAGTCATTGGAATCGCATTACACCCCTTGTTGAGATCACTTTGTGTCCTCATGCATTATGCACGCTTCTGTCTGGGTGAAAAGATGGAGGAAGGGATGGGCGGAGTGGCAACACACACACACACACACATGTTATGATCCACGGCTGACAAGTTGACTTGTTAGTGATCCTAAGAGCAAAACTCATCACTGCAGTGGGCTTCGAGCTGTTGTACCCTTGACCCCAGTGCAGTGAACTTCATGCTTTAATGTCAGAAAGGATCAAGCAATAAATCCCCAGAAGTAATGTGTGACATTCAGTTGAAATCGTGGACTCATTTGTCAGGATGCCCTGCTAATATTAAAATATGGCACATGGTCCAACATCTTGAGTTTCCAGCAACACAATCAGGAATATTTGAAGTCTCAATAAATGTGATACTTGTAATATCCTTCACAACAATGGCCCTTCAAAGTCCTTCATAATATTGCTGAATATTTATTTTATGATTGCTTTTTGAGTGAGATTTTGGGAAAAAGGCAAATTGCTTATTGTGAGGTAGGTTTCCCCATTAAAAACCCTGATTTAAGTCTAATATACCAATAGTTCATCGAGCTCTCCGAAAGTAATCTCCTAAAAATCTCAGGGAAAACTGTACCCTTGGACACCTGAAAATGTTTGGCAACCATGTTTATGTGAGATGTAAAACTCAACACAAAATGCCACTAGTCCTCGTTCATCTTCTCATCCAGTTAAATATTTGCTGACTTTAACATATGAACTTAAAATCTTTCTGCCTAATTAAACCCTCTGTGTTGTAATCATGGACATTTCAGATGTGATTAGAGATGGATGTGTTGGATGTGTGCTATTCATTTGTAACAACTTGAGGAAAGGATGCCACTACGTTACTCTGTTGAGTATAGTGTCTGTGGCCACACACATTTTTTTTTAGGTTTTTGCGATGACCGCACATTTTGCCTTGAGATTTTGTTTTCTGCAAGCTGTGTGCGAGATGTTTGTTGTTTTCCCTCTATGCATGCAGGCCACTTCAGGATCAGTTTGTTTACAAAGGTTTCCCATAAAATGTCACATTTGAAATAGATTCAAGCAAAAAGAATCCCAATGGAAAATCAGCATGAGCTTTAATAGTCGCAGTGTGAACATGGTTGAAGAAACACTGTTAGTGGTTTGAAACTGAATTTTACTTTATTCATTAGTTCGACATATTTGATGGTCTACTGAAAGGGGTGCACAAAGTGTGAACTTTTCTACTTGTTTTTCTTCTTTGTGCCTTTTAAGCTGCTGCCTGGGCTTTTATCTGATCTGTTTTCTTGTTGTTTTTTGTGGTTTGTTTTGTTCTGCCATTTGAAAATGTGCATCAGCAGACATTTTTCAAGCCTATTTTCCCATCTTCATGAATTTTTTCAATACTGAAGTAAAAAATAGGTCTTCAACTATTACGAAGTAACTGGACCGAACTATCTGACCCGATCACAGCTGATATTATCAAGATTTTTCTCTTTTTGAGTTATGTTTTAATTCCAGCCACATCCAGTTCTGGTTTAACGCTAAGGAGGCAAATAAGTCAGATTCTTTGGCAATATCATGCTGCAGCTGCCACCTTCTTTCATCCTCTGTGTTTGGGAACAGTTCTGTCCTATGGGTAGGAGAAGAGGAGCTTACAGTCACGAGAAAGGCAGACAATCCTGATCCTGCCCCGTCGACTTTCATCATGACACTTAGAGCAGAGCCACAAACAAGGTTATATTGTATACTGTCCAGTGTGTTCCACAAGTCTGTGCCAGTCAAAACAAGCCAATGTTTTAAACTAAAAACCAAGCCAAACCATATTTTACAAACAGCTTCTACCAATTCCAAAGTGTAAAAATGACAATATTCTATCACATTGTATCACCAGTTTCATGTAAGCATGATTTATCGTATTACACTCTGCAATATCATACTGTTTGTATAATAATGTGCAATGAAATGTACAAATGGGATGTGTTTGGGGCTTGGAAAATATAAAAATTCTCCCAAAGTTGAGGACTTGAGATGAAAACAAAGACACAAAACACTTTTTAAAAAAGCTTTATATTGTATTGTGGACAAAATTGAAACATCCAATGTGTGCCTCTTAATTAATGTTTTGAAATTAGGCTGTATTTTGGATAATGTGTTTTCTCCGATCAAGTACAGCCATGAGCTTAGGAGATAAACCCTTACTTTAAACCCACATTGGTTTGTCAGACAAAAAAAACCCACCTCCATTATTTTAGTTCTGTGTCATTTTAGGATGCACAGACAAAACACAGAAGTCAGGCATTCTCACACATTAGTCTGAACAAAGAGGTTTGTTAAAAATCTAAATACAAATCAAATATACATTATTTTGAGTAGGGAATCCATCTGGATTAAAACGTGGCACTACGAATCTAATCTAGCAAGAGACTCTAACTCTCATGGGTAACTTAGTATGCTGAGTGTGTGCTTTTGCTGACCAAGCTCACAACGCTACACACACACACACACCACACAGGTGCAAAAGTAGGACACAGTCTCTGTATTGCAGAGTTATGAGTGTGTCATCACTGGCAGCTTATTTAGCAGATGCTGGGAGAAGAAAAAGACATCGGAGACCAGAGAATCAACTGCAAACTTAAGCTTGCGAGGCATTATTTTTACCCACAACCAGCAGCTATTGTAAGTCACTTTGATGGTGACTTAGTTAGATGGCTGGCTCCAAAAATTTCACCTCCAACAAAAGTTCATGTGTTGGGATGGACACAGCTGCAGAGACTCTTTCCAGCTAACTGCTGAATCAGTTTGCATCAACTTGCAGAGCAGAGCCAGACGTCCGAGGGGCTGACAGTAATAAGTGTTGCATAACAAATTACTGTCACCACGTCAAATGTTCACTCAGACAAACACACACAAACGCCAGTTATTCTTACGGTTTTCTGAGTTCAATGTCAGACAATGACAAACAGGGTCTTCTGTCAGACCACTGAGTTTAACAATTTTATACTAAAAAAAACCCCCAGTGGCATAGTTTATATTCATATACAGCTCTGCCCTAGGACCTTTCTATCTTTCCACGATCATAGGTGAATACCTGTGGCAGAGAGAACAGCTGCAGAGTGTCCAGAGTACAAACTAGAATATGACTGACAAGACTTGGAAGTAAAGAAAACCGGAGCAGATAAGTAGCAACGCAGTTTGCAAATGAAGTAGCAAGGGGTGAGCAGGCTGACACAGCTAAAAATGAAGCTCTATTTACAAGATACACCAGTTGCTAATGTTCTAAGACGTGTGCTGACCTCGTCCAACTTTTTGCCCCGTAGGTGACTAATGATCTGCTATGGTGTGAATTCGTAACTTCATCTAATATTGTGCCCGACTCATTTCCATGAATTTGTGAAGCACTGTAGTGTTGACATAAATCTGTAATCTATCCATATATAGACTTTTATATTATGTAGGATCATGCTGTAGGAAGTATATAGTGGTGCTGGGTGGTTTGGTCCAATTAGATTTACAAACATCAAAATACTTCTTAAAGCTGTGGATACTAGATGTTTACAGATAATTTTTTAGTTTTTCTCTTCTTCCTTTATTCAAACAATGTGATCTATATATGTATTTAAATATAATTAATTTTAACAAAGGTCTTTTTGCATATTGTTCCACTCTCTCACACTACACAATGAGTGGGCTACAATACATTTCAGTCATGTTAGTTTTAAGCAAGGAGTGTATACCTTTTGACCCAACCAACTTTACATTTGACGCTGACTGATGTAAACTGACATTTAGCAAAGATTTCCTTCACTTACGCACACAGTTCTGTGTGTCTGTACGCTGTGTGCTGCAGCAGTAGCAGCGCAGTACACACCTCTCAACCACAGTCCTTTCTCATTCAGCACATTTCCTTTCTTCATTTGAGAAAAGCGGTTTTGAGCAAGATCCAGCTTCTTATACGGAATTGGTTCTATATCTGTCACTCTCCAAAGAAGAAAAACGATATTGATCTAGTTTAGCTACTTTTCCATTAAGTGTAAGCCAGGTATGAGGCTGTGTACTTGTCAGTGATGTGAGTAATACTGCTTTGTGGGAGATGATATGATGTATTCCATACCTCCCCACCTCTTTTATGAACATAAGATAAAAAATATTTATTATGCTACAACTTTTTTTACATAAAGAAAATGTATTGTGTCTACTAAATTACATAGAGAAAACTAGGTGGTGATTTGAATACAGACAACTGTAGAAATTAACACTACAGCTTTAATGTGAACAGTGGTTCAAGTTTGGAAATGTTAAGAGCAGCAAACTGACACTGAGCTGGGAAAACTGGCCCAGGAAATCCAGAAGTCGATGACAGAATTCAGCAAAGAAACCTGGGAAGCATCAGAATAGTGAAATAGTGAACACCCTACTTTGTGCAGTCTTATTTCAAGCTGTTCCACCTGCTGGTCCCTCTGGCTGTTTGACCTGAACACAACAAATCATCAGTCAAACAGATAGTTGTCAGCCTGAACAGATGAGGCAAAAGGAAGTCCTGATATGGACATTAGCCAGAAGTGGAAGAAAGAAAGAATAAACAAGCAAACAAATGAATTCATAAGATAACAGGAAAATCATAAAAGTCTTGTTTTGGCGAGGGATCTGTGAGTATTAGGTGGAAGGGAAACTAACTGAAGTCAGGTAATTTTACAAAGTAATGTAAAAAAAAGGCTGATATTAAACTGACTGAATATATTAACAATGAACAGCAACATTAAACAAAATACTAACCAAATAGTGGGCCCACAGAAATGCTACTCTTACAACAGTAGCATAATGATACATGAATTACAATGTAAAAAACTGAGAAAAACTGCTATGTATTCTGTGATAATGTGATACACAAAGCCACCAAATTTTTATAGAAACTACTTGAAATGGCCTTTTGAAATTCATCCCCTGGACAAAGATTCATCCCTTGGAAAAGAGCTTTCAGTTAGGAATTAAAAAACTCAACCCATGGCCAAAAATGGAAAGGGTTTGGAATGAGTGCGTATGCTAGGGTGAAGTGTTGTCTGAAGCTTTTTATTGTGTTTGTACTGAGACACGCAGCATGCCTGATGTTGGACAGTGATGTAACAGATGTTATTAGTAGGACATAAAGAGACTAGCCAAGCAAACATTTACAGTAGCTGACAGCTGCGTGGAACAGGGAGGAGACTGTATACTTTTCATATTCATTCCTCCCACTTCCAATTTGAGTGCCAATTTTGAAAGAAAAAGGAGACTGATAACAACTGGGCTACAGTGACATTTCCATAGCATTCACAACCACACCTGCTGCTGACTGATAACGTCTCTTTGCATTTGTGTATACGTGCATCAGCTGTTACGTATAAAGCCTCTGCCTGCAATGCCGAGAAATGCACAAACAACCCCAAGCAAACCAGTTTTAATGACTTTACTGTTCCTTTGTTTCTTTCCTTATTCTATGCAAACAGTTGCTCAAAGAATTACTGCAGTGCTGACATTTACCTCACATGATATGATCTATTTTGTGTGACTTTAGTGGCACTGACACTCATGTAGAAGCAGAGAAAATTAGCATTATATCCATCCAGCTAAGTTATGTTTACTTTTGCTTGACACCCTTGGGGAATAACAAAAAAGTAAGCAGGGACACAGACCTAAAACATAGGGTATTTCACATAAATGTCCACACTTGAATCTTCTCTGATCAAACACGCAAATTACACAATAGATTAATTCCCCCTTTTCCCCAGCTTTCCTTGGCTTCAGTCTTCTGTTTATAGCCTCCTTTCCTCTTATGATTCCAATCGCTCTGCACCTCCCCCCCATCTCGTCCATCCATGCTCCACTCTGGCTTTGATTCATTGCTGCCTATGGGGATCGTATGTACAGTGTGGTTGTATAATTTGAAAGAAATTACAGTTATGTCTGCAGCTATGCAGTCTGTAGCCAGCAAAGACTGAGGCTTTTTAATCTTTTTTTATTTAGTGTTTGTGTATGTGCAAGGAAAGCAAAAAGATATGGCGGAGCCTGAAAAAAGACTAATTCAAAAAGCGAGATACCTCTGTTTGAGTGCCCTGCAAAAGAAAAAGAAAAAAAGGTGATAATTATGCCTCACACCTTTTAAAGTGGCCACACCTTTTTGGCTTATGTGACAAATGCTGTTGAAAGTCTGTGAGAACAGAAATTTATGTGAGAAAACTCCCATCAACATTTGATGGTTGAGTGCAATGGGGGCGGCTAACATGTTCCTCAATAATTTAATTAGTTACACTTGTCTGAAAATTTGAAGATTTATCTTGTTTTTATGCGCCGAGGATTTGAAACAGGATTGGTCTCTCAGCAGGATTGCTGTCAGGAGAAGAAGGAAAGTCCAAGAGGAGTAAAAGGAACAAACTCGCTGTGTGGACATGAACAAGAAAGAGAGGAGGTAACTTTCAAAGACTGACAGGTGAGAGGAAAGAGTGAGAAGGGGAGAAAGGTAGAGTGAAACTGTATAGTGAGCAGCAGAGAGCAAGAGTGAGGGAGGGAGAGAACGCTGTGTGCTGCACCGCATGCTGCTCAGTCCTCTGACAGTGCGCAGTCTGTGAGAAAGCTGCCCCGCTGAGCACATCAACATCAACAACAGGAGGAGAAAAGAGCTGAGCTCCCAAATATCGGGTACAGAACAAACACCAGTGAGTGGGGAGGGGCGAAAGGTGGGGAAACTGGGGCACAGGCTCTGAAGTGACACACATTATCAGCAGGCAGGACCCAGAGGAGAGCGTGAGAAGAAGGAGGGGCAGAAGACGGAAAAAGTGCTGATGGCGGGAGTGCAGTGGTGCACCCTCCCAGGACCTGAGCGTGAACCTCCCCTTCGTTTCCTCCTTCATCGGTGCCCCGTCTCCTTATCTGTTCTCTGACCCTGCCCCCTCCTCCCTTACCCTCCTCTCCCGTCTCTCTCACATGCCATCGCTTGCGCACCATTCCCACAGTCAGACCAGGGAGAGCGCAGCTCCTGCCTCGCATCTCTGTCCCTTTGCTTCTCTGTCGCTCCTCTGCCTGCACTCTGCACTCTTCAACTCCTCTGATTTTCACTTTGCAGCTGAAAAGAGACTGAAAAATTGCCCAAGCCAGGGGCGAGACACAACAGAAAAGAAAGCCAGTGAGAGAAAAAAAAAAGCCTGGATCCTGTGAAGAACTGAGGAATCTTTGTTCTTGTCAAGGTTTTGATGACTGACCTGCTGTGCCATCTCTCTCGTGGGAGGAAAGCTTGTCAATGGAAGGCTTGATGTAAGCAAAGAACAACAAAGAGGAAAAGCTTTTGCAGATTTGCTCGGCTTCAAAGAAAAAGTGATCCATGAGAAGATGCAGCATTTGGAGGTGGACGAATGAAGACTTGATCCATATACAAGGAACCAAAAGGAACATTTCAAAGTGAGAGGAGAGTGTGAGAAGAAGAAACAGGAAACTGTAATTCACGATAAAAAAAATAACATCTTTTTGAGACTTTAGGCTTCCCTATCCGTCTCTCTCTCCACTTCATTCACTTTTCATCTTTGCCTCGGGTTGTGCCACCTTGCTTAAGTCATGCAGGTGTCCATCGCCTGCACGGATCATAACCTAAAGAGGGGCAATGGGGACCACAGCAAACAGAGCACCACAAGCCCCAATGTGGTCAACCAGGCCAGGGCCAAATTCCGCACTGTGGCCATCATCGCTCGCAGCTTTGGCTCCTTCACTCCACGCCACATCTCACTGAAGGAGTCGACGGGAAAACACACGGGCATGAAATACAGGTGTGTAAGAGTTGGAGATGTGCATGCTGAGAACAGTGTCTGAAAAGAGGCAGTTTTTGAAAAAAACAAACAAGACATCGATTTGACCAGCATGAGAAGCGGACATTTTTTTTGCATTGTACAGAAAGAACGGAATTCTATAATATCAGTTCAGATCAATCAATAGATTTGATTTGCCCAAAAACCCATAAAAAGTTTTTAGATGCGTGAAAGGTTTAGTCAAAGGAACTGGCCACGATTCAGTTATATCTTATAATATTTTATATATCTTGTCCTTTTGCAATTTGATTAAATGTGGTGGACAAAAAATAGAAAAAATAGATCAGTACTCTGATTCTAATTGGAGCACATTGTGTACCTACTACTATTCAAACCATTGGTTTTTTACATTTTTATAAAAAAAAGAAAAAGATTTCCCTCTCAATGACAATCTGATTACAAGGCAGGTAGCTACACACACAGAATCTGTTTCAAAATAAGCACTCATATGCCTGTTGTTTGAATCATATGGTGTCATTCCACAAAGCTGTTTCTCGCTGGCACCATCTAAAGAGCCTCTGCCAAACCTTTTTTATGCTTTCTGAGCTCACGCTTCACATTTGAAACCTGATCCGTAGTCTCCAATAGGATCAGTAAGCTGTAGAGAGCGGCTCATTCATACTGGATGCCACAAGCAAAGTGACATGAGGTCGCTGAAGTTTCCTGTAGGCACATTCTCTGCTCTGTCTATAACTCCTTTTGACTTTCCTGCAGTCACACTGATCTGTCTTCCTCCCAAACATGGAAACAAGTGTTTTTCAGATGCCTTAAATGATAACGCATTTTGTCCCTTCTCTGAGGTTGTGGTGAGACAGCTCTGCAGGGTGGGCAGACTGTCTGAGTCCAGTTAGACCTCAGAAGAGCTGCAGCTAAACTTTAGTGTCTGACTCAAACTGTGAATTCTTTGCAAAATGTGTTTGATTGTGTTCTGCAAAGCTCTACAGAGCATCATGAGATCAGACCTGAGTGTGTGTCCCATCCAAAAAGAGTTGGTTTGTCTGTGAACTGTGAAATCAATGTTCAATCTAATTGACAACTACTTAAAAAAATCAAATCAAATCAAATAAATATATATATATATATATATATATAGTATAATGTTTTTTTATCAGAAAAAAAGTGATGGACTGGTCGGACAAATTATTCCCCTCAGGATGGTAGTATATAGTCATGTATGTTGATCCTAGTAATGGTATATTATTGGTATGGTATGATCTTTTTTTCTAAATGCCTCTTTTTTGGTCAGCAGATTTCCACATGTGTCTGAGTGAAACAATGCAGAGGAATGTTTTATTTTTGTGATGCTCTGGTTCTTTATCAATCTGGTATAAATTTTATCTTGGCTGTTTTGATTGATACTGTTACAGTGTGGCAACCTTCAAGACTTTGCTCCCATTACGCGTTGTCTGGACTACCTCATAGTCTAGACAATGTGTAATGTAAGTGAGCTGTGATACTGCGTAACCAGTAATGGGAGCAGGCAGACAGCTGAGCAGCACTGAGGTTGTAGCTGTGTGCTCGTCACTCAGAATTGAAAACCATTGATGAAAATGGTGAGGTTAGCAAAGACACATGGCTGAATCAGAAGTCAAATTTGCAGAGCTTCACCATCTGTCATAGATACACAAACAGCACATTTGTGCCACGCATGGCCCATTTACCGCAGGGGCTGCTTTTGATTACAAAGACTGAAATGGGCGGGATGCTTATCGAGCTTCATTCTGTGTCGCTGCAAATAAGGTAGATTTGTAGCTGGGAGATGAAGAGCAAATTCAGTGAAATGAAACTAATGTGTATAAAGTTGGTATTCAGCGTCTAAATTAGAGTTGAGATCAGGCAGTAGCATGACTGCCCATGTGTGCTGGAGCCAGCAGTGAAAAAGACCATTATTACTCATTTTAATACTCTGAAATGTTTAAACTTCAAAAGAAATTCAGTTTCTAAGATTCCATTTAGAAGAATTAGGGGTATCCAATAAGTCTTTGAAACTCTAAACCACAAGGTTGGTTGAGGCTCAGTGACTGACAGGCTGCAGATACAAAAATCGCATGATTCCAACTTAAAGTGTTTCACCTGCTTGAAACATGGATGAGAACAGTCCTTAGAACATGAGATGTCAGTCATCGAATCTACTTCAAACTAATCCTTGCCCTGTGGCACATATTGTTTTATGCATAGTAAATATAAAATCCGGTCAAAAAGATTGTAGTTGGTAGTTTGCTTTGAAAAAATATTGTTATAAACCTTATTTAAAGTATATAGAAAAGTTTTTAAAAAAGGCTTTGCTTGTTGGTCTCACAGTTGATGAGTAGGCGACGTCTCATTTTTATGGGGTTATGGTGAATGTTACTCTATATTGCTGATGCAGGGATTCACTCATAATTATGCTGAGATAGTCACTCTGTATGCCAGGGTTTTAAGGGGTTATATTCATGTTTGCCAGCATAGACACACTCACCACCCTTTGAATAAAAACATAAAGAGCACTTATCAAAATGGAACAGTTAGTGCATGTACTGCCTGCACAGTTAACAGAACATAAGAAATGTTCGGTTTCACATTTGCATCAATCATATTCATCAATAATTCTGTGTATTTTGAGTCCATAGGACACTGCGGGTGACCACATGCCTGTCAAATTGTCATTAAATGTTCAGTATGCAGAGGATGGTCCGAATTACTCCTGACAATGGATGGAGATTCTGCTCACTGTTGTGTAGGAACAATGACGAAAGAGAGGCAGAGACACATGGAGACAGACGGGAAACTACTGTAAAATGTTTTCTGATCAGTTTTGAGGTCCCACTCTGTGGGATGAGCCTTTGTCTTCCCAGCCCCATCGGTCTGTCTTTCTTTTAGTTTCAGGAAATGAACCCAGGGTTGCACACCATCTGCTCTGGCACTGCAGTACAGACAAAAGCATGAAAAAAACTGAAGATGTCTCTCACCCTCTCTTTCTGATGAACACTCACACACACACACACACACACACACACAACGCACACACAACGCACACACATGCACATACACGGGTACACACGTACGCGTGCACACACGCACAAACACACACACACACACACACACACTGTTTTTGCTTTATTTCCTTTTTTCAACCCCATCTTAAAGGCCAGGCTATTCAAACTACCCCACTGAACACCTATGAATATGCCTTTTCTTTTAATAATGCGGAGAATGCTCGACAGTTCAAGACAAAACAAAAAATCACTGTGTCAAACTGACACACTGCACCATTCGTTAATCTCCTTCGGTAGGTTAAATCTGCTGGTTGGTTTATCTTCACAGACATCTCCAGTGATTAAGTGCTGTCTGCATTGAACTCTCCTTTCCTAGACAGAGTATTTCTAACCGCGTTGAGAGTTCTTTAATATTTTCATTATTAATTCATTGACGAGTGTAATTTTGTTTGCTGATGCATTATGCAAGCTTAGCAGAAATTGTTGAAATTTTAAATAGCAGAGTATTACATCTAGGCAGCGGGGTGATGCAGGCCGAAGCACATATAGAGATAGTGGTTGCAATGCTCTACGATCTTCCATACCTTGGCACAATTTTTAACTCATCATTTGCTTTCCAGTGTGGCAGTGAGGCTAAAGTGAGGCTGATCATGGTTTTAGAGTGTAGCTAATGTTAATCCCCTGCCTCAACCTGGTCCTCTGTGGTTAGTGCTCGTTCACCTGATAATGATTTCCTTTACTCGCAAAAGTTCACTTGGATGAAAGTGATACACAGGAGATTTATTATGTGAATTCTGCATGCTCTTGCACAGTAATTGCCTACAGAGTGCAGCTTATTCCTGGTGTCCTCTTTCTTGATTCATGGTGTGTTGTAATAACGAGCACTGAATCAGTCCAAGTTCCAAGCTCAGCTGTATTTAAAATGCCTTGGGGCCGCAGTGATTTCTGTATTGTCTCCTTGTCAAGTCTACTGCTTAAGACATAGTAAATCTTGATTGAGACTCTAGGATAGAGGGAGCATTAGGTATAATTGATTAAGGGAAATGCTAAAATGGATTGCACACAGATTTGAGCAAGGCATTTAAAGAATATGCTTGTGTGACATCACATATATGTTTTTCATCTTTCTCTGTGAGTGAGGTCATTAATTTCCCTTTTGAGGCATCATATTGATTTCTAATCATACATAGTTTCAAATAACAACCCATAACAACAACTTTAACAGTTTATTTTAAAACCGGCACCCGATACCATATTCTGCTCACATTCGGATGTTTTGGGGGAAAGCGTAACTGGCAGTACACAGCCTGGATAAGGAGCCAGGCCCTGCTGCCACTGGACGAGAGGCAGGCTACAGCCTGGATAGCTCACTCAAAAATCTGTTGTAGATATTATGATCCTTCCCAGGTTGCTTTGGTCTCTTCATGTTACACCTCTTTTGCAGTCTGTAAATAAACCCCTCTCTTCTGCTGCCATAACAAACATACTGACAGTGGCAGACAAGCGTTAGCCTCTCGCCAGACTGTTCAGTCAAGCTGCAAATGTTCATCCGGTGCAATCAAATGATTTTGGAAAAGACACTCAATAAATTAACAGAGGGACCAAATCTGTACGCAAACAATGTTAAGATGTCTATGTGGTTTTACTTTGCAGCTTTTGAACCTGCTGCAGGACGACCACCATATGCTGTTAAACAGTTTAACAACTAGATTAACAGTCATTTACAATCTTACTTATGTCGCTATGTGACAGTAACAGTACAGAACTGAGAGGTTCTGGATTTCTTTTGGCTCTATACCTGCTTTTTCTGAACACAGACTTACGCTCATCAGAGAGATGCAAGGCAAAGAATAGATAGCTTTCACCTGAAGTGAATCCAGCTGCATGTGGCCCTTCAACAGCAGCTGGCTGTGTGTTCTCAGGTCACTGCTCACAAAGGGAACAGGATGGCTCTCTATCCTGTTTTTTAAGGCATGCTACAAACCCACCTGAATTTTTCAACACACCGGCATGTACACAGACATGCAAAAGAGCACAGAAAAAATCACAATCATGAACATGGAAAAGCCACAGAAAGATTTGTTTATGTATATGCATCTTTATTTGTGGAGATGAAACACATACAATTGCAACCAATAGAATGATAACCAGTGGTTGCATTTGAGGTACCCATGTGTGAAAAAAGTAGATTACAATAACAACAATTACAAAAGTATAGCAAAAAAAATTCATTTGTGAGGGTGCACCAATTAATTTACTCATTGCTAATTTGGCAGAAGGGGCTGGTGTCAACTCAGCTTGTTGGCTGCTGAGAGCTTGCACAGCAAAATGGTGTGAGGGCCAGTTTAGCAAGTGCTCAAGTGTTTCTATACACTGTGCCAAACTTTAAGGTGGTGTCAAAATCAGATGGAAGATAATGAATAAATACTGGTTTTCATCCAAAACAATAAATAACAAATACTCAATGGCTCAAATCAACACATGCTCTGTGCTTGTTGCTATGGTAATTATGTGCTTGGTTTTGTAGTTTCATCATTGAAAATGGAAGGCTCATAAACAGACTTGCATTTGGAGACTACTTAAGGTATAATCCTTTTCTCAACCACTAAAACTAAACCTAACCATGGCAGTTTAACCCATAATGAAAATCCTTACCTTAATTCTAATCCTAGCCTAACTGTGATGTCATTCTAATGTCACAGCCTTAATTCTTTTTGTTGTGGCAAACTATAAGTGACTACGTATTCTGGTGCTAACAAAAAAGTAGTTGAAAAGAAATATGTACACTCAGCAAACATCTAAGAAAAACATCCGTCCAATGGAATATTACTAATAAGATTAACTGATGCTACCTCACAGATTTCTTGCAATTGAAAAAAAAATCAAATTCAGGTTCTCATCACTATTAGTTACTTTTATGGACTGCTATGAACTAGTTTTAATAAGGATGGCAATAAAAAGGTGATGCAACTTGTCACACTTATATGTGCTCTCTTAAAAAGAAACACCTGAAAAGTATGACAAAAGAATGAGTAAAATCATTAAACAATATGACGCTACATAAGATGATGCCTATATATGTCAAATATATAAACTGTACAAGATACCATTTGGACTGATTTGTCCTGTAGAGCCACTTTATGGTTCCAGATGGGATGGGATATGATATATTATTGTAGTGTCTAATCTACCTTGGAGATGACTGAAGATGAGAAAGCTGCTAATAGCATTGGCTGTATCAAATAAACAAAGAGGGGATATAGTTAGTTAAAACTAAGGCATTGAAAGCTAAAAAAAAAACACTCTCAATATATTCAACAATACCATCTTGCTGTGGTACCATCTGTTCTATCACGTGTAAATGATCAATGTGGAACAGCATAAAGTTCCACAGAATGTACTTTTTCCCTGTCAAGACAGATTTCATATGTAAAAGGAGCTAAAATTATAAAAATGTGTGCTGAAAAACATATGAACTGTACCATAATGTAATCTTTACAAATGAAAAAAGAGCTATGTTTTGTGACGTGCTTCACATTATCTGTGGTGAGATCATTTATGCTCTTCTCATAGCTAGTTTTTCTCTGACTGTCGTAATTATTTTTCAGTTAATGAACAGTGCCAGTAGAAATGAACAGGCAACAGAGCTAATCAAGATGACTTCTCCTGTATACTGTAAGGATAAGATGACTTAAATAAAGTAAATCTACCATGAAAAAATTTATGCGTAAACCTAATCTGCTAAAAGTGCCCCCTTGCTGTGGTACATATCATTCATTTCCAAGTTTTTAAATAGACCTTCAATAGTCTCCACACCAGTTCCCAGTTTTGTTGTGCGCTAATTAGACTAAATACATTAATAAGTGGGGAAACTAAATTAGAGTTCAATTCCTATTTTCCTCCACTGCTGTTATATGCAGATCAAGAGGAGATACGTTGAGATAATGAGATGATAAATTTAGTTCTCCCCTGTGGTGCCATTGGACCACAGGAGGGTTCGAAAATGAAGAATGAGTCAATCCACTGATCACAAAAGTATGGGTTATGTTATTTGAGTTACTGTCCCTAGGTTTTCAGTGTATTAATCTGTCAACTTGTAAACATTAAACATTCTCCATGTAAAGGCACTCATGTCCTCGGTCATCATCGTCTCCTCCAAAAAAACAAAACAAAAACAAAAAAACAGACATTAAGGCAATCGAGATATCTAATAAACTGTATTATTTTTCCATATTCACAGCCAGTTAATTAAGTTTAAATGTTTAGACAAAAGTCATATAGTTTTTTTAAGTTATACCAGGTTGAATAAAGGACCACAATAAAAAACAAGACGCAGGAAGAAAAAATGAACAGTCATAGTATTCACAGTACAACAAATTTTATTGTTAATGAAAGTGGTGGCTATGACGCTTAAACCGACTAACAACCTTTAATCTTTCATGTAATAGTCTTCCATTAAGTAATATCCTTCGTTGCATATGAACAAAACATGTCACAAAGTCTGTGGCATTTTACCTTTAACACAGCGACTTTGAGTTAATCTTAACAGCACAGTAGATGCTGTATCTCTGCGATGAGGATGCTGGTCCTTTCACTGCTTGTTCGTATTCTTTATAACAGCGAGGTTTATTTCAAGCTGGGGTTTTTTTTATGTCAATCTGTCCTAATGGAAAGCAATGTGGTTCAACGGATAAAGATTCTAAGGTTGTCAGTGTAACACGGTTACTGTTACCATGTTATAATTGCTTACGGTCCTGTGATTTGGATCTTTTAAAAGAACAGTCCTTTAATTCTAATGAAAAAAACCTTTCTTCCCTTTGAGGAACATTAGTTACTCCCAAAGCCACCTTAAATCTGTAATTAGTCCTTAATGAGTGGCTTCTGTGCTATTAGCAAAAACAAGATTGCGTCCTTTAAGTCATTTAGAGGATTCTCTTTTTGGTTTGTCGTGTTTTTGCTTTAAGCCTTATGTTTGCTTGGCTGTAGCTGCGAAGCAGAAAAGATATGAATTTTAAAAATTAAGTACAAGATGGAATATTTTGAAGCAAACAGATTTCCCACTCCGTCATCGTGGCTGAATAATCAAAAACTCATCAAAGAATAATCAGTTGGATTGAAGGCTGGTTTTGAATCTTGACTCCAGCTGAACATGGTTGAATTGTATAGATGATATGTGGAGAATTCTCAGCATGTATATTAAGCTAGTTTTGCTCCTCCCTCCTCTACCATTTTTGGAAACTGCTTTAAAAAAACCAAGACAATCATTAAACAGCCAGTACTTCCCTCTTGGGCTTCCAATATATACTCAACACCCTGACAGAAAACAACAGGCCCACCAGAAAGACCGCACCATAGGTGAGAGATGATCCTTGCAAGACACTTGTCACAACGTCTGCTTGTGATAGTTTAGTGGTTTTGCCTTAATGAGCAGATTCTTGTTTCCTGCTGAGGAAACTGGGGTTCTAACATTTGGACAAGCTGCTGTGAAATCATAGCACCCATTCCTGTGTTTAATCACTGCCTGGTGCGGTGATGAATCAAACATTAAGGTTCCTACTTCCACATTAATAAAAATGAATGAGTAACAGATTGCATATATTTTTGCATAGTTTTTAGTACTTAACAATCTCTCAATATGTGCACCTCATAGGGTCTTGGTGCAGCCAGCAAGAGGCAGCCAGATACCTCGAACACTCTTTTCATACATAGTCTATTCATACACTGAATATGAATTCTCATACACTGAATATCCTTGTTATTAAGATAAAACAAAAACCCCGGGTTCACTCTGCATACATCTCCTATATGATCAAATTAGATCTCCTCCGAGCTTTAGCTCATGGACTCATATAACGACCATCATCACACCAAACTTCAGCCAGACCAGAAGGAAACTAGCACTACTCCCCGCTGAGGCTTCCAATCAAGGAATGTTTTTGTGCATATATAATGGTTGTTAGAAGAGCGGGATACTTTAAATCAGGCCAAGCTTGTGTCAAAATAAAAAAAATGGCTTGGCTAAACTTTTCAAGAGATGTTTTCAGAAATGCATTTCAATTCTACTTTGTACATAACAATGTTGAAGGACCCTGTGGTTAGGTGGCTGGTTAATTGTTGCCAACATCGCATCATAACTTGACAGAGAACACTTGTGCTTTGCCTGAACTGCACTCATCACTCAAACAATATGTGACACAACTGAGGACAAATACACTGCTTCATTGCTGAAAAGGCAGGAGCAAAAGTAACTTGCTGAAGAGATTATTCTGCATTGTTGGCCCTAAACCAAGCGTTCCATCTATCTGGTAACTATTTCATCAACAGAAGTCTGATGCGAGCCTCCTCCATGTTGTAATTATCGTGTGAAGAGTTAACCCCGTTGGTCGACTATGAAGGCCATAAACAACTGCAACAAAAGTATTTGACGTGGATGCTTCTCTGCATTCTTAGAGTGTTTTACTCTAATAACGTCATCTATCCGTTTTATGATCATCACAGAGTTGAGTAGGTTTGTACCGGACACCAAACCAAAGTCACAGGGAGCCAGAAAGGCTGATATATAGCAGATACTGAAACCACTGATGCTCATTAAATCTGTCCCTTAATGTGATTAAATTTTGCTACAACCGTTTAACTTAATTTCAGTCTGAGGTGTTAATTTTGTGGACACATGACAACAACATGACGTGTTTGTCTCTTGTATATTCTATGAAATCCTTTATGGCCAACATGACAGTGAAAAACCTCTCATTGTCGATTTCCTCCTCTTTGCCTTGAACAGATGTTTCCATTATACTTAAACTTAGTGTTATCAGAGTTCATGACAAACATTGTGATGAAGAGAGGAATGTTGGATTACCTGATGTAATACGAGTTAAAGTGACATAGAAAAACAATTGTGATTACGACAAAAAAAATCCCCTCCTCCAGCTGTGTGATGCGAATAACAGCTTGCAAGTGTATGTAGCTTGACATGATGCATACATTTCTGTGTAATAAATAAACCCTCCAAACTTGGAAGTCGCCATAACTGAAACGTGCGCCTGGTTTGAAGACCTCACATATTTATGAAAGCAAGACAACACACACACATACATTGGCTTCCTGTACAGATGCTCCATTTCTATCCCCTTTTCTTCCATCCTCAAATTATAGCCTTTCGCCCTCTTTCTCCTCCTTCTTTTTCTCATTCACCCTTCGCTTCTCCTTCCGTTTCTCTGCTTCTTTGCCTTTTCCGTGCTCTCTATAGAGCAGTGGCACACAATGTTATTTTTCTGTCACTGTGCAGAATCTACTTAGTTCCTTGCATTTCATCCATGTCATAGAAAATGTCCCCCCAGTTCTCCGAGGCTGACGTCACAGCTTTCTGCACATTTTACTCACACCTACACGCTCTGTCTTATACATACTCACTTGTAAAATGCCGTCATGTTAACACAAACACATTTAATCTCTGTTTTTACAAGGCAGCTTAGAGTACAAGAGACATTTTTGTCTCCCTGAACCTCACGGCTTGAGAACTGTGTAACAGAGTACATGACATGGGAGAGAGATGAGAGAAAATATCATATCTGCAGCTTCTATGAAAATCTATAGTTTAAAAGTGAAATGCAAAACCAGACCTCAGATCCTTCTTCCTATCTTAGCTGTTCTGATTTATCTTGTTTTACTACATTCTTCAAAATGAATATCTTTATGATGTTTAATTGGATAAAACGGTCTGCTGACATAAAAATGAGAAACAGCTATGTAAAATTTTTACAAGTCTACTGTGTTTCATGTGTTTAAGAGGATTTTAGAGCTCTACAGACCAAAAAAAAGAAAACGTTGATGTTCGACTAACTATGGGCTGGTGAATGTGATTCTGCCAATTTTTCTTCTCCTCTCTCACGCATGCACTCTTTTATACACAAAATGAACAATGTCGAATGAGATTTAAAAAAATTCTCACAGCACAGTTGACCCTAAGAAGGGTCTTGAGAGGAGAGCTGCTTAATGAAAGGGAGACAATGGTGAAATAAGCACACTGTTAAACACAGGGTGAGAGAACATCAGCAGGGCGGGATGGGTAAAACTGAATGAGATGAATTGATTAAGGAGTAGAGAGAGAGGTGGTGACAGGTTTTCAATCACATGCTAAGTTGGAACTTCCCTCAGCTAATTCTTTAATATGACTAAGATGGATTTGAGCTCCCTTTGCTAATCTTTTTTAAATATCGGGAGGTATCATTAAAACTCTTCTGCACACTTTGTTATTCTGTTTTGCTTTAATACAGGCAGTTACAGTTAGATTATCCTGCCCCCACTATGTATCTCTGCCATATACTCAGATATTAAAGTGGATATAAAGACTTACCACTCATTCACTGTGGAAGAAAGAGGATGTTACTGACAAAGGCTACTCCTAGAGCTTAAAACCAGAGCAAGAAGAGGAAAGGACCGTACTAATGACAGAGTACGTTCAAATTAAATGCAGTTTTGGTTCATGTACTTTCTTGCTTTTGTCAAACTCATGCCACACATCAGACTTCAGGCGTGAAAATCCCACTGTCAGTGTTGCTGCGTCTGCGTTCCCTCTCCTCAACATGTGCATGGATGTCATCGCTTAATATCATAATGTCATTGATTTCGCACGAATAGTCTTGTGAGACAGTTAATGCAGATGGTTGCTGAAAGCGTAATAAAAGAACTTTCATTAGAAATTTTAAGAATTCAGAATTCTATCACCTGAACAGATATTCCAGTTATTTTTTTTCTCTAAATCCAACCCTGTGAAGAATTTAATTTTTAGAATGTTTATCACAGAAAATCTTTTTCAAGGAGGTTGGCACGGCCTCCTTCTGTGTTGTAAGCATACAAAGGGTAAGAAGGAGAAGCACTTTAATCAAATTTAAACTTTAACTCTACTTTCAGACTTAATGAAAATTATTATCAAAATTTACTTGGTGTTTTAAAATCTTTTATCTTGTTTTGTCTCTGAATTTTGTGTTTTTTGTCTATGAAAAGACCTATGGAAATAAAAAAAAAGCTTTAAACGGCATGGAACCCAGAATCAAAAGGGCAAACCCAACATTAACAAATGAGACATAAGTCATGTTAAG
This sequence comes from Menidia menidia, assembly GCA_907169785.1. Lineage (NCBI taxonomy): Eukaryota > Metazoa > Chordata > Actinopteri > Atheriniformes > Atherinopsidae > Menidia > Menidia menidia. The sequence continues at coordinate 12,123,049 of CAJRST010037777.1, read as the reverse complement.
AACTCTTACATCATGGTGCGGTCACCCTCCAGCTTTATTGGGGGTAAATCAGACATTATCCCAGATGTTTGGCATTTTACGGGCTCCAAAGGAGCAGTAAAGGACATGGTTTATAGAATGTTTTTCTCCAACTACCCGCATGTCTAACCACAATCTTCCAGGGCAAATTTGCAGGATTATGTAAGGGAGCACAAATCTCCATTGTTGAAATTATAATGACTGTCTGATTCACTGGAGGATGTGGGAAACTTCAGCATTTGTCCCAGTAATAAAACTGGCTATGGACCGGATGCTAAGTGTCAGGGTTAATTTGGTTGGCCTTTTACGGTTTTAAACTTTAGGGAACCCCTTGTTTTCAAATACGAAAAGACAAAAAGTGATTTGAGGATATTTTTTCCAAAAATGATGGTTTAAAAAGATAACAACAAGAAAATATTTTCTCCCCTACTTCTCTGGAATAAAAATGGTAGTGTTTGGGAGGAAGAAGAGTTGTGAGGAAGAAACACCATCCAACATTTATTCTCTTAACCTTGTGGCACCCAGCATTGAAGCAAATAAGCTAAACTCTGTTCACTAAGCTACATCCATAAACCTGAATTCAAGTGCTCTAAGGCAAGCGAGTAATCACCTCTCTTTGCAATTTCAAGCTCTGGGACATGATCAGCTTTCTCCTAAATCTTCCCTTTGTCTTTATTCTTGACCTCTGAAAACACTTCTAAGCTGTAGAAGAGGGCAAGTGATGTGCACCATGGACATGCCCACAAGATTGAACTACCAGATCAATCTCTTCACAAGGGATTACCCCAAGTGGTTTTACAATGACTCTAAAGGCAGATCTCTTTGGGTTTTATAAGGTTCTAATATGTCATCAGTAGAACTCTTGCTAGTATCACTATTGTTTGGTTTGGCTTTAGCTACATCATCAGCGGTACCTCTGAAGAATTTTGGAATGAAAAACCTTTTAGTTGCCAATTAGAATCCCAAAACTATCATTACAATAAAAGCAAAAATTAAAAGTGGAGCAAAGCCTAATGGAGATTGTATGCAATGGTCTCGTTTTACTGTATATACAAACACAGGCTGTTTCAGTGTTTAAACAATAGAAAAGCATAATTTTGTTTTAATCACTTAGCAAGCAGGTTTTAATGTTAAGCCTAATCACTAATAGACATCTCACATGAACACCTGGCTTGTACAAATCTACCAAGAGACTTATAAAGCTCACACCAAGTATTGTGAAGCCCATTTTTGTTTGAGCAATATTTTCTGCTGGCCTGCGATTAAACCATTGACCTGATCCTTCTGCATAGCTGTGGACACACAGGGAAAAGCTAAATCAATGAACTTTAGAGACGAGGTGGTGAGAAACTGTCTCGCTGTTGGCGATGAAATATAAATAGACTGGTCATGAATTGTCATTAAGTTGGTCATTAAATTGCTAATGAAATACATAAAGCAATGAAACTAATTCATTTTATTGCCCAGCTTAATGAAAATCACAATGATGGCAGAAAAGCAATGTTCAGATGTTTCAAGTGTGAGCCAGTCGTAGAATCTCAAACCATGACAAAAGCTCATGATTTGAATGCTCTAAAAAAGTCAGTGCATGCATGTAAATGCAATTAATTCTTTAGATATTGGATAAAAGTGATGTTTTTTTCATTAGCCAGTGCTTAGATTTCTGTTGTATAGAAGGCGAGTTCAGAAATGTCTGATATTAAAAAGCTCCAGTAACTACAGAAGCCTCTGCAAAAGCTGTGGGAATATCTCTGCATGCTGTCTCATGAGAAAATATGCACATAAGCCTTGCCTTAGAATTTGATTGGAGATGAGTATTTTGCACATTTTTGTTTGTTTACACCGTTCTGTTTGCTCTAACAAGGAGAGGTTTTTTAAAGTAATTCCACAAAATACAGATAAGGGTTGCCGCAGTGTGTGACAGAGCTGTGATGCTGCTCTGAATTATGCAGAATGAAGCAGGGTTTTGTTTCTGAGCATCAGGGCTGAATCACTATTGCACATTCGGAATTATGTGAGTATGGCCAAAAATGTACACCTCAGTATGTTGATTAAATGTATTTCTTGACAACTTTCATGACAACCCCAACCAACTTTTTTCACACGTTTCTCATTGATTGTCTTAGTGCAATGAACTCGGAGTTCCCCAGCTTTTTGCTTTTTTGACTGGTTGTAATTTTTGTTCTCAATGTAAATGCTTCCAATAATTGTCCATGTGGTAAATCTAATGTTTTTTCTTTCTTTATTCCACTGTAACAGAGTTACTGTTGATAAAAGTAGCTTGGCATTTTAGTGAGATATTACCATTGTTCAAATTTATTACTTTTATTTAACTTTTTCTCAACACATTGTACATCCCCATTATAGTTCAGTTTGCAGGGCAGTGATGGATTAAACTGCTCGCTGGTTACTATCACATCTCATACTTATCAGAGACAGCCTCTGTCTCTCTTAGATGGGGAAAAATGCGATACTGACACAGTATCCTCTAATTAAGCCTAACGCACCCTTTTCATGCTACAGATCTGTCCAATAACTCACCTGGTGGAATAGGTGAGTCATCCTAACTATTATCTGGCATTGTTCTGCAGGCTATAATCTGTCTGTTCTACTCTTCTATTTTGAAAAAACATTAGGCAATGCATATTTCTCATCAAAATACCTTGTTTGGTGGATTTGCCCATGTATTGATCAGTCCCTCATAACGGAAGAAAAAAAGCTGCATATAGGAGGAGAGCAGGTGCCTGAATTCAGCACCAGCAATTATCTGACGGAAGACTGCTCTTACAATCTAACTGCTTCTTTCTATGCTTGGACCAGAAAAGAAAGGAATATTTAGCATGAGTAAGGAAACATATTGCTGCAGGGTAGATAGACTACATAGGCTCTAGATAATTAGATGTACATTTCTTCCACAACACTCAAGGAAAAAAAACATCAGATTTGCTTTTGATAAATCCTAACCTCATTCAAACCTTTTTTTCCCACCAAAAACACATTGACATGTTTGAACCTCACAAATCCAAGCAAAGTGTCTCTAAGATTTCAGGAAAATGTGTTTGGTTTAATATGCTGTAGTATTATTTAGGGGTTTGTCGTGTGGAGTTAAAATGCAACAAACTGCAGCCTATTCAACACACATCAAAAATACGCACACACACACGAACACACACACACACACACACACACACACACACACACACATACACACACACACACACACACACACACAAAAAGCCCACTTCAAATACGGCACAGTACTGACACAAACAGACTCACAGACATGAGTGGAGAAACTGAATTAAAAATACTTGTGGGATGTGGAGAAAAGGCGAAGTCAGCACATTTTAAGGCCATCACATGGGAGGCTGAGAGAGTGTAGGACACAATCAATGAATTCTACAGAAGAGTTGAACAGAAACGCTCCAGTAGCTTTTTTAGAAAAATTTACAGCGCACACACAGGCACACACACACTTGCACCCACACACACTGTTAGCCTAGATACAAGCACAAATCCTGCTGTCACACATACACAACCATGTCCTTAAAGTGGCCATAAAAACTGCTAAGGGCCAGGAAAAGCATGATAAACTACCAAAATACCCTCCAGTGGAGAGTTGATGCACACATGATCATTCCTTAATTACTTTAATTTGGTAACAAAGGTCTCGTGACAAAAGTTTAAAATGAGACTTTTTTGTTTATACTTTTCTTATAATGGTCACTGAAAAAAATGCAAAAAATGTGTTTTCAGGGACAAATTATACCTCAGCCAGAAAATACTTCCAATCATCCATCCATCCATCCTTTGTCCTTCTCCTTATTTCTAGTAGGGTTGTAGGTGGGCTGGAACCTCTATGAGGGGTACACCTGGACAGGTCTCCAGTTGCTCACTTCCATAAGAGGAGAAACTGGCACAAACATAAAGTAGAATGTGGCTACAAAATCGTTTGGACTTTGTTTATCTATCTATTGTGATCCTATGAATAATTCATAAAAATCCTATATCTGTCTTAAAGTAAATCAATCAATTATGTTAGCTGTAATTTTTTAATCTGTTATGTTTTCTGGAACATTCTTTAAAAGGCAGTAAGACTTTCAGTGGGACAGAGCATTATGAGGAAGAAGGTGACTGGATTTATATTGAACCAGTTACAAAAGCAGTCAACAACAAAAACGGCTTAAATCTAAGTCCCATGTAAGATCAGCAAATGTCTTCACCTCGTTGATTTAAGTCCAGAATAAAGATTGAATTCAGTAATGCATTAATATCTTTGAGCATGTATCTAACCAGGTTAATTCCAACGTTAAGATGAAATATGTAAAATGTAACTAAACATGCACACTTTGCTGTATTTTTGCACATCCCCACACTTTTCCGGTGGCCATTTTGGCAGTGCTTACGGAGTGAGTTGATATGTTGTACAGCCATTCCCGTTCCTTGGATTGGATTTCTCCAAATGCTGCAGGGATTTAAACCACTAATCTTCTGGTGACAACATCAGTTAGATACCTTATCTTTGAGTTGCCTTCTGGCTCTGATGGTCCCCATCTTTCTGTTCCTGGCTGGCTCAGCACTTAGTCTCAACACAGAGGAACAGAGCAACCTTGAGGTCTCCTTCGCGAGAACTAAAATGATGAGCAGCTGGCAGAGCAGGCAGACATTTTCTTGGATGGTAGTCAGAAAACTTGGTTTTATTTCATAGCTGTTGGCCTGGTTTTTCTTTCTCGTCTTCTAACTTGTAAAGGTAATCATCTAAAATCACCAGTATGTGTATATTTTGCAAACGGCTTGAGTCAGGATTTATGTGTAAGGATGGCTGTTTAACACTTCTCCGGTCTGTCCAGTTTTGCATAGGATCTTTTTTGTCATATTTTGAAAGTGTTCTTCATGAGAAGGCCATTAATTCTTCATTTATTCACAGAGACCTTCAGGCAGACAGACGTTAATCCTTGTCTAAACAGGATTAATGTTTTTCTTGGTCTGATGAGTGTGGATGTTAGAAGTAGCATTCTCAGTTTTTGTCCAGTTCAAATCTGCTGTTGATTTATTTCTCCAAAAAGCCTGACAAATATAGAATAGAAGACCTCCCAATTTAAGTTTGACTTTAAAATTGCAGTTCAAAACATAATTTGTCCTGAGATTATGGACATTATGTATTTGACATCTATCCAATTGTGTTCGATTAGGGCCACAGACCAGTATGTTTTGGTACCTAAATCTGTGAGCCAGAAATACATTTTCAAACTCGAAACTTAACTAGGTTCCCTGGTGACACAAACTGGACAGTATGTTTTACTTTATAATAGATCGTGAATGATTAAATTAATATTTGGTATACTGGAGCACAAGTTATAAATCTAAGGAAACTAAGCTGTGATACTGTTGTATTAGAGATACCGAGTGAAACGCGTTACTCCAAAAAGTGGAAAAGAAAAAAAAGAAACAATTATTAAACTGACTGAAATAATAAAATCAGTTCAAACTGTTATAGGTTGCAGCTGATATTGCATTTAATAAGTACTAAATAATATACATGTAATAAGTCATGTAAAAACATATGATGATATTTTTTTTTGGGGGGGGGGCCATGGGATTTAGTACCGGCAACTAAACATTTGTTTTTAGGGTAGTTTGCTCTCTTTATGGTTTCAAGAATGTAATTTTGTTTAAAATAAAAAGGAAAAATTCAAAACTTCATAACTGACAGTCCAACTTTTGCATCAGTCCTAAAGAATTGTACAGAACACAACAAAACAATTGTGTCGGACACCTCTTAGAGCTGGATGTAAAAAAGTAGAGGGAAGGATGGGATTTTTCTGCCTTCTCTTTGTAGGATGCACTCTGCTCTGGTAAAGCTGCACTTTCAGATATATGCATTCAGCAGGGACGAATCACTGTCGAATGAGCACTACATGCCTGAACAAAGCTGGGTTTTAAACCCACTTAAATCTAAAATTCCTTTGTACATGAGTACGTTAATATCAAAACTGGGTCTCCCTTGTTCTAGTTTTAAAAAATACATCAGTCAAAAGAACCTTCACCAAACTAATAATGATTCTGGTTATGGTTCCTCTCAGAGACACCAAATCAACAGCAGCTAATCCAAAGGCATTATTTGTCTTAATTTAATATGAGGGTCATTAAGGGACAGAATCCTGTAACAGTTGGAGGAGCGTAGCATCTTCATATGATGAGTATTGGTGTCTCTGTGAAGCATCCATCTCTGCCAACATCGCCTTTTGTATTTGTATTTGTTTTTCCTCCAAAGTCTGAGTCATCTCGTGGGACAGTGGAAGTTTGAGGAATTAATTACCAGAGCTGGGCTTTTGCGCACCATAAGGAACACAGTAACATTGTTTTCCTTCTCAAACTGAGAATCCACACCGCTGTTGCGATCCTCTGAAAATGCTGGGCTGTGTCTGCATTGATTTATTTGCTGTGGGTATTCAGACAAATGCAATGAGTCCTGGCTTTCCAGGACTTTCTGTGTTTGCCATGCCACACTGACTTAGTGTTTACTTTGATATTGCAAAAATATCCCACATGACATTTCTTGTCAGAAACAATATCCCTCTGTATTACGAGAAAAAAAGGTTTCAGCTGTTTAAAAAATGCTTTGTCATCCTTTCATCTATTGCCTGTCTTTAAGTGCTCTCCTACTTCTGCAGATGTTTGCAAAAACATTATCCTCTGCAGAATGCTCCTAAACTGGAGTGTCCGGCAGATGCTTGAATCCTCATGAGAATATATTTTAACTGATTTTTATGAGGCCCCTTTTTTAGGAAGAAGGAGACAGTCTTGGTTTAACAGAGACAAAAAAAAAAAAAAGGACTGCTAACGACAGCATTGAGGTAATAGGACCTTTAAATACTTTCTTTTCTCGTGTGTGTTCTGCTAACACAGCTTTGGACAGTAGTCAGGCTCAGTTGCAGAACAGGAAGGTCTCTTCAAAGCAGTTATCGGATCATACTCTGAAGGACTGATTCAAGCCTGAAGTGTAAGGATCTTTTGCCCACGCAGGTCCTCTGAGTCACTGTGGGCACAAATGATGTTGTGCTCGGTTGTTCCCTTCTGCAACTTGTCAATTGTGCCAAGAACATGCACACAACTTTGTTGGTGCCAACTGATTTCTATGCATGTATGACTGTGTTGAGAAAAAGCCAGAGTTTTTTTATTTCCAGTTTCTGCCTTCATGCCACAGTATACAGCGGTGACACTACTACATCTGTGCAGATATTATCAATATTCAACTTAATGCAGATTTGCTGCAGGAGAAACATCAAGAGCTGCATATTTATGATACAGTAGCAGCGATCATGTTCTTACAGAGCTGAAAGAAGTAGCGGTGGCTACGTAATGATTCATTATGGCAGTTGATGGTACATTTTTACTGTGGGTGCTTCATGACATTCCACCACAGGCTTGTGATTTTTTCCCGTAGATCAAGCAAACCATTTCACATGTCCATGTTATCCTTTGATCAATTTCTTATAAGTTCCCAATCTCTTTTGCAGATATTGGGACAGAATTTGTATGAGAATTTCACATTTTCTTTAGCTGTTTTTATTTCTATGGATTTAAAAAAAAAAAAAAACATTTTGATTAAAGACGGTTCAATTCCTTTAAAATTAAATGTAATGACATTTTGATTGTTTGAATTAATTTTTCACCTACAGCCTGACAGATGGTGACTAATACACTGTCCTTCTAGCAATTCATTTTCTACACAGAACCATAGAGTGGTTACAAATAAGCCCAGGGCATAATTTTTTGCTCAAGTTCAAAATCCTAACTGTACAAATTGATACATGCATACAGGCAACTCTACAAAACTCCACAGTTGACCTGTCACAATATTTGTTAGTGCGGCAACTCTGGGAGTGTCAGTAGACTGATTGTGTTCGCTGCCTGTCCCGTTGACACGGTTCTCCTATCCTGCCTGCAAAGTGGCAGCTTCTCTGTTTCTCCCATACATGTCCTGCTATTTTACTCTGCCTGAGAAGCATCACTCATTCATCCCCATGACCAACTTACTAAATGTTTAAGCTGAAAGGCATGAAATAGGCCCACCACTGAGATGACTTTTTAGTTAAACCAAGCTTACCCTGAGCACAGGCAAGCATCACATGCAAGCAAATGCAAACAGCTGAGCATGTGCCCCCGCATATATATTATTGTATAACTGCTTGCAAGACAGCACACTCATACAATACAGGCTGCTTCTATGGACTTTTCAGAGATTGGGCCTTGGATTATAAAGACTGGGACTGTTTAAAAGAAAATACATTCAGCATGAGAAGACTTTTTCAAGAGGGAATGATCATTTTAAATTAGGATGTTGTGTTATTTAATGTATTCTATAAAAAAAAAAGCTTCACATGTGAATAATCCATCCATCTGTCCACTTACTATACCACCCTAATCCTGTTAAGGCTTTTTGAGGGCCTGGAATGAAGTCCTCTGTGAGTTGGTAGTGAATTGTCCTAAAATAAAGAAGCATGTGAGGCGTAACTACAGCGTGGCTCAATGCTGATTGTCTACACTCTATGCGGCTTCTGTATTATTTTCAGCCATTAGAACATTAACCTCTGTCTCTGAACTCATCTTTATAGTTTTAAACTTCATTTGACTGTTACAACCTTGATAGAGTGGATACTGTGCTATATACACAGCACTTTACAGGGTTACAGCTGGGATAAAGGGCTGTGCACCTTATGCTGGGGTCTGAGGCATGCTCATCTTTTTACAGTCTTTCCAAAGCAGAAGATGTCATATAAATTGAAAGCCGTATTAAAGAAAAAATGTAGGCTTCCAAAACAATAAGGGGAAAGTTAGATTGTCTATTCTAATGTTTCATTTGTCCACTCAGCTTGATTGTAGGTTTTAATAAAACAAGTTTAGATAATTCTATATTACTGATTTTTTTTTTATTGACTGCATCTTATGTGTGAATAAAATGTCAATATATGTCAATGTAATGGATATGTCAGCAGACCTGTTTTGCCGCTTAGTTTGAAAAAAAAGTATCTGTTAATTACTCAGTCAATTAAGTATGATGACATAATGATTCCGCACAGCATGGTAATTAACTAATTATGTCTAGTTTCTTCTAAAGTGAAGTCATAGGCTTTTCACCAGCACAAAATAATAATCCCTTAATTTGATGCTGAATAGTATTTCTGTTTTTTCTACTGGCATGTTTCCAACATTTATCAGGCCATTGAACTCTATGAAAATGGGATTAATGAACAAAATTGCTGTGAAGAATACAATGCATCCCCCCACACATCGATGTGGTGCACAGGTCTGCTCGACCAAACGATGGATGAAAATTGTGAAAACAATAAGGGAAAAAACTGGCACAGCAAACCTGTCGGCTATATAATAAATTTGCACACTTACCTCAAGAAAAGTAAGTGGCTGGAGCATGCTAAATATATTTTCTCTCACCTACATATTGAGGATATGGCACAAATACTGAATAGCTTTATGGTTCTTTGACTTAACCACAATAACAATGCAGCCAAGTTGTCCTTACAGTGCTAAGTAAAACATCCAATGTGCTCTTGTTTTCTATATGTTAGTTTGTTAATTTCATAACATGATTATAGCTTAAGTTTAGCTTTATCTTAACTTTAGTTGAAGACAAAAAAACAAACAGATAATTTTCCTGCTTAAGAAAATACCCTTTAAAAAGCATCAGTAGCACAATACAGATGATGAGATTTAAGAGTTAAATGCATCATCAGCTGCTTCACGTCACTGTGAAGCTCCAGTGAAACAACAATGAATATTGTTTGCCTCTTGATATTTGAATGTTTTTAGTAATGAACAAAAGCTAACCAAACCTTCCCTTAAGAAAAAAAACAACAAACCTGTGTATTTGTGAACGTTTTTCGCAATGGGTCTGAACAGGCAATGCCTCAATGTAACTGCCTTGCTGTACTGTGTAATGCTGACTTCCAACAGAATGTAATGTTGAGAAAAGGAGTACCTATACTGTACACAGTCAATCATAATACAAAGGGCTATTTTTGTCTTTTTCCTTAACAATAAAGCCTACATTTAGATGATCTCCTCAGTACTTTTTGGTCAATTATCGTTTGCTGTATTATGAAAATTAGTTTGATAAAATGCAGACTGGATGCACAATCTATGGTTTTATTCGTCCATTTATTTCCCCCTGGATAATGTTCTAGGGGTACCTGATGGGTGAATTAGTGTGAGAAATGTGGTGATGACTTCTGCTTGAAGAGGAGATGCAAAAACCGAGTGAGTGTTTTGGCAGATAAATAAAGGAGACGGTATTACCATGTGGGGGTATCAGAGAAAGGCACGACTGTCCATCATCGGGCAAACTAAGACTTGTTTTCAAAGGAAATGAAGGGGCCCATTGATGGGGAGTGCTTGTAATGGTAGATCTGCTTCGAGTGATGGGTATGCGTGGGTTTATATTTCAATAAATATTTTATGGGCCTGGATGGCTGTATTGATGTGCATTTAGTGGTGGAGGACTTTTTATTTATATGGGGCTATAAGCATTTACATATTTAAATTGACTCGAAGGAAGGTTTTATATAAGTGAAACAATCACTTTCTCACTTCTTTCCCCAAGTAGGGAAATTGGTTTCTCCTCTCCCTTGAATCATTCTCAACATAATCATCTATTGCATTATCCTCTTCACTGCAATTTCTTCATTCCATCATCATCTATTTGTCTGTAAGCTGAATAAGGGGGCTCATTATGAAGGCTCATCAGTATTGGGGCCAACCCAGCTTGTCTGTAAAAAGTTATTTGTTACTTCTATCACTGTTGCAGGGAAAACCCATCACTGTCTTGGAGTTCAGAAATGGCCATTTTCCCCTCAGTTCACCAATATGTAACACAGTAATCTGCAATGTTATGCAAGTTTATTGGTGCTGAAGTTGATTGATTAAAGCTTTGATCTACTCAAATCACTAATAATACATTTTGTCCCATGATGTTTAATGTCCTCCATGTGCGGTTTTTAGGTCAGTAAAGACTAAATGCCATATACATTTTTTTATTTTTATGGGTGGCTTGATTTTATGCTCTATTGACTATTCTAGTATACTGTAGATGTACACACCAGCACTGAATAACAGAAGTTATTTTCACTGGTGAGGGAAAATGAAAGATTGCTGACAGCTGTGAATAATGGGCCTTTTTGATCAATGAACAGGGTTGTACGCCTGTAAATTGATGTTGAGCTGATGCCATGTGCGTGTCAAATCGCAATACATGGTTAAAAAATAAAATAGAAGTGAAAATTCTCATATCATGGATGGATACGTTTGTGGTTGAACTTTGAAAAATTGGGGAAGATGAGCTATCAAATTTGTGGGGTTTTTTGCACAGCAGCAAACGGGATGAGAAAAAAAAAATCAATGTGATCCTGATTTTGACGTTTTTTAGATTTAAGATGCAACATAACTTTTACATGAACTGTTCATGACAGGACTGTTACACAAACAATTCTGTAATTTCGTCAGCATGTGCACAGTGGCTTATGTGTAATGAATATGGAGTGTAATAGATATGGAAGGCGTATTTGTAAAAAATATGACTTCTGTTCTAATTCTAGATCAAATCTTTAGCAACCCTTTTTTAAACAAGGCTATGCAGAGGTCGGCACAAAAGTGTCAACATAACGCATGCTAAACTCAACCCCCATGTGTACTGCTCATAAGTTGATGGATTGGAGCAGCAGTTTTACTTTTGCACCTGTTTGAAAAGCAGAAGATTACTTGAAAAGTCTGTAGCGGGATTAAGTCCACAGACCAGAGCCCAATCATAATGAAGTGTAGAATTTCTGGCATCATGGGTAAGTAGGGCTTTCTGAAGGTTTGTATAGGTCTGGGTTAGGCTGGCTGCTATGAATGGAGGTCAGTGGCTTTTGAGAACTCCCGTGTGCACTTGTCTTTGTTTCTGTGTGTGTGTGTGTGGCCACTGCCTAGTGGATACTGTCATCGGAAGCTGACATGACAGGACAATAAATGTCCCTCAAGCTTCAATGAACATGACACAGAAAACCACAGAGAGCTGGAACATACAGGAAGGACAACCTCTGCCGCAATCTGAGACTGGAGCTAAACAATACACAGTTTCCAAAGGCTTAACAGATACTGAATATCAGAACTATTTAGAGATATTTAAATAGATAAAGTACAACCCAGAAAATATCTGCTGGGTGGTCTGAAAATGGTCACTATAACAGTGATAAACTCACACTCTAAGCATGACTTGTTTTTCCTATACCTGTTTTGACTGTTCAGCTGACTAGTTTAGCCTAATTTTCAGCTTTAAGTTGCTTTCGACTAAGAATGGGAGAAAGAAAATCAACCCAGATGACCAAGAATGCTCATTTACTTTCTTCTCTGTCCACACAGGAACCTTGGAAAGTCAGGGCTCAGAGTTTCATGCCTAGGATTGGGTGAGTAAACCTTTACTTTAGACTGACACTGAAGAGAGAGAAAGAGGTGTTTTGCTGACAGAGCTGATTCAGTCTGTGTATGTAGGTGGCTGGTAAAAGTTGTTCCCTTCTCACACAAGAGTCAAAGCCACCACCCCCTACTCAGCTTCCACATTTAGCATGAGAGTGGGAAGAAGACAACACACACCGCTCACACACATGCACAGGTAGTATTCCTATTTCTGTCACTATGAAGTGTTCCTAAAACAATAAAGTTTTTGTGCTGAAGATAGCTAAACATTTCTGACAGCCTTGATAGTGGTACAAAAAATACCAAATCTTGATTTAGAAACCAGGGGCAAACACAAGTCTAAACCATAGTTTCCCTCCTTTGGTAAACTAAAAAGTGATACCTGTGCAAACACAGACACACAGCAACCATGCCATGACGAAGACTTACTGAAAAAATTGGAACTGTTCTTTGGAGATTACATGAATGACACTGCCTTTAATTCACTGGATTAGTTCTCTTTTCAGTAAAAGAGTCAAATCATTGAAGATTTCGTTTGACAAAGTATCATAGATATCTTCCAACTGATGTGATAAACCCTTCAAATCTTCAACTTTTCAGGCTTTTTTAAGTGTTGGGATCTGCCAAATAAAATAATCACACATGAGAAACGTTGTACATTTATGCATTGTATCTGTTCTTTTACATTTAATTTCTCACCAAATCATCACCAAGTCATTTTATTTGAACAGAATTATAGAATAGATTTTCTTGCCTAGTTTCTTGTGGAAACCCTTTGAAAGTACACATGCTGCTCCAACGATTTGTGGTCCACTTTCATATCACAAATAGATAATTTATTCACAGCACCACCATTCATTTTTCAGCATCCATAGCACTGAAATTCCCCCCCGTTGGAAGAGGACATTAAAATGCACTCAAAGCCAAATGTTTCTCAAAATTAGTTTAACAAGAATAAATAAACCTGATGATGTTGATGCATTCACATCCTATTTGTGGCCACATTGTAAGTCCCATTCCCCCAGAGCTGTTACGGTGCATATCAAGGTCATGTCAAGATGTAAGGTATATAGGAATTTTCAACCTGGCAAAATTAGAAAAACCAACATCCTGACAGTGATCCTTATTAGAGAAGACCCTTGAAGGTTAAATTCAGAGAACAACCAATAAATTGGATCAAAACATTCAGTATCCTCGTGGGACATGAGCTTTACCAGGCTTAAACAGGGAAACCTTCAGCATAATGTTTCAAAAGGTGTTGAAAACACAACTGAGCCAGGGCTGCTAGAGAAAAGTTTACTTGATCCTAAAAGTAAGCTGTACTAAAGACAAATAGCTGAGGGAACTGTGTTAACTTGCAAGGGGTTGGCAATGGGGTTGGTGCTTTGAACTAAATGTGGAATGCTGAATATGGGTTGAGTAGAAGACCTATCAACCTTCTTGTGTTGAATTTGTTGGCACAAACCTGTTTCTAAAGATGAAGCATGATAACCAGTCCCAGAACAGATAAATACTTCACTTTAAGGTAACATTTGTTTGTCTGAGATGACTTGAATACTGTTTTACTCATCAAACTTTCACCCCTGACATAAACCTGCTTTAGAACACGCTGACAACCTAGTGTTAACCAAACAAACTCTTAAATTATATGCTATTACCTAGGATATGCAAATAACCAACTGGTATATAAAACAGCACTGTGGGGTTTGAACGAACCAAGTGTTTTCTCTGCATTACAAGTTCTCTGACAAGGCCTCCACCCACTGCCAGAGTACAATACCACTGAGACTTTCCAGATCTTCCTTGGCACATTTCACAAGCATTCTGAAAATATTATTATAATGTGCTTTATTTTCACACATATTACTTAAAGTAGACTTCATTATTTTTGCAAATCCATCATTTTGTTATTCTTTACCAATTAAATGGCAGCAAAACTTTTTCAAATTCGATTTTCGATTAAACGCCAATGCTCCAAGAAAGATGCTATCCTTTTGTTAGGAATGTCTCATATTACAAAGCTAAAGTACCTGCTGCATCTATCAAAACAGAATGGCTTCATAGTAGAAATGTCCAGGTTTTGCATAAAGATTTAAGATAAATTCACTTTAATCATTTGAGAAATCAACAATAATATAACAAAGAGGTTATTCAAATGAATGAGTCCAACCAAATTTGTGATCTTTAGATTTAATTACATTGTTGGTCTACTTGTTGGTGTGAAGTCCTACAAGGGAGGAAAGCTTAAATGATTAAACAAAATTTTAAATGATGGGGTCTAAAGTTGAAAAGTTATGTATTTTCTGATTTTTGCAATGCAACTTACATTTAAACAACATGGGCATTTATCTATACCAAGTTAGAATAGTTGTACATTTTGGAAGTACTCACCTCATGTCCTTTGCTGTTAATATGTTCTCTTAAAGAGTTCCCAGGGAGCCCAAACACCAATTTGAAGGTTTCAGGGCTGACCAGTAGTGAAAGGGTTGAGGGGGACACAGTTCTTCTGACTCATTTGATGGTAGATTTCGTATATACACAAATCATGAATATTGCAATTGGTCTGTTCACTGAGTTAAGTTTGGGATTTGCTTTTCCCATTCTAAATAGTTTTTTTTTTTTTGTTTACCTGTAGAGGTAGTATGTTGTGTTTGGTCAGGGATCAACAGTATGAGGTCAATGCTGCCTGTTCTACCATGTTGTGCTGGTACTAACAATCCTTGTTTCTTTTGAATAAACCCAAACTTTCATTTCTCATCATGCAATGAAGCGGACTACATTGGATGAGTTTGTTGTTTCAGAAATGATTATCAATGATTTTCTCGTATGCAAAGATGTTTTTTGTTTGTCAGAGCTTGACGTGTGACTCTCACTACAGCTCTAAACGCTGCTGTCATAGGTGGCTCATTGCAGTCTCAGAGGTCTGACTCAAACTGGTTGAGCTGCTCGGTGCAGAAAAGGTCAACATAATGTCAGCAGCCTGCCACATGCTGAGCCCTGGGCAGACATGATGCAGCCAGAGGAGGGATCGAACTAAGCGAGCAAGGACCATGATGCAAAACAGTGTATCACTTAAAGAAATCTCACGGAAATTAGATGTAGATAAGAAATATGTCTGAGGGACATATTTGCAGATATTGTGACACATCTTCTTGTGATTTCATGGTCAGCTGATTGACTCTGGTGCCTAAACCTGACTAATTCCTGAAAGTCTAATAAAAGCATGAGAAAACTGTCCAATGGAAAATTTTAATCATCTATAAAAGACCCCAAAACTAATGTCTTGGTTTAAATACATTCTCACAATCCGCACAAGCCAGACCATCAACTTATATGTGCTCCCAGAATGTGAAAGCATGTGGAGTAAATGTCAGTATGTGACAGGTGTGGAGCGACAAAGTGAGGTTCCATAATACAATTTTATGTCACCCAATCAAACGCCCACATGCAGGAAAGACACAAACATAAAATCATACAAATTCAAGACTGTCATTTTTCTAATTGTCACTTGCTGTGTGGAAGTGAACCACATGATGTAACCCTCGCAGGAGTTGCATCCTTTCAAGAGCAAATCAGTAACTGCATAATGGTGCCTTGAGAACAGCGCCGTCTCACCAGCGCCCGCCCCATTTACATAAGTCTGCTTGCTCACAGCAATTCTCCTCGTAATACTGTTCATAAATCTGCTGACCTATATTTCCCCCTTCTTTCAGCAATACGCAGCATGGAGCAATTAATCCTTGGATTAGTCCACCTGTATATCATGGGTGGAAAACAAAGAGACACGAACAAAATTTTAAAAAAGTCAGAAGTCACCGAAAACTTTTTTCTTGGTGTGTATGTAAGAGAAAACCTACAAAGGTAAACTAGTTTGGAAGTGTAGGCAGGTTGATGATGAGGCTTTTTCTATCTGTACTTTATCACATTATGATGACGTGTATGATTAAATAAACAATCAAATAACATAGCATGTTTTTTTAATTAACTTTTAAACATTTTACTTGTTAACAGGTGAACTTTTAGGCACTAGCTTATGCATGGTTATGCTTTGAAAAACATTGGAGTGTTCCTCAAATAGACTCTCAAATCATCCACCAAATACAACGCTTTTCTTGGTGATTTCTAATATGAGATTGACACAGAACAATCCAAAAAATGCACCCTCACTTATAGATTTTGTGGGAATGAATTACTTTATTTGCACATAGAAATTATTATTTTGTTTTAATTTTCGACTAAAGTTTGTTCAGCAGACACAAAAGGACATTTGTGTATCCCCCTGATGTGCAACTACAGCTCCAACTGACTTTTTCATTTCTAACAAGGGCATAGCATAAATAATCAACATACAAAGCAGCCTTTGTTTTTTTAGCTTTCAAATGATATTATATGTTCTTTTATGAGGGAACCGGAATTGCACTTTTCATTCACATGAGAATATATTTAGAGGAATACTCACTCTTGGTTTTATTTCCCACGTCTTACTTCCTAAAATAAGCTCTCCTCTTCATTCTTCCTCTCTCTGCAGCCCTGTGGGCACTATCCTCTCAGGCCCCAGCTGCTGCTGCAAAGCGGTTGGTTATTCTGTCATTACAAAAATTAAAAAAATTAAGGGGCTATGCTGAAACGGGATTGGGGCCCTAACAGAACTCAAAAGTCAAAGCTGTCTGAAGTGCAAACATTCTGTATTTTCCCTGTCTTTGGGAAACTATTTGCGCACCCATTTTGAAATCGACAGCATGCTTGGTGATATTCAACTTGTTTGTTCCTAAAACGAGCCCGGGTAAGCAGTTTCTTCCGTGAACAATAAGATTATTTCAAGTTATACTCAAACTGATTTTCCACCACCTAAGTACAAATCCACTTGAAAGTAGCTTGTGACATTTTGAGTGTGCAAGCCCCTCAACAGCTAATGGAAAGTGAATCAATAAAAAGAATAAATAGATAAATAAAAGATTATCTGGAGTGACCGATTTTTAAATTCATCAAAACCTTTCAGCATACCTAACTCAGCTACAGAAAAAAATCTCTTGAGAGATGGTAGGTTTCCAAGGTTTTAAGGTTATTCGGAGAGAGCGACCACCCACAGACAGGACGAGGGATTGTTTCTGACTTCCTGTGAGCACACATTGACTCCAACAATGCTAGTTATTTGCAAATATGGAAAAAATTGTTTGTGTGTATTCATATTTGCAAAATTATTTTTATTTTGCTGGCAAAAAAAGACAAAGAAAATGTAGACACATAAATCAAGAGACTTTTTTCTGGCTTTTCCAAACAGAGTGAAAATATGATTTGGGCCCATATCCTTTTCCTGTCTGTGCGCTGCACTGATGCGGCACTATCGATTGATGAATTCTTAAAACGGTTCCTAAAGATCATTCAGCAGTCCTGCAGTGTATAAGATGGGAAAAGGGGAATTGACTTTTAAATGCGTCATTGTGGTACTTCTCAAGGAGAAATACACAGAGGACCAATATCCTCTCATGTGTTATCTACTTCCTTTTGTGCCCGTCCTTCAAAATCATCATCTGCTCAGTTCAGCATTCCAATCAGGATTTCATAATGTGTGTTGGCAATACTAAAAAGAGTCTGACATCAATATGTTTATTTTTTAATCAATCATCCTTTTTAACCCTGACTAGAGATATTCCTAAAGTCATTTTTTACAGAGGAAGATTTTTTGTATTTTAGAAACATTTCCCATTCCTGTATTGTTTATCATCTCACCAAAAAGTAGACGTGAGAGACTTAATATAGGTCCTCAGTCTTGAGGAGCATAAGCACCATTTTTTTTTAATGTTCTCTTATGCTTTGAAAAAAATGGGCTGGCATGTACTGATAGTGAGAGTTTAAAGGATGCTTCACATCCAGAAGATCCAAGCCAGATCTCAACCAACCTGCTCCTACTAAGAGAGTTTCATTATGTACAATTTTACATTTTTAGTTTTTTAGTTGCACATGCAACTATCACAAGCTGTCTTACTGTATCATCTGCACAAACCTGTACTGGCAAAAATGACTTTGTGTTTCTGTTGGAGGTGAAAATTGGTAAAACAATCCAACATTAATCATGACTTAGCTTTTCCACCTCCAGCCAGATGAAAATGCTGTCAAAAGTGAGTTAGGTGCTCAGTTCAAGCGAGACACAGGAATGAAAGGTTTTATAAATGTCTATACTCTACACTAAGGTTAGATGGATTCATACATTCAGAAGATATAAATCTTTAGCCAAACCTACAAGTCCGAAACATGATTCTCTTCATCTCAGACAAAATATGCAGAAGTTTTAAGTTGAAAAGTACGACTTAGCCTATAATGTGTGTTACAGACTCCACAGGTGCTTTATACACAGTTAGTTCAAGCTTAGACCTCTCAGCTCTACAAAGGGGATTATCACATTTGATATAGTTGCATAGCAACATCAAGTGACACTTGCAGCAATTCCACCAGCAGCTGCCAGAAATAATAACAAAAGGCTTGTTGTTTGCAGGGCTTTCATTACCATCAAACACACAACAGAGCTGGGGCGAGCGGAGCAGTGGCCTTGACATTAGAGCTCTGCAGGGTTTGCATCCCACGCTGAGCCAAAGACACAAAACTCAGCTGCAACTGGACATCAGCTTACATTTCCACCACGCTGGAGTCAGCTTAGAGCAATGCTGAGCCCACACAGACAGATACTTTATCAATCAAAAGAAAGTATAGAGAGGAAATACCACGAAAATGCCTCACATCTGTATTTTAGGTTGCAGTTTACAGTCACTGAAGTTGACATGATCATTTATGTTTTATCTCCAAAAGCAACTGATCCTTCAGCCAGTTTTTCTACTGATATGTCACCATCCCTCTTAAATATTATTCTACTGATGATTTATATCTAAAATGACCACTTTCTGCTCCTCTTTGGGTATGAATGATATAGTATGCACAGACATTTTCAAGGAGTCCTCAGGGTGTGATCTGTAAATGAAGTCTAACAGGAATTGAAAGTATCACAGTGTACAGAATAATGAGCTCTTCTCCATCATATTATACCGCCTGATGAAATGAGCCAATGATTTTGTGCATTTTCATTGCCCCGTGTATCTCCGCCTTTCTTTCATTAAAATTGAGCAGTGGAGGACGGCAAAGTCAGAGGAACAACTGTTCACATGTTGCAGATGAAACATTATACAGATTAGAGAGAGAGAGGAGGTGAGTCTCATGACCTGAAGTGAATTAATAAATCTTCCAAAGCAGAGTACACTTAAATGGTTGTCCGGGATGAATAACTCACAGCCGGAGGGGTGCAAGGCCATGGCCTCCCTCACTTGGTGGGGACAGAGAAACTTTTCTATTATTTTTAATGACTCCACTGGCCATAAAATGAACCGTGGCTGACAATGTGTCCAGGTTATCCATGATGTACTGCTTATTGATAGTTATCTTACACTGTTACGATCATTTGCCCATGAAATACATTTTAGGCCACAGATTATAGTTAATACCGGCTCAGGGTCATTTTTCAATCCAAAAGATTTAACAATGAAATCCAAGATGTTCATGCAAACTTTTCCCACAATATTGACCATCGTGTACTTTGTTGGATTCTGTGGGGAATTTTACTGCCTATTTCCAATTTGTGTTTGAGTTGGTTCTTAAAATTAAAAAGAAAGCTTTGGAGTATTAAAACTAATGTGTATTTTCCTCATGTAGTTAATTTGATTTAGACTTTTGCCGAGCAAAATACCCGTTAGTAGAACAAAGCAAAAAATCACTCTCAGTGCTAAAAGAGGAAATTCTCGATAAAGATATATTACAGCGTATTAGATTACTTACACAATTTTTGGGGGGTTGAATCATTTGCATTTTGTTTTATTTTGTTGATCCGAATGGTTGTGTATTGTTGAATGGAAATTCACTGAATATATCAATCAAACCATTTGATAATCGTAATAATGTCAATAAACATTGTTATCATTATGCAAAACCTGACATTTTTAAAAGTGTTCTTTCAGCAATACTTAGGACAATACCCAATGTATAAACTGTGATGTACTACAAGTACCTCTAGATATATAATATCCTATTCTATTCCAAGGAGTTTTTTTATTTGCATAATTTTTCCATAAATGTTCCTCATGTCCTTCCAGGCAGTACGGACTTTCATGCACTTCAAACCTCACTCATGTATTAAATGGTTTTTATTTTAAAGCCATTTTGCTAAGAAGAGAAAGCATTTATGGTGGTTGTCAAGCTGAAGTTGGCAGTTTTAGATGTCTAAATCTGTTTTGACAGGATCTGAACGAAAAGCATTTCTTCCATAACAAAGCAACTCACATACTGTATAGGAACTGTGCCGAGGATTTAGTATTGCCTTTTGATGGGTGTATCAACCTTTTGTTTAGCTTTTCAGGACTGTTTGGAGGGCAAGTGTGTTGTCAAATGCATACACGTGCACATTCATCATCTGTTAACATTAAAAAATGCTGAAAGGGATGGGGGAGAAAAGTTTTTCCACATATACATTACTGTAGCAAACTGCAGCAGTCAACAGTAAAGACAAAGTGCTCCCAGGCATTCAGACAATGTGATCCCTTGATACAAAGCAGTGGGTCTCAACAGGACAGATTTTTCTCTTGGGAGCTTGACAGCCTCCCTCAAGTGGTATCACACCCGAGGAATTAGTTGTGTTTACAGCAGGATGTCAAACACAAGCGCAGAGGCGCTGACAGAGGAGTGACAGGATGGGGATGTTTGCTGACGATGACATGACTCTGTCTCTCTGTCTCCTTTCTAGGTACATGGGTGACATTTGGAGGACAGATAACAGATGAGGTAGGATTTTTTTCTCCCTGGTCTCACATGCTTTATCCGTTTGAAAAACTAGCTGGTTATTGAAGGCACTGTTTTACAGATCTGATCACTATGATAAAGTTATTGATTGTTTATGTGTAAAACTGCCTTGGGATATGTAGCTTAAAGTTTTTAGTAGCAAGGCTGCATTTCCCATCACACATCATGACTTTTGATAAAATCATAATTTTTTTATTTCAAGTGTTTAGTACACTGTGTAACTGTATAACTATTGTATTTCATGATGGCAACACTCTGTTCAGGGGTGGACATGGGTGCGCAACTTTATATGACCTAATACATTTTGGGCCTGAATCAAAATCAATTGATTTAATCTTCAAATAACCTAGATAAAATGATTTGTTGCAAGTAGCTTTAAAATCCATTTTACATGTTAAACTCAGAAACCTTTTGCCATATCTTTATCCAACATCTACATCGATGCAGAATTTAATGGAACATATAAACACACGTTTCACAAAACAGCTACCACTTACTTAAATGAATTATATTTACCCAAATACACTTAATGTAAAGTGACCTTGTACTGCAGAAGTCAGCCGGCCAACATGCCAGAAGCAGTTGACGATCTAATCTTTCATCGTTAAATAGCCTTTAAACGAAAAAGGAAGTTTTAAATTACATGCATGGAGAACAGCTATGAATCATACTCATACAGAAAACTGAAGTTTTTGGTTTAAAAGATATTCAAACTCCTGACAGTGATAAATGAACTAAAGCACAGAGAATCTGGGAGACATCTGTTAAAATGTCAAACAGATTTTTCTGACTGGTGGTGTCGCACCTATCCCTGATTATGTCATACTGAATGAACCTATTCCTGACATTTTTTTTCTCACTCATTTATTGCACAGGCGGTTTTTTCAAAAACAATTCTAGAATTATATAGTCACAATCAACCCAGAGAATTTAAGTGCATTGACTGTCCAACTCTAATTTCACTCTGCACTGGGGCTTTAAAACCTGATAATTCCATGAATTCTATTTGTTACTTGAAGTCCGACAAAGAAAGCTCGGGGTAACAAATTGAACTTTTATTGATATGAAGACAGATTATTGTTATTGTAAGCACATTATTAGTTTTCTGTAAGTGGCAGAAGCCAATAATGCCTGAGTGAGAGGTCTATTTAAAGGTGGGATTCGAGTGGGATGTTAATCAGTTTTGAGTGGAATGGGTTCTTTAAAGAGCTTTGTTCTAAACATCATTACGTGCATGTGAATATTAAACCACAGCTTTCTGAGGACCCCATGTCAACAAACCCATGTGTACATAGTAGGAAATTTCAAGGTTGTTGTTCCTCTCTAACTACTGACCAACAAAGGTCGTCAAAGAGCAAAACATGGCACACTCAGCAAGGTTACAAAAGGAGACCAGTCTAAAAACTAACAGCTCCGATCGGAATGTCAGCAGCAATTTCAGGCAAGTCGAAGACCAGCTGATGTCAATGTTTATGAGTCCTCTATCAGGAAATCACAAAACTGAAACAAAAGCCATGGCTCACCAAGCGTACATTGCAGCCTGTCTGCTCTTTGCTGAAAATTGTGTGGCTTCTGATTCAAAGATGACCAAAACGTACAAGTTTGGTTTGATGAAAGGAAAGTATTTCAGCACTGACACCTCATCCCACCCCTGAAACATGGTGATGTTACATAACTTGCAAACTTTCTAAGACTAGTGCACAGATGAAAGAAAAGCAACACACTGTGGGTCCACAAATGATGTGTCAGTGTGTCGACACAGGTCCCCTTCACGCTCTCCTCCATGAACATTAGCATGCTCTGAAGTTGCTTTTGGAACCTGGCCTTTGACATCACCCACAGATGTGATGCACACACTTAAAGTGACACAAAAGAGGATAGAGTTCATCCCAGAGGACACAGAAACAGAAAGCTTATGTAACAGTATTCTTTTTTTGACCTCAGGGTTTAGTGCCATCAACTCACACCACTCACATGTAACCCCTAAAGCACACCACTCTTTTTCTCTTCATTATGAACGTCCCTAGTGCAATACAACTGTCACTAGTCTTACTCTGATATTTCGGGCGATTTGAACAGCTGAGATTCACAAGGGAAAGGCTGGTGGGCTCACAATAAATCAGTGTCAAATATTACACCACTGATCCCAGTGAGAAAGATGATGTTTAAAGGAAAGTTATGTTTCATTGCAATGCAGCATTTATGAGAGGTGAGTGTCTCACAATTAGGAGAATAGTGGTCCTTTGAAAAGGTTTGAGTGGTCACTTTACTGCGGCCATTTAAACTTAATCCCATCTACATCACATGTTTAGGCTTAGGAGGTTTGCATGATCCAGACTGTATTGCCACAAAGTACTAAGTCTAAGCAATGAATAGTGTTTCTATACAGACATTCTTTTTCTGCTTTTCGCTGCAGGTAAGACACAGACTTGGGATAGCAAGAAGAAAAAAAAAGAAAAAAACATTCCTTCACAGATAAAACAATTCGGCAACATCAAAAGCTTTACATTCTCATGTAGCGCTGCAGGGTTAAAAAGTCCTGTGCTGACCTGTTTAATTTAATCACCATCATGTGCCCCCAAATATTTCCCATGCACTCTAGAGGGTTCTGGGATCCTATGCAAAGAAATGCACAGCCCTGGCACACAAGAATCTGTACTTAACCAAATCTGTGCTACAGGAGCAGACAGATTTCCAATTATAAACCAAAAGTCCAAAAATATTTTCATTCTTTATTTGATAAGACATGTTCTCATGAAGCTTTTTCTTTTGTACAAAAAAATTGATTACATTGGCCCTGATGATATAAATACAAACATCTTTAAAAATGTATTACGTAAGACCATCATCCCTGTTTTAAAGCTACGGTCAAGTATGTAGTATTTAAGTGTTTTTAAGTGCATTTTTGTCTTTACACTAAGTCTTCTGGACAGAAAATTCACAGAAATGTTGGGGTAAGCAGTAAACACTGGTTACTCATTTAAAAAGGGCAAAAGTGGAGAAAAAAATGGCTGAATTTGAAAAAAAGCTTATTTTATGATGTTGACTGTGATGCAGCAAGTTTGGAGTTTGGAAGAGGCAGCACAGTCACACAGCCCTCTCGTAAGGCTGTGTGGGCTGTATGTGGGAGGCTTCTGTGGCCTTCATTCTGGGGTTGTGAGACAGAAAATATTTGTTCTTATCACATCACTTCCATCCATGGAAATCCAATTTTCCTCCATCCTTTGTACCCCAGAATAAACACAAAGTAAGAACCCTGAGGCATAGCCGCTCAGGTGTTCCTTCTACTTTACAATGACTCAGTGTTTGTCTCTTGGTGAGGGTGGGTGCATGTGTTTTATGTTCACTTTAGGTATATGTTTAACACACAGGCTGCTTCAGTATGTGTTTGACTTCCAGACGTTTATCTCACCATCTGAAAGCTATCAGTCACATTCAGTTCTTCAAACGTGTCTAGCAGTTGAAAATATCCAGAAAGATTTAATGTGATATTTCATCGGCATCACAAGCTTTCTGTTCCAGAAAAATGTCCCTTTAAGGGCTCCTTGACAATAATAGGCTGAAATTAGGAGTAGATACAAGTTGCAAAAGTTTAGTGCTCATTACTTTATCTTTAATTTTATCTATCCACCAGATAGATTTTTTCAAAATCTTTGTTTTACCTAATGTTTCTTCTCTTTATTTACAACCTCCCTCTGGTGCCCCCAACAGTTATTCCCCATTTTCACTCACCAAAGTTCTGAAAGGGAAAACACATCTCATTCATTTTCCTTTCCTCATTCTTTCCTAAGTCTCTCTTCCCTTAACTGACCCCTCTTTTTTAACCACTGCATTATACAAATCCATCTTTTGATTCTGCTCTGTTTGTCCTGGTAGCTACTGAAAGAAGCACTTTGAAATGTGGACATTGTTCTATCTCTCTGAGTCCTTTTTTTCCTCTGAACTTTCTGTGAATACAACAGATTTCCATCTGTTAATGATGCATTTCTCGCAGATGGATGGATTATAGAAAGTACAGTTGATTTAAAAGGAGAAAACAAAACACTTTTCTGTCACAGACAAAAACAGCAGAAATTGCCTGCTTTTTCGTTAAGAAAAAAGAAAAGAATCATGATAATAATTATCTCATTTTGTGATAAATGAGTGAATCATATTTTTATCTTTTCAAGGTTTATAGCTTGATGATCCAGTCTGTGTTGACTTGTATTCACTCATATCAAGGTAGCCTTCAATTCATTTTCAAAATGATCATTCCAAAGAGACCTTATGATTTATAATAAAGTAAAAAGAGTAAAAAGTGAAAAGAGGAATTAGATCAATTAAAAAGAACAGCTTACACAGTGCAGTATATTCCCAGACATCTAAAGATATTTTAACACTTTTAATTATATTAAATAATTAAAAAGAACACATAAAACATACAATTCACTGAGCAGGAGTTACACAATGAGGCCAGACAGAATAACCTTGGGCCAAGTTTTGGAGAGTGCTATTTTATTTTTGCTCAATGCAGCTGAAGCAAAGCTTTAATTATACTTTTGCATCATCCCTTATAGCTCGAAACAACCTGCTCAGGTTTTAAAGCAAAAGTACCAAACAAAGGCTCTATAGCACATTAATCCACACGGGCTATCATGCACTTCGCTCTGAAGCCAGAGTTTTATGGAGCGTGCTAGCTATACCTTTTAAAGGTTTTCCCCTAACCATTAAGCTGTACTTCTCCACAATTTATGGTGGATAATGCTTTTACCGTTTAATACAATGCATTCTCAACTTGAAAAACGTAAACTTGCACCTACTCTTCTGGCAACTAAATAATTGATACATGATTAAGCAAATAAGAATGAATCAGTGGCATAGTTTTTAAATACCATTGGATTCAAAGAGGATAACATATTCATCGACTCAACTAACCCACCCCCACATGAGTCTTCTGTGTAGGTAATGCTATATTAAGGGCAGAAAGTGAGACAACAAACAGGTGAAGAGTCCCAAAATAGCCACTACAGTTGTCAAAAGAAACATTATTTCAGACAAAAGGAAGTGAGAACATCACTGAGCAAAACTTAATGATGATTGCGATGGCAGCCTCTACTCTCTGCAGTCTCATTGTGTGTACAAAAGCTTTTTAAGACATTCATGAAATAAAGTTGATCATTTCCTTTTAAATTACATTCTTGGACAGCTACGCAGTTAGAGGTGATTGCAGAAGGCGGATTGATTCTCACCTCTACTGTCTGCCACCACTGAAACAGCTCTATGAGCGCACACAGCCATGCCCTCCCACAACGTTTTCTCTTATCATATTCACACATACAGATACAAAATCATGGGCGTCATGTGCACCAGTGTACATCTCGGTCCCGTCAAAACTTTACTGGGAAATGACAGTGCTGTTAATTCCCTTAAAGTCCGCTTAATAGTTATCACAGGGAAATTGGACTCTGCCGTCATGCTTCGTGATCACTGCGTCGGCAAAAACGTGGAGGAATGTCAGCACACTGTAAACACACACACATGCACACACCTATGTAAAGCAGGAGTTAGCTAACATGGTGCAAGCTGACACTGCTGTTCACCATGCAGTCAACTGATCTCTCGAAAGTAATTACTTCTTTATTCCCAGAGGCTCAATTAAGCTTGCACATCAACTTTTTTAGAGTTCAACCACATAGGGTAAATAATATTTCACAGAGACTCTGGGGCTTTCGCAGTTTTGTGGAAGAAAAAAAACTGGGACCAAAGCTTAACTATTTACTTGTAGATTATGTCATTTCGAAAGCTTTCACCGGGGAGCTCTGGTGCAGAATACTGACACGATATCAAATATAATGCCCTGCATTTTTCAACATTTCCTATGGATTTCTTGATGGATTTGGATATGTGGAGTGTAATTATGCGCAGTCCTACACAGATTATATACTGAGGTCTTGCCGAGACGGTGAGTTTTTTCCCCCCTGTTGTTCAGTTATTTCATTGTCTTTAGTATGGTAATAGTCAAATTATATTCATGTTCTGAGAGATTTTCTTGCAGTGAACTGCTTCAGTAATGATATTTCAATAATGTGCCACAGTTTCCTACTGTGATTGATGTTTTTGGTGAGCCTTTGACATCGTTACGTCGGAAACACATTGATATTTATTCAAAAGGTATAGAGAAACCAATGCCATAGCTTCATGAGAGTTGATTTAATCCTCAAGGCTCTAAAGGTGAGATTTCAGCTTTAATAAAATAGATATAAATAATAAATTGTGAAGCCATGGCTTTCAATTTCCTCCCTCTGTGTGTGTGTGTATATGTGGCCTGGTTTCTTGGCAGGTTGCAGAGCAGCTAATGACCATTGCCTATGAGAGTGGAGTCAACTTGTTCGACACAGCTGAGGTCTACGCAGGCGGCAGGTCTGTTTTCATACAACAATTTTCATCTGTTGTGGGTGTGTTGCCCCTCTGTGGCTCCCAAAACATCTTTACCATAGGCCTAAATGCCAACTGATGGTGGTGGTTAATATTTGTCTCGTGTTTCCTGGCTCTGTTAGATGAATATGTTATTAAAACTGATGAGAGTTATGAAGTCTTTTCCCAAAAAATGTATTTAAAAAAGAATTCTAAGCATTGAAGAATTTTTCATTGAAGAATAAAGAATGAGCTGCCTTGGCTTTGACAGGCTAAAGTAATCCATTGAAACATTTTCCTTGATTTTTTTTCAATTACTCCTGCATGTGAAAAGTTTATATCAAAAGAATTTGTGCCCAATCAAAGATAATGTGATGAAGATCTAATATGCTTTAAAGATGTTAAAGACGGTAGTTTTTCTAAAGCATATCTAAATGTTTCCATGACATTACTGGGGAGTAAATTATCGAAACAATCTGATATTGTATGATTTTCACATCTGTTTTGGGATGGGCTATAAATTTAACCATCAGGGCAGGGGAAAAAAGCAGAATCGCAGAGTCACTCTTCTCATAACCTATAAAAAGCATTAAATATCTGCTTCCTTTGGCTCAGAAATATAAATCCCTTGCTGAGAAATGCAACTGTAAAATTGACTTCTTTCCTGCCAAAATCATTCCAATATATTTATAGGCCTGTGACACTTTTTTGGAAGGCAAAACACAGTTAAAGTGTTCTTTCATCAACAAATGGATTTACGAAGCAGTCTTTTCAAGTTAAACACCAACAAAATGTATACCTGAGCACATTTCTGATTCAATTAGGTCTATTCATTTATGTCCCCTTGCAGGGCCGAAATCATTCTAGGGAACATTATCAAGAAGAAATGCTGGAGGTAATTATGACATTAATGTGTGTGAGTGTTTCTGGTTGAAAGAGACTAATGGCTAGTGGGTGACATGCATGTGTATGAGTGAAATACATGCACATATCACGTACATGTCAAAGTACATGTGAAAAATATCAGCCCTGATCCCATAATTGTTATATTTCTGCTTTTGTTCTCAAGTGACAAGCTTTTTTTGTTCAGTCAAATTGTAATGACCACTTTATCAAAGGAGGTCTTATTAAGTATCTGTTACAAAAAGAGCAAAAAACATTAGCTAAATGTACATTGCACGAACCATTGATTATAATTTGTTGTCCATCATAAAAACAAAATAATTGTAATTGTTTTAAAGTCAAACACTCTATTGCCAAAAGGTAATCACTCACACATCCGAATAATCCAAATCAGTTTTTCCAAATAATTCCGTGGCCACAGGTGTATGAAATCAAACACCTTTTACAAACATTTGTAACTGAATGAGTCGTTCCCAGAAAGCCACCTGTGCAACAAGGTCAGTTGTAAAAGTTCTATGCCCTTAAATATTCCACAGTCAACTGTCAGTTGTGTTATAACAAAGGAGAAATCATTGGGAACTGCAGCAAATCAGCCACAAAGTGGTGGGTCACATAAACTGACAAGTGGGGGCTCAGATGCTGAGGCACATGGTGCACCGAGGTCACCAACTTTCCGCAATAGCTAGAGACCTCCAAACTTCACGTGGCCTTCAGATTAGCTCAAGAACAGTGTGGACTTGTCTGACTGTATTGCGTAAAGTTTGGGGTTTTCAGGAGCTGGGCGGGGCTGCTTTTAGTTCCACTGAAAGGAACTCTGAATGCTTCAGCATAGCAAGAGATTTTGGACAATGCCACGGTTCCAACTTTGTGGGAGAAGCTTGGAAATGTCCTTTACCTCTTCCAACATGACTTTGTGCCAGTGCATGAAGAAAGGTCCATAAAGACATGGATGAGAGAGTTTGGTGTGGAAAACTTTTGATGGGCCTGCACAGCCCTAACCTCAACCCGAGCCACGTCCTCACAGACACTCTCCAGGTCCTTATGGACAGGAGAGTTTAGGCTGTTATAGCTGCAAAGGGTAGAAAAATCATGGTCATGTGGAGCTCTATGGATTAAGAATTGGATGTCACATCCATTCATCATTCATAAGCGAGTCCGGGCAGGTGAGCGAATACTTTTGGCAATGTAGTATGTAACTGCTAACACTTTTGGAAAGTAGTGGACTCAGCAAAAGGTTTACCACACAAACATTATTACAGAGAGAGGACTGAACCACCCTGTGTCACTCACCATTCTGTGTTTTCCCTCCACTTTGTAGGCGATCAAGCTTGGTCGTTACAACAAAACTTTACTGGGGAGGAAAGTAAGTAAGAATGAAAAAAAATAACTATTCTCTGAATGAAATGTCTGTGACATACTGAAAAAAGCTTAAAAACTTAAATGTTCCTTTGTGTATTCAACTGGGACATATGCATTAAAGCATGAATCAATTTGCAAAAAAAACAAGCATATTATTTGTCCAGGACTTAAACAAAGAGCCTTTGAAAAAATGAGAAAAGAAATAACTGACAAGCAGAGGTGGATTGTGCCATGTATATTTTAACATCTTCACATTTCTTTCAAATAAATGTAAAGTTTATATGTGATGGATTGTATTCTGTTAGTCCTGCTTGTCTCAGTATATCGTTTTTTTTTTTTTACCTCTGTTATCAACTTGAAAGAAAACCTACATATGAGAATAAATACACCTGTTTCATAACGCAAACAATGGCTGACATTCCCCACAGCAGACCCAGTCCAACTGGGTCTTGTGATAAGGAAGGAATCATTCTGTCACTGCAGAGCATTTCTTCACTCCTGTGAGGAAGTTTCTGTGCTCGGTCTCTCCTGCAGCGTTTGGATCCATAATGAGCAGCTGAGAGTGCACTGACCCATTTACATAAAACAGCCTGAGATGTACATTTCAGTCATGACATCAAAAGTGACTACGATGAATCAGCCATATGACTGACAGCGGATATCAGTCAGGGCCTTGAATTTTAATTAAAAATTTACAGTCAAGTATGTCTTTCCTGCCGTGAAGTCTCTCCAACATGTCCTTGTGTGGGAGAATAACTGTCCACAGACAGTTTGTGCTTTTTATGTGAGCCCTAATCTTTGACTACCTTAAACTGAGATGATAACTAAGACAGGCATCTGATTCTTAGGTGTGTATTTTCTTTTCTATCAGAGCAGAGACAGAGAGAGGATTGTCAAGAAAACACATAATTGAAGGTGAGACTTCACCTCTTCCTTTTTGCCCTGAAACAAAGCACTGAGGATATTGTTAGACATAACAAAGGTTTTTATTAAATAGGTTGTGTGTTTTTCAGGTTTAAAGGGCTCTCTACAAAGGATGCAGATGGAGTATGTAGACGTAGTTTTTGCCAACCGCCCAGACAGTAATACTCCAATGGAAGGTGAGTCTGCTGATCAGCATGTGTCTTCTGTTTCTGTTTATGTTGTCTCATGTTTTCCAGCCAAACAATAAAGCCATGTGTTACTGATGCTTGTCCTGAAGACGATGACTCAGAAAATGATATATCCCTTCTGGCTTTGGAATTTCTCAACATTAACACTAAAGACAATTGATGGATGAATTATGCTTTTGCTCTTCGATGTAAAGATCCTTTCTCCCCTCACAAATTTATGCTGTTACATCACTGAACATCACCTCATTTAGTAAAGAAGGACTCTTAAAGTCTTGCACTTTTCCTTTCATAAATTCCCGTTGCTTGTTTCCTATTTTGTTTAATCCCTCTGTTAGTGGTGTTGTTCTATTTATTCTCAAACTAGTCTTACAGTCCTCTTACATTAACACTTTTGTCCGGAAATGGTGGCAGGTTGCATTTAAATGTGAGCACACCATTTTGTGAAAACAGAGGAAGGAGGGCAAGGGGAGATACTTGAAAAGAAATTAGTTGTTTTCTTGTCAGTGGTATATTATTTGTCATGGCAGGATGCTATTGAAGAAGAGTGGCTGTTAATTATCCTGTGCCAAACTAAAGGACAAACAAAAGCCCCTTTCAAGCCCTTTCAGGCCCTCTTGATTTTGTATGTGTGTCTATGCTAATCAACTTTTCCTCTACACATTATTTTTTCATAACTGTATGCCTTTCCTGTACTTCTCTTCTTCAACATTGCCATGACTCAAACACAGGCCTTGCCACAGAAAAATGATTGGAGTGAGAGCCGGGCTTTTTTTATGAATAACCATAATGACAGTCTTAATCTGTGTTTTGTTGGCTCTGAATATTATTGGCTTGCCCCATCAGCAATTAGTCAGCTAACTGTGCCATTAAAAATGCAGTAACTGAGATGTGATCAGAGGTACTTCAGTGTATGAGCTTGTTAGTTCGTCCCCTGAGTTGTTAGTGATGCGTGATGAGCCATAAGAAGGTAAGACAAAGCCGAGGACGTGGGTGGCCTGTTCTCCTTATCAGTTTATCTCGAAACTAGAGAAAAATTAAATAATTCCTCTTTCAAAGTCCCATCCGCATCTCGTCCGAGTTTTTTCACGCCAGCATTTGTCTGTCCTCCTCATTGTTTTGTGGGTTTCAGTCATCTCTCTCTTTTTAACTTTGTTTTTTGTGCAAATCAAATAAACTGGACTAATCCCATGAGAAAGATTAACTTTAAAACTTTGCTCCTCATGATAACTAACAGAGTGATTTGAAATCACAACTATAAGGCTGCTTTATGATGTATTAGTAGAACTATATGATAGAGAAGAGAATGTCCATAGTCCAGCTGCCTGATAAGACACGGCAATGTGTTTTTTTTTCTACAGAGATTGTTCGAGCCATGACCTATGTGATAAACCAAGGCATGGCAATGTACTGGGGGACATCTCGTTGGACAGCCATGGAGATCATGGTAAGAGGCAACTCAGAACTTTATCAGAAAGGTTAATCATAGATTTACCATGAAAGAAGAAGCTTTGAAGGCAAAAAAGTAAGAAGAACCAAAAAAGGAACGTGATACACAGGAAGTTGTGTATGTCACAAGAATTGATTGATTTTTTATTTGAATGAAAATATTCAACAGTTGGTATGTTAAAGAATCTTTATATATATAAATGTTGCATTACTATATCCACCCTCTGTTCTTTCACCAGGAGGCTTATTCTGTGGCAAGGCAGTTTAATCTGATCCCTCCAGTGTGTGAGCAGGCGGAGTATCACCTCTTTCAGAGGGAGAAAGTAGAGGTGCAGCTGCCTGAACTTTACCACAAAATAGGCAAGTATGCATTGATGCATTGTGATCAATCATTCCATCACCAACACGCCTACTGATTAAATATCCCATTTTCCACTCCTTTGAGAAAAAGATTCAAAGGCCAGTCATTTTTTCTTCACTCGCTGTATTCTTTCCTGAGGATGTACCCAAGGCGAAAATCCATCCATAGCACCAGTCACCTCTTATATGACACTGGAAAGGGGGTCTGCACATTTCTTTTAGTTGAAAGCAACATGGAAGGTTATTGCAGGTCTTTCATCCTGACTGCTGTGACTCTCCTAACGCCAACTTTTCTGAAAAGCTGAAAGATTTTTCTGTCTGCTACAGTTAAACACGCATTAATGTGTGTCCATACACTGCCCACATGTCTAAATCCTGCATTTGTCAAGATTTCATATATATTTATATATATGATGACGGGCATCTGCCCACTCATGCACACCCTTGGATCAATAATCAAAACCATTGCTCTCAGTTTGTGTACTTCGCATACATTTTTGGTATGCGAAGCCAACATATTTGGCTTTTCTCAGTCCATTTCTAAGATGCTGGATCAATAGTGGCAATTTCATCTTATCTGTCTTTGCATTCCATGGTGACAGGGGTTGGGGCAATGACATGGTCACCGCTGGCATGTGGCATCATCACAGGAAAATATGAAAATGGCATCCCTGAATCTTCAAGGGCCTCCATGAAGGTAAACCATAGGGTTACATGTTTCCTTCCCCCTAATGCAGATATTCTGAGTTACAGCAGAGCTATGAAACATAAACTTTTAATTTACAGTAGCAGGACAGGTACAGTTGCAGGTATTTTTTCTGTTTATTTTCAATTATGGTTCACAACAAGTCAAAAGTTTAAGCTTGCCTGCTTTGGCAGTCTCTTGATTTATCAATGCAAGTTTTCAGGTTTTCCAACCTCAGCTAAATTTATGTAAGACTTTTCAAAGTTAAAAGGATACCAGCTTAACAACACAGAGTTTCTGGTGTGAGCATCAAACCAGAGGAAAGACCATAAAATTCAACAATAGCCTGTTACGGCTGTAGAGGACATGGAGCACACATCCTGAGTTCATCTAAATCAGTGCCCCTGTGCCCCTGGCATGTGTTGAAGTAACAGATCAATACAGGTTTTTCCCTCAAACTAAATTATACTGTGATTAAATGTCCGGAGGACCTGAGCTAAATTTCTCTTCAGCCAATAAGTCTTAATTATTCTCCAGGAGTGGTAACAGTTCATCGCATCATGCAGCGACCATGGCGCGAGTCTACTCCTAAACTATTTCCTCTGTAATCACCCCGCTTCTTGTTCTGCACTTTTCCCAATTTGATTGGTTTTGGTCATTCCTGCTGCATCGACTAATGAATCTTGCTAATGTTTTCCATTTGAATCTCCTCCTCTCTCTCCCCAGTCCTATCAGTGGTTGAAGGAGAAAATAGTAAGCGAGGATGGAAGGAAGCAGCAAGCAAAGCTGAAAGAACTTAACCACATCGCAGAGAAGCTGGGCTGCACCCTGCCTCAGCTGGCTGTGGGTAAGACATCGGTGCCCTGTGACTAAAGCTATCATGGACTCATCTTAGATCACGCAGCTTAACAGAAAACAGATGTTTTGAATATGAGACATGAATAAAACAATCAAATAGCCCTGGACACATTTGAGGACGGGGTGAACGATGAGTTCTCTGACTTCATTTTAATGTCCTGTTGTACTCAGCTTGGTGTCTAAGAAATGAGGGAGTGAGCTCAGTCCTCCTGGGAACATCCAACCCTGAACAGCTCACTGAAAACCTTGGGGCCATACAGGTAGGAACCAGTAGAAACATTCTCACACACATAAAACTGTGTTTATTTGAATTCCCTCGTCTGCATCCTCCAACAGCTTCTTATGTTGATAATATATGTATGAGCATTTTGTGTATTAATCACATGACATGTGGAATTAAGGGGGATTGCAATCTCTATCCATCATATTTTAAAGGCTGTCAGACAGGCCTTTTTATTAATGCCACACTTAAAACATAACCAATCATGTGTAATTTATCTATCTTATATAAGATAAAGTTTCCTAAGTACCTAAGGTGGGGTAAAATAAACACAAAGCTTTATACAACAAAACAGCAAAAACAGACAAAAGAAAAATGCAGATTTGAATTTTTTGGGGCTAAATAGGAAGATCACATTCTGCAGGGCCTCGAAATTAAACACAGCTTCTTGTTAATTAGGAAATTTCACACCCGACCACTTCAAAGTTGTTCATGCATTTATGGAGTTTTGTAACTTTTAAACTTGCTGAAAGTGCTTACTCTCAGCTGGAAAATGCAGTTTACGGGGTCTGGAAATGAAAGCAGATGCACTGGATCGAGGGTCAGTAGTACAGTATTGTACTGCAAAGCTATTAGGACCTAAACCACATGCTTTGCTTTGTTAGTCTAAAGCCCAACAAGCTTTCTTTCATAGTCCGTTTTAGTCAGATTTAGTCATTTTTAAATAACTTGTCAGCCAGTAAAAACAAAAAGTATCCAGCTAAGCAAAGGTAATAGAGATAAATCACATACTAATCCTTTGTCAGGCACCCACTGCATATGTGTATCTTGTAAAATGTACTCTTTGGCTTTAAAACCAATATGTAGGTTTTTCAGACCGAGTAACATGCCGATCATTGGATTTGATCCTTCTGAGAACATTAATGATAAAGGGAAAGACACTTAAACTGATATAAAGGCTTCTTGACCAGATATTAGTACCGCTTATAATGGGTTGGGAATGTGTTGCCATAAACCTACAGTGGCAATTTTCAAAAACAATTTATGGATCAATACAGAAAGTATTTTTCTGATGTTTTTCTGCTTTCAGACATATGTGATTATTCTTTGTCTCATCCAGGTCCTTCCTAAGATGACCTCTCATGTGGTCTCTGACATAGACCACATCCTGGGTAACAGACCATACAGTAAGAAGGACTACCGCTCTTAGACAAGGCTGATAACCTTCCTACTCCATCACAATGCTACCTTGGACCTTCTGTTCAGCATTCATGTCCACGGTTCCCTCCTCAGCTCTCACTTAGCTCCAGCCGGCGTCCTTCTGGAACCGATCACCTTGCTGAGTGCAGCGTTGCATATTCCGAGCGTGTCTGTTTGAGACTCCTTCTGCTTCTGTCAGCTCCACCAGGTTCATCTCAGGTGCTTTCAGGCTCAGCCATGAAAATCCTAAATATTTTGCAGCCTTAGGCTGAACTTATTGGATAAAAAGTAAGAAAAGTTGTAACAAAATGGCCCACTGATCCAACTATGCAGAGCTTAGAGTAGTCAATGTTACACCTCCCATTCAGTGACACGCTGGCACCATTAAGGCATTCTAAGGATCCTACTTTGATAATCAGTAAACTGAGCTGACATTTTGACTTGTTGGATGGCACGGCACATAGTTACAGTCCATTCGAGAGATTTCAGAGCAGTTGGTGCATAAACATTGAGAAGCAGTGCAGGAGTATTTATAGTGCCTTGCTCAAAAGCACCTTGAATATTCATCCATCAGAACATTTCTCAGGTCCTGCAGTCCAGCCCCACACTCACAAACAAGTTTAATTTGAGAGCAAAAGTCAGATCGGCGACATATCTTATTCATGAGAATGGCTGCAGCACAGCTGAATGCATCAGTGCGCGCACCTTACATTTAGGGATTAAGCGGACTTCAGATGAGTGGGCATGCATAAGCTTCAGTTGCATGCTGAAGCACATCACTTAGTCATAGCTTTTGTTAATATGATGTGCAGTGCAGCCAACAAACGCTTCAAACTTCTACCTCCTGTGTTCGAGGTCCACACTCAATTGATGGGGTGAAATGCATTCCCATGAAATGCGTCCTTTGCTAGTGGCAAGGTGACCTGCTCATACTTCATGAACACACTTATTAGCTTGTATTAGCGTTCAGATACTTCCAAAATGTATCCCCTTACATATTTAGTACTGTTTAGTGCACAATAGTATTCAGTGGATGTTATTGGCTGCGAATCCTGAGCATATCAACCAACAATTGCATGTCTCCCTGCTATAGTGTGCCTCTTTCTTCTCTTCGAAAACATACAATTATGAGTCTGACAGAGAGTTAAAAAATATTGTATCCTTGCCTGCTGTGTGACACTTTTTAAGCACGGGATAATAGGATATGGACCACTAGCGGGAACAAGACGCCGCCAGGGGGGCTAAAGAGGGAAGCATGTCGCCCTCGTGTGGTCATTTTGGGGAACTGCTGATCTGCTTCGCAACGTCGTGGTGGAGAGAAAGATTGCCCTGCAAAGCAAAAAGAAATAGAAAAACAGCGGACTTTTGTGTCCATTGTGATAACCCTGTCCCTGGCTTGTGGAGTGAAAATGCAATGCTCATTACTTCAGAACCCTGAGGAAATGGACCATCTGAAAATCAGCGACGGCTCTGTCTTTGGCTACAAAATATGCATAACCTGCTTGTCAGAGGGAACAATGTGGAATCCAAACAAATATTTTTGGATGTGGCAAAGATTAAAATATTTATTCTAGATTAGTCACTAAATATGAAATTTATTTTGACATTTTTTAAATATTGTTTTGTTTGGAGATGTTACATGTACATAGAACATGAAGGCACACCTTGTAACATAAGCAAAAGGATCAGAATGACTCTCATGCTTATGACACTCCACTGTACTGTATGGAAATGATATAAATAAGATGTAAATAGAGTAATTTTATTGTTCTATCTGTGTTACTGCATCAGTCCAAACATTTGTGAGTCTTTGCCCCCTTCTTCCTCCCTTTTCTTGTCTCCTGAAAAATCTTTAGTTTCTTTATGTTCGGTTTGTCTTTTTATCATTTCAACACTGTTACTGCATCAATAGCAAAAAAAATTGAATTTTTTGCATTATATTAAGAATTGTTGGGGTAGAAAAACAACTCCAAAAGTAACTAGCTTAAACTCAGATTGATTCACATTCTATAATGTAATGACCCTGGTCGTCTCCCTCATGCACTGATCTTTTTCAAATTTCATCTGGAAAGCAAGCCATCAGTGAGATAAGCATAGACGTTGGCCAGGCACTTGCCTAGTCAACCAACCTTTTTGTCACTGTTGAACATTTATTGCCTACTGTCTGTGGTACTCACAGATGGGAATGGCAGCATAAACACTCTCTTAACATCAGTAGGTAGCAACCTATGCTTTGAAACTGGACACAGTAGAATTCATACCCTCCTCCAGCTCTCCACAAACTGAACATTTCATTCCCACTATCAGCTGCTTCCAATGCAACTCTTATAGGAAGAAAACGTGATATGTACCGACATGCATTCTGGTGTGTAGGTGTGAGTCACCACGTGCCTGTTAGTTTGAGTTCCAGGTGGTGTCTTGAATCCTGCTATAGATTAACATTCAGGGACATCTTTAACAACAAGGAAATGGGGTTTGGGTTCTGGTCGGCAAAATCATGGGAGAAAAAAGGGGCATTTATACGGATAGTGGATCAAAAGAATCTGTCATTGGATTGCCAAGTGAAATCTATTTTTGTATGATTCTTGGAAAAAGATTAAGTGCAGAGCAGTGGAATAACTAAAGAGAAAGCAACCCCAAAGTAAAAGGTAATACGGTAGGATTGGACCTGCATTCTGGGAGCAAACTTGTTATCTACTGACCATTGTTTGATATTAAACAACATTTTTAGCCCCACCAGCTGTAGGTATAGCATTTTCTGTGCATCTATATGGAACTTGGGGATAAGTGGCACAAGAGAAAACTAAAAGGTTTTGGCCAGATGTTTTAGGGTGTGATGAGCCCGCTGCTTGAGTTTGATCAGACAAGTTTTATTTCTGCCTTCCTACTGTAATAGTAATGTTTAAAAAATGTATTCAAATATTTATGAACTGGGAGTCAAAGACAAACAAGCAAAAAACATTTTTCTGTGTTAATCCAAAATAGGTCTTTTTTCATGTCCTATTATCCATGGAATAGATCACTTATGTTACAACATCTTGATCTGTGGAAAGAATAGCTCTGAATGTGACTGATTCTTTTATTTTTTATGTGTAACCTGGGAATCATCAGTGTACTGTCTCCTCTGAGAAGGGATTTTTCTGTAAATAGTCTATATGAAAGCGTGATCAGTAAATAAACCCATTGTCATCCGTAACATTGTTTAAGTTTAGTAAAACTTTGTTTCCAAACAGAAAAAGGCTCAGAAGATCACTAAACAGCCCGTGCACACACAGACACACAAGTTTCTTCGTTTGCTTTATTTGTTACAAAAAAAACAGCCCTGAAGGAAAAAAGACTCCAGACATTTGATCATGAATTTCATGAAACTGAAATGTGATGCTCCAACCCTCTGACAAACCCAATTTCTAACCCAAGTCAAAAACAACCAACAGCTCTTTTTTTAACCCCAATCCAACCCCCCAACCCTTACTGATCCCATCCCATTTCCTCTTCTTTTACTTTGAGCCTGTGGATAGCAGAGCGATGAGCCCCGAGGAGGCACTGATGGACAAGATGTAGTTGCTGGCAAAATGCGAGTTAAGGAAAAAAGAATGAATAAAACCTATCTTCAAGAATTATTTAGGAGACATGTATTCGGTTATTGTGAACGCTGATCAGTCCTTTGGAAATTTTTGTGGTAATTCAGATAATCGTCTGTCATAATTCATGGAATTGACACCAATGAGCAAATACAAAGCAAAAGGATACACAGTGGGGTTGAAGTTCTTCAGCAAGAAGAAGGAGGCGACGATGACGAGAACCAAGAAGAGAGTGTTGTTATAGAAGATAGAGAAGGTGGTGGCCTCGTAGTCAGCAACCTCATTTTTCTTCCAAAGGATCCTGGTCAAAAACAAAGAAAAGCTCCATTTTAAAATAAATCTAACAGCATACACTGAGCCCAGACTAGTGTGGACATTTAATACTAGATAGAGAGTAGTCTGAATTATGTACTATTGCACCTCTCGTCTTTCTCCTTGCGGGACATCTTACGGTTGTCTGCCTCAGACAACTTCCTGGTTACTTCCTTGGAAACGGCATCCTCACGTTTCTGGGCGACTCTGAAGGATGAAAGAACATTACTCAAAACACAGCAGTTCTGTCAACAGGATTGTATAGACAATAACTTTACCCAGTATAATAATGATCAGAATACAGCACATAAACAACAAGGCACTCCACACCGGCTCTGCGAATGCTGGATTTATCCCTCTTACTTGTGTTTGAGCACAAACTTGACGTTCTTATAAGCAAACGCAACCAGGTAGGTGCTGACCAAAGTCATCACTGCATACAGAACTGCAGACTGGACGAGGTCCATGTGCCAGATCCTCCAAAACAGCCCTAGGAAGACACAAACACATAGAAATTAAGGTAAAATGAACAATTAAGTAAACTAATCACATCCCCTTTTCAAGTTTGACATATTTCTAAATAAGTTTAAAACACACTTATGGGACATTTTAAGTATCCTTACACTGACCATATTGAAATATATAGACACCAACAGTCTTTAAGAAACTAACCTGCTTTAACTTTTCTCTCATTATTTTGTGTAGATCTTAAAGTTAGCCAGGTTTTATTACTGTATGAAAGTTTTAATGTTGTTCTACATTTATGAGCCCTTTTTTAAACAAGTCCTGCTAAACTACAAAAAGTGCAAAAGGAAAATAACTTGGAACAAAATCAAAGTTGATTGCAATGCAAAAGAAAAACAAATGGAATCGAAAACAAAGAAACTGTATTGTTATATGCATGTCTATTCTTAAATTAAATACAGCCACTTCAGTAATTACTAATGCTAGCTGACAAATTAAAAAAAGGAGAGAAGAATCGCATATACCACAAACTAGACTATTTTTTAATACTACATCCTGAATGGCATGTAATGGGGTTATATCCTGGACTCTCTTGCTCATTACTATTTTCCAAGAGTAACTAGTCCACGTCAAACGTAGCTGAGCGCTCTTCGGGGTTAAGTTACAATGTTTTTATCCACTTTAGTTCTTTCCAATACACTAAAGCGTCATACGGTACATCTTTTCTGCATAGCTGTTCTCAAAACTTCCCCTCTTCACCTATTTTCCTCACTTTTCCTCCAGTGAAGAAGTGCTAGCTAAGGCAGCTAGCAGCAGCCAGTTTCTACTGTCTGTGGTACTCACAGATGGGGATGGCAGAAACGATGAGTGCATTTCCGTAAAACAAAGCTGTGGACTTTGCCGACAGATTTCTGCTGAAGTCCTGAAGGAGAAGGTCTTCTTCTGACTGCTGCTTGTTGCTACCTTTGGGGGCCATGTCGTTAGAGTGACCGGTTTGAGTGCTGCTCGGCTCTGGACACAAGAGGACTGACACGTCGGTGAATGGAAGGGAGAGGGACGCGTCAGCATAAACCCGGAAGTACTTTGGCCTCCTCCGGGGGCGTTTTCGCTCATTGTTGCCCCCTGTCGAAAGATGCGAAAACTGCACTTCTAATAAGTACAGTCATTGCTACTCTACAATTTGGCACTCTTTGTTAAACTTTTCCATTTGAATCTTTGATCGGTTTCTGTAAAAAAAATAATAAAAAAAGCGCTTGTCAGTTAAAATTAACTTCACAGTGGCTTTCTTTTCCTGTTATGGAGAGGTTTAGAAATCTTACTGAAGCTCTGACAGAATCAGGAAGATTTTTGCTGATCAGAATCTATGGCTGCAGGATTACACATTCATTTCCTTATGATGTGCCCTGAAAGGCCTTTCATATAACCCATATGAAAATAGAAACATAACTTTTGCATCTTTTGCAGAGCTTATAACCTGGTAAACAAATATCGATCATCCATCCTTTTTTTAAGTAAAATTTAACGATTAACATTTTTTCTCTCTGACCTGTGACATCACATACAGTTTTGATTAAAAATAGTCTCACTTTGTACCATCAATCATTTTAGGAACAACAGCTCAAACCACTGGATGCTGTCAAAAACGTTATTTTTGTGATAGTTTTTGGTTAATACCCTCTGATTCTTCTTGTTCTTCTTGTTCTTGTTAACAGATGTTTAAGCATCTGCATGATTCACAGTTTGTCCACCAGAGGTCAATATCCACCTTCTACTATTCATTCAGAGGCTAGCTCAGTGCAGATCTGCTATTCTCGAATTATCAGAATTCCAAGGCACCTGTTTAACATTTTCCCATATTCAAAAGCATCCATTACAGACAGTCAACAGAACAACATTCAGCTGGTAAGTTTTTTAATGAATTTCAGCACCGAATACACTTTCTACATGTAAGCAGAACTTTGGGATGTCGTTTTCGCAGGCCATAGTAAGAGAGAAATAATATGTTATCCTGAAAAAAATCTCCATCTTGTTCAATAACCTATATAATTTTGATTTGTTTCCAGCCGACAGC
The DNA here is from genome assembly GCA_907169785.1 of Menidia menidia. Lineage (NCBI taxonomy): Eukaryota > Metazoa > Chordata > Actinopteri > Atheriniformes > Atherinopsidae > Menidia > Menidia menidia. The sequence goes on along the minus strand of CAJRST010037777.1, from coordinate 12,080,757 downwards.
TATCCACAGATGATCTCCTTTTAGTTCTGAGTAAACTCCCAAACTCAATATCCTATTTAAAGCTCTTCTTCCACACTTGCTCATCTGACAAACGTGTCACAGTCTATGGTGTGCGTTTGACTGTGACCATGCAGTCACAGATGCATGAGCCATGAAAGGATGAGCCCCTTCAAAAGTCTCTTCTTTTCCTTATCTCAACCATGCCTTTCACATGCCTGCCGCTGGGGACGTTTGAGGACTGTAACATTTGAGATAGACAGGGAAAAAAAGGAAGACAGAAATTCAGTCTGCTGCTAATGCAGCTGCCTCATTGCTTAACCCCCTGGTGAGCTTCTTTCTCTCCTACACTGTGGCAGCAAGCTGCATGCATGTGCAACTGAGCGAGTGCATTTGTTTGTGAGTGTGCTTGAACGCATCACAGACAGGCAAGTTTGCGTGATGTCCCTGTCTTTAAACGGGGATAGAGCTTGGGGATTAACTTTGCACTTCAGGGGTGCAGGAAGGAGGCAAAGTGGAAGAGCGGGGGGGGCGCAGAGATGCCAAAAGCCCTGCCAGTGCCACTGTGTTCCTGGCAAGACTGGTGATCTCTCTCCCTCATGTTTATGTCTGGGACTGCAAGATTACTTTGGCACATGTGACTTCATAGATTTAGCCACTAAAGGGAAAACACATATAAACTGACTGGCCCCATGAAGATGTGAAAATTAGTATGCACACACACATTTCTACAGGACAACTATATGTTTAACTTACCTCTGACTGAACCCAAAAGACCCTTTATGGCAAATCAGATTTGTCATAGGTGAATCTTTTTTTTTTAGTTTCTCTCATCGCTGGCCTGAAGCGAAGACCTAAGAGCTCTTTATCTCGTACACCTGCACACACTGTACATGTGCAGAGTGCAAAACATCTTTATTGTGGCTCTACCTATTATATTAATGAACTCACTAAAGACCCCCCATATCATCAGATTTAGTTTTTATATGCTGAAACGTTCTTTTTTAATCTTTAAAAAAACTGGTCTGGGAAAATTTCCCAGACCAATTGATGATTTTTTGTGATGATACTAGCTGGTGACTAATTTTTACTGTATAAGTTATTTTTGTTTTAGCCACTGCAAACAGCCGTATAAATAATTCATGCATGCTGCATGTACAATGGCTAAACCAGTGTTATGTCTGCCCTAACCCTAACCCTAACCCTAACCCTAACCCTAACTAATTAAAGTAAAACAATCCAAACTGGGAAAATCAAGAAATAAGTTGCATCTTTTGACATTAAATCACGAGCACTGTTGCAAAGCCAATTCATTTGTACCACCATTTCTGAAGACTATAAAACAGAAACTTTATCTGAGTTCAAGATGAGTTTGAGAATGAAAGTGATCAAATCAACATCAGAATTGTACAATTGTATGATTTTTTCCATTTAAATATACTTGTTATACCATTAATGTTGGTGCACATTTAATTAGACCTCTCTGCCTAATTCTCTAAGTTCTTGACCATGTCTAATGAAAGGAGGTTATTTTAGCACCGTGGAGTCTGCAGCATGAATTAACTGATTAACTCTTGCATCAAGCTCAAATGGCTGCTCGACAGTACTATAAAAATATCCATTAAGATCAGCTGAGACAGACACATAAATGCAGAGATTTATTGGATATGACCCATGAATTTTCAACAAAAGTGGTCGTAAACATAAATACTTTTCCACAGCTTTGGACATTATTTAAGTCTCTTTGCGCAACAAAAGTTAATTCACAAATAGCACGATAAGAAATGAGCTAGTTTGTGGTGAACTACATCATTTGTCTTCTGAATCTCAAAAAGAGCAATCCTTTTTTGCTTTTCATCACAGACATGTGGCATTAAAGAACTTTAGTTACAGGATTAAGGGAGAGTTCAAAGTTTGTTTGTTTTTTATAACCGAGAACCCTTTGTTTCCATCATCCTTCTTTTATGTGGGTGCCAACCGAACAGAGAATATCAGACACATCAACATTTTTGCCGACTACGGCAGAAAAGGGGCTGACGTTTAAACTTATGACAACAATTAAGTGTTATAACACCCTGATATACCTGAATGTAATCATCCATCCTTTGTTATGGGAAAAACATAAAGTCAGCTTGCTCATTTAGCTTTAGAGAAACCAAACTATTTGATAAACTGATCAGATTTTTCAGAGGCAAGGCCACTTACATACTTTTTCATCCATCACACCCCAGTCACCATCAGTAGACAGTAAACGGGGCTTGCTGTCTAAAGACAACATCTGGTATCGTGGTTATGTGATAATCCAGAAACCTAAAAAATTGACCTAATTAGAAGTTGGACAGATGTGGTGATAAAAAGCATAACAGCTTTCATCTGTAAACTGTAATAATTAATGTGACCCACAGATACAAAACATTGCAGGATCACTATAATACATTTCATTATTGCAATTTTTAACATGCACAAAAACATTAGTACAGATGTTGAAGGAGCAGATAGTGGTATCAATACACTGAAACTTTTTTTTGTCAGCTTTAAAATTGATCCTAACTAGGTAGATTTACAAATCAAAGACAAATGCCTTGATTATTACATGGAACATTACACACTTTGAGTTTGCCATTGTGTTATTGGGTAAGTGTAAGGATTTACGAGATATTATTGGCCTTTAATTGAAACAACAGCACAATGCAGAGTAGCTAAATCATGTGTCCGACTACATAGTTTGAAACTTTTACAACAACCACGATGCTCTTCCTCGATTCTCCGCTGTAAAGCTGCTTTCATCGACATTATGATGGGGAATGGGCCGTGTTTTGTTGCTGAGTGATGATGTGGATATATTTGACATGGCTATCGATTTACGGTTATTCAATCTCACAATGTTTTTAACAGTCCTTTGGCTTTTTCTACCGCCTCTAATTTGTGATTCCCTCTTTTCACTCTGCTGTTCCCAGATGTTTTGGGATAGATGTTAAAAATACACTAATGATTTGCCACATTCTGAGGTTTACTGTGTTTAGATAATAAAATGATATATAGCCAAACTGAACTGCAACACTGTTTAGTTAAACCCATGAGCAACTGCACATGTTTTCTGGTGAGACTCAGCTGTGTGGAGTACCTCAAGGCTGCCTACCAAATTCAGATCAGAAGGTTCCTCCTCATAAGGTTAATGTTTTATTTATTCAATGCATTTTCCTTTATTCTATGCCCAATAGACACTAAGAGAATGCTAGAATCATGTGTGTTAACCTTTAGGCTATTAGGGCACCTGTCACCAGTATAGTTCACCAACTCTAAGTAGTCACCACATCACCGAGCCTCCAGCACTGCATTCTTCAACAATCTGCCACTTTCTGGTGTGACAGGGCCTTGATTGTTTTTTAGGGCATACAGACATCAGGGAAAATGTCGACCCAACCACGCAAACAGGCCCAGCAGCTCTCCTTCCACCCATATGTCCCCCCCACTCACAGACATTTGCTCAGACATGGTTGCGTGTTTCTCTGCTCCTATCTCCTTTTCATCCAGTGATTTATGCTTCCCCTTCGGCTCAAAAGCACGGAATTAAATGTGATATGGTGGAGGTGGGTGCGGAAGGTGGAGGGTATGGAGGGTGGAGGGTGAGGGGAGGGGAGTCACTCGTCGAGAAAAAAAGGGAGAAAAAGGAGTGAAATATTTGTCTTTTCAAAGGATGCTGGACATGTGTTTACACTTTGTGCCGACTTTCACCATAAATAGTTTCCTCAGCCTGAGGGTTGCACGCTTGCATGTTAAGCTCTGTAGGAGCATGTGTGGAGGAGGGAGACACAGACAGAGGGGAAAATGTGGTGGCATAAAGCAGTGAAGCTTCATTTTATGATATTGTTGGAGCGAAAATGCGTCTTTTAATGTTGATTATATTTTTTGAGCAAACACACAGGAGAACAATGCCGAAACACTGGGAACATTATGCATTTGTAGAGCCTGCACTGAAAATAATGATAGAACTTTCCAAAAATAGTCATGAAATCATCGTTAAACATCTGCTGGTGGTGACAGGACTGACTTTGTTCCCACGCAGTCTCAGCACATTTAAAAATAATTTCTGGATCAAGTATCATTTACCAGTTTTGAAGCCTATTTCTAGAGAAGTCTTTGAAACCAAATGACACCAGAGGCAAAGTTGAGGATTAATTGTACATAAAAAGACGCAAACTTAAACAGATTATCTTTTGCTGTGTTTATAAATTGATTACGCATGTGATGGCATGAGAATCACTCTGTAGATGTGGGCTGGTGTAGCCGCAGCCGTACAGGAATATTTATCGGGTCAGCTAGACCCAGGCATCTGGGTTCAAAGCTATCCAGACTGTGCTGACACAGGCCTTAGCTTCCAGAGTTAGCAGAGTTATTGTGACCCTCTAGACTGAGCTCAGTCCCAAAACAAATACTCGCATGGTTCCATTCCTTCACTTTGAAAACCCCGTTTTCACAGTGCTCCCATACAGAAACAAACTGATAGGGTCGTGCTGCTCTGTTCTGGTGTGAAGGTGTGCAGAGGGGGGGCAGCGGCATTCATCCCTCAAACAATAGCATGAGAATGACTGTATGTATCCTCAACCACATCAAATAATGTGAACACTTTGCACAGAACACTGTGTTTAGCTCATGTGCAAAGACAAGAAGGCTAACCTGCTGCCAAGTTGGTTTCTCACAGAAGCATAGTGAGAGCAGAAGATGTTGACATTTTGGCAGAGGAGGGAAGCTGCTGTTCCATCTGCATCTGAAAGGTCACTGCAGTGGGTTTTAGAGCACAGTGTGTGTCTGACTGTGTATGCGCACGACAGAGCCTGCCAAAAGCAATGTGTTTAATGTGTGTGCCTTTCTCATCAATTCTGTGTGAAAAGAGCAGAGGAGGGCTATAAACAAAGATGCTGGAAGTGTTGGGCATAGCGCAAACAGAATAGTAGGAATCCACCCCCTACCTCTCTCGCCGAAACACACATGACATTCACACATTCTTGCTTTGAAGATGTTTATAGGATCTATGTAGGGAATAAGCTCACAGCATTTTTGTAAAACAGGCTTTAACAGATACCCCTGGTCATCCTTCAAGAAGCGCAAGACCTTCACACGCCTCTGAAAAAAATGTCAGTGATCTAATTTTGAAGATCATTTTTAGTCTTTTGTCAGGTGTCCTAAAGAACATAATCTTTTATTGAATTCCAACTTTTTTTTGCCATAAACTAGATTTGGTTGTGTGACACAACGATGTGTTCAGCAGCTAACTGTTAATTATCAGCTCTGGTTGTCTGGAGGCTTTTGATTCCAAACTCTTGGATTAGCAGAGCCTTTCAGCAAAACAAATGCTTGATGTGACTGACAATGATCAATGAGCACAGGAAACATTAAGGCAAACAATTGAGCCGGCATATTTCCAGCACATTTTTGGTGGCAATGTGAGAGAACAGACGAGACTTGCCTCTGATGCACTCGTCTTTTGTCTAGACTTTATCTAATCTATCTTCTTTATATGAGCATCAAAAAGGGTCCGAATAAGTGCATGTATGAATAGAACAGGTAGTTCTGCAGAAAACCACGCATAGGCTTCACTCAAAAAGAAACCCAACTGATGACCGATAACACCCTATTGTTAGGTTAATGAATAAAAGAACAACTGGAAGTAACCTTATGGTTGGGAAATTCACTTGTTTTCCTGTTTGATAAAATGATAAATATGGTTAATCAGAAATAGCTGTGCCATCAGTTGAATTTAAGAAAATAATTAACATTATTATTCACAAGCCGTGACAACAGCATCATTTAGCCATTCTTTATAGATTTGAAAGTTTTACTTGAAGTTGAGGAAAGTACTTGAATGTACACAAACTAAGATTGGATAGTAAGGACAAAGAAAAACTTTTTAACTTTGAGAGTATGCAGACATTTGTTCCATTCATGGATGTCTTACACAGTTGGGAGGGCAGATGGTGGTGAACTGGCATCAACTGTTAAGGGTCAAAAGAACAAACCTTTTGTATCATTATGCAGGGAAGGCTCAACATATGATCTTTCTGTTTAAGAGGATGTTGTTGAGGAGGTTTGACAGGTGACCTACTTTTTTTGAAGCAGCTGAAATGATCATGAGCAAAATATGGCCTACTTTGTGCAGTGGTGTCTGTTACACAGATAGGTAACCAGAGACATGTTTTTCACAGTCTCAAAAATCATATATGGATACATACAGCTCAGCATAGAGCATTCTGTTGACAAATGTGTCTTCCATGAAGTATGTTTGAAGTTTAAAGAGACACAGGTTCAGTCAGTGTGAATGCATAGTGTGAGGGCTAAATCCGCATATCTGGAATTAATTCAAACTCTTTCAAGCAGAAAGTCAAAAGTGTTGCCTTAAGTTATCATAGATGAAACATTGAAATGCAAGAATATGATGAAAGAGTGCAGTTCAGGGATCTTTGTTCTAAAAAAGAGCCTTGATACTGCTCTCTGAGCTAATTACCGTTATCATTTGCTAAACTTGGATTCTTTCCCAAGTCTGTAAAGGTCCTATAGATGTGTAGAGATGGCACGGGTTTTTTGCACTACCAAGTATTCTTGTAAAGTGAAAGCAGTTGAAGTCTGCACAAAGCTTTGTGACTTTGCAGACTCTACACTATGAGCAGCCACCTCCAAACTCTTCTGATACAAATCTGATGGCATCTGTGACAAGCAAGTCCACTCAAAAGGCAATAGGGCTCTAACGGTCTAATTCTAACTTCCGACACCCCATGTTTCCTTTAGATGTTTCTTTTGTTGTTGTCCTGATAGGTCCCAGCTTTTAAATCACAGAGCAAGAAGCAGAACCCATTCGATGTTTAGCAGTTCATCCTGATGCTATGTTTGACTGGTGTATGCACAGACATACTAAAGTGGACAATCCTGACGTGTTTGTAAGAATCACCCCATCTGGTAATCAAGAATGATCAAACATGTACTGTAGCTGGAGAGCATATGTGAGATTACAAGAATTCCTCCAAGGTACACTGTGTGTCTGAACTACATATAAAAACCAGGATCAAAGCTGGAGGACTGCTGCCGTAGACCCCTTGTCTTATTCAGTTATCAATCTTTCTATTTTAAAAATCACAAGGCCCTTTGTCACTTAGGTGGGTTTGGATCAGGTAAGAAAGCTATCATATTTAGGTCTAGATATAGAATCATTGTAATCATCAACTTCCCATAGGTCATTATGTTTGTTGCCATGGTTGCATAAACATAGCATACAATTAAAGTGTATCACTTCCTGTTTGGCTTCAGGGTTTTTTTTGTGTTGGAAATGAAAACTATAACAGTGTTAGTTTAAAGTGATCACACATGGGGTTAAAATACACACTCTCAATTTAACTATCACACTCTTCATCATTTACACTTTTCATGCTATTGCTCTAATGCTCATAAAAGGAGATAAAGTTGAGATCGGTTTTGGAAAAGAGTGGGTGTCTATATGATTTAGTCATAATAACTCTCTCACTCATGCACACACACACACACACACACACACACACACACACACACACACACACACACACACACACACACACACACACGCCATCCCAAAACAGTGAACAAAAGGTTGATGGAACTATGACCTGATGCAAATATGATATTTTGATTTCCGACTATGGACATGACATGCAAGTCTGTTTAGCATGAGACAAAAAGTTCTTGACCCTCTCCTTGGTATCAGAGTTCAAATGTTCACTGAACATGGTTGAGCTGGTTCTCTGGTTTCCACATAAACATTCAAGACAGAACACCAAAAATAAACAAATAAATTGATTATCCATTTTGAACAGGCGATAAAGCTTTGTCAGATAGATATTGCTGAAAATATTTGATCAAAGAAGATGATTGCTGTATTACATAGCATCAACGTAGACTCTAGTCTTGGATTAAGTTTTTATGAATACAGAAATCATTGTTTTTACTCCTAAAGACATCTTTTTCACAAACATAATTAATCCTTTATCAGCTCTACGGCCCAAAACAGGCCACCTGGTGTTCAGCACTGTTGATCTGCCTCTGGCCGTGGGTCTATCTATCTATTTTATTTTATTTTTTGTGTCTTGGACTGTCCGTGATCAAAGGCATTCCCTACAAATGAAACCGATCTTATGACTTCCAACTGGAATGCACTGCATTCATGAGGTTTTCATGTTAATCACCACCAGTGGCTCCTGTGCGTAAAGTGGGTGTTAAAGCAGCTAATGTCTTGGCAATAAGAAAACATTCTTATTAATTATGTGCATATGTATGAAATCTTGTGAGCTAAGAAGTAATTATTTGCTGGGGGGCCACTGAGATTGTTTGTTGGAGATACAATTCTTAATCTGCATTTGTTCCCATTTCATTGAGAAGTGATAACCCACTGAGGCCATCATCTCCTCCGTGTTTTAATAGGAGCATGTAAGAAAAAGTGTGTTTGTGAACTGGGTGCCAAATGCAGATTGTACGAGGCAAGAAGTATACCTATGAGGACTACGCTTTTTAAGTCACCTTTGCCCAACCCCATCTTCTCCTTTTTTCCCCTCTTTGTCTCTCGTACACACGCTCATACCCGTTTCTCTTCCCCCTTTTGCACACATAAGCAGTCATGCATGCGCAGTGAGTTTTAACAGGGAAGCGCTGGCGTGTAAAGGGGTGGGTCACAGCTCCTCTTTGTCTTATCCATCCTGCAAGGAAGGCTCTCCCTTGGCATGTTGATAGTACAGCTGGCAGTCCCAGAGACATACACGCATGCTAACAGAGGCACGCTAGGCATGAGGTCAAGAAGCTTCTGGCGTGAGTGATAGACACAAGGGTCTCACACCAGTCCTGCACAGCCACGCTCACATGCACTGGAGCAACTGTCAGGACAACAATGCTGAGTATTCAGTATGAATGAGTATGTGTCTGCAGATGTCTGAGAGTTTTTTATTTATTTAAATGAATCACAATCTTAAGTTCCTCATTGTACACGCACAGGGGCAAAAAAAACACATTTAAAGAGCTCCATTTTCTCATTTGTGTTCAAGTAAGACAATGTGAATCAAACATTTAAATGTTAGCAGCTCATCCCAAGTCTAGTCTTGGGTTTTTGGACAAGAAAATCCAAGTTTCCTCATTTTATAATCAACTGAACCCCTTTGAGTGAAAGATAAACTAAAAACCGCCAGCCTTTAATTCAACACTGGACACTGTCTTACAGGCATTGCTGACCTTGATGTCTGTGTTAGCAGATGTTGTGCAGCTGAATCGAGCTCTAGATGTCGTGCTTACATGAACAGAGGACAAGATTTTATTCAAACACATTGTGACAATTCTCGTGTCCAGCAGCATCACAAGTGAGTGGTTATGTGAATTTTTTTTCAGGCAAGTTGATTTAGACAAAGATGATTTCTGAGAGGTGCTAAAACACTGTCCTTGAAAGACATCGTGTTGGTATATCTATGTTTTAAAATTAAATGTTTTAGTTTGATGTTACTTTTTTACAGTAACTAGGTGTGGCACATCTCTTGACCTGTGATATTTTTCTCTTTTTAAGGCCACGTACATGTGATTGTATTGTGTCATGAGCGAGCGCACTAAAAATGGGTATGCCATTTCCAAATAAAGGAGTGTGACAGTGTGTGAATGCATTAGATAATCCATTGGGGGGATTTACGGTGACTAAGGTTGTGTGTATTAAAAGTATATATTTAAATAAACATTGAATCTTTATGTATCATATAAGGGATGATTTTATTAGTCTTTCAGAGGTAAAATTAAATTCAAAGCAGAATAATTGAGAGAAAAAAAATGGGAAACTGTCTTTACAAGTTGAACAGGATGGGATTTATCCTAACTGCTTGGAGAGATTGTGAACTCAATGTGAGTTTCTATTTTCGCTCTTCAAGATCTGTTTTTAGTGGGTGAATTGGAGATAAAACCCTCTTGTTCTTAAGAAAGCTTCAAAGTTTCCACATAGTGGCTTTATCTCCCACATGTTTGTAGCACAGGCACTGATGTGTTCACATGCACATCATCACGGACGTACACACACACACATGCACACATCCTGTACACTTGCAGCTGTATTCCAGATGGGTCGCAGTTCTCCTGTGAATCATATAATCTCCATGACTTAACTGTTTCACAAAGACAGTAGCAAGCGGCACATTTTCCAAGTGCCGTTCCATCACCGCCCCTGTCTGGAGTTTTGATTTCACATCCAACTATTGTTGTGACTCTTTCGTGCTTTCATTATCTCCCTCTTTTTTCTTTGTCACGTTGTTTTTAATCCCCTTTAGTTGACTTGTCTCTATTTCACTGTGGTTGCTGTTGTGTTTCTCTTTTTAGTAATGTGCTATTCTGACATTGGTATTACCAACTAAAGTGTTTTGGTATTTGAATATACATGGCCCTGGTTTCTTTTTTGTTCATCATTTCTTCAGAAATGTTATGACAACAGGGAATGGCATCAGATGCATTTTCACAACTGAAAATACTGTCTTATAGGTGTTTGCTGTGTGTGTCACTGTGCAATTTTTTTATTTGAACAAAAGCAGCCAAGCGTCTTCATGTTCTTTAAATGGACCTGATTCCAGTATCGTTCATCTCAGCCATCACCCATGCCAGTTCTGCGACAGAGCTAGCAGAAAAAAGCATCTGCTTTATCTGTTCTTAGTTGTGGTTCATCTTCATGATTTATAAAGCATCTTCAACCAATACATTTGTAATGAAACATATTCAGCAGTGAAAAGAGTCAACCACATATAAATGGTGGAACTGGGATATGAGTAAATGAAACCTTTGTTTGCTTTTTCCTTGCTATGACATGACAAAAATGACTGATGTTGATTAAGATTAGTGTTGCTCTGATTAGTTAGACTGTTAGGTTTTGGAATTACACTCTCAAGTGGCCCTGTGATGGACTGGTCCCTTCTCCAGAGTGTACCTGCCTCTTGTCAATGACAGTTGGGATAACCATCCACAAAGCTCAAATCAAATAAAACGGGGGCGTGCACTTCAGAGGGACAATTCAACACTTAGAGCAGGAGGTTAAACCACCAACCTTCTAGTTGGAGGACAGCATCTTTACCCACTGGGGCATGGCTGCTTTAAGCTTTCTTTGCACCAGTTCGCCGGGCAATCAGCAGCCTGTGATCAGGCTTACCACTGTGGTGTGATGTAGCTAACTTGATGATGGAGTGAGTGTCATGGTGAGCTTTGATGTAATAGGTGAACAGGAAGAAGAAGGAAGAACAAAGGAGGCAGCCCTGCTGGATCCTAGGATCTGTCTGTGGTCTCTGGCAACCCTGACGTCTTTGTTGTTTCCATCATACGTTTGCTGAAGAGCGGGCAGCCAGGGAGTGGGGTTCAATGGATGCTGATCAGATTTCCCAAAGCGGGGGTAGGTTACTTTTATGTACTTTTTTTTTTAATTGCATCTATTGAAGTCCCAGCAACAGTTAAAAACAGAAAGGCTGTTTGTTACTCTTAGTGGTGGTTTGGCATTGCAAAATAGTGGTATACAAACAGCAGCTATAATAGTTACTGAAAGCGTGGAGCTATTAAAGGGGCTGTACCTTAATACCAGAAGCTCTAGTCACAGACCAACAATTTGGACCAGCTGTAAGATCTGCACACCAAATTGAGTATAGTTTAGTTTAGACGATTCACACACTCTACTTTCGGCGTTTTGCTTTTCTTCTTGTGTGAACAACAATTTCCTAAGTTTTAAAGCCCTTCCTCTGTGTTTCTCTAACTTTCCATTACAGTCATTTGCACTAGTGTCAAGATGTCCCTTTTTTATGCAGTGTAAAAAGCCCTTTTGAAACCTACAATTTTCTTAACGAGGAGTTGTCTGAGCAGATGCACCTTTCAGTGCTTCAGTTTACCGCGTCTGTGGGTACAGAGACAACCTCAAATGTTTAGACCCCAGAATCCATGAGTATTGTCAGATTATTTGTTGTCTGCATCCTGAAACTATCTGAGCGTGAACTGATTTGAGTAATTTAATTTGTTTTCCATTTCTTTTCTCACAGGGATTAGATGCGTGATATCAATCAACCAGAAGGTGGTGCTAATGTTTCGTATTTCTCTTTGTAAGACTAATCGCTTGGGTAATTTTATTAATAACATTAATCAGACACCATCTGATTCCCAGCAGAATATCATTATTTGTTGTCTTTTCTTTATAGGAGAAGGTTGGAATGAGATTCAAAACACCTCAAGGGTGCGGATAAGGATTCAGCATGTTGCTCAAGGACACTTCAGCAGGGAGTGTGTTTATCCTCACAAGGTCACGAACTGCAGATGGAGGACAACTTGTTGTTCATTAGAGCGGCCTACTGCCCACACTTCCTGGTCTTTGTGTCATCAAAACAGTAAAACAGTATTGACACCAGTGGGTTTTTTCCACAGTTGTGTTCTATTATCTCTCCTCTCCTTTTGTGCCACCCTGTTCTCTTGCCAGGAAATGAGGTGATTGATTTGGTCTCAAAGCCTGCCACAAAAACCAAGGCAACTGCTGTGCACATGCTTCCTGTGCAGAATCTACGGAGGATAAAGTTCAGGCTCCTCGTGAGTCAATTGTCCTACAACCCCAGCACAAACACGGCAGTATATGCGAAAAACACTCCCTTAATAGTTGTTACACAGATGCATAAACACACACAATCTATCATCCTCAGCTCTTTTCTATTGTTTCACCTCTCACTTTATACCGCAGTAGTTGCCATGCACACATGAACACGTACAGAACAAGTATGTGTTTATTCTTTTCAGCACACCAGTGAAGCAGAGACGGAAGGGAAGCAATAAATGAATAATCCATCCTGGCAACAAGCTGTTTTCCTGTCAACATTGCTGTATCCCTGCACATGCGTGTATTTGTGTGATAGTGTGTGCTACAGGCCATTTTGCCAAACTGTTTTTCCAGGCAGGAAGCGGTGGAGTGTCATTCTTTCAATCATCCTCCACCTCTCCTGCAGTCAGAATAGGTCTGCTCTTCATTTGTGTGATGCCTTTATGAGCCTGTCGTCTGAAATGATGGATAGTCGGTGTGAGTGGAGGAGGAGCAAAAATGATATGACAGGGTAACAAGAATAAAGTAGTGTCACAGATCAGTCCCGGAGAGGTGAAGACAGCAGAGGAGATAAAAACAGACAGAAGAGAAGTTTTAAAGCCTCAAAACTGAGAGCACAAAAAGACAGAAATAGTAAAGAAAAAGTGAAACAAAATAAGTTTCTTGAGACATGCTTGCCAGAGAAAGAAAACAGAGATTTAAAAAAATCAAAGCGACAGCAGTTCAATGTGCTGATGCCAATACTGCCACTTTTATGTGTTAAAGATGGTGTAAATTTGTCGAAACTACATTCTGCATAGCTCATCATATCCAGTGCCACATCTGTAACTTTTGTGTTGTAAAAAGAAGGAAGTGACTCACTTTGGAAAACACATATGCACATATTTATAAATATGATTTTTTTTAACAAGCCTTTTATTGCATCTGTAATATTTTTCAATTGTTCTTTCGATAATACCCTTTTTTCAGATCTCTCAAACTCATTGAATATGTGGAATATAAAATATTTGAAAAGATTCATAACTATGTTTCTGTTTTTGTGGAAGTGAAGTAAACTAAGAATTATTGTATTATTATTATTTCATAGGAAATTTTTAGGATGTTTTCCATGCAACCATGTTCAGTCCATACATCTCAATCAGTGCATCTTTAATTGGTGTAAATATCTCCCACAGATCTGCAAATAATCAGCTTGCAAGTCTTTATACTGTTGGTGTCACAATAACAAGCCGAGTAAGATGAAACTCTGCAGTTTAACCGTATGAACATTCAAAAAGTACATTTGTCACATCCTCCAGTCTGCCAGAATATAGAAGTTATAGGTTTCTGTTGAAAAATTCTGTGACTGGTAGGCTTCACATGAATACCAGTGAGGACTGATTTAAGGCGTTGAAGACTACTGACTCAGACTCTGACACTGACTCTGTCTGACTGCTTTTCATTATCACATATTGTGTTTTTGATGAAAAATCTGGGTCAGTCCCAGATGCAAGACGTAACAAAGTAATAAAGTAATACAAATACTAAATATAATGCAGATGATATGCTTTAATATGTGAAACAATTATTCTTCTGATGGACATTGACATTGTTGAATTAGAAAGACCGCCTCCCATACGCACACTTTCCCAAACACAAAAACACTCAGTGGTCACATGCACAAGCGCTCTGTACTGAAGGCTGCCAACAAAGTCACAGCAGGACAGTTAGTCATTTACAGATTAGAAAGAGAGAGAAGGAGAGTCCTGAGGCTGACTGAGAAAGGAAAACAGCAGAGTCACACCACTTCGAAAGAGTGTGAGAGTCAGCCGGACACACTACACACAGGTTAGGAGGGAACTCTGGATATCAGCTGAACAGGGAAAGGGAAACCAATGGGCCCTTGCTTGTAAACAGAAACTTAAATGTATTATTATTCATCATTGCTAGAAGAAAAGAAACAGGCTTTGGGGATTTAAAAATTGTAAAGTTATAAATAAACATATAAAGTCGCAATAAAAGTAACACTTCATATATGGCAAAGTGGCACAAGATTGATAAGTGTGGAAGGAGAAAGATGCTTGATGTACATTATATTGTTATCAATTAGGGGGAGGGGTCTTCTTCGACAATGTCAGCCTGAAGACTTTTGCGGAGGAGGATGAGGGAGGTGTCTGTGGCATTCCACCCCTCCAGACCTGCTGGGCTGGTTTCTGGGGTCATTAACATTCCTCGCCTCCTCTCCAAAGCCATAGTTTCTGCCCCAAGCGACAAGTTGGCTCATGTCCACCTCCTCTCCCCTACCTTCTCTGTTATCTCTCTGCTGCAGAGCACACTGCTTTCTCTGTGAGTCAGGAAGACAAATTTCTCTAGTTTTAATTTTCCCTGGTGGATTTGGGGCTGCCTTGTGCTCCTGTTTAAATGGTTTCTTCACTCCTTTTTGATTTTGTTCACCCAGATATGATTCCAATTCATTCCCCTTGATGGCACAGATCTGGAAAATCATCTCTTGTTTTTGCCTTATTATGCTTCCTGCCAGCTGTCATGTTTTTTTCGTGGGTTCACCTTTGTCTCCTCAGCATTCCCTCGCCCCTCATCACTGAAGCGTGTAAGGTGGTATTCTCTGGATTGTCACTTCTGCTCAAATCCGAGCTGATGAAGCAAACAAAGCAAACGTCAAACCTGCCCAGACTCCTAACCTCTCGTTTATAGTCTCTTGCCAACAACAACCACAGCTAAATAGATGTGAATTTTCAAAAAGGTTATAGGCTGCCAAAGTAATCTAGAAGATGAGTGTTCAAAAACAGCTAAAAGGCTTTGTGAGTTATCAATCTACATTCACAGAATGGTTAAGCCCACATAAAATGTATTTGACACTACAGAATGTCTCCCATTGAACCAGTTTTTTAAAAAAAATCAACATCTGGATTTTGTCTTGGGGAAGCAGCACAATCACCATTCAATCCTGGTCAAATGACTCAAGAGTAGTGGAAAAGTTCATTTTTCCGGTGCTACCTATGTCATCTATTTGTAACTCTTGTAACCCCCTTGTGAAAAGAGTCTCAAATTCCATCCATGTTTGTTTATCATCGTGCTGCTAGAAAAAGATTTTAATAAGATAAGAGTGAAAGACTTAAAGACAAAAAAGAACATGCCATAACAATGTGATGTTGCCATATTAGTTTTAATTGTTTGACAGATTCCCATCAGGTTTGACAAAGGAGGAGAAAAACAGATCCAAACATGTCAGCTGCTGTGAAGCAGGGAATCAATCACCTTTGTTTATGTGTTTTCATGTGCTGTAAAATCTTCTGTCTTTGTATGAAGAATGGGGGAGCATAAAACATAATTTCATGCTTTTGCATAGATTGTTGTGTAATTACTGCACCCTGCACAGGCATATCTCTCAGACTATTCCAAGTTGAAAGCACTATTGACAGTGAAGAAAAGATGACCGAGCTGTTATGGAAACCATGTGTGAGTAAAAAATCAGCCACACCTGTCAACATGGTTTGTCAGTTAAACTGTAATGAAATCTGAATGATTTGAGGTCTTGGCCTGAAAGAAAAAGTCCCAAAATGTCCTCTTTTTAATTTCTAACCACTTACAAGAAAAGGAAAAGGATTACCCAGCAGTGAGCTGTTGTTTTTAATGTTTGAAACGCAAATTGGAATTTTGTTTGGGTCATCATTTACATCTAAAGGGTTGGCACAAGAGTCAGTGACGCTGACGGTGGCACAAGTTCTGTTTGCCATAAGGTTTTAAACCCAGTGACCAAAACTCTGTCAAAGAAAGTGGGTCAGTTAAACAGTGGAATACTGGCATAGAATAAATTAAAAAGGGGTTAAACGAAATTTGATGTTAGCTACTTCTTGGAAAATAAAACATACGGTCTCCCATCAATCAAAAATCGTCTCGTATATGGAGGACAGGACACAAGGGTGACACAAGGGTGTCCTATTGTGTGTTTTGGTGCTTTTGTGTCATTAGGTGGTTTAGATTTGCCCAGCAGGGAGAAGCTGTTGCTATCAGTGAGTGCTGCAGTATGTTATCATGGAACAATAGTCAGGTTTCATCAAAAGGCAGTTCTGACTGTCACTCACCTGACTGGCCACATGACCAACCAGCTGTTTCTGGTCCTGGAGAACAAACAAGGCTCATAATCACGGGCATTTCAGAATTAACTCCGCATTCTCAAATGAAAATAATTTCCAAAGAACTCAGGTATCCAGTTTTCTTCCTTATGTGTGCCTGGTGCATGGACTGGGATATATTGCATTCTATAAAATATACTGAATGGAGTTAGACTTCTATAAGATGACTATAATTACTGAATGTGTTGACATCAGTGAAAATATTAACTGACAGTGTTATCATGTACATTTGATGAAACGCATTGGGACTTACAGGGATTGTACCAGATCTTTCGTAGCATACGCTACCGAGGGTTTCAGCAACTGAACTGAAAGAGAGGGGTTTAATCATAGATCTAACCCAATATCCTTGACATTGATGAATGGCAGGCTTTGGGGAATTAACCCAAGACCTGCTGACCCACAGCACACACAAACACACTCATAACTCCCTTCTGTCCTAATCTCCTATGCTGCTCCCCCACCCCAAAAGCCAGAGCTTGCCTTTGATCAACACACATTGTCAGGCACACTGGGTGACCTGTGTGTGTATGGGAGAGAGAGAGCCTGAAGATTGTTAAGGATGGGAGGTCCTAACCTGAAGTGCCGGATATTGTTCCACTACTTCCTGCCCTCTAAGCCCTGACCCAGAGAACTGCAGCCAAAGAGCCTTTTGTTTAGCTGACCCTCAACCTCTCCTCCGTCCCTCCCTGTCTCCCTTTCCTCCTTCTTCTTTCTTCTGTGCCTTTTTCCCCCACTCTCCTTGAACCTCAAACATACACTAATGCCAAAGTCTTGGAATTGATCATCAAAGAGACCACCAAAGCACATACTCATACAAACACTCTCACGTGCATTCTTGCTATGTTGCCATGACAGCAGAGATCCCTGATACCATGCTTTGAACCTCAGTACAAATAGGTCATTCCCACCTTTAGGGGTCCACATGGACAGATTGTTTGTGACTCTATGAAGGTTTCCTCAAAAGGTTAATGTATGGTTAGGGGCATTAACTCCTGCAGAGAACTGCATGGATGCACTTTCAGTCACAACAGAGCCCTTGCTTGCGTTTTCACTCAGAAATCCGGTCAGTTTGAGTGTCACCCTTTGACTAGAGTGAAGGATTGAACTGGAAAACTAAAAACCATGGTGGGAGGAGAAAGAGATCACTCAGTTACATTTAGTGCTTTAATCAGTTGAGTTAGCATTAAACTGATCTATGATTTTTGTTTATGAAATACCAAAAAGGAGACTAAATTAATGCCCCTGAAGTAAATGAAAGTTGTGGTGATTTCACCCTCCACTGCTTCCAAAGACTAAAACCACATTCCATCTGCAAACCAAGCACTAATACACATGCTACCACATGTGACTGAGCTCTAAAATGTGCAAGGGCGCATAGCTCACTGTGGAAGAAAGTCAGTGTTCTCAGGCAACTCCAGGTGTGTAGAAATGGTGCATAGAAAAATGTTTGTACAAAACTAAACACATACTCACAAATGCATGCGTTGCAACTATCACTGGTCTTTCAAGATTTCATCAAGTCCACTTAAGTAAGCATTGTTGTCATTGCTCTTCAAGTTATTTTAGGTAACCGGGTGCCGTCAGAGACGAAGACAGGGACGCATTTACATGTAGCTTGACTGGTTATGTCAAGAAGTATGACGTGTCTTCTGTATTTCAGACTGAGAGGATAGTAATGGGTCGTGTAACACGAATGTTGAGTGATCCTCAGCCATGATGAGGAAAGGCTCAATAGAAATTCCTAATGCCAGGGAAGCAGGGAAGGAAGCACAGCAGTGGGTCACAGCATCTGTGTTCCCTGGGGGCCATTAACATCTCACTCAAGTGTTTTAGTTGGCTAGTTACATCCTCTTTTTTTCCAGTTTCTCTCTAGAAAGTAGATTTTGGTCATGAGGATGATGTGATGGCACTGATCAGCTGGTTTCCTCAAAAAGAAACAGAAATGTTGTGTCCTGGCTTTCAAGACACCATTACCACCTACTGTTACAATTTTGTGTTTCATGAAACCACACATCAACCCGGGGTCATGTCAACCGTTTAAATAGTTAATTCCACGCATTAAACATTGCAGTTACACAGTACAGCCTTAAAATGGTCACTTCATAACTTCTTTCTACACCCATGTAACACAATTCTTTTCAAAAATCCTCTCACTTTTCTTCTAAAATCACTAATAATCACTCATTTCAACAGTTAGGCTCGGGAGAAAGTATGTAGGTATGGTTGATATATATTTTAGCATAACTGAGATGAGTGTAGGATTAAATGAAAGCATCTTTAAAAGATCCACACAAAATATAGTGAGATCTCACAACCCTTTTGAGAGACCACAGACATTTCTTTTTTTTTTTTTTAAACCCACTTTTTGTCATATCTGAATAAGTTGTAGGGCTCATATAAAGACTGCATAGTTCAAGGTACAACAAAGAGAAATTGAAAGTCTTCTGACATGTCCCCTCCCCTCTTTTGTGTCCAAATATGGGCTTATTTGCTGTTTGACGAGGCATGTGCTTGCTGAAGCTTTTGCCAAGAAAGAATGAGATTATACGTATCCAAGCAGGACAATTTGCTCCACTGCACCAAAAAATAAGAAAGAAAGAAAAATGCTTAGGAAAGACTTGAGCACAGTGACAAAGAGAACCAGTCACTGACCCAACACCCAAATCCTGCAAATCTCAATCCAGCAATCCCTCCCCTCCTCGTCAGCTGTGCTTCCTGTTTTGGTTGCCTACATGCATATGTGATAAAGTATGCAGGGACAAAAGCTTCCTTATAATATTATTTCAGTGACTTCTGTCATTAAATTTGAATTATTCTTTAGTTGTATCCGAACGAAATAGCAAAAGACATAGATTTATTTTGCTATTATTTTGTATGGGATCGGTATGGTTCATGCAGGTTGCAGATAGATCAGCAGTGACATGACATTTCTCTCATACAGGCTTCTTTTCGCTTTCCATCTAGCTGTTTGAAAGCAGATACAGATATGGTTCACACTGTATCTTATACAAAGCAGATGCTTGGATTTTTCCATTAAGTAAACTAGTGACGAGAAACTGTATGACTTAGACTGCACTCAACCAGGACAAGGCATGTATATAAGGGGGTATGATTAGCTCAACTTTGATATCATGATGACTTAGCTCTATTTTAGATCGTCTGTGTTGGTTTCATTAAGAGAATGGAAAGCAAAATTGTACACGTCTTTTTAGCCCATTATCAGGCTCAACTTGAAGGTTGCTCATTATTGATTTTCCCGTATTCATTAAGTCATTGCACACAGAGCAGGACCGCCTTTATTTTTCATCTGCCACATGAGAAAAGGTCACGACAGAGAACAAATGCTGCATAAAACACTCACAAAGCCGTTTCAATTTAACGTAATTGTTTCAGTTGAGTTATTGGAGGGTAAACATAGCTGGCACATTAGTCATGAAAAGTACAAAGTCACTCAGATTGCTTTCTGTCATACTAATACAGCTGAGCAAAGATTTTGAAGCTGCTCCTATCTTTAACTTACTTCACAATAGTCACATTTGTACTGAACAGTTTCACTTGCTCACTCAGGGTTTTAAACAAAAGGGAACTCCCTGATGGGCAATATACCATTAAGGGATGTTTCTCTGTTGGTTGTGTTAGCAGATAGGAAGGTTGACTCGCCATCCTTTTGTTGCTCTGTGTTTTGCTGAGGTTCTCCGGGGCTAATGTTAAGAAATGTCTCCCATATGAGTGACTTTTCTAACAGTAGTTAATTCTGCACTTCCTTCCTTTGAAGCACACTCAGCACAGCTACTTCATATATAGTTTCCATCATGCAAGGAAAGATTCTAGTCAAAATTAATAGTCAAAAAAGGTTACGATCAGCTCCAAAAAGAAAGCGAACAGCCTCCTGGAGTAGTAAGAAATATGAAAAATATATTTTATCAGAAAACCCTAAAATATCCACAGATATCATATTCATCTACCATACCCCAACCAACAAATAGGTTTTAAAGAAATGGGGAAATTTAATTTGCAACAAATAATTTAATTTATCGTCTGAGATTGAATCAGCATTATCATAAATGTGTTATCAACATAATATCGATTTAAATATGATTAATATTGTCAGAGTCAGTTAATTTGTTGTCTCATCAATAATGCTGTATTACTATTACCTCCTTCCATCAAAGAATGATAACAATACTTCATTTTCTGGCATCCAGCACATTTATCTTAATTCATTTCATGCCATTAGTACTACAGTTTGTTTTATTAAACAAAACCGAGTCAAAAGCAAGTATCCTATTACACTACA
The DNA here is from genome assembly GCA_907169785.1 of Menidia menidia. Lineage (NCBI taxonomy): Eukaryota > Metazoa > Chordata > Actinopteri > Atheriniformes > Atherinopsidae > Menidia > Menidia menidia. Next base: position 12,059,738 of record CAJRST010037777.1, on the reverse strand, counting down.
TAGATAACATATAAGAGGAACAAGACCTGCCCCAAAGTGAAATGATATATTCAGCATTTAAGCTTTAAACATTATGATAGAGAAATTGTGGACATTTTTACAAACATGTGGGCTCATAAACATAAATAAAAAGATTTTTCAGGCATCTGAGAAAGAGACGAGTTTCCCCTCCATAGACCTTAATTTTGAGTTGTGTCCACTGACTGACGACAGGTCTGTCATTTAAAGGAGTTATTTCCATATACTCCATTCACTTTGCTCCAAAATCTAAGCAATGTTGGTTAGTGACAAAGGAGGAATGTAAAACTTCTTGAGATAATACTAAACAAGCAGTAACTCAATAATGATGAAGTGCTAGTCATTTCATAGATTTATTTTATGAAAACAAGTTATATGGTACACACTTGACAGAGGGATCTGTCTGTAATGATGATAACTGAGACTCTCTTCTGCTAACAGCACTCCATAAAAAACGTTTTCTTTGTTTCCATGGAACTCGTTCTGTGACCAAGTCAGGTGTATGAATGCTGCAGGCTGGTCATTGATTTGCCTACAACAATGGTGCAGGCATTCGATCAGATAAGGCTGGAACACGCCACCTTGACCCTGTCACTTTATAGAATCGGGTTATTGTCTGTTTTATTTGGCATCATTGGTTTAAAAAAACAGTCCCGGGTTCTTGTTCCTGTTTCTGATAAAATTCTGCTCACAGCTCTGACCTTTCACCTCCTTTTCAAGGAAGCAAGTTCCCACACATGCCCACATGGAGCAGTTTAGCTCCAGTACAAGTATCCCCGCCTGAGAATATACCTGTATATAAGTGTGTGTGGTTTTCAATTATCATTATTGTTATGCCCCAGTATGTTGTAGTACATTCTGTTCTATTCTATCTCTAAAGCTGTAAGTGTTTTGTCATTTTTCGTTAGGTTACGACCTCTTGGATGTTTTAATTAGTGTACTCTTCCCACATGTATTAAAGGCTCATCCCAGTACTTGTTGTTTTGTGTGGTGAGATCATGCTGCGAGTTTTGTCAGAGCCAGAGTTGGCAAGTATATCCCTATTTTAGAGGGCGTCCTCAGAGACGAGTCAAAACTTGAACAATAAGACATCGTTATGCATGTCAGTCAGATAGGAATTCTTGCGTTTCATTGGTATGCAGCAGAGTAATTATTCTCATTTACGTCAGCAGTCAAGGGTTTTATGCTCCAAGGGTGCAATTTCCCGTTCATTAGATCTTATTGCAACTGCTTTGACATCATCACTGTTTTTGAAAAAGAAGTTTCATATGCATTTGATCTCCAACCCCTTGAACCACTACCTGTGGCCTGTGAGGGCAATCGCCTTGAGAAATCACTGACTTTGGAGAAAAGATTTTCCTCTTGGCACCAAAGTTTAGGGGGTTCAGAACTGGGGAAGCAAAAAAAAAAGTATGTCCATCTAAACACTGTTGAAAAGGATGTCAATGAATAATCCATCATTCAAGGAACCTGTGCCACAATGTCTAAAACACTAATCAAATGAGTTTTTTGTTTTCCTGCTACTTCTCAGTCTTGTTTGTGTATTAAGCTGCAATGCAACTGACAACTTACCACACCTGGAATGTGAAACAAGAACCCCTGAATTGCAACTGTTTATTCTTTGAAAAATTCCGCCTCCTAAAACAGTCCAGCCCTCCTCAAATATCCACCATTGAGAAACTAGAAACTGTTTGGTTGAGCAGGCTCAATCGACGAAACTGATGACGGAAGGCAGTGCAGCATAGCAGGTTCCTAAAAACCAACTTCTGGTAAAACAGGCACGGGAGAGAAGCTGACTCAACTCACAGTCAGTAAGTGAAAAGCTCTCACAATGAAATGTGACATATCAGCAGCACAAAATGTCAGTCCATCAAAAATACTTCATGCTTGATAAATAGCAGAAGGGAATAAGGAAATGAAAACATGACCACTAATAACAGGTTGATTAATTCTGTGTCATTGATGTAAAATTCTCCTCTTTACAAGAATTGTTACAACAGAAGAGAAAACTGCCCTCAAACAGACTTAAAACATGTGAGAAAACAGGTTCTGTGCATGACCAAATGGTCTGGTGATACAGAGACAGAGTTGTGGAACTCAAGCCAAAGTTCACGTTTCTTATCCTTGTATTATCCTCTCATGCAAATATGACTATCCTTATTTATTTCTAATATATTCTGTTTCACTCAACCAGATTTAGACAATCCGGACAAAGATGTCAGCCATGTGCACTCCCACTGCGTCCCGGAACTCCACGTTCACTTTGTGCTGATCAGCGTTGATGTGTGGACTAAAGAGCTTCCTCCTCACTGAGTGAACACCCGTTTCACCCAGACTGAGCCAGTCCAAATTGGCGCATTCTTCCACAAAGTGTGAGTCCACGATGACGTGTATCTGCACACTGAGAGAGAAGCGTCTACACTTTTTGTGCTCACTGTTCCTCGTGGTAACAAGATCCGCACATTTGATTTTGTTTTCATTAACCATTTGATTTATTCTTACTTCATGCTATTTTATGTGTGATGCCACCGACTTTGTTTTTGTTGGACTACTTTCGGTTCTGGTATGAGCGCCCCAGAGCGCCTCCACACCCCCGTGCAGCTTCTTTCCGTCACCACCAGACGACTATCTCTCTCTCTCTCTCTTTCTCTCTCTCTCTCCATATCTCTCCCTCTCCCCCCCCCCCCCTCCCGGTCGAAGCGAAGCCCCGCCCCCGGGGCCTGGCAGTGCGCAGCCGGGAGGCAGGCAGAGCGTTCCACGGCACAGCTGCGCACTGTTCTTTGTCGTTTCGGGCTCCAGAGCGCCTGCTTGTCCTGTACGCGGATACAAAGAGTGGCACCTACAGTATGAGATAAAGAAAAAGAGCATGAGAGCGGCGGGGGGTGCAGCGGGACACGAGCAGCCTCACCGGAACCCTGTGTGTTCCAGCCACGGATTCTAAGCCGCTTTCTCCTTTACTGGACACGGAGCGTCGCCGATGTACACACTGGATATCACCCACCAAAGAGTGTCGAGACCAGGGGGAGAAGGGTGGACTCTATCTCGCAGGTAGGAATCTGTTGTTTCGGCGTCGGACAAACAACGGTTAACGGAGGCATTTGTTTTATTTATTATCTTGTTTGTTGGGGTTTTTTTTGTTTTGTTAGTCGACTGTGGGAACGACCAGCCTGCGGGCTCAATGCGGTGACTCGGTTAAAAAAAAAAAAGCAACGTTTTCGGGCTACGGGGGGGAAGGCCGCGGTTTGGCGCCCTTTCTCCGTGGGAAGCGGGGGGGGGGTGGGGGGGGGGGGATGTGGAAAGCCGAGCCCCGGGAAGCCCGGGTCGCCTTGTCTCATCACTCCGCTGCAGTGCTGCCCTTAGAGCCTCGGTGTGTTCGTGTGTGTGTGTGTGTGTGTGTGTGAGTCAGCTGTAGCCTACGTGCAAACTTGCTCGGGCAGCAGCATAAGCGGCACGTAGACGGCAGGGGCCGCGTATCGGACTCCCGTGATCAAAATATAGTCCCCGGGGAGAGTGGGGGTTTTGTTACACTCGTGATTTTATCGCTCTTCTGTGGATACGCAGCTGTAATTGCATGCATGACGTTAGACCAAAGACACCGGAGCAAAAAAAAAAGAAAAGAAAAGAGAGACAGAAAAAAAAAGAAAAGACAATGTGCAATGACATGTCCCCGGTTAACGTGATTAATCTGCGGCTCTAGTTCCCTGAAGCAGGATTAGGTCATATTTTTCCGCTTCAGTTGGCTCTTTCCTGCTTCCGAAACGAGAATCGGTGTAACAGGCTGTTCCTGTAATGTTCCTACAAGTATTCCCGGGTCCCTGCGTGTCTGCCACTGCGGCGGTGTCCGCGTTACGTGCGCAGGGTCATCCCGGGATCAGAGCACTTTACGGCTTGGCTTGGCTCGGCTTGGCTCGGCTGGGTGGGGGGGTGGTTTCGTTTCAGAAAACACACGGCGCAGGTTTTCCTTTCCAGGAAAGGAAAGGAGCGTTTTCACGCTCAGCGAGCGGCGCGGTGGTTGACCGGAGCGGCGCGTTAATCTTCGTTTTACGCGCCGGGATGACTTCACCGTGGAAACCGAGATTACAGGATTATAGCTCTTATCTTTGGTGACTACTTCTTTCTCTTGTCTTTCTCTTTCCTTAAGGACTGTCGGGGTATAGGAGGAGGTTATGGATAAAACTTTGCACATTCTCCAGAAGCCCGCGACCGGCGTGCCCCTGGATGTGAGTCTGAACATGGACCAAGGGGAAGACTTCGCGGAGCAGCAGATCGAAGGGATGCCGGACAAAATCCCTTTGGTGAAACCTTATTTCAAAAAGAAACAGAGGAAAATAGATGCCAAATGCCTCCATCGCGCCCTGGAGGACCCCATACTGACCACCCTGCTGAGCACGGACGCGCTGGTCTCAGGGGACGGGGTCTTCGTTCCCCGGAACCAGCCGAGCCGGACTCCGGGCAGCCTGTGCGCGGCGGCCGTGGTGAAGCAGAGCTGCGTGGGCCAGGTGTGCCTCAAAGACCCGGGGGCCGCCGACGAGGCCACGGCCGCGGCCGGGGTCGCGGGCCTGATGAGCCGGGACGTGGATGTGGAAATAGCCGATACTACTGAGGAGCTGGAAGAGACGGAACGATCCAAAATCCCCGATTCTACCCCCGACTGCTTTCAGCTGAAACCCAGCCTGAGGGCGTCGGGTAGCACAGAGACAGTAGGGCCCCCCGGCAGGGATATACCTCCCATTGTCGCCCCCCAGGTCTCCCACCAGGAGGGGGCCATCAAAAGCAAAGACTTCTTAACCTCCGGGGCTAGCAATCTTCCAGTCAAAGACTGCCCTGGACTCCAGGACCCCCATTCCCTGCTCCTGCAGCCTGACAAAGGAGTGCTATTTCAGGATAAAAGTGAAGAGGCCTCCCTGGACCTGGTGTTCGAGCTGCTCACTCAGCTCCAGTATCACACACACCAGTCGGACTCGGTGGACATCTGTGTGGATTTCCTCCAGGGCCAGTGTGTCTATGGCAGCGACTGTGCCCACCACCACACCGTCCTGCCGTACCACTGGCAGATCCGCCGGAGCAGCAGTCAGACATGGCAGAGCGTATCCGACGACTCCCAGGAACAGCTGGAGAGACTCTATTGCAACCCTGACAATGACAGAGTCAGGCTCAAGTTTCAGTAAGTAGCTCATCTATGGTGTGTACTTCAACATGTAGACCGTATTATCCCGTGTACAAAGGCATGCCCTGTGGTTGGAGACATGATCCATCTGTGGGGGCACACAATGAGAGGGCATTTCTGATTTTGATCTGCACCATTTGTGCCAGTGAGTAAGGAGGCGAGTCATTCTCACTTCAGTTAGTTGGGAACATGAACTGAAACCACAATTTATGAACTTGTTTACAAGCCGTAAGTCAAACGTGGACTGAAGATCAATTTCATTATCTCAAAAGAAGACGATAAATAAAAGTCGGATCAAATCGTTTTGCTGATCAAAAGACATGATTAATTAAAGGGAAGTATGCTGTTTTGCCGTTCCCACTGCAAATTTACTCCTGACAGGTAAATTGAGAGGCATTTGTAACATGGCAACAACGGCGTCAGTAAGCTGAGATGCTGCCTGTGAATGATCAGCCACTTCTAGTTTGGAGTTTTGGAAACTGTAGACCTCAGCCTGACTTCCCTCTTTGGTTTCACCACCGGTGACAAACTGAAAGCGCGGTTCAACAGCTGTTCTCTGCTCGGTGATAGTGAATCAGCTTGTATTATTAGTGTCAGTGTTGTATGCACGTGTGAACAGTGCCTCTGTTTTTAATGTGTTTTTCAACCGTAGTTTTTTCTTTTTTTTTTGTTTTGTTTGCTATCGTGCCCTGGCACTCCGTCTCTCAGGCCTGATACCTGCTATCTGCTTCCTGTATTTCCCTGCCTGCAAACCCAGCTGCGTGATTGGCTGTGGCTCCACTCACAGCATGATATACAGCCCTCATGACGGAGAGCTGTGAACTTCTCTGACCCTCGGCTGAGTCGTCTGGTCAGAGACGCAGGCAGCCTTGGCAGGCCCCCCCTCCCCTCTATCTTGGTCTTAAACATGCACATTATAGAGTGCATCTGTGCGTGCACGCTAGCAGTTTGGCACACAGAAGTTTGCACGAACAGGCTGTACGGGGGAAACTAAGTGCTCATACACACGCCTTTTAGGAGACAGATAAACCTCCCTTTCACTATTCACACCCAGTAGATACACACACACACACTCATGCACACCCTTGGCAAGCCCCAGTGGGGTGACATAAAGGAGTGTGTGATGCGTCCTGTGAAACTGTGCCATATGCGAGCACATTTATACATGAGCACTCGAGCATAATGGGTACACTCTCCCTAACTTTTGTGACCCTATTCTGAACACGGGTTGCTTTATATTCTCTTTATCCACCCGTTTGAATTCATTTCTTAAAATGTATTTATCTCCGCTATTTATTTTAGTCACATTATTCACTGAACTAGGTAAATGCTCTGGTTTGTGTTGACACAGTGAACTGACGCGGCACTGTGCGCTGTGTCATTACGCTCTCCCTCCCCCAGCTAGATTTACACCCCCGCCAATCGCATCTGATACCTCAAAGCAGTGTGTGTGTGACACTGTTTATGCCCAAAACACACACGTTGGCTTGCACGTGAACTCAGAGATTTGTTTGTGCGTCGGACCTGACGGCTGGTGTATAGCGCTGAAACTATGCAAAGTGCATATTGCCTCACAAACAGGATATGCACCTGGCGGAGTCAGCCCAGAGTTTTCAGAGGCCTTTTGAGCGGGTTACACTCTCTCACAGTCAGACAGGACCGTTGGGCTCACTGCACTGAAACTCCATTAGAAACTAGAATTTCCAGGAAAACTTTGCCAGCAGATTTAACACCTCGGTTGTCTCTTAAAAGACTGTAATGATTCTCTTCCTTTGCACCTACTCACTGTTGTATGGTAACCAGTGTTTTTGCACCTGGCTATCAGACGGCATATTTGTGATATTCTTTGTTTTGAAATGGATTTAGTTATTGAAACACTTTTAGTTTCCATGATGGCTGAACTGTTGTATTCCCATATTTCTAAATGGGTAGATGGGTAGATTCTGTAATATGCTGAGGATGAACTGTTGATGATTGATTTCAGGCTCTCTGAGCCTAATGCACCACAGATCGGTGACACACAAACAAAAAGACACAGTCACTGACACTGTGTTCTGATTTTCGGAGTTCAGTTCTGCCCCAGAAAGCTTTGTGTCATGCTGGGTTTGTGTGTGAGAGCTCCTTTGATACTTGTCCTTAGAAACACAGACCAGTCTGTCTTTTCATGTGCACAAGACCACAAGCGCAGCACCAAAGGATCACCGTGGTTACTCCAGCCAAATGATAACATTGTTAGCGTTATAAGGAGCAGCTGATGACTTTAAAAGCTCGGCTGTCGATATGGCAACAGCTGCCTGTTTCGCCTTTTCCTGCTTGTGCGCAGCAGGAGAGAAGTGGACGGACAAAAAAAAAACAAATAGACGCTTTTGTGTCCCTGCATCTGATTAGTTTCAGTGCTATAGTACTGCTATATGCCCCTCGTTTTTAACTGTCTGTGTTTTATGGGTCTCTCCCATGTGTGCATGATCCATACCAAAGGGTTCATCCTGTCCATATGATAAGCGGGAGTGGAAGTCTGACTAATCCATGTTAGTCATGAACACAGCAGGAAGAAGGAATGTTCCAGTCATCGGTTCTAAAAGTTATGCAGTAATAATCCCCGTCTATGCACTTGCTCGTTAACAGGCTGCATTGTACTGTATGTGTGTGTGTGTGTGTGTGTGTGTGTGTGTGAGATAGAAAGAGGGAGGCACGAAAATCTGAAGTAACATCCATTTGATTTCCTCTTAGCCGATTGGAGTGTTGCGTGACCAGTTTTATTTACAGGAAAGCAGAAATTGTCAGCCGCATCTCTCATAATTAAGCCAATTTCCTGTAATATGTACATAAGGCTTGGAAAACATGTGGTTTAATTCACAGCCACAAAGAAGAACAATTTTCTCACGTGTGTGTGTGTGTATGTCAGAGAGAGCTCTGGAGACAGATTCTTTTGTCAGCCATGCGATAAAAGCCTTGCTTGTCATTAACTGACATAAAGAGTCACTGAACACTGAAGGGCAGAGCGACCTGACACCAAGGTGTGTCTTTGTGTTTATATCATAGGGGATTCCGTGTTACCTCGTTACCTCCAATAAAATAACAAGAAAACAAAAATCAAAGGATGGTGGTGTCTTAAGTGTGCGGGTTTGCAAGCGTGAGAATAGAGGCATCGTCAAGAATTACGGCTTAGATGTGTACAGTTTGAGTGTGTGTGTGTGTGTGTGTGTTTGTAGGGCAATAACGTGTCAGGCGCACCGTGTCATGAATCAGAAGGGCGAGGTCTGGGTCGCTCCGTCTCCTATTAGTCAGTCTCCATCTCTTTTTCCTTTTCCTCTCATTTTCACCTCACATGTCATTGTTGCTCTCTTGTATAAGTATTGCTCTTTTTGTTCCTCATATGTCTCTCAAGGCTGGAAGAGATAAGGAAATGTATCTGTTTATGCGTTGCCTGCACTCTCAGATCTTCTTCTCTGAGGTGACACTTATAATGCCAAACCCTGTTTTTCTTCTTCTTTTTTTTTTTAAATCCTCACATAATTCATGTTCTGTCTGGGTAGCTGTAACGCTTTCACAGGATGGGGTTAAAGAGTCGTGAGAGGACACCCTGAACTGCGAGCTTAATGATGTGGACAGAGTGAAACATTTCAGGACGTGCAGGAGACGGCAGATCCTGTTCTGTTTGTGTTGCTTTTGAGCTTTGTGTCAGAGAAAAAGAAAATAACTAAAAAAAGAGCAGAATCAGAGTGTCTAACTTGAGAGGGAGAACATGACACAGCCCATGACATCAATGCGGTAGTGTGTGTGAGCAAAGAAGCCCGCGTCAGCAGATTTGGTTGACTGACTGACTTATCTAGGCGTGACTGGTTAAAGATTGCGTGTGTGTACATGAATTTTTTCAAAGAATGTGTGCATGTGTGCGTGCGTACAAAAGTGAATACTCCTTTTTTTTTTTTTAGTTGGTGACGTTCACAGTGGCATAGCTGATTATGGAATGCGGGTGCATGTGCTGCCGTGAGAAAGTTTCTGTCTGTCTTCAGGGAGGAGTAAAGGCCACTTAGACAGTGCAGTGTTGTGTTTTTGCCCTATTACAATAGTCATTTGCTTGTTTTTTGTTTGCCCCCCCCCCCTCCCCGACAACGTGGGCGCGCTCACGTGTCCTTCCAACTTTGACCGCCGTCGAATCGGAAGCAATAAATTTCCATGCGTTTAATTTAACTCATGGAATTCTATTTTTAGAAAATGGGCGATGTGGGACACAGGACTGTGTGTTTGGTTCCAGAGACCAGTCATTGTCTAATTGTGTGCGAGCAAAAGAGGTAATGACACACGGATAATCAGCGAGGTGGAGAGGCTGCTTGTAAATGTGACAAAGTTCACCAAACTTCCTCATAATAAAACCTGAATGTTTGTGTATGCATCATAGGTCAGGGATGAATTCACACGCGCACATTCTGAATATCTTGTCCTCATAACATACCGCTGCTGGCAGAAGCTGTTCTGCCCAGAGAGAGGGGGGGGACGGGGACCGTGCAGGTGCATGGCCAGCACATTCTTCCTCTCATGCTAAAAAACAAAGAACAGAGATGTGCTTTCAAATATTAAAAGAAGAAGAAGAAAGAAGCAGTGAAAAAGGGAACAGAGTAGAGACGTGACACAACAAAGTGAGGAACAGTTCTGAGAACAAAGTGAGTCGAAGAGAACAAGTTGACCAGAGGTGAAGCAGAAGATGTGCTTTTTGCCCACTTATGTTTGTGCTATATATTTTCAGTCTCCTTCTCGATCACTTCTCTTTTCCTCTTTTCCCCTGATATCCTGTATATAAATCAAGCCTTTCTGGGTTACTTGACAACATTTCCGAGACAGAGCAGGAAAAGGCCTGAACATGTGTGTTATCTACTTGCCTCCTGGTTCTGGTAATCTGGTGATCTGTTAGTCAGTGAGTCCCTCCTCACTTACTGTTTTGTTTCTGCACGTGCTCAGTAAATGGCCCTCTATGTTGCTTCCTCTTTCAGAAAGGCAGTGACATTATGACTTAGCAGAATCCCACACTTTAAATATAGAGTGTGTAACTACTATTTATATCAGTGTATTGGCAGGGTTTTGGAAAATGACTCAGGGTGACTTATTATCACCTTCCTGACTGAAACTAATGCGTGTTGTGACCTCAGTGACCAGTAATTACACTTCGTGGAAATAAAAACCAAGTTCTTGTTTGCTGCTCTATAACATGCAGTTTCCCTGATTCAGGTGGTAGAATTAATAAGGAGCGTTAGACTGCTGGATGGAAAACATGTAAACACTGGAATGTTGCTTTATTTACTATAAACCTGAGACACACATATACTCACGCACGCACACAAACCCCAGACAAACACATTTGTGATGTCTGGGGGTTTGAAAAAACTTTCCAGATTTTTAAAAAAAAATCCAAAATGTCAGTGGTAACATCGAGCCGTATGACGGTTTCTGCTGTGCGTTCTCACGCAGTGAGCGTTTTACAAAGACTATTTGGTGCTATTTGGTACATGGATGTAATGTGAGTGTTTGTCTGCACGCCTTCAACGCCATTGCTTGCCAGCGTACGATGCCTGCATTTATGTAAGTGTTCTGTCTGACCCAGAAAGGATTTCCCGGAGGCCTTATGAGAATTAATCTGGTCGGACTGATGCACAATGGCAGGGTTTTGACCCACACGTGTTAAGACAGTGAGGGGTTAGGGGACCTTGTATGTGCATGATAAGATTATATTTTTCGGTTTTATTTACTCAGCAGATGGTGACTCTTTTGTGTGCTGAGTGATCAGTAACACTAGTTGAAAGTCCCGCAGAATATACGGCAGCGGCAAACACACAGCAAGCAAGTGAACACACGGTTGTCTGATTGTTGTGAGCAGCTGTTGTGTCCTCTTCTTAAAGTGGATGAATAGCCCATTTGATGGATGTTTTTTTTATCTCATATCAGAACGTGGCGGCTTTTGATTTGGTTTCAGCTTTCCTGTTTTTTTGGGTTATGTCTCATTTCCTATCATTCTCCAGCTCATATGTTGCATGCCAGTTGGGTTTTTGACACAGTAATCCTGTGTGACTCACTTTGTTTGAGCAACTGGAGGTCTCGCTCCGGGGCACATGGGTTGAATTAAGGTTCCATCAGCAGCCACATGTTTGGTCACACGGCTGCTGATTGAAATATAAATTGCGGCCATTTAACAACAAGGTCACCGTCCCACTGCTGCGTGTGAGCTGACTGCTTTCCTTTTTTCTTTTTTTTTTTTTTCATTGGCTGATTGGCACGCTTAGTTCAACGGGTGTTAACTTTGTCTTTCAGGGGCCGAGTGTTTGCCCTCGACTTTGGGACGATGCGAGTGTGTGACCTCGAGTTTGACTGCGTCCGGCGGCTGACCACTCCCCCCAGCCCTCTGCCCATGCCTGCGGCAAACCAGAACCCCACCCCCAGCTGTCACACGGTGTGGAAATACTACTGCAGAGACAACTTTGGCTGGAGGGAGTACTCTGAGGTGAGCCACTCACTGCCTGTGTTTGTTTTCTTACACGCTCTGTGAACATAAGGCCAGACACATTAACTTTGCCCACACCAATCAATTTTGTAGCTACTGAGATTGAATCGATTTTCACACACACACACACAGAGTGAATGAACACAGTCTGATCCCCCTTTGGGACATAGCTGTGTCCGCTTTTTGCAGTTCTTTCCAACAAAACTGTAATAATGCGGTCTTTTACACCCAACTGTGAGACTCGGTCTCCTGACAGCACTTGAGCCTCGTGTTGTTCGATAAGTGACCACGGTTCAATGGCTTTCGGTTCCTTCTCCTTTTGAAGAATGAAAATTCACATGTGCGGAAAATGAAACCAAGCAGTCTTAACTTCTTTGACTCTCCACCAACTCTACTTTTATTCCCGCCCCTCACAGCCGGTGGTAAAGCTCATAGAGGAGGCGAACTCGAGGGGTCTCAAGGAGGTGCGATTCATTACGCTGCAGAACCAGTATATCCTCAACATCAGAGAGGGCTTCCAGCAGAACGCCGTCTTTGGATTCAGGCGCCAGATCAAGAAGCGGCCTATGTTTATGTCGTCTGTGATGCTCACGCCATATTTACAGTAAGTGCACAACTATGACCAAAATACCTGTATATCTAAAGAATTCTATCAGATTCTGTTGAGTGCTCACATTTAAGTAAAGCCTTCTCAAGCCCAAGATTTTGCAATTATTTCATACCTAAAGATAAATGGAATTCCTTTTTTATTTCTTCTCACTCTCTGAAGAAACTAGAAACCTGAACTCAAAGGAAGGAATAGCATTGCTAAATGCTAAATGACAGAAAGCTTCCATTAGTTATTGTAAATGGCTTATTTGATGCTTATCAAATACTGGAAAATGTACCTTGCGTTTTGTGTTGATGCATCATGTCCATCAGCTCAGAGTGAAGGAGAAAAACCCTTCTTATATGGGGAAAATGGGTTAAACCGCAGAACACCACGTTAGGTTTTACCTAGCTGCTTATCCCTGGTGACTGGAAAGTACTACTTTTTTTGCCATTGTCATTATGAACAGGTCAGTTTCTGTAGAAACCACTTGAATAATGAACTAAACAACAAGCTTCCTTTCAAACCTAGCAGCTTCAAAGCTATTTTGATGCTATGAATATTTTTTTCTGTACAGTTAACCTTGATGCACAATAGCAAAGCCCTTTGATAGGTATTGGGAGTTAGAATTGATGCTAATTAACATTTAGGGGGAGTGGTATGCCCTCCATTTAGAGGTCAATCACTTAATTGATCGTCTCTCTCAGCCTCTGCTTTCCTTAGTGCTCTCTGTCAGAGGACTGACATGATTTCCCTCTCAGACCCCAGAATAGTGTAGGTAAAAGGCTATTTTACATAAAGTGCCTGGTAACACTGCTGTGTAACTCGCACACAAAGCTGGCTGTGTAACACGTCTGGTACACTGTCCCCTCATGGCTCTCAGAGTGTCCTCATTTAGTGTGCAGGTACCCAATACCAACGTCACAGTCAGGTCTGAACACCAAACAAAGCCCTTCATCACCACTTCCATCTTTAATCCATTCCAGGGCTGGTGCGCATCGTTTGCCTGAGCTGAACTCAAATCTCATATTAACACTCATCGCAGCTCAGATTTTTTGGCAAGTCAAACTGAGTCACAGAGACACAGGAGTTGTCCCGCGCAGAACGACACGCGCCCGAACCAGACAGACGGAAAATTAGATAATGAGGCAAATGAAAACAGATGATACAGAAAACAAGAACGTGGTTAAAGAACAGCGAGTGGACAAACAAACAAAAATAGTCAGCGGTCTCAATGTCGGGAGCCCTCAGCTCAGAAATACCAATGGAGTTGCTCCCATATCCTCCTATTCCTGTCTTTATGGCACTGGTTTGCCTGGCGGCACTCACCTCAGTCTTATTTTTTTTAAACAAATGATACCAGATTGGAGGCCAGGGGAGTCATATCACCCCATTTGCAGATTTTTGTCATGTTTTTTTCACTTCCGTTGCCAAGCGGGCTGCTTTAGCTGTGTCCTGCCAGGTTGCTCGCGCAGATCAACTGCTAGAACGAGCTGTTCCTGCCCAGTCACGATCGCCAAGAGAAGACAAAACGGAGAGCAAGGGATGGAGGAAAGCAAGAGGAAAATCAGCTAAAGGAAGCGAGACACAGAGAGAGAATGAGGAAGAAAGGCAGCGAGTCAGACAGGAGCTATAGAAAGGAGAGCGGCCTAAATGGCTTCCAGACTAGGAGCTCTGCAGAGATGAGCCGGTGATTGAGAGAGTGTGAAACATTAGGAGCTGGAATTTGGATCGGGGGCTTGCTTGAGGGACTTCACGGATCATCTGTTAATTGCACGTGTGCTTGGATGAACCACTTCATCACAGTCACATAATGGGGACAAAGAGTCTAAACAAGGGAAAGCACTGAAATAGACTTTTGTTACATTTATTTTCTTGTGATGGAATGAGTGTAAGTCAGCGCAGTTTCCTCTCAAGTGACCAAAACAGCATGCGTATCAGGAACAATCTGTGCCAGGCTCAGAGGTTGAGGTCATTAGCTTGATTGGCACTCTCCCTCTCTCCCCTCCTCCCTTTCCCTCGCTCATCTCACCCTCTTGATGATGTTATTTTCAGCCTACACCCCCCCCTCCCCACACACACACACACATACACATACACTCCCCTGATATCTGTCCAAATCCTTCTCCTTTCCACTCTTTTTTTTACCCAACTCCATCATTCTCTTGTTATCTGTCCCCTTTCATTTCACACTTGTTTTCTGCTGCAGTCAGTCTGTGATCTCCTCAAAGCACACGGGAAATAGAGACATCGATTGCTTGGGGAGGGGGATCGAGACCGGACAGACAAGATAAGGGAGAGGGAGGGAAAAGAGATGAGAACAACTGTCATACTAACTCCGAGCCTCTTGATAACACACACACGTAGGCTTTCTTATGGTTGATAGAGCTAACAGCATTCATGCTTTCAGGGCGATAACTTGACAAGCAAACCACTGTTACAGGCTCAAATGCCAGACATGATAGTTTTTTCGTCACTTGTGTGACAGCTCTACAATTGGCATTTTATTCTCCCGTTCTCTCGTGGCCCCCCACCCACCCACCACCGACCCCCTCGGCTTTTTTTTGGCGTCCGGGCTTCATCTTGTGTGCTCCTGTTGTTTGGTTTGGTGGTTGCCCACACCCCTGGCTGTCACGGCTGACAGTGGGAGGAATAGGATTTTGAACGTGCAGACATGCGGATTCAGCGCAGCAATCGGTGGGTTTTGTTTCAGTGGTGATTTGAAACAAATGGGAATGTAGCTGTGAGGAAGGTGGAGGGATATGGTTTCAGATGGAAGTTTACATCCAGTCATCGCAGGCATGAGTGTCACGGAATTTTGGGGGCTTTCAGTAATTTCTTTGAACTGTTTTTTTTTCTGGGGAAGCCAGTCTTTCCCAGAAAAAAACAGTGGGAGGAGGGTCATCAGAGGCAGAATTCAGCCATGTCCATGATGACAAAGTTAACGGCTGAGCCTGTGCCATCCACAGGCTCTGAATAAACAGTGCTGTGAGAGCTGCTTCCACTGATCCCACGTAGGGATGGACAGCGTCTAATGAAAGAGCCCTGTATGTAAAGCTGAGATCAGATATACAGTGCCACAGTCAGAGTTACAAATTGTATCACAGAGCATGTCCCACTGAAACTGACCATCACTCCTGATCTGGGCTCCATTGGTTGGTTTGTTTAGACTCAGAGCGGGTCATATGACTGTATGTCAGTTTTTTTTCTTTGGTTGCATGACAGTTTCTTATGGCATGTCTTAAACTTTCCAGGAACATGTTTTTTAATTGACTCCTCCAAACAGTAAGTTCCTTTGTACAACCATGAAGCCACAAATACCAAATCTAATGCTTTGAATTTTTCCTTCTTTTCATGACACTTTAGGCACTTATTTCCAGTAAATCTTCTGACGTTTTCTGCCTTATTTATTTTCCTAGGACATTGGGCGGTCTCTCTTTAGCCCCTCTCCCCTCCTCATCCTCTTCGGCCTCTGCATCCATCGATGCCTCGGCGTCGCATCCCCTCTCACCAACAACCACCAACCCGCCCAGCCTTTTCCCAGAAACGTGGTTGCCAATGACGATGAGCCAGGACTTCCTGCGGGTGCCTGTTAGCCGCGAGGACCGCAGCTACAGGACGGTGTACAGCCTGTTCCACAAGACTGTGTCGGAGACCAAATTCAGGATCATTAAGATCCAGCGCGTGCAGAACGCCTTCCTGTGGGAGAAGTATAAGAGGTGAGAGCAGAAGCAGGACACCAGAAAAGATTACTTTTTTCATGCATCTTGGCATGGGAGTTTTTGTGTGTGTGCACTGTGTGTATGACTGATTCACATCTGAACATAACTGCCTCCTAATAATCACTGTCTGAGAAAGACACGATTTTTCAAGCCCTTTTTTCCCCTCGAGCAGAATCTAGTTAAAGACTTAAGACAGTAGTTCTTCAGTTCCATGTGCTGCTCCATGTTTAGATGAAATTATGAAACCAGGGTGGTGGAGAAGGAGTACCAGATGCCTGGGGTTGAGCCGAAGAATATGTGACACCAAGCTGTAGAAGAGTATGAGAGCGAATGATTAACAATGCAAGAGGGAGAAAATAAAAAAGTAAATGGGCCAAATGCAGCCAGCTGTGTGAGACTTCGTGAGAACAAGCCGCCGGTGGTGTGTGAACACAGCAGATGGAGAGATGTTTGGTGATGAAGATGTTCCTGTTGTGAGTGCAGCAGGCTAACCACTGTGGTTGGAGAATTGCAGGTCCCATCAGCTGTGACAGTTAGACTCTACCACACGGGCCGGTAGCGCACGGTTTCACAATGACTGACGGTGTGCACGCATGTTACCATCTGAAAGCGATGCCCCCTCCCTCTGTCAGTTGATTTACTTTTCCCACGCTTCTGATGGGACAAACCATGACTACATGTCTGTTTGCCTTAACATGTTGGCGCTGCCACTTGGCTTGTAGTCGTAAATGTGAGGAGAAGCGAAGCCCCATCAACCTAAATTTGTTTAGGCTGAAATCAAATGTGAGTCTGTGTACGTTGTCACCTCACAGGCTGTGGTATCAGGGGAGGTCATGTGCAGGTCACAGCCTCTGTGACTCAGATGCTTTTTCCTGTGTGTGTCTGCTTGATCGGCTCTCACCTAACGAGTGCCATATACACGCGTATGAACACCCCCCCCGCGATTTTGCAAGTTTTTGATTCATGGACACAAAAAGAAAAACGGCTCATCCAATGCTGCACTCAAATTAATCACTCCAGAAGGGACCTTTCTTAGCATGTCATCTTGTTCCACAAGAAGAACTGGGGAGACGTGTTTAGGTGTCTACATTTGCAACTAGATCTCACCGTCTCCCTCTGTTTGGTCCCACAGGAAGAAGGAGTACATGTCGCGCCGGATGTCGGAGATGGACCGGCTCTTGAGCGAGCGCCACCTCTTCCACGGCACCTCCGCCGACGTGGTCGAGGGCATCTGCAAGCACAACTTCGACCCGCGGGTGTGCGGCAAACACGCCACCATGTTCGGCCAGGGCTCCTACTTCGCCCGCAAGGCCGTCTACTCCCACAACTTCTCCAAGCGTTCCCCCAAAGGAGTTCATTGTATGTTCCTGGCCAAAGTCCTTACTGGAAGGTGAGTGGGAGTACGGCAGTTTACGGGGATCTGGACCGCTTTTACCCGCTAACCAGAAACTAGGCGCATCAGTTTATGTAGAATCACTGCTTATTAAGTGTTTCATTTGCCAGATCCAATGAAAAGGAATTCATTTCCGAAATGTCTCATGCAGCACGTTTGGTTCTATACTGTGCTTGTTGTATACTTCAGACAACAGCAGCCACATTTTTCACATCCTTAGCTCCTGAACGAAGTTGACATACTTGTGTTTCTCAGTTGTGTGAGGTTTAGCATCCCAAATGTACCTCCCACGAGCTCTGTGCTCTCAGATGAAATTTGCAGAGCACATCAACATTCACGGGGTCATGAAAATCGTGAGGTTCTTTTCCATAAACCATCATCTCTGCATCGTGCTCCTCCCATTCCTTCAGATCCAAGTCAAATCTGCAGCCGCACATGTAAAACAGCTGATTTGGCTGGTCCCGTCACACATCACCTTTGTTATGCTGCTGCAGCCCGAGGGTTCAGTGGGGCTTTGGAGTCGCCCCTCCCCCCCTTTAGGCACATTTCTACTCTGAACCTGGGTTCAATCGGCTCCACAGCACAGGCAGAGACATTGCTTCCAGACTGTGCTTTTGTGTTGCTGACAAAGGTCTTATTTTAATGTGCTTTATTTATGATCCCACTGAAAATGGTGCTAGGAAGGATCCATGATAAGTCTCTTTGCTTTGACATGAATATTTGAGAGTAGGCAACTACTGCTAACAATACACCGGTTCATTTCGCATATTTCACAATACACAACGTATGATTACACTTTTCACTGAAAGATCCAGTCAAACAGATGAGAACATTGACGTATAGATCTGCTTTAAGGTGGTTAATAATTGTCGAAAACCAATGCAGACTACATAAATTGCCTGTTTACATATCATTGGTGGGAAATAAAACCCCAAAACTGAGTTTTTCCTTTTTTCTGTCCTCTTTTGGCACACTAAACAGGTTCACAGTTGGAAATCCTTCGATGAGACGACCTCCACCCATCAACCCCCGTGATCCCTCCAGTGACCTTTATGACTCCTGCGTGGACAACTGGGTGGACCCCCAAATTTACGTCATCTTCAATGACGATCAGAGCTACCCGTACTTTATCATTCACTACGAGGAGGTACCCAGCACTGTCGCTGTTTAAGCCTGACGTCCCAACTTGTTCTGCTCGAATTGCATCAAGTCTGGATGTGTCTGTTGGGTTGATAAATGGGTGGAGTTTATAACGTTAACTGAAAAATTAAGATCAGTACAGCCGGCACTGACGTTTTTAAGATCTCATGTTACTGCCTTTATTGGACTTAATGAATGAATTAAACTTCACCCATGGGGTACTTTAAACAGATTGAACCGGATTAGCAAATGTTTGCAAATACTCAGCGATCCAGATCTACAGCAGGCTGGATCCAGACAGACTGGGCTGTGTAAGGAACAACAGACCAGATTCAACTGGAATAACTGGCTTTGCAAAGGACTACACCTGATTGATTCAGTGTTCAGATGAGGAGGACAACTGAAACAGCTGCAATAGACTCAAGAGGACTCTCACACCACAATGTAATAACTTCAATGAACCAGGAACCTGGCGATCATCACCAGGAAAATTATTTTACAGATTTGGAGCAAATGCAGGAAAATTAGAAACAAAGCTTGTCCCCTTATCATGACTTAATTTTTTGGACTGGACATGAACTTGTTTCCACATCAGGACAAACACTGTAGTTGACGGTTAGTGTCCTACGAGTACTGTGAATGACCAACTGGCCATGTTATTGTTTTAAGGAATCAGCAAAGAACCAATCAGAGGCCTCTGGAGAGAGACCATGGTAACTTTGACCGTCATGTCATTCTCTTTTACTAATCTTAGTGAGTGCATACCCAGCCTCCTACCCAGTTTTTGTTTTCTAGTCTCTGTGCTGCGTGTTTGTTTTTAAATTTAGTGGACATTAATCTTGTGGCCTATTCAAGCAGACAATAGACGAGTCTCAGAGTGACATCCATATACTGTAAACCTCCTGGCAGAGGATTCACATGAAGCTGCTCCTAGTTGCCGTTTATGCGTCCATAAACTTTTGCACCCACTGCTTTGGTTCCTCTCAGGAGAGGGAGACGGGGGAGGGGGAGGGGGGTGGGGGGGTTGGGGGGTCAAAGAGTGTGCGGATCGACGCTGAGATGTAACAATGTTACGTCAATCAGTCAGCCGAAGCTCATCTCTCTCGGAACGTTCTCTTGCTCAGAGACAATAGACTTTTTGTTTGTTTGTTTGTTTTTTAGACAAACTGTACAGGTGTTTTCTTTGTTTATATTTGAACTGTGTGCCTTTTGTTCATAAAAATGTTTATTTATGTTAGTTTAATGTAACATTGATTAAATAAAAAAAAATCTAAAAGAGCAACTGAATTGAGTGGCCAGTGTGTGCTGTGTTCAAATTGTATGGATTCAGAGAATGACAGATGGAGGGACAAATGCATATAATCCATATAATTAATTGTTAGTTGTGGACAAGAATTAATGAGAAGGCCATCCAAATGTCCTAGAAGAAGAGAACCTTTGTTAACCTCTTTTCAGAGATAATCCTACTACTAAATGCTGCTAATGTTGAAACTCCAAGCAATGTTTAGAATTATAATAATTGTTCTCGGAACCAGTGACCTAATAAAAAGTAAATAATAGATTCAGCTGATAGATAACAAAACAAGTGCATTTTGTTCTAAAAAGCATCTCCAGAACTCATAAAAACAGGAGCAAATGTATATAACCTCACATTATTAGTCACAAAAACTCCACAAAAAGGGCTTTAACTTCATCCCAAGAGGCTCGTTTTTTTTTAGCATACTTTTTCCGGCCTAGTTTTTAAATGTGAAATACTTATTATTTGGCCGACAGAAGAGGGAGAAGAAGAACATCTTTCTAGCTGCAGTAAATGGCCAGACACTAGAAATATTCCACCTGCCAGAAGTTAGAGTTAAATATTTAGCTACCTATTATAAAAATTTTCAAAAACATGAATTCAGCCTGTAGTATACAATTAGATCATTTAATAAAAACACAAACACGTATACATAAACATTTGTGCTTTGGAGTGCTTTTACTGAATTATTGGCATGATTTATGATGTAAATATGCATTTCTGCAAAATAGGAGCAACTGAATATTGTCACCAGTTCAGAGCTTAGTCTTAAACTGCATCCTCAAAATGAAACTGGTTTCAGACAGCTGCTGAAAGTTCGCCTGTTATGTAAATGTCTTTAGCCTTTCATCATATGACTTGTATACAGTATGTTCCAAATTACTCAATTCTAAGTTGTGGGTGGATGTTTTTAACCTTGAGCAGTGCCAGACTGTTATCTCCTACTCAAACGGTCTTCTTGCTGAGAGAATGGTATCGATTCTAACTTGTTTTATTCCACATTAGAGCAAACCAACATGTTTACCAAAATGTCAGTAGAGGTACTTTCCTCTCACTGCATTGGTGAAATGACCTCTGCAAAGTGTTACTTTGATAAAAGCTGAAGCTATGAACATTTTAGGAGTTTTTTAATCAGATAAAACATATTAATTCTAAAACTTAATTGGGCTAACGGAGGGGCATGCATGAATGAATTTGTTATAATAGCCAAAGCAGAAAAACAACACTATTGATATGTCATTGAAGATCCAGAGTGAGACCATTAAACATTACAACTCATTACTGAGCTATCAGTCCTCTGATATTAATATAATCTGAACTCTGGTAACTGGTTTTCCATAGTCCTTTTGGTTTTCTTCTTTATTCTACCTTTGCGAGTATTCAGCTCAAAATGAATGTGGTTGGATTTGGAGACTACAAAACCATTTGTTGGGCTTTGAAAATGTTGCTATTCTCTGGTGATCTTGTCATGTCACATGGAGGTAGCTGAAGACTAAACACCTCCCAGCGCAAACCTGTTGACTGTGACTAATATTTCAATATTTTGCCAAATGTTCCTATTACTCACTTCCTGGTGAGACAGAACGGTGTGACCTGTTGCAAAGCTCACAGGTTGTCACAGAGCAGGTTTGTTTTATACAACAAGAAATATATTTTCCTTCTAGAGCTTCTAATAGCTTGACCATATTTACCAAGTATACCTGCAACAAGTATCTCTCCGACCCTGACTAACTATTGTTAGTTATTGTTTAAAAAAGTTAGTGTTTAAAACCAACCAGGACATCAAAGTTTTGTTGTGTTTTCATGTAAATGAGATAATCAGCTAAATGGCACACATGGAAGTGACTGCCAGGTTTTTTTTTTGTGGAATATCCTCAACAAATAATGTTTTTAGATTTTACCAGCTATTTTCTTAGTGTCTGAATCCAGTCGGGATATGAGTGTAGAGATAATTGCCGTGATTTGGTTTGTATCTAGCTTGTCTTTACGTATGCAGGATATGGTTCAAATGACTGTGCCTAGTCATGACATCCAGCCATCCTCCTTCATTCCATTGAGGATTTTGTGGTTTTTTCGACAGTTAGAGAGTTTGTTTGATCGAAACTGAACCTTAACCTAGAACTGAACATTTATATTTTGGGGTGAGAACCACTGATTAAAAAAAAGAGTTTTGGTCAACAGTGATTGGCATGATTTTGATGGCAGGTTTTTTCGTTTTGGTTTAAGTGTACTGCTGAGTCTCAGGTCTCTGTTTGGCCTGTCGGTTGAGAATTCTCATGCTGAGCTTCACCTTTTGGCAGAAGAGAGAAAAATACAAGAAAGAAAGAGAGGGGGAAGTCTTTGGCAAAGACAGTGAGGTGTAAAGAGAGTTATTTTGATATCTGCATGCTTCCTTGCTGAGCTTAGTGCCTTTCTGTTGTTTTGTGTTCATGGAGGATCACACAGGTTGCCCTCTGTTTGCCCCTTCCTCCCCGTCTCGCTCGCCGAGATTCCCCAGCTCTTCCTCTCCACCCAATACTCCGCTTTGTTTAATTGGGGCTTCTTTTTTCATTTTACCTCTCCTCATCACTTCCTAACAGCGTGAAACACTTTTACTTTCTCATCATTGTGATTTCACCCCTTCCCTCTCTCACTCTTGGTCTCTGTAACTAGGTGAGTCATGCAGCAGGGACTGGCTGGGCCTGTTTGCCTCACTGCCCTCCAGGAATTACCGCTGGCAGCCAGACAGTGCTGCTTGACCTGGACGTTGAGGTTAGCAGAGGAGAGTTCGAAGAGGATGGCATTAGGAAATGCAGGGGTGGGTGGGGGGCAAATGAGAGAAGCCCAAAGGAAGGGGAAAAAAATGAAAAGGAAAGATGAGGCTGCAGAAAAACACACACACATACACACACAGACACTGTGCCTGTGAGAGACAGAGATAAAGTATGACCATCATCAGAGCTTAGAAAGGAGTTGGAAATGGAGTTTGATCTGTGTGTGTGGGTGTGTGCATATCAGTGTGTCCACATTGTGTCCACATTGTGCTTGTTCATTTGAAATAAAAACAGAGAGACCAAGCTCCTAAAACAGATGCAAATCAGTTTGACTGGAACTACTTTTGGTTTTGCTGTACTCTACACTCAAGTGTGTACCTACATCAAGAAACAGAAATGATGAATGAACACCCAGCTGATTAAATTTTAATCACACACAGTGTTTAAAAAGAGGTTTGTCTCTCGTGGACTTTGACCATTTAACTCTCCTCTGCTGATTTATGAAAACGTTTTTGCTACTGATGTGTCTGCAAAGTTGCTTCAGCTGATTGTATAGTCAGTGATTCTAAGAGCCTGGCAGGATTGTTTTTCTTTCCTTCAGGATGATGCTAAAAGACAGAAAAAAAACACCCGAACACCACTATTAATGTGCCGCACACTGTGAAACTGCACGTTGTTTATCACCGGAAGTGCTGGTGTTTTTTTCAGTAATAACCGATCTGCATTCATGGATGATTTTTCTCTCTAACAAGTAAATTTTGCACACGAAAGATCTGGAAAAGTTCCAAACTAAAAGATTACACACACACAGAAAGACAAATGCTCCCAAGCTGCCTGCAGCATGTAATTTATTGTCCAGCCGTTTTCTTTAGTGCATCCCAATGAGACATTTGCTCTATGCAGGCCTGTAGTTTTGTCATTCCAACCATTCAGCCGATCAAACCCTGAAAGGAAAGAAAACAGAGGATTGAAGCATCCTGGGAAAAATTAACCTGTCTGGTAAATGGGGAGATATAACAAATAAAAATTTGATAAAAATACATTTTAAAAAAGAAAATAAAATAAAAAAAACATAGATATATATGTAGTGAGAGAAAGAGAAAATTTTGATTTTATACATGAAAAGATCATGCATGGTATATACTAATTTAATTCATAAATAAAACAAAGTGAGAAGGGAGAAAAGCGTTAATGTATTTTTATAAACTGCTAAGCTAGAAATTTCAAAATTATTTAATTTTTTGGGGGGGGTTTGTGATATCACTTTGAAGTGTTTGGTTGATACTCTCTGCTGATTTTCCTTCACTTTTTGCTCCTTTTCTCTCCCCCTCGGGTCTCTTCAGCTGAAACTCCTCAGAATTTCACTCTGGAGCCTCAAAGTATGGACTTAAGCTTTTTTATATTGCTCTAATATCTCTATCATTCAAGCACATGCCGACATGCACGCAGGAGCTCACATTTGTTTTTCTTCTTCTTTTTTTTGCACAGACTCTGTCACACAGAAACAGGTATCGAAGATGCGTGCAAGCTTTGGAGCTCTTCTTACACGCACACATAAAACTAACTGTCATGTGTGCACATATGTATACATGCAGACCTGCATATGCAAAGATACACCCACCCACCCTCCCACGTACACACTCACACACACACCCTTCCTGCATTAAGCCCGGGCCCATATTGCTCCAACGATACCCAGCTGCATCCAATGAACATTCCAGTTGCTGTTTCTTTTCCCCCTTCCTCTCCATCATTTCAGATTTCAGTTCTAAGCCTTAAAGAGTGCAAGCGGCCAAATATGGTCTGGCTCGTGTCATGAACTTTGCACGACCTTCTAAAGCTGTAAAGAGACGGTGACCTTTGAGACCCCGCCTGAAGCTGAGCTTTGGGCACAGTTTTGCATGTGCACAGAAAGCAAACATGTGAATGCGCTTTTGCACTCTGCTGTCGAAAAGTGAGTTCATGACTTGTGTGATGCTGTTTATTTGACTGTGAAGAGGCTCATTTGACTATTTACGCACATCTGATTTATGGCCTCCAAATTATGACCACAAAATATTTGTATATGTTCCCCCATTCTCCCTATGCCTTTTCATTAATTTCTTTGGTTGCTGCTAAAGATTAAGAAAACAGAACTGCACTGTGTAGCCTCAACCTGTCACCTCTCCTGAGGTTTGAATTGTAAAAGTTCACCACAGCAAGAGCTCATTGTTGTGAAGACAAAGGATGGAGTTTTGAAATATCCCAGAGGACAACAATGAAGCAATACCTCATTTTTACTGCGTGAAATGGAAAAAAAAAAACATTGATAACACTGGTGCTTGTGCTAGGATGCCTACTGATCTTAAGTTTCCTCCAGTATCACTTTTAGTGCAACCCTCCAGCAAGTGTAGGCCAAATTCCCGACGATGTTTGGAAGTAGGTTACCAAAAAGATGTGCATCGAACAGAAAGCCACCACTTTGCCACCTTCCCTTGTACTTAATGTGGGTTTTCTCTCTGTTTGAGAGTCTGGCTCTCTCTTTTTTCTGTATCTATCTTGCTGGCTTGCTCGAACAGTCTTGCTGTCAGCTCCTGTTTACCTAATTGGGGTTCAGAGGACTCGAGTCCAGCGGGGAGAGGAACAGAGGAGAACGATGAGCACGAGGTGACAGAGCGAGACAAAGGGGCTTCAGGAACAGGCCTAGTAGGAGCTGAAGCATTAGGGAATCCATCCAGCATCGTTCTGCGAGCCCACATTGTGCCTGTTTACAGGTTCACAGTTCTATTTTAGGAGCTGGATAGAAGAGGGTGGCAAGCTTTAGATTAAAAAAGTGAATAGATTTTAAATTTCAAATGCTGCACATTGCAACTGCAGCTCTCATCAACTCCAGTCTAATGATAATGTTCATAATTATAATGCTCATAATAAAAACACTAATACCTCTTTAAAGCTACTTATGATCAGTGGGGCGCTGCGTTACAATATAGATACATTTAATATATTTAATGCAATATTATAGCTATCAGTGTATAATCATTAAACTTTTTAATGATACATTAAATCTGACTAAATAATAAGATAACAAAATGACAGAGATGACTGAATTCCATAGATTGGTTCTAAATACTCAATTGTAAGTTTATTTTGTGATTATTCTTAACACAGGAAAGACACGATATGCAATCTGTCAGCAAGTGGCCACTTCTGACAGCAACAACTGGCCTACTGGGTCACATTGATTAACTGCTGACATTCGACTTTTCATGTCTGAATAGAGAATATGTCATAAAAAAATTCTTAAATCAAAATACTTTGATATTTGGCAACCAAACCCTATAATCTTTTGAGGCCATTCAAGATCACAGAGAAGCAGGGGGTTGAGGGCCATAAGGCAGGATTTTAATGTCAAGGACAGGTGATTAAGAAAGAAAATGTTTTTTTTTATTAATAACTAAACTAAAGGCAATGCCAAGGCAAGAATAGAAAGAAAACAAATTAAGCTTAGACTAAACAAAGGGAGGGCAAAGTGACTGTTTTACCATAGGAGGCGATCAGGAAAATCAATTAGTTATAGATTAGCCGTGTGACCCAGAAGTAAATCTAACAGTGAACAAAAAACAGGATCTTCCAAGGTAAGACAGGATATACTGATACATGAACCTATACGGATACAAATTGGAATTATAATTTAGGTCACCGATTTCTTTCTTGTATATTCATTATTCAAAATAAGTTTTCTGTGGCTTTCTTCTGAAATAAAGCAGAAATAAAATGAAACAAAGATTTTTTTGCATTGATAGAATACCACTTGATTCTACTCTTTTAACCTGTGTCTGTCTCGCTTAAGATTTGTGGTACTTTTTAACCCTGTGACTACATTTTCAAAGTTGGTTTGCCTGTTAACGTTATTGATGAACATGGATTTACCCCAAATCACACACTTCCAGGTCTTTTGGAAATCCAAATTCAAAGGCTGTGCTTTTTTGTGAATTTTTAGTTGGGCGTGTTCAGTGTCATTGGCAACCTTAGTCAAGAATATTTATACACTCAAACAGAAAAAAAAAGTTTTCTTTTAAATGAGCAAGTTAGCAACTCTTCAGAAATTAGTTGTTATATCTCTGCTATCAGCAAAACCATGGATGGTCATGATCATTCAAAAATATCTAGTGTTTGAATTACGACATGAAATAGGGGAAAACATTTTAAGAAGGGGCCTCATGAAACAAACTTTTGGTTACTTTGACCATCTCCAAAGGGCCTTCAAAGACATCCTACTGCCTCAGCACTTTACTTTACTTTAAAGAGGCAATACAAAGCTGAGGAAACACATCTTTTCCCCTCCCCAGAACACAGTTGTCCTTTGCAGGCATTGTTATTCAAAGGCACAAGAGTCAGAGCGTCTTCACTATTCAGGTCATGTATAATGAACCATTTCAAGGGAAGCAGATGGGAATAATGACTGTTGACATACAACGTGTTCATGAATGGTTTAATTTATTGTGTGTGTTTGGTTGTATGTTCAGTTTCAGTGTATGAAGTTCAAAAGATGGATTGTGTTATATCACGTGTCAGTAGGTGCTGTTTTGTTGTCATATATTCAAACCAAGCTTGCCCGTTTATTTGTTCCACAGAGAGTGGAATCCAGTCTCAGAAACTGAAGCTTAACAAGCACAAGTTACAACATTCTGGTCCCCCAACACAGTCAGAAATGATCAAACTTGAGTGCAGCTGAATGTTTTTATTATGTGCCATATGTGCACCCAATCACTTTTCTCAATCAACTAGAGCCCATTTGAGTGGTTATTACTTTGAATAGTCAATGTTTCATCTTATTAGTTCCTAATGAGCAGTTATGTTGGAGGGTTCTGTGTTCCACAGAAGTTTTCCATCATGAAATACACTGAGAGAGCCATCTGAGTGGTCCGTACTTCACCTGGGAGCACGACAACACCCTGAACACATATCCTGAGTCATAAAGAGCTACGGAAACAAAGAACTGGTGTGGAGGTGCATCTTTCAAAGGTGCTGTCTCAAAGCGATATTGTAGCTGCTGTGAATTTTCATTTTATTTAGCCCTTTATTGCAACACTTTGAATCAGTTCATTTCTGAAAGGAAACTCATTTTACACAACAGCGCTATACCTAGAAAAATGTCGTGATACACAAGAACACACCTGCCCACTCATCTATGACTCACCATGTAAACCACTAGTCTAATCACATCTCTCTTCAGAGACAGGGTGTGATATCTCTTTCAAACGCAAAGGAAAACCAAGACGATGATACAGCTGTCAAAGCATGAGTATATAGTTTTATCTGCATGTATTTCCATCTTGATTAATGTCACATTCATTCTTGTACAGTCTGGTTCACTGTGAGTCATAAACCTGCAGGACAAGTCTGAGATTCAAAGGGATTAAACATGAGTGATGCCAGTAATGACCCTTCAAATCTCTGCATTGTTGTTGCTCATAGGAAATGACCATATTAAGCACGAGAACCCAATGAATGAAACAATATTTTAGAGATCTCAAAGAACTTAAGTTGCCTGCAACCGTCCTCCCAAATTATTCAACTTGGTTTTATTGAGCAAAAAGAAGCACAATGGCACAGATGTCGAACTGTATTTGAACAATGGTTATCAGAATAACTTTTTAACATGGGACAAGTTAAGCAAGTGGTTTACAAGTAGATCTGCTTTATATACTGATATGGCTTGTGGGCGTGGTACCCATTTATACTCATCTATTGATCATTTATAGCCTTTACCAAAAAAAATACATAAAAGAATTAGTCCCCTTACATCTAGTTTGGCATTACATCAGAGTGTGGCACACAAACTGGATAGCCTATACGATATTACTTAACCTGCAAAATGCGATGTAATAATAAAACACGTTTGCTAATTTGACTGTGTTGCTAATCACAGTTTTGAAGATATAAATCTTTATTGCATTGGAGAGGTTTTTGTTCACTAAACCCAGGTCTGCTTTTAATTTGAATTAGCATTAAAAACATTAATGTGTGTGTGTGTGTATGTGTGTGTGTGTGTGTGTGCGTGTGTGTGTGTGTGCATGAAGTAAAAACGGGTAAACGCAATCCAAATGTTCACAGCTGGCAACACTTCAACTCTGCGAGTCCCATGCGCGGTGCCAGTGCTCATTCCCATGGCAACATCATCAATAGTTCAGCGGCAATGTGGCAGCTGTCCCATGTGTTCCTGCAAAATCTCCATTCAAATGTTGATTTGAATAAAGATGCTCATCCCCTCTATTCAAAAACAGACGTGTTGAACTGCAGTCGAGAACACGATGTGCAGAGAAGAACAGCGTCCAACAGATAAGAGTGGCCTGGTCTCTCTGGGTGTTCAGGAAGTCTCCATCTGGGGATTTAAAACCTAGGAGGAGTGGAATGAGAGAGGAGGCAGGAAGGGTGAGAGCCAGTGTGGGCTCATAACCAGTGTATACAGGTGGAATTAATGGGAAGCAACAGGAAAAGACTGAGCGTGTGTGTGCACTTTCCTGAGGCCTCAAGGATTGTGGCTTATGGACACGCATGCACACACTTTTTTATGAGCAGTCAGAATTACACATCCCAACCTATTATCCATGGGGTGTATTTTGCCATTATCTTTCTATGGCCTTGTTTTTTATTTTTTATTTATCGCACCCAAAACAGTTTCATCTCCACCCCTCATTTATCCAGACATGTGTTTAATGACGTTGAACCAGCACACCCATCCTATTTTCCTGTTTTGCGCTGCTATGTTTCTACATGAGTTGTGTCTGGTTGCACAAGACAAGATGAAAAAACTTGGGCTGTCATGGGAAAAAGAAAGTGTACTCTCTTTAATTATTATGTTTTATATATTGGTACATCATGAAAAAGCTCTCAGTCATCAGACCTTGCGATTAGCTAAATACAACCTCAGCTGAGCATGAGGTTGTACACACAGGTTGGACAGCTATGCCAGTGTGTCTAGAGAAATAAGAGAAAAAAATCAACAGATTGTTGAATGACTTTCAGGAGCAATGAGTTAAAGATGTTTTTTGTACGACGTCATCGGCTCCTCAAATTCTGAGGAATTTTGTTTGACTGTGGATCTATGCTCAGTTAATTGGGATGTGTAGTCATTTATTTTTACACAGTTCTCTTTCCCATGTTAATGTTGACTGAACACTTACAACACTTTAATTATTTTCTTTTTCATTCATTCTTTTATTAATTTGAAGCCATGCCCAGGATATTTTCTCCCTCTCTATAAAATTTAAAGCAAGTGTCAGATGTCAATCAGTTGGAACTATATTTGTATCTGGAAGTCTTTGGAATATAGAAGAGTTTGTGGTTAACCTTGACTTCAAGTTTTCCATCTAGTGTGACAAAGACCTAAATCCAATCATCATCCCCCCACCACCATGCAGCACGAAAAATTAATTTTGACATAGGTGCACAACAATAGGATTGCTGGTTTGAATCCCTAACAATCTCAACAGGAGATTACCTAAAGACTTACCATGTTAAATTTAGATTATAGTTAAGTTATATAATAGAATTTATATAATATAATGGCTTGAAATTATGGTATGTCCTTCATACCAGGAAAAAAAGTTTTTTTTACTCTCAGGTCAACAATGTAAATGTTTTTTATTTGATTCAGGTCCTGAAAATGTTTGTAAATCTCTGTTCAGGTTATCTTCTATATACATATTTACATACATACAGAAAGCATGTAATGGAAATATGACAACAGGGGAGTGTTCATTGTATACTTTACTTGGTTTGTTGGCCATGTTCTCCTGGATCATTTAGTTAGATTTTCTTACATTTCCTTTACTGTCTTTTAGAAAATTCTTGGAAGGTCTTGTCCATGAACTGTAATTTCTGCATTGAAGAAGCAATATTCTATTTGATTTCATTTCCAGCGCTTTACATTTGTCTGACTTTGTTTTTATCACTTAGCACAGTGCTGTCAAATGAAACAATGATACATTGCAGACAGGAAAAAGAAATATAGACTGAGAAAAAAGGCCAAAATGAAGTTTACTCTGCAATAAGTTTTTCCCTCATTACTTTTGCATGTACTGGATACTGTTCCGGTATAATGAGAAACAGCTAACAAGAAAGAAAGTAAAAGAAAGAGTGAAAGAAAGAAAGAAAGAAAGAAAGAAAGAAAGAAAGAAAGAAAGAAAGAAAGAAAGAAAGAAAGAAAGA
>CAJRST010037777.1:11913459-12028963 GCA_907169785.1 Menidia menidia | reverse complement strand
AGAAAGAAAGAAAGAAAGAAAGAAAGAAAGAAAGAAAGAAAGAAAGACATAGCTATATCCTGTGCTGGGGTGTATGTTGGAGGAAGAGTGGGCACCACTGGCGGGAGGGGCGATGAGGCGTGCGTACGTGCAGTCTGCTGTGTGAGCCCCGGTGGAGGTGGGGACGGAAAGAACAGGATGCACAGCCCTTGAGGAATGTGTGCAACTTGGTGGCACGTCTGTGAAGATCATCCCTCCCTCCCTCCCTGCTTTGATTTCTTTTCCCGCTCTTGCCTTCATACAGACCGCTCACTGCTCTCCTCTCTGTATCTCTGTAACTGACTTCAGTCACACAGGCTCCAAGAGATAGATGTGTACACAGTGATATGGAGGGAAATGAAAGGAGACTTGGAGACAGACAAATGTGAAAGGATGAGGAATAGTTGAAAACCACTCAGTTGTTGAAAAAATTGTTGAGTTGAAGTCCTCCAACTAAAGCAACCTCCTAAGTTCGCCATACCCTTCATCATCCAGGGAAATGACATCCTCACAAGCGCCAAAAAGGGAAACACAAATGATTTGAGTATTCCCACTTTAAGGTAGACTTCTTCCTCTATTCCTAGATTTAAGATGCAGCAAAGCCCTCCTGAAAAGAAGACTTCTGTGTGATGATTGAGACAAATAGCTGCTCTGTTGCTATAACAACATTTGACTTGACACATCTGTTACTTCCAGTATGGGTGTAGCCAGTAATGTCAAAAGATTAGGGTTAGGGAGCAGTCCTGGCTCAGATATCATTCTTTTGCACAGTTTACCATTTGCTTTGCTTGTAAGTTGTGACACGCTTTGACAAAATGTTGCTTTCTGGTTGGCTTTTGAGGGACAGGGATGGAAATCAAAATCACTTTATTAGGGTGAGAAAACAAACCTGGTTACGACAAAAAAAAAAAACATTTTACAGCTCCACTTCAGCTAGAAGTCGTATATTCCTTCACCGTGTTTATGGTGGCATCTGCCAGCATGAATAAACTGGGTATGTTTTAGTAGCGCGACAGATTCAGATAGGTGTTCTGAACAGTTCAGAATGTGAACCCCTCATCATTCTACATCCTAAATGCTGAAGCAGCAACCCACGATCCGACAGACTCTTGTTTGGCTTCAAATTTATGCCATTGCATGAGTCCCATATATAGCTGCCGCATGCAGCTTACACTTTGAGACATGATGACCTTTGTGTTATCCACTATCTCACTCCTCTGTCTGATTAGAAAAAAGCATTCAAATTTGCCAATAAAAAAAATACTGCTAGTTTCTAATTATACAACTGATGTCACACCTGCCTATCCATAGACGTCACATCTAGTTCAATGAAGTGTTTTTTTTATGTTCCCTGGGGCATGCTCTCCATTTCATCCACATTCTTAAAAAAAATACTGCCTCCTCTATTTTGCCCTAACACACCCCTTCCTCTTCCCTCTGTTTCTCTTCACCCCCACCTCCACACCCTTCCCAAAAAAGCAGCTGCTCTCCATTTGGCCTGATTATTCTGGAAACCAGAACAGAACACACCATGTCATGGAACAGCACAGACTGCACTTTCCTAACTGAATGCTGCTTACTGTCGCTCTGAATGGCAAACTAGCCACAGCAGGCCTGCATTCCATCCTTCATCAGCATGCTTTACAGCACACAGAAATTAGGGGTGAATAAGAAAAAAAGATTCACCTTTCACATATCCACCTTCTCATGAACTAGACTGGATTACCTCTTTTTTTTGCCAAACTACTAACCGACAGAATGGCTCTGTGTATTTGCGCTGTGTAAAGGTACGGTTGCAGGTGATAGTGATGATGTTCTTTAAGTGAAAAAAAGATAGGGAATTAAATCAAAGGCAAGTCACTCAGACTTGTAAAACAATCTTGGTCATGAGTACATAGGCTGTGTGTGAATCTATCTGTGAATGACCCCATTCCTTTTCATTTCTACTTTTCAATTTTTAAAAAACATCCATGGTAATTGCAACATTACATGTTGCAATTTGTAAAAAAAAAAAAAGAAAAAAAGAAAAGAATGTTGTTTTGATCTCCGAGAGCAAAGCTGTAATTGTCATGGAAATAAGGTTATTCAGCATAGAAAATGGTATTCAGTAGAGTAATAATAATAGCTTGGTCGATATGAGGAGACACAGGGGAGCCTGAAAATATGGATTAACAAATAACTTTAGCTATGGGATTGCAAAACAAACCCTGTCACTGACATAATCTTACAGCCACAAAAGTAGTACAACACTACAACCCCGAGTCCAGAGTGACATCAGAGTGTATTACATCCA
Source organism: Menidia menidia (assembly GCA_907169785.1). NCBI lineage: Eukaryota > Metazoa > Chordata > Actinopteri > Atheriniformes > Atherinopsidae > Menidia > Menidia menidia. The sequence continues at coordinate 12,026,652 of CAJRST010037777.1, read as the reverse complement.
AGGTATGATGAAGTTAATCAAAGAACACACAAACAGTCTGTTTGGTGTGTTCCACCAGCAGTCCTGCTGCAATTTTCCCATCCTGAAAGGGAACCAGATAATGAACATTCACTTCACATCCGTAATCAGAGTTAAGCAAATTATCACAAAAGTTGCCACCCATCCAGCCTTTGCTTCTGCAATCATTTTTCTGTGCTTGTGCATGAGTCTGTGTATGTGTAATATGTTTATCTTGTTATAGCTGGGCATTTGGTCAGTTTAAAAATGATTCACTGTGACATTTATAGATAGATTTTTTTAAGGAAAAAAACAATGGAGTTCAAATGCAGTTTAAATGTTTAGGTTCCTCTTTGCCAAGAAGCTAAATGATAACACTACTTACATTAAAAGAACTGCCAAGAAGACAAAGCAGCCAAAGTGAAACATTTAAAAAGTTTAGTTAGAGACATTGCGATTGGGATCACCTAAACAAGACAGAAACCTTAGCGGGCTAACTTACAGCAACCAAGCCCGAACGTTGAATCAACAGATAAGAGAGAGTTATTTTCATACATAGATATATGGTTTCCAGTGACGTTCTTATAAAAGAAATCGAATTAATCAAAGTGTCCCTCTGCTCAATATAGTGATAACAAAAGGGAATTTATCCAGAAGCTTCTTCAGGTCTACTGCAGCAGAGAATGGGAGGGGTCCTTCTTGTCCACAGCAATAGCCAAAATTCTAAGATGACCGGTGACTATTATTAAGCTATTTTTATTGATACATTTTCATTTCTATTTTGCAGTTTTTGGTATTTGTTAAACTGTCAGGTGAAGTTGGAGTGTGCAAAACAAAAACAGATTGCTAAAGCCACAGACTGTCATCTGATTTCAATTTTACAATTACAATGTTTTAGTGGTACTTTATTCAAACAATGTCCTGCAGTAAGAACAAGTCTCAGTGCGGATATCTGTTAACCATTATCCGAATATTTTCTGACTACATTGGAAGTACAGATATTGTGGCCTTTGCCCTTTGCAGGGACAGTCATTGGACTGTAACTGATGGCTTCACTGACTAAGTGACCAAACAATTCTGTGAAGAATTATCACCTTAATGCAGAGAAAAATAATTTTTTTTTAGTCTTGGCTCAAAATCCAGAAAGAGGGCCAGTAATGCAAAGACTGGATCTTTAATTTGTTTGCAGGGTGTTTACAAAATGTTTGTTGTCTTTTCTTTGTAACCTTGGAAACACACTTTAGGGTCATCATGGTCACAGATTGTCTGATATTGTTTTGGCAGTTCTTGACTGAACTCTCTCATTAAACTGCACATATGTGCACACACTCATGCACGCACAATGTGCTTTAGGTAACCAGCAGTACCAGAGGATGTTGGTGGAGTGGAATCAGAGCTTATGTGTCTGGTATTCTGTTAAATATCCCACACAGGCTGTAAACAGGGGAGATGGAGAAGAGAAATGCCAGACATCAAGGAACTGATTCTGGCACTTTTGTTTTACCTGTCCAGTGTGAATTCCACTCCAAACCTCTGGTACATTCATATTATGCAGAAACGTGGGTGTTTTGGATCATTTTTACTTACTTTTTTTTGGGGCTGTTTGTACTTTCCAGCGAGCTAATGTTTACAGCCAAACACAGCTGCGTGGTGAGATAGTTTATGAGTTGCACGGAAAGCTGCTTCAGCATCAGTTTTTCATCCCTGTTGAGCCTGTTTGTGCACCCTCATATATCTGTCTTCATGTTGATTGCATTATATGATAGTGAAACCAAATTAAATTGTTGCGCATGCACCAGTTACTTAATTTGAGATGCATATGTCATGTTCATGTGTTTTATGTAACTAGTTGAATGGATAGTGGGTGTGAAGAGACAGACAAGGAACCTGGGAAAACTGAGGCAAAGTCAGTTGCTGTGCCAAAATACACTTCCTGTTCAGCAGGTTCAATTTCTGTCATTTCATTAATTTGTTTCTAATTGCTTGTGTGAATCAATGTCAAACACTTGATACAGAAAAACTAAGTAACATATGGGTACTGTGCTGAATCTGACCAATATCTCCTAAAGGAATTGTTTAGCATTTTGAGGAATTGTCAATAACAATTCGGCCTCTCTTGTAATGGTAAAGATAAAGCTAGTCATACATTGTCAAAAGTATATTCGATTATTTTGCAGTTCAATTCTTCGTTGCATGTATTTTGTCATTAACTGTTTCACACTGGTTACCACCATAAGATATTGCAGATGTACTGTTTGAGAAAAATAATGTATTTTCAGCACTGGAGAATGCAAATATTTCAGCCAGAAATTATACACATACCAGAAATGATGTCCCAAATGCGTGAATGGGTATAAAATGGGTTCTTTGATCACACAAAATCAAGCTTTTTTTAACGTTTCTGTCTGAGGTAGTTTAGTCATTTCCTGGTATTTGTGTTGGATTTAATACATGTAGGTTTTAAAGGATAAGAGTCAGAGCAAGCGGTTATATTTTCATGAATATTGAACTGTCTCTTTACTGCATCACACAGTCATTTTTAAAACCAGAGGAAGAAGCTTTCCTCATATCTGAAGCTCACAGTTGAGATATGTTTCTTTCCCCTGACCCATCAGACATGTTGGCACAATTGGCATACATCTGCTGCCTCGCAGGTGAAAACAGGTGGGAGGGCCGTGGTTGTTGTTTACCTCCCTCTTCCTGTTCTAATTTCTACCTTTATGTTGGTTTGAGTCCACTCTCAGCTCCAGGGGCAAACAAAAACGGAAACCGCTGAAGGTTGTCAAGGCAACATGGGATACGTCTCCCCAACTCCTCCTCCTTTAACACACACACACAGGTACATTGTATGTTTTTGCTATTGTTCATGGCTGCGTGTTCAGACGTGTGGCAAATACGTCATCGTCCTGCTGTTTGCAGCATGAGTGAGTGTTTGTAGGCTGGAGCGGATAAACCTTTCACGACTTCAACCAATGAGTAGGCAACTGAAATTGGCAGAGTCACGAGTTTTTATTAATGCAGGCATGTATCTTTAGCCTAACTGCTGGTGCCCCATTTGAGCACAGACGGCTGAAATGACACACTGGTCTCAGTATGACCTACATTACCTTTGTAAGTAGGATTTATTTTCAGATCATGTGGATACATTTTCATATTGTATATTTCAAAGAAGTGGACAAATTTGAGGCTGCAGAGTATTCAACAATGTTCCATTCTATCAGCCTTTCATTTAAAAAGTGCTCTCTGTTAACAAAAAATGTATTATCCGGCTGCCCTCCTCTTAACCACTGGTGCATTTTGATAATTGGTCCCCTCTTTTTCTCAATGTCTCCCTGTCTCATGTGTCATTCATGTGTTCTGAACCCAAAGAGCTCTGAGATAGTTTTTAATAGCTGGGCGTTGCCATGCTTCACATGCAAATGTGGGAAAAACAACTACAAGGGAAATTCAGACACACACACACAAAATCAAAACAAATGCTTAATTAGTAGCTAGGGATTCGAATGGAGCCAACAGCTCCACAGAGGGGGAGTCAAGTTGTGAGTGGCGGGGAGTGACATAAATGTCAGTTTTTAAGGATGTGTTAATGTGCACTTTGTGGTACGGAGAAGGCATTCATGACTGGCTTAGCAAGCTTTATATGCGAGAGACGGAGCTCACATCTGTGTTAGAGTGTATGCAATATCAGCACTTTTTATATACATGTCTTGCTGTAAGTGTAAATGAAGCACAAAATGAAGAAAGCCTCATACATGGGGAAACGGATCAGGGACTACTCAAACACCTTGCTTAGCCATGCAAAAGATCAGACTGACACTGTCTAGTTAAGCTCACTGGCTGAATTAATGATAAAACGATTATCATATGATTTCAGGCTGGAGCTCAAAGTGAATTAAAGATTAATCTCCCAGATGTTAACTTGAAGGAAAGTATTAGTCAAGCGGCAGAAATAACCCCACTTTTAAGATCTTGCCTCATAAGGAATGTAAATTGTGTCTCTCCCTTTCATTTCCATAAGTAAGGGACTGCTACAACCACATTTTGATTGCCTCAAGTCAGCAGCAGACGAAACAATATGGGGAGCAAAATGTAGGTGGATACTTTCTTTATATTCAAGGGGCTTATTCCTGTACAGCCTCCACCATCCCACTTCTAATTAATTCTCCCCTGGTCCCTGCCAAGTCTAATTTGCCTGCTCAGCTTGTGTGCCTGTACAGACTAATCTTGATTAAGACACCCTTTCAAAATGCCACCAGTCCTTATCTCACAACAAGGCCGTGAGGAAGGAACCATCAACGCTGAAGGGTGTGCCTCTTGCAACGTGAATCAGCCATGTTTTGGTTTGATTAGTTTTGCAAAATCTAGAGTCTCAATGTCTGCGTGAACCTTTACAAAATGTATCCATTACCCATGAATAAGACTCGCTCAGGATGAAAAATGTATACCTCCATAAATAAAAATGGCAGAAGTATGAAAACCAAGCAAAGACCAAGTATCAGCATGGAGCATAAATACCCATTCAATTTGACGATGAACTGAGAATCTGCTGTATGCATGAATGTACTGATAAATTCTGATGATATATTTGGACAATGGTACGCTTTTTTGGGAATATCCTAATAATTTAAGATTGGATTCAGATAAAGTTCAGAAGATGAGTTTCATATTCACAAATATGTCATTTGTGGAAAGAATGCTTTGAAAAATAACCTCTATCGATTTTCTAATTTCCTTTCATGCACCATCACAGGTCTGTTGAAATTATATATTTGTTGACTTTTTTGTGTTTGTAAAGCAACATACAAGTCCATAACCGTTCCACAAAAAGCTCATAAAGTATTTCTTTTCACTAGGGACAGAGCTAATTCTTGACCTTTGTATTAATTTTTTGTGACATGAAGATCAATAAAGCATCAAACAGGCCAACAAAATATTAGTTTTAAATAATCATATTTAAAAAATATATTTGATTAATGATGGGAAAGTTAATACTGATCTCATGGTCCTCAGTATACTTCCAAAAAATTAATAACTTATAAATGAAAAGAACATCAGGTATATCTTCATATATAACACTTCAGAGAAGAATGAATATTCCCAGCAATCTGTTAATAAGTGTGCATAAACAAATTAAGATTAAGATGAATTATGCAGGTGTTACAGAATTATGAAGGAAAAGGGGAGATAAGGGAAGACGTCCTGTCCACATGCAAAATGTGGAAAGGACGTGTTGCTCCCGTGTTGAACTCTTTCCTTCAGCAGGGGTGGTCCTCCGGCAAGATAACCCCAGTCAGACAGCCGTGGATGATAGAGATCGGGTTGAGATGAAATGTTGGAGTGCTGCCCAGACACACACACACACACACACACACACACATTTACGCACACACAAACATGTCCAAGACAGATAATTGTCAAGTGAACCAGAAATGCAAAGCTTATGAACTGTTTCACTCCTGAAGGCACACTCGGTCTGAAAGCGCAACATGCTCAATCTTGAGAAAGCAGGCAAGTACATTAAGTCTTCGCTAATTTGCCTTCACAAGTGGAGCATGAGGAAAATGTGCTGCGAATGAACACGATCAGGAATTATGTCCAATGAGCTTCCAAAATATTGAGCATGTGTTGGCCCATTGAAAAACAAGCTAAGACAGTATACGCACTTTCCATTGTTGTAACCAGTCTAACAGCACATTTGTTGTTGTGCGGGGCTCTCATTAACCTCGTGTTAACTTTTGGTTCATGATGCTTAGGTTACCATGTCAGAACTGTGATGCACATCAGCATTTGAAGCTTGAATTACATGGTCCCGTTTGAGGTCATGTTTCCCATATTTACTTGTTGCCTTGATGACTGACAGACGGTTACAACACCCACTCTACCTTTCCCTTCAACTTTTAGTGCTTCATAGAAACGCTGGTTTTCTATATTAGGTTTCTTGTAGCCCCCACCCCCCTCCTTCTTCATATTTTCTTTTTTTGTTTAATGCGCTGGAACACATTAATGCTTTAGCCATGTTGTCAAATCTTGACCTGATGCGACCTTCCCCTTTGGTTTGTGTTGAGTTTATCTAACAGCTTCTGCAGTGTCTTTTATTTTACAAAAGATTTAATTAATTCCATAATAACAATTAACAACGTTGTGTGTTGTTAATTGGTTATGGGCAGAAACAGAGTTCAGGTTACATTGTAGAAAAGTTAGAAATGTGGTTTAGGCGATTTCAAAAAGCAAGCTGAGACATCTTTGCTTCCTTGGGGTTTCTGCTGAGGAGAAAAAATATTTTTGTGGTTTAGCCAGGAGTTCAGTCTTGAAGCCTTCTCTTTCCTGTCTGTGCATGCAGAATTAGATTATATCATGCAAAACTCTCAAACCTTTTTCACACTCACCCTGCAGTTCATTCATGGCACTTTGCCAAGAGATGTTCTCATCAGATTGGTCAGAGTTTTGTCAATCCACCTTGCTGTGCTGGTCTATAATTCTCCTAATGATTCATTTCCACTAATTTATCATTAGTTTATCAGTCTGCATAAGTGGGGAACAAAACCTGCCATCTTCTGTGTACCATAATGAAAACTATCTCCATTGCCTACTGATTGGATGTAATACTTCCTGTGTGCTAATTCTTAGGTCACATAAAGACTTGTTAGTATACAGCCAGCTCTGTGGAAAAATGGGTTTTCATCTGTAGTAAGTAATATGGAACTCTAAATTTTGCAGATGGCAGATATTTGCATCATAGTTTCGTACATCATGTTTAATATAGATAATGTTTCTTATCTGCTGTGGTAAAATTTAATGCTTTGAAATAGTCATTCAGATGTATGTCCATACATTCGTTTCCAACTTGGGGATTATGTTCTAATTTACAGTATGTCACTATGTTCCTCCTCTTAATTATGTTTAATCAAAAGATGGGAAAAAGTCTCTCCATGAGCAACAAACATTTTTCCATTTGCAGAACTTTTGTCGAACAGGCTCCAGATGTTCATGGCTGACAAAATGACACGTGTTAGCCTCAGCTGGTTCATGTGACTTTGCAATGTCAAACTAAATTTACAGGAGATAAATTCAGAAGCCATAATGAACACCAAAGCGCTCCATCGTGTGCAGTAGGTTGTATGTCTGTGGTATGACAGGTGTCATCTAACGATTCCTCACAGTGACTGGACGTCAGTCAATGCTTCGCTGATGTTAACCGTGCTGGAACCTTGAAACACCACAGGGACACATGAACTGATGGCAGTACTGACAAACAAAAACAAGCAGCTCAGATTGGAATTTACGAGTGGAGGATTTGTGTGGGTACCCAGTAGTTTTTCCATTTAACTCCGCCTTTCCGTGATGATCCCCCTAAGCGCGTGTATCAATGTGTGTGTGCATGTGTCTGTGTGTGTGCATGTGTGTGTGTGTGTGTGTGAGATTTGTGAGTGCCTCTCCTTCCCAGAGGTCATTGTCTCTTCGTCCAGACGGCTCCCACTCAGGTTCTCAGTGTGGCTTCACTAATCTGCTGTAATTATGTCTCACAGCCAGCTCACTAACAGTCACACACACTATACAAGTCCCTCTCTCTCTCTCTTCCTCTCCTCATTGCATTTTTCTTTCTTTTTTTCCTGTTTCTCAAAAGACCAGTTTCATGGGCCCCTCAAGGTATCTGGCTGTGTGTGTGACACCTTGTCACCCATACAATGGGACTTTTACCCGACCAAGACAAAGTTACAAGGACTCCCCCATAAGGATTTGAGGATGGTAAAAAAAAGAAAAAGCCTTCGTGACTCACCTTAAAGTGAAAGGATTTCCCAATGCAATGAACACACGGAGCTGTGAGGCATATCTTGTGTGTGTGTCATCTGCTGTCACGCTTCAGGGTGCGTGCTGTTGCGATGGCTCCATTGGCATCTTTAATCCAGACTATCTGACCTGGTTTGCGGGAGAGGAGTTTAAAGGGATCCCCACACATAGGAAGTTTTATTAAAAAGGCACACTAAAGCAAACAGCAAAATAAATTAACAATAATTAATAAGCTCAAGTTGCAATTATCTCACAGTGGAATTTAATAATACAAGGTTGGCCATGTTTCATTATCCAACACAAAAACATTTGCAGGGGAAAACTGTGGTGATAAGTCACATTTTAACCATGAACCATAGGTTAAAGAAATTGTTTTTCTTGCACCAGTGTATTTGCAGATTGATAGTTTTCTGTAATGAAGGCCTACAAATTAAGGTAGGCTACATACAGAGAATAAGTTTTTATTGTATCCATAGCCTTCTTTAGTCCAAGGAACAGAAAAGCAATGAAGAAGTAGGATACACATTGATTGCAGAGCTAAATGAATTGTAACTTAAAACAGCCAAAACCCAACTATATAGTATAAAACAATAAACATATCATATGAAAGAAGAAAGCGCCACATGAATGAGTTTTCTCCGCAGTTTTTTTACATGTAACCATATGCCACTCCCTCTCCCACATGAAATGTTGTTGTTTTTTTGTTTAATCACAAAACAACTTTTTCATAGGACTTTAAATCTAAAACTGGAAAGTATAGTATCTATACCTCAAGTCCAAAAACTGCAATCACACAATATTAAGATAGTTAGTACACATTTGTCTGTGACATTTTTCCTGCAGTAGAAAAGCACAATAAACTAAAAAAAAGCAATGATATAGTGGTGGCAACCACAAGGATGACAGAATATTTAGTGGCAGGGTTGTGAAACGCATTTAAACATGTTTTCTCTAAAGCACAAATAACCACACAAATAGCTTTCAAACTGATCTTTAAAACCCCCATTGTGTTTATTGTTTTAGTTATTTTATTCTTAAGATGGACTAAGGTATATTTCTTTAACGGCATGCATAACATGACCTTCTGCTCAGTGCACGATGGTAAAAATCCTCCAGGAAATAACATCTCAGAAATAAACCACGTTGAACTTTACAGCTTCATGTTGTCTTATTTTATTTATTTTTGTGAAAGTTCATAAAATACGTGTTTATTTTAAGAAAGAAGTGAGCATGTTGAAGTCTGATTTTTGGATAATAGTCAAGTTGCTTTTGTATTTTAAAGGAAGAAATAGCGACAAAATATCCTCTTTCATGACAGTGAATGCGTAAATGGGAAGGCAACTCGCAAAATGAGCCCTTGTGCAGAAAAAATATGATCATACAATTAGCTATCCCCCATAAATATCACGGTATGTGTTTTAAGTTCACATGTTGGGGTTATTGCTCGTGCATACTCCAGTGATATATGTTGACATGAACTCTTCTTAACCTCGCGACTGAGATCATTTATTCAGGAGGCTGGTTGAACTTACAGGACAAACCTGTTCCTGTTAAAAGGAACTGTGTAGAGCGTCTGGCTTGTGTGTCAGAGTATGTAAACCCCACTGAGCTCATTAAACTGTTAGTATGGTCTTCCTCCTCACAAGATATTGCATGCTCAGTGACTGAAACGCACAAGCCTCACACATACAAATAGGATGCTTCTCTGACCGAATGCGCGCGCACACGCGCTCTCACGCAGACGCACACTTATTTAAACTGATGTGAGCGCTGTCACGACATCCGACTACTCCTATTTGTTCCACGGGAGCCTTGGCGTGAGAGAGCAGGGTCACCCCATTGGCTCTCATGCAAATCCATTCAGCACACACACGCGCGCGCTCTCCCTCTCTGTCTCTCTCACACGCACACACACGCACGCAAGCGTTTAATAGTGTTGCAGATAAGCAAAAAGACAAGGAGACTAACGTTCAAGCGGCCATAAAGCCTCAGAGACATTTAATCAGAGAGACACCGGTGAACTAAAGACGGAAAGGGGGGGAGGAAAATCCCTGAGAAGAAAAGAAAAGGAGAAAAGAGCAAAGGGCAAATAACAGCCCCAGAGTCAAACCTAGTGACAGTGCCAGATACAAATCTGGACACATTTAATTTTTACAATGAACAATACTTGAATTCGTCAAGACAATTAAGTCCGACTGAGCCGTGTCACTCCCTACTGCATCCAAATGGTGGAAAAGGGTACTACAGCTCTTTGAGGAAATTTGAGTATTTAACTGACCTTCGGGGAACTTTGCTGGTCTCAAATGCTTATGCAGGTTGCTGTATTGAGTTGGATCTGCCTGTGATTATAGCCAAGATTATGGCCAAACAGGGGCGAAATCAACAGTATTTTAAGTGTCGTTTTCCTCAACTGCAGTCATAGTTCTTAAATGATCTGTATTACGGATTAAAAATAGGAGCTTGAAGTTTCCTCAGAGGTTTCCTCACAGCTGTACATATTATATTTTAAAAAGAGACCAAAAAAAACTGAGGGATACTGCCTGTGAGACATTCTGAGTGGGGCACTTCAAGGCTCTTTCTGGAGTAAGTCTGAGACAGTTGAGGTAATTTACTGGCAGTCAATGGGATCACACCACCTGGGAGAGTGACATGATTTTCACAAAGGATGCAGAGGCTGAGGCAACCAAAGTGGGCTCAGGTCAGCTTTCCTTTACAGACAAATATAAGAGTTTGTTTTTACCTGTTAACAACTGTCTGTGGCTCACTGTCTGGTCAGACACGATTATTTAGTTCAATTACCTCAACAACGCTTGCTTATTAGAGACAGTTTTCATGAACAGTTAAAGGCTTGTGCCCGAGGAGGTGGCAGTATACCCATCTGGTTATCGGTCAAGTGTTAGCCTCAGCACACAGAACTATTGGCAATGGGCTAAAGATTTAATTGGCTTGTTATAGTGGGTGGAAGTAACCTGTAAAAAACACTATTCAGTACGCACTTTCGGCCAAAGTTCAACAGTAAACTTTGTTTAATCTTGTGTGTTCTTAAAATCAAATACATAACAGAGCTCCACCAAATGATTATTATTCTGTTGTTGACTTGGGTCAGATGTCCCGGGAGAGTGTCAGACAGCTGTAGCAGACAGGGGCAGTGTGCTGGCAATGTTTGGGGCACAACAATGAAAAGAATGATTACAAACTTAACTTTCAAGAAAAGCTTCCAGTGGAGATGACGAAACTTGGATGAACATATAGTATCACATTGTGTGTGGCTGTCATTTATTTACCACTCTGCCAGGCCTCCCGACACACTTTGCCATATAATTGGAGAGAAGTTAAAGAGTGACAGTTCCAGCCAGATTAGCCTATAGCTTTGAAGTAAGATGTTGGTCTTCTCTGGCATCTCGGCCCAATGCAATGGCGAGAACAGTACAAGATTCTAAAACCCAATGCATCAACAGCACTGCAGAAAGAATATTTGTTAGCCAACAACAAGAACCTTGTAAGAAAGATTGAGCAGGAGGGTATTACATCAAATGAACATGGAAGCCCAGACAAAGAGTTTTTTTTTTTTTTTTTTGCCAAATGACTGCCTTTAAAGTCTTAAATTGTAGATCTTAAATAGACCACTTCCAGGATATATCTATACTCATAACTGATAAGAAGTAGAAAATGTTCTACATTTGAATAGATTTCTGATACAGTTTTTTTAATCAATCCATCATATTGATTCCTATCTGGAATTTTAGAAAAGTATGTTGGGTGCTGCAAGTTCCCATCTAGGCTTAGGAAATGATGCTAGCTAAGTTTAAAACAGCACACTTTATGGTGTTAAACCAGCACATTGGTTATGTGATACAGAAAATATCTTTCACTGTGTCCCAAACATGTTTACAGTTACTGCTGATGGGCTTAGCTCTGCATTGTGTTTTAATTAGAATTCAAGAGGTCAAGCATGGCTCAAGAGGGTAGTGCTCATGTGAACCTCAGTTCAGAACAATGTGGGCACAAGTACATTTGAAGGTGGTTCTGTTTGAGGAATAATGATTCTGGCGAAGATCTTGGTATATCCTACCTGCACGAGATGCATCCTTACAGCCTAACAACTAGGTCATGTTTACCTTTCCTACATCCTTAAATGTGTGTATGAAAACGTGGACACATATACACACACTGATGCCCCTCCCCCTCTGTCTCCTTCCTCTCTCCCTAGTAGACACACGCACGCAAGCTCGCACTCAGCATGCTTCATTATACACTTGCTCACACGGCATAGCGTGCCGGAAACAGACTCAATACATTCCGGGCTCCCCATCCCTGCAGGCTCAGTGCCCCTAAAACACTGGCTGCACCTTCAGAAATTAGGTTAATATGCTTTTGCCAGAGACTGTCCAAAATACAATGTAGTGTCTACTCACACAGACAAATATAGCAAGGAATTCATTGGACTTATTTCTACCATGCCTGTTAGTAATTCATTAATCAGATCAGCTGGAGTGAAAGAGATTTGTTGGTTTATAGAATTCTCAATATTTAGATCTTTATTACTATTTTTATGCTAGGTTTGACGTTGACATAATAAGATAAGGGAAAAATTGATGAAGCTGCAATAAGCTGCATAATTAGATGAGAGATTTCCATTTTTAAAAGCATTTCTTTTATTCAGGTCTTTGCTAGGGGGGTATTTGAGGACAAAGATGGAGGGGGTGGTTCTCTCTCCAATTTTGGCACAGCGGGATGAGAGTTTCATTGTCTCTATCTGAGTGCAGTTTGATCAGCAGGTCATCATACTGTTTCTGCTTTGGAAGCAGATAAACAGCCACAGAAGGGAAGGTAGGCTGAATCTGAGTGGGTGCGATTTGCATCAGATAGTGTGTCTGCACGATTCATTGATTGACCCATAAATAGCAAAGCTTGAATCCCAAATGTAATCGTACAAAGACCCTACGCTCACAGGAAAACTACAGTAATAATGAGTGTGTTTGAATAAGCAGACGTGTGTGGCAAAGACATTTCTCAAGCATCTATTAATTTGAACAAAGGCCCTTATAGGTCGGTTAAGCCACTTTTTCACATTACTCTGTGGAAATTAATTAAATGCACAACCCAAACAGAGCCCTAGTGCGTACTGTGCATGCAAACATTCAAACTCATATAGCGTGACTTTATGGCAGTGTCTATTTCTTGGAGAGTTTGAACAGTTTGACACCCCCAGTCTACATCACTCAGGCTGATTGATGACCACTCTCACTTTGTTAGTTAACTCTGTTGTTGCGATGATAACGCTATGGGCGTTCCATCGTCTTGTTGGTGTCTGGTCGGTGCACTTCCGAACACATGAAGCCTCCAGCTGCCAAAGCATAAAACTCTAGTCTTGAACCAGCGGAGGTTTTCATTCCCGAACAATGAACTTGCGGTATGGGTAACGGTTATTCAAAGGGTGAACATATTTTCTACACCAATCGCAAACTGGATTGACAGTACTTTATATTTCTAGGTTTTTTATTTACTATGAATAGAGAGTTTAATACGATTTAGATCTTACTCTTATATAATGTTTCAAAACAGGATTTGAGATCATTTAAAAGTTTTGATGCATTACACAAAAAAAAGAGCTTCACCAAGTTACCTACTCTCAATTATTAAACAACAGATAGTATTTCACTAATACAGATATATTAGAATGAGTTATATAAGCAGCATATAGAAGTTTGGGAAATGAACCGTGGTGATACCGTGGAAATGAATAAATAAGGCATTTTTAGTCTTAATGTCCAGTCTTAATCTAATAATTATAATTATTTATATTCTATTTGACTATCATGTCAAATATTTTTTAATGTTTTTCCTATAGTTTTTGGAGTCTACACAGTTAGAATTCAGACTCTTTTTCTTTGTTTCTTTTCTTTTTTGTTGTTGAGTGGCATTAACATCCGGGGCAAGCACTTGCTGCTCTGTTGTCACCACGTGGTGTTTTAAGGTTACGTCGTAGCCATAGCAACTAGGACAGAATGGGTCAGGCTATTTAAAATGGCCTTCATTTGTGGATAAGTTCGCCTTCATTCTTAACGAGGTTACTAAAATGGGTAGGTGGACGTCGTTTAAAGTTTTGCCCAAGGAAAAAACAGCACGACTGTTTATTCCAAATGACCGCAGAAAGAAAATGTAACTTTGAAGTGTGAATGTTTGAGCGCACTGATTTGTTTACAGCAAAGTTTATGGGATTTAACGTCAGTTCATAATCAGCAGTCGATTAATTTTCTCTTTACATACGGTATTTGTCTTTCACTTAATCACACATGTCGGTTAATCAAAATCAGCTTTTTAGACTGGAAGCCAAGCCAATCTGGTTGGAGATTCCATGCTGTAATCACAAACAGCAAATCGCAGGATTGGTTGGCCATTGTTGTGCTGGGATTGTTTCAGTTTTGAGTTTTAAATCGATAAAACATCTCACTGCGCGTAATTTAGCTGTTATTATGAATGCCACTGTATTTCCACACTTTCAAATTAAACTAAAATTATGTTCTTGCTTTTTTAATGTGCCACAAACGCACACATATCACAGTGAAGTATCTAAATAAATACACGTATTTCCACGTGAAACCAGTAGGATGAAGCAAAATGTATTCCTAGATCCTCACTTCTGAAGGTGCTAAGGTCTTTGTTTCCAACAGTGGCCATTTTTCTGCCCAAGCCAACCCATGGACCCTGTAATGATTCCAACAAAGGTTCATACTGATTAGAGGGAATGGCTCGTCTCTTCTTAAGATTAATTTTTAATACTTTGGCAAAGGCTAAAATGGACTAAATGTCAACAGGGAACAGTTGTCATACAGAATCAGGCTAGGAAATGACAGGTACTCTGAGTGCTGTCAGAAGGACTTACTAATTTATCTGTCGTGTGAGCCAACAGTTGAGGATCTCTGCTGTGTGTTAAATGTAGAGCTTAAAGACAGCAGGGGGGCAATTAGGCTGAAACCTGCTTCATGATTAGGTGCAGTTTGTGTGTCTGCACTACTACTTTGAATGTAAAAGATAAAAAGGGGAAAAAGTCAAGTTTTTTACCTATTAATGCTTTGTTTGTTGTACATGTGCATACATCAAGTTTAGGAAGCAGCCATAGAGAGGGGCCTTTGGAAAAAGTGGATCACCAATGGCTCTAAATTCGTCTGGTGTATTTAATCTTAGGTCTCGTGTTAAACTGACACAATGCTCCCCCCTCACTAATGTTAAGCTGATGGATAAGATGACCTGAGAGCACGCAGTCATATATTGATGCCAGAGACTTGGTGAGGCTTGATTGATCGTTCTCTTAATTTATCTGGGTAAAAACACCTCCCACTTTTGTCCTGAAAAGACAAGTCACTTGTCTCGTGTAATATTGAGCCAAGCACTTTCATCCGTACCTTTAATCGTTTCTTCATCATTTGCATGAATCCTTTCTGTTCATTGACATGTTTCTTTTTGGTTAGTCGATCATAGTGTTGGTTCACTTTAGGTTTGATACAGAAATGCTGTTATTTATCAGATAAAAACATCAAACACTCTCACAGTGAATGATATGCCTTTTTGTCTGTGCTTAATTACATTTCACTAAGAGCCAGTGCCCGAAACAACCAATTTAACCGTGTCACTGATGCACTGATAAACAGCAAACTAATTTTTGATTGTAGTTGTATAACGTTTATAAGTTGCATTTGTGGATTGTGGCCCCAGATGAAATCCATATAAACTCTGATTGTCCTTGCTTTTAGAAGGCAAAGAAAGATCCACTGAAGCAAGGCATGCAGAGGAAGAGGAAATGAAGGCGCTTCTACACTCTTCTCCAATTTACCCTTTGCCTGAGGAAATAAAGAAGGCAAGTACTAATTTAAAAACAATTTTCTCGGACAACATGTACTTGTCTTTGTTTTTGACTCATACTCCATTGCGTACACTTCAGGACGCATTCCGCATGTCGCCTCACAAAACCAATCAAAGACCACACTGATCCAACATATGTTTCCCCAAAAAAAGTCTTCTGTTGTTTTTTACTTCTCTGAATGGTAGATATGGTAAAAACATGTTTGTTCAAAGTGTTTCAACACGGTTACCGACTCCATATGCTGCAGTAATCCATATGATTTGAATAAGAAACAAACAAAATCTCATCATTTAATCTTCCATCTGTTTTAAGAACAAGCACAGAGAAAGTATCATGGCAACAGCGACGTTGCTTCTTATCTGGAGACAATCCTAGGTGGCAGTTGCATATTTCCATATGCCATCCGGTATGATTATAGATTTTCCAGTAATCTTTCCTGCTTTTAGCCTTTAACATATTTGAGAAAAAGGAATTTATTATCTCTAAGGACAAATATTTGAAGCTAAAGCTTTTGTATTATCACACTGTGCAGTTCTTAGCAAAGTATTGCAAATAAATTAGAGCAAAAGAATGTTCAGTCAGCTGTCCCAACTAGCAATTTGCTTTTCATTCCATTCGGCTTGTCAATAAAAAGAGCATTTTCTGCCTTCCAGCATTGGAAAAATTGATTTGCTTCCCTTGGTGGTTGGAAAATGGCCAACATAACACAATCTGCAGTTGCAATAAAAGAGAAAAGAAAAGAAAGAGAATGATCTTTTTCTACATTACATCATTAGAAATACCTCTTTTAGTGCCTGTCATTATTGCCAGCTCCAAAGGTCTTCTTTTTGTCATTTACAGCTGTTTCTGCCCTGGAATTTGATGGATAGAGTTGGGCACTTGTAGTTACATTTCAGGAATTCTTCAGCAGCAATTTAAAACAATAAGTTGACTCTTTGTTACACTTCATAGTTTATGCATTTGAGGTTTTCCATTCAATTGCTCTTTGGGTCAGCTTCAATCATTTTTCTATTTTGCATGCTAACACACAAACACATTCGGCATCAACAAGCAGAATGTGAAATGGCTCTTTACAGCCTTAGTAAGAGACACAACCAGCTACAACCTAATTTCCATGCAGACGAGCTGTCTTCTAAGTCTGACAAATAATAACTCTTTCTTCGTATGTGGTGATTGTCTTTAACCCTTGACCAAAAATTAAGCTGCTGCTGTTTGTCAGCCTTAGCAACTTAGTTATTATTGGCTTTTAGTCCTCCTAAAATATCTGAAAATTATATCTGAATTTAAGCAAAGGTCCTGTGACCAGATGGTCTCTTTCATGGAACCCTCCACCAAGCTTTTGCTCTAAGCTGGTTACAGGGACCCTCTGTCACAGGATTGGCTTTACCCAATCAGCTCAGCTGATGGGTAAGTGGAATAATCAATCTGTGCCATCATTAGCTTGAGAAATAGCAGAACCATCATTTCCACACACTAAAGCTTTCATGTCATCCTTTCCTTCTCCCAGATTAGATTAAGTTTAATTTCTCATGAAAGAAAAGTTCTACTTGTAACTTGTTAAAGCTGTGAGGAAGACTGCGGTGAGAGCAAACATAGAACATCTGGAACTGGGGGCTGGCAGTTTGTACATTGGAATCAGCCCCAAAAGATATTCAGATCATCTCTAGGGAAGTTGTATTTGTGGAGATGTGTATTGTTGAAGCTTTAATTTTATGAAGAAGGGTTAATTCAGTTATTGATCAGGTGTGCTGTTTCTTATGCAGGGAAAACGATCCCTGATAAATAAATAAAAAACAGAGGTGTTTTGATTGTTTGAGACTATTGTCTTCTCCTCTTGGCTCAGCATTCTTCTCCTGTTAGATAGCTGAGTTACTCTATCTGGTGTTTTCTAGTAATTTCAGGAATTTGTCATCGAGGCCAGTACATGGCTGTTAATAACATGCCCTGGTATTATCCAACGGTGGCCAGTACATCCCCACGTACAAATAAAATCCCTCTGTCTCCCTGAATAAGCTTGCACGGATGCACCCATGCATGTACATTCCCCATCCACTTTCTCCACCATGGTTCCGCTCTTCTGTCTCAGTGAGCTGATGCCAGAACATGGACTCATATAGGAATCTATTTATTGATGTTTGTCAGATGCATTTATTTCCATCTAGTGTGAATGCGTGCTTGTGTTTGTACGTTATGCCTGGTTCTATCCTGCTTGTGATGCTATGCACAAGCGGGGATAGAGTAAAAAAATTCTAAGCAAAAAAAGATTTGACCCATGTGGTTCAGTCACAGGACCTCCCTCCATCCTTATTTACCTTCCTCTGCGATCAGCTCAGGTTCCAATAGATCAGTAAAACAAAGGATGTTCTGGGCTTAGTCTCCTACTGAGAGCATTTCAGCGGCATTTAATGGAGGAGGCTTAGTTCGCTGGGGTCGAACAGGGAGCACAAAACAGCAGAGGAAGAGTGCGTTGCGAGCGCAAAGCTGTAGGCAGCACCATGTGTACTGGTTGGCGTGGGAGGCAAAGAGGAGGTGGTGTACTAACAGGCCCATTTAAGTGCTGTTAATCCTGGTGTGCTGGGATGGGGGCTGGCACTGAGGTTTAATGGTGGGCTGCTGTGAGGGAGTGCTGCGGTAACAAACACACACACCATGCCTTCCACCCACACACTCGGGCTGGATCACATATACTTCCACTGAACTTTCAAACCAGCAGGAGGTTTATTGTGACTGGATGCCAGCAGGGACGCAACTCAAATCCACAAATCCACACATGAACAACCACTCAAACATCAAAAGACAGCAGGTTATATTCATTTAGCGAACAAGCCTCTCATTCCTGAGATCTATCATAAATGTCCACCATCCAATTGTTACTGCAAACAGCCATTTTTGTTACTGAGGTCAAATGCGTGGAGCTTTTTTGTTTCATTCTGTATCACATGAGCCCAGTCATACATCCACTCAGTCTGTCTCCCTCATGGGCACATTAGAGATTATTTCTGAGGGGCCAGAGAGCACAACTGTTCTCTGTCACGGATTATGTGAAAGCCGAGAAATCACTCAAAGCTGCTTCTATAATTAGATTGTCAGTCTAAGGTTTGTTTGCTGTTTCTGGAGAAAATGAATTGTGATACAGGAAATCCAGGTTGATTTAAACATTCATGAAAATGAGGACTTATTTTTAGACCTGCTCCACTGTGAACCCTGCACAACCCTGCTTCAGAAACCCTAATTTGCTGATTCTTTTCGTTTTTGAAGTTGCCAGCGTGACACTTAAACTCCTAGACTTGTACCAGATTTCCTGCCACGGCGCTCTCGTCCAAATGTGGCCAAAGGTTGATTTTTTTTTTCTTTTTGAATCGAAGTGGCAGCACCCAGCAGAGTACTGTGCAGCTTTTTTTCACTGCAGCTGAGTACCTCTCGTTCTCTATGAGGTGCTGATGCTGCCTATTCCCCTCTCTAATGACTTCAAACACACAGCGTAACAGAACAAGACGTTCGCTCCCAAAACAGAGAGGAAAGCACAGCGTGAAAGAGACACATAGAAGGAGCAAGAAAAGCAATTAAAGGACAGCAGGACAATTCTTTGCTGTTTCTTCAGAATTGGGCCGCGTGGAACTGGGAAACGCAACGTAACAGGACAAGACGTTCACTTGTCGAGATGATCACAAAGTGAGTTGAGAGCAACAAATTCACACAAACAATGGAGGTTTGTGAGTGAGTTAAGTGCTGCAGTTTCTGTTAAATTGCAGAAAGAGTCAGAGATGGGAGTGAGACCAGAACGATGAAAACTGAGGCGTTACCTGTTGTACAAGTTGATACATGGAGGAGACAAAGGGAAAGATATAAATAAATCCACATATGTAGAGGCACAATGTATGCCACAGCACGCTTCTACTGACTACCTGAACTATGGACTGCTGACCTGTACAAGGGGTAACCCACCTCTGCCCCCTGTGACAGCTGGCATTGGCTTGACACCTCCTGCCACTCTGACCAGGACAAAGCAAACAAAGAAAACAGATGGATGTTTAATTTAAAACTTCTTTAGAATTCTGAAAGATCAGCCTTCTTTCTGACCTTCTATCCTTTTGGTCCGCCCAAATCATTTTCCATTCTTTGCTCCAAAGCATCACGTATAACTTGGCTCCAGGCTGTTTTTGTCTTTTTTTTTGCCTCTTTCAGTTAGGCAGAAGAACCTCCATGATGTTTTGTTCTAGCGGGGGCTGTTTGACTGACCCGGCTGATGGGCTCATTGTTTTTTGGAAGAGCTCTTGAAGCTGACTGCCTTTAACCTGCCAGACCTCCTGGAAGTGCTTAAACCTGCTAGATTATCTTATCATCAACAGAATTTTCTCCCATGCAGCCCAGCACAGTGGAGGCATTGTTGCAGACAAATCATTAACTCATCTTTGTTTTCAGCTCTATATCGAGCTCCTTCTGCCAGGCAACAGTGGCTACTCTAGCATACTAAAGGAAAATAGAGGATAAAAAGGAGAGATGGTCTGTTCCTCTGTTTTTTTCTGTCCTCTACTTCTGGAGCTCCTGTTTTCCTTTTCCGCTTATCTATTTTTGACCTCTAGGCCTGTCTCTCTTGGAAGGTAATGTTTCCACCAAACTTTTCTTCTTTCTCTTCCATCAAGGCTACCATCTGTTACACAATCCCTTCAATTCAGCTGTTAGGTTCCAATGCAATACTATTTTGAAAAAGACAAGCATTTTTTTTTTGTTAAGAAAACATGTTGACCAAGATAAAAGTCGGTAAAGCAGGTAAAACTGCTTGCATTTAAAGGGAAAACATTAATCGAAGATGTCAGTCAGTGAGGCAGCACACAGGGATCAAACCTTGTAGCTGGGCCGATGTTTGGAACCTTTTTTTTAGTATTTAAGTATTTTGTCATTACAGGATGTTGATTAAAACTTCCTGACTTTTGCTACCAAAGCACATCATGTCATATACAACCATCTACTAGTTAGTAGTTCACTGATAATCAATCAGCAAACTTTCGAAGAGACTTATGATTATTTCATGTCCAGCTTTCAAATGATGCCTTAATGTAGTTTATTGTGTCTTTGTTGATGTTGTATTCAAATAAATGAAAAAAACAGTTCTAGGGATTTTTGAGAACACTTCTTATCACTGTGTAAATGGGGTGATGGAATTATGTGTCTGCCTCTTCCTACTGAGGCCAGTCAGGTCAAGTTATTTCTACTTCTTTCACAGTGATGCGTCAGATGATGGAAAATGTCTCTCTGCTTTTTATGATACCTCTTATTTTCTGTTTATCAGTTGTCCAACCGTGACCTCTTAACTGCACTTGCTCCTTTTCTCCTGCAGCCTGTAAATCTTTAATGTGGGCACTGCAAAGTCGTCTAGATGAGAGCAGGCTCCGAGAAAGCAAGGCTCCTGTCCCAGTAAATCACACCATGGTTAACATCCCTCCTTCCTTCTTCTTTCTCTGCGTGTCTCTATTCCTCCCTCACATTCTCTCACTTCTCCTCTCCTTGAATAATAGATCATTTTAGAGTAGAAACACTCCCCCCTTTTTTCCCCTTGTCCTCCTCTGCAAAACCACCTCAGGAGAACACTGGTTAATGCCATGACGTGTGTTGCCCATCACTGTAATCTCTGTGTCTCAGACTCCCTTCCTTTCTCTCCCTCCTCATTATCGTCCTTGTCTTCCTATTTGGAAAAAAAAAAATCTTTTCAATCTGAATAAAGAGTGAAGGAGAGGACGGAAGTTCCATCAGATGAACACTGATCTGCTGTAATGACTGAGACACAGTGGGGGATTATTGTGCAATATTGTCACAGTTGTTGTCTGGGGCAGGGTAATACAAAGTGACAATATTGCATGATAGTCCATGGGTCACTGTAAGGTCATTGTTGCTTTTATTAAGCACCTATGAGGCCTGCCACGATAACTTGATCTTTCTGCTCATGCACATGAAGTCCCAGGAGTAATCAGAATGAACATTATTATTTTGTGGGCAAAGACTTTAAGCACGCCTTTTAAGTTAGCATTCCACAAATCAGCTCATCAAAAATGTTTGTTTTTTTTTCACTCCAAAGATTTCCAAGCATGGTTGCAGGCGTGTAGCCATTATTACCACTAGTAACACAGTTCTGGAAGATTTATTCCGGCCTATCATTGACATTTCTTCATTGTTTGGAAATATTTACTAGCATTTTTTGCACCTTTGCTCCCATCCCATTCTTTAATGTTACCCAGTTTTCCAAAATGCAGCATGTATCGAGAACCCCCTGGCTTCAAATGTTTTCATTAGCATGAAGTCCATTGCATTTAAGGCGTTTTACAAATTGACTATTACAACTTTATTATAAATATGTTCTTCATGGCGCATAGAGGATTTCCAGCTCTGAAATTTGAAGAAGATTTTAAAGAAGAACATCTGAACTAATACTAAGTACCACTAAGAGTAGCGTAATATGTTATCTCTGCTTCACCTTTCTGAGAGTTGTTTTTTGTTTGGGTGTGTGCGTGTGTAGAGGGGGGTTACCTGAGTCCTGCCCCAGCTCAAACTCCAAAACTGTAAACCCATTACCGAAGAAGGGCAACAAGAAGTAACAACAATTTGTGACTCACCACATCTTTTCTGTTGATTTGGCTCTGTGGGCACATCTTTGGGAGTTGCTCCAGCAGGTGGTATACCTCCTGCTGTTTACTTTGGTATCACATTAGCTAAAATAGTCTTGACATTCTTATTTGGGTAAACATGATTGCAAACACCCCAGCCAACGCTGAGTTCAGAAAAGAAAAACAAAGATGTGGTAAAAAAAAATGGTCTTAATGGAGGATTCAGTGGGCTTGAAGGTGTACTTGTGGTCCAGTGTCCGTGTTGTTAAGGGATGAAACTGTGCTCTCTTGCAAAGGTCATGTCAAGACGCCTCAGGTTACATGAGCGTCACAACAGAGAACGCTGCTACAATGTTACATAATAACAGCAAGTCTTCAGCAGTTTTTCACAACACTATATTGTTTTTATTTTGCTCTCCCCCAACTGTTTTTGTCGTAATCTCTCTTTTTTTTAATTATATCATTTTTCATGAATATCTGAGCTAAACGCAGTTTGTCCTTGCTTGCTTTGCGCTTGATTTAAAAAACGGAATTCATTTAATCACTTAAAGCTGAAGCACTTCAGACGCGGTGCTGTGTGAACGTAGGATTTTCATGTGAATATGAATAGCTTAAAATGTGATATTTGTGGTTTTAATGAAGCTCTCAGCTTAATCTCATTCATAAGCATAATATATGGGCTGTGTCCACTATGAAATTAGATAGGATGGTTTGAACTGCAAAGCAGAATTGATGATAAGAAGCTGTGAGCTCATTTGAAACATTTAAAACATGCAGCTGCATCTTAATGCACGCAGACACACACACTCAAGAGTTCAGACAGTATTACCTTTTAATGCTTCACCACTTACTGTGCTGTGCTGGTCTGTACCATGCCGTGCTGAACTGTGTGGTGAACTGGTATGATACATGGTCTAGTGGGGCTAACGGAAGCTCATGTATTGTCTGCAAACTCTGATTAATGTAACAGATGATACCTTCCCTCCCCCTGCCTTGTCTCTCTAGCTTGTTACTGGCTCCCCTGTCCACCTCTACTGTCTGTTTTGCGTCTGACTTTCAAGCCTGGACCCTGAAAGGAAAGCCAGTACATTAGGATATGGCCTTTCTCTTGTTGTCATAGCACTACACAGTTAGAGTGGGATATTAAGAGTGTGGGAACTATTTGATCAGTCACTATGTCTATGTCCAAATTATGCTGCATAAATTCAAATGCAGTAACATAAAGCCAGTAACATAAATGCAAATGCAAAAGTTTACTCTCTCAGACTACAAATCCAGATTCTTATCTGATCAATTTTAAGGAGTCTGCTGGAAACTGTGTAAACATATCGATTCATGTCTGTGAATGATGAAAAATACTCTTAGAGTAATCTGCATTAATTACATTCAAGGGGTATTTATTTTTATTAAATGTTATACCAACAATAATAAGCTGAAGTACAAGGTTTTTTTTTCTGATCCAAATTAAGGTATATGTTTAAAAGTATATTAACACAAGCTAAATGTTTTGCTCTCTGTTAAGCTGTATGTTAATTTTTTCACATTCTCCCATCTATTCCTGCCTCTTTAACATACCGTTTAACTGGATATAGTTTTTTAAGGAAAGACACCTTGGTGTCATGTGAGGGTTGTACCTCTAGAAGGACTTGTGCAATCTTTTGGGCTGGTTTAGTTCTCATCTGAAGTAAACACTGGCATTAGAGACACTTTTACAGTTGTGTAATTAAACCCTCATTTGGATAACTTAAAGTCTAGTAAGCTTAAATCTTTCGGAAAGTGGTAGTTTTAGCTCTTTTTTTCCCACTACCCATTTTGAAAGCTCTGTGACTTGTTTTGTTGATATGACTCCAACAAGACTCTGCAAAGTTTTTCAGGACAGGCAAATGCCTTAAAGTGGCACAGATACTGCCTCGGAGTTCCAATGCCTGACAGTCCACTGAAAACGCACAGAAAACAGTTTATTTTCTAATCCACCATCACACACTCAGAACAAAAGAGACACAGCCAGACCTCTGCCTGCTGTCGGCTCCTCAAGCTAGTGGCCTGTTTGAGTGTGTGCCGTGCCATGTCATGCCGTGCTGTGCCTCGCCCAATGTTTGTCTGTGATGTGATGCATGGCCGAGTGTTGGTTGAGGAGGCCATAGGTGATTCTTTCCCTGCCACTGCCCTTTCCCTGCTTCCACGCGAAAGAGCAAGGGAAGTGGGTAGGAAGGTCGGGGGAAGGGAAAAAAAAGAGGGAGGAGAAGACATGCACACAGACGGACAACCAGTCACGCATTGAACATGCTACCCTGGATCATTTTTCCCTCCCGTTATTATGGTTCCTACCAATTTTTGTTGTTGTGTTTTTTTACAAACGTAACAAACTGAATGTTTCAGACCTCCAGAACCTTCCCCTTGTCAGCTCTGCTGATGCTGCCCTGGCTCAGTAGTGTGCTCCTGGCCTCTGCCGTGTGCATACTAATAAGTGTGTACTTGAATAATTGAGAGCAAATTCTTCCCTTTTACTCCTGCGTACAGACAAACGCAACTCAGAAATGGTCCGTGTGACACACTGTTTTTAAGATAGCTTCCCTTTGAACCAGTATGTGTGTGATCCACCTGGCTGATCTCTTCTTCTCACACTCCTCCGCCTGCCCTTCTTGGACTTGCATCCATTCCTTGTAAATTTTACCACACCCCCGGATATACAGACTTGTATATAATTTCTCATATTTCTGGACAGGGACACTCAAACAAGTCCCTCTCTGTCTCTCTCCCCCTCACACACACACATACAATCATGTGTGTTACGCCACAGGGTCCAGATGAGTGGAATCTCAGTGTTGCCTCTCGCTACACTGAGCACCATGGGGGGGGGGGGGGGGTTATCGTCGCAAATTGCAACAAAGGCACAGTCACGAAGTGCTGTCTTCTTCATCAAAATAACCATCAGACATAAGTATTAACACATACAAGTAGACGAGAAAAAAAGCAAAAAGAGAAGCAGAACAGGAGTCTTCACATGCATAGATGATGGCATGGATAAAAAAAAAAACAATGTAGCTTTGACACCCACAAATACAGACTACACATCTTGACTGTTCTCTTCACAGGCTGTCACACACTCATGTACGAAAAAACTGAAAATAAATTAATTTGAAAAAGATGAGGAGCAAAAAACACAGATAAGTCTCTTTACTACTTAATCTGATCTGAAATGCTTGCGTGATCTATTGTGCCTGTGATTTTTAGAGACTGAAGCAGGGATAAAGGGCCAGATTAGCTGATGTATAGGATGATGCATTTGTTGGATTGAAAGAGAGCATTGAAAGAGTTTGGATGGATGCAGGTATGTTTTGAGGCCAAACCTTTGTTTTTTCTCTCTCTGAACCTGCCATCCCTTGTCATATCACTTGGTTAGACCTAATCCTAATGCTTCTAATCCTTCAGGCAACCCCCTCCCAAAATTTCAAAGTACCATGTCCCCTTTCATAACATCTCTAGAGCAGAATTAACTGCGCAGTATATTTTGCCTGTATTTGCCTTGTGAATTTAGTGTGTAGGTTTTCTATTTTACCTTCTAATATATTGGAATAAGGGTAGAAATTGGACTGTAATTTGGTGTGCTGTAGACAGTACCGTTGGACAAACACATTGACTCTTATTGGTTTCATCCTGTGACTGTTACTTTTACGACGCATCCCATAATTGTAGAAAGGATGCCAAAGATCTGACTCACCAGAGCTCTTTAAACATCTCAAAAAGCACAGATTAACAATAATCACATACAAAGAAATGATAATTAAGAAGTATAGAAATGTTATTCAATATTGCTCTTCCACAATAATTTTCTCCATCCTCCAACCTCTTTGTGCAACCAATGTGAGAGAGAGTTGTGCAAAGCTTATCTATTGACACGAAGAGATCAAGCATCCTCTGTTTGAAGCTCATGGTGAACAACAATGCCAAGCGAATACTTAGCCATTATACAGATTATACAAAGCAAAGGGGCAAAAGCTTTTTTTGCTTCCAAATACTTTGTAAAAGTTCAAATGTGTGTGTGTTCCCTAAAAATTGTTTATAGAAAAACAAGAAAAAGTTTTGTCAGAGCCTTTTTTTTTAATGAAATGCCAAAAGGAGGTACTTGGGAGAAACACTTCCACCCACTTTCTGCGACCTTAGCGCTGTTCTGGCAGATCAGAAAAGCAGCAGAATAATTGGAGAGAGGTCAAGGTTTTATGTGCGACGTATAAAAGAAGTAACCAGCAGAGGTTCAGTCTTTCCAAGCAAGGATGAGCTGTGGCTCAGAACTTTGTGCCAAACCCTCTCAGAACATTATTAATTTGGATATATTTCTGTATGCAAAATTGCACAGAATTTCAGCATCTACAGTGCACAATACTGTGGAAAGATCTACTGAGCCGGGGGAAGTCTCTTTGCAGAAAGGCCAAGTGGAATCCTCTGTATGATGCATGTGACCCTCGAGCTGCGGCAATACAATGCACGAGAAACTGTTCCACCATAATCAGTATAGCCACATTGGCTGAGGAGCACTTTGGAAAAACAGTGTCACCAAACACACCCGGACACTGTATCACAGAGATTACATTTTGCATGGAGAAAGCCAAATATCAGCTCTGTGCAGAAGCGCTGTCGAGCCCTTTGAGCACGAGCTCATTTCAGTACAGAAAGGCAGTAACAGAGGAAGCAATATTTCTTAGACTGTTTTTTTATTTTAGGAGTTTGGACACACATATTATACAATCAAAGTCAAACATTTTCCTAAAAGGTCAATCTTTATTTCAGAACCAGGCCTCATTTTTCATGTGGTAAAACAACAGGGCTTCATAGACATGTGTGTGTGCTCTTGACTGAGTCCACCAGATAACACCTTGGAATAATGAAATCTTGTGTCCAGTGTGGAACATAACAGTGAACATGAACTCATCCCATCTTTATTATGTTTTTTAAGCATCTAAATCTATTTCTATACCGAGATACAACTGAGCTTGACTGAAAATAGTTTCCTTTTTCCTTATGTTCGTTAAATAAAGTTTAAAAATAACCTATATAACTATAGACTTGCGTTTGCTATACAGTTTTCTAGGAATTGTGTTTTTAAGTTAAATGAAAAGGGTACATTTAGATGTACCTTATATTGTAAGTGATTTCTTATATTGAATATAATGTGTATTTTCATTGCTTTTTCAACACTTGTGATATAAATAATTGGGTTATGTGTAGTTTTTTAAATTAATTTTGACACTTTAGCTTGAATATTGATGGCTGTCAATGAGCCAGGCCAAGACTATACTCCAGAGTGTGTGTGTTTTTGTGTTTGTGTGTGTCAGTGTGCACAGTGGTGTCTTGCCTGTTGGGTCTGATTCAGTCACAGTGTCTGTGTTTGGGTGTGCATATGGATGCAGGGGGTAATTTGTATATTAGTGTGTCAGTGTGTGTCTGTTACTACATCTGTGTGTGTTGAGAATGAAGGCTCCATGTTCGTGACGGTGACCCACTTCTGGTGTTTTTGATGAGCCAGATGGGTCACGGCAGCAAGGGGCCGAGGAGGCGGAGGTGGACAAGGGAAATGAGCAGGATGATATGTAGGGGAGGAAGGAAAAGACAGTTGTTTAGGGGGGGAAGGAGAGGAAGACAAATGGGAAATGGGATGCTTGGAGGAAGTGTTGCATTAGGGAAACAATAAAGAAGGAAATAGATGGGGAGTAACCGTAAAAGGAGACGAGTTATCAGAGTGCAAAAGATGTTTCATTTAATGTCATTCTTCTCCCTCAGCTCAGGATTGTCATTTGTACACTGGATGCTTTTAGTTTCAGATAGAGGTAAAAAAAGAAAAAAAGAAAAGAGAAATCATGTTTTCCTCAAGACACCAAGCACCCCTGCTCTGTCTCTCCTACACTACTCCACTAAATATTTCAAAGCGGGTAAGAGGCAATAGCCCCTCATGTTTAATTGATGGAGCACAGAGACATGGTAGAAATTATGTGAAATGTTCAGGGGTTCCCGTCACAAATGCTGATCCACTGATGAGTCCACAGCCGTGTTAGACGTGTCGATCCGGGAACCTGCTGGAAGGTAGACTTGTAGTAGTACGATCCTCAAGAGCCTGTGCTCTGGAGATAAAGGCTGAACCAGACTGGACCAGATAAATAAATACACGGCCTGAATTGCTGGTGGCCTCTCAGCTTTGGTTGAATTACTGTTTCACACAGGTAAAGTTATGTTGTGATGCATTTCCGTGTGCTGTAAAATCAGTTTATAGTTCAACATTGACATCAGTTGGTCATTATCAAACAGTCTCTCCTTTCAAATGTGTTCATTTTTATGTTTTAAATAAAGAAAAAAATTAGGATGGATGGTTTGTGCTTCAGAGAATTCCCATACATGAACTGTCACAGCATGAAGAATTCAACGTTCATGGAAAAAAGGCACTGGCTGTATTTTCTGATGGATGTATTATTCTGCATGAAGGACAGCAAGACAGCATTTTCCCACTTTTCCATAAGTTTGCCTTTTTCCCTCACTTCCATCCCCCCATCCCCCAGCTCCTTTGCACGCTCCGTCTTTCTTATGTATTCTCTGAAGCATCTGTGTTTGTGTGTTGGAAGTGATGTGTGTGTGTGTGTGTGTGTGTGTGTGCGTTCGTATACGTGTTGGCGTGAGGAGGGGTTACATTGCGCTTTGAGTGCTGTGTGAACGTGCTGGGGGTCACCTCAGCGGGGCCCAACTCAGTCACGGCAGCACACAACACACTTCAATACACACCCTCAGGGGGTGCATTGAACTGTGTTTTGGTGTGTTTTCAGAATGAACATCTTTCTGAAGATGTTTATGTGAGCAAATTGGCCCTTGTGTTTGCTTCTGTGTATCTTTGTCTGTTGAGTGAACCCGTGAACATGTTTGTGCTTGTGTTAGTGTGGATTTTTATGTGCCCGTTTGTCCGTCTTTGGGTGTTTTTTTTGTATCTTCCTTTAATTTGTCTCTGGATTTGCAAAATTGTCTTTTGGCTGCATTTGGCTCAGATAGTGTAAGCATGAAAAGCACTTACATGTGTGTTGTGTGGGTGTGCATATGCGTGTGTGTTTTGGGCTTTAGTTTTGGCACGATTCCGCCCTCAGGCCACTTCAACATTGTGTACAGCCCTCCCCAAACCTCCCCTGTTGCCTGTTTTCTTGACTACACAACTTAATCACTTGCATAAAGAGTTCACCACCACACCCTCACTTCCAAACACACATGCACACTCCCATAAATTTATACACATAGGCTTTTTTAAACAAAATACAACGCATAGTCCCAGGGAAACACTCGACTCTCGGCTGTTTTTTGCTCTATCTTTGCCAGCAGGAACCATGAGGACATCTGCACAGTAAACACCAAAATCCCCCGGGCTTCGGTCCCAAATATTTCTCAGTCTTTCACGCACTCACCCGCTCTGCCTCTCTCCCCGTCTCTCACACACTCAAATTCAGATAATAGCCCTTATTCTCCAGAGTACATTCTGTGGCAACACAGTGTAATATGTTGTCTTGTTGTGGAGCTTCTTCACCTCCCACACAAATAAACCTTCCTACTCTTCCTGTCTATCGTCTCTGGCCCATTTTTGTCCATTCCATCAAGTAGACGTTTATTTGTTTTGCTAACAGTAGGAAATGTAAAATCTTAAAGGGCAAATTTGATTGTGTTTTCAGTGTAATGAGCATCATAATGATATACTGTGCCATTTTGTATAATGTTTATTCTTAAAGGTAAGTAATGCTGTCATTGATATTGAATAGAATTCCAGGTTGGGTATTCGTTATTGCCTAATCCATCTACGATCATTACAAGATTTTAAACTGTAAAAAAAAAAGTCGATGCCTTGAACTCTGACAGAAGCTATAACTATCGACTCAGGAATGAGATTCTTGATGTGTCTTGACATTTAAATTGCTTGTATTTAATTTCCTGGGATGCCCCAGTGCAGCGCAGGTCTCAGTAACAGTCTGCTCAGTGAAGAGAGACGGTCTCAACAGCACTCATCACTCGATAGCCTGACACAGTGTGTGGTCAACTCACCAGAAAAAGCCTGCCTCCACACAGTGTCTTCCACATACACTGTGTTTTACCCAGTAAAAGGAAGACATAGCCTGGAAATACAGTCAATTTGTGGTGGGACTTTTGGCGGTGCTGCTTGTGATTTTTTCCCTGGCAGCTTGAATTATATTCATAAATGAAATGGAGAGAAAAAACTTTTTTATAATAAAGTAGCAGCATGCCATTTGAGGCTTTTAGTGGGCCTACTTGCTAGTTGTAGCACAGTGGCTAGAATTGCGTTGTAAAGCGCTAAACCCAGCTGATGCTTTTGGTTCTTATCTGAAAGCTCCCTGTGTCGGATTTCTCCCTCCCTGGTGTAGACACCATTGACGCTGGCTGTGCCCAGTTGAGCCAGAACCAGTGACCACGACGGGGAACCACCTATACACTCCTAGACAGGTGTCTTGTAAGAAAACGCATGAAAGAGAACAAGCTCACAGAAAAGCCTGCTTTTACTCGCATGGCATGCTTTCTAATTGGTGCAGTTGCGAAAGCAGGCTGTCTATGGATACGAATTCTGAGAGGGATCTCTGGAAAATGAAGATGGCAGCACTGTGTTCTCTTCTGGTATTTTTGCTGTACTTAATCATCTCTGAATAAGACATCATTGTCGTGAATAGAACACGGTTATTCTGCCCTTTCAGCAACCAGATCACTTGCCTTGCCACCTTGCACATGCAAACTTCACCCAGAACTTGCCAGAGGCATTGCCCCAGATCGTCCTCGTGAAATAAACAGGATGTCTGACTTTGCCTTACCGAAGCTGAGGGCAGAAGATCTGAAAATTCAAAGCAGAGACACGCAGCTGCAGGGTCGGTGGCTGATGGTGCAAGTGATATGTCATGCAGCGCTTAAAAAACACATATGGGCAGAAAGGGGAAAGTAAAGCTCTTGTGGAGCAATACTTTAAGATGCACATTTGCATTCTTGAATTTAGTAATTTGTCTGAGCTAGTAAAACTTTGTCTGTTTTTGTCTCTACTTGCACCTCTGCTAGAAGACAGACTTCAGCTGTTCTGAAGACGTGAGGCAGACGTAATCTGTACCATCACCTGACATGGAGAGACAAGTTGCAAACATGGAGTGAGAAGTTAGCGTGATAGGTGGGGGCAGAGGGAGGAGGTTAAACGCGACCACTAAGGGAAAGACTGTGGGAAAGAGGCCTAATCTCATGTCACCTGTCAGTCATTTGTCATGTCAAAGGCTTCCAAGTGATGCTGTGTGTTTTGTCTGTCCATCTTGACTTCCACCCTGTGATTCTGTTTGACATTCATTTAGTGTGAAGAGGAAAAAGTTAATTCCTCTTGCTCGTCTCGGTTGAAAGCGCACTGCTTTTTCTTTACTTTCAGCTTTATTGGAGATATATTTTCATTTAAAAACCAAAACGTATGCATGCATGTGGGTTTGTGTCTGCATATTCAAAATAATCTAAAACCAAAATTCTTCCAGGATTTTTCCAAGACGTTAGTTATTTGCATTTTTTGATGACCTCACATATTCTCCTCAAAGATGTGCCACAAAATATGCCTGTCTACTGTTTTTTAGGCCTGTGGCAAGATGCTAAAGGTCACTAGGTCACCCAAAATGACATTTCTGAGGCAGGAATGTTTGTATGAACGGTTTGAAGAAATGCATTCTTTAGAAAACAGAAAAATCTTGTTCAGATATGACACTGGCCAAAGTGAATATATTTTACACTAGTTTTTACAGCTTTTAGTTTCGGTGGAACAACAAGGATCTGTTGATTGTTGTCTTCTCAAGCATTTCAGTTCTGTACGTTTATTTCACCGTGTTTACATCATGGAGCCGTGTGCTCGGAGTCTTCTAACGTGGTTGCTGTCGGCATATCACCCAAATATCAACTGCCACTGCGCGGCACATCAAAATGAAGATGAAAGATCCAGGGACAAGATCTCTTCCTTCACAAGCTGAAAAGAAATGACAGCCTCTTGCCGAGTACAGTGACATGCACAGAGAGAGAAAAATCATGCGTGAGAGAAGAGACGAGAAAGACAATATGTGAAAGAGTGACTTCAGGAGACTTGTGTTCCTCTCCTTTGAATTGCTGACAGATACAGTAGAAATATGTTTTTGATGACAGTTGAAAAAAATTAGATGGCTAACGGAATTTGTAGCTGTCAGGTTGAATCTTTCAGCAGCTAAACAACACAACAAAAAATAGTGCTCACATTTCCATTCCCAGAAAAATAATGTGGATGAAACTTTAATGTCTCTCTGTTTTATTCGTGCATTCCCACACTATCTAAGATATTATTGTAGATACCTCAATGTCATCATTGAGGTATTGATATTTCATGTTAAGACAATTTACACTGTGAAAAATGTCTGGGATGAATGCAGAATCCTCTGGCTTTGATAGCAGCCTGATACACATTCAAAGTTCAGTTCTTTCAGCTATCTGTGACGAAATGACCTGCTAAGCAGGCTGTGGTATGTACTATATATTTTCATACAGTGCTAAATATAAGGCATAAAAATGCTTGAGCACTAACTGTATTTACTGCCTGCATTTGTAGTTAAAAGAAGTCCCTTTTTAGAAAGTTATGTGAATGGCACTTACTGATGAGAATTGACCAAATCGTGATATCCAATAAACCGTGTTTCCCTTTTCCTCTCAGATGGAGCGCAGTGAGACCGTGTGCCGTTACTGCGGCGTAAGCTACCTCATCTTTCACGAGTTCCATCAACTCCAGACTCAGCTTTCTCAGTTAGAGGCCGAGCTCCAGGACCTGAGACAGACCACCCAGAGAGAAAAGGCCCAGCGTGAGGCCCTGGAGCTGGACAGGCTGGAGTGGGAGAAGACACTTCACCTGCAGGTGCAGAGAGAAGCAGAAATCAGGGAAACACACACCAGAGAAGAGCTGGAAGAAAGGAACCGTGACAATGTGAGAGCTCTGAGAGAGGAATTTGAGGCGAAATATGAGAGTCGGCAGGGAGAGATGGAGGAGGAGTATCGGGAAAAGTGTGAAGAGAGAGAGAGACGACTTAGAGGTGAGCTCGAAGACGTGGCCATGAAGAAAGTGAGAAAGCAAAGGGAAGAGCTGGAGAGGGATGCAAAGGGGAGAGAGAAGGTTCTGAGTGACTCACTTCAAAAGGCCAATAAAAACGTAGAGGAGCTGAGAAAAAACCTTCAACAGCTGGAAGAGAGGTGAGGCTCATGGGCGTTTCCACCTCCTATCCCTGTTGTCAGATGGTCATTAATGCCAGGCTTCATGTTGGTAATTATCCTGTGATTCATGCTGTGCAGACCACAACACAAACATTTCAGAAAAAAACTACTATTCTTGAGGCACATTTTGATCAGGTGATATATCTGTCGTCCTACATTCTGCTGTACTCTTGTGACATTTCTCCCCGCAGCCTATTCATTAATACTGTCTCTAATCTTTTGGGGCTTATTAATAGGCTGGAACAGTGGCCAAAAACCAAATAAATGATTATTAACCGCACTGTCTGGCTTTGCGTGGGATGGAATGGCGTACTGGCGAACACATTTTATTCCAAACCTCCCTCTCATTTTCCCACTGAGACAACACATCTTTGCTTCATTTAGCTTAATCGTTATAACAGTATTGTAAATTGCTGCATTTTTACTTAGTATCAGTTTCCATAGATGAGTCATGTGGGGGCTGAATCTGTTTTAGAATACGGATGTGTGGAGGTGTGGGATGGACAAAAAGATATTTAGTTTCATAACTTTGCAAGCATGAACACGCTGGGCTGTTATAGTTTGTGGGGAAAAGAAGCATTAACTGCTGCTAGTAAGTACAAGAGAGCTGAATCATCCACACACCAGTGTACTAGTTATTTTTCCATTAAGTCTCTGTGTTACCCCTGTGTGCCTATTTTCATCTCAAAATAACATGAAGTCTTTTCATTCTATGATTTTAACTTCCCTTCTAAATGTTTAATTGTATGAGCTTTAGTGAGTGAATTACAACGGTGGGTTAATCATTTAATATTTGGCAGAGTGGACTGATGTTAAATGGGTGAACTTGTCCAAAAGACAGAGGCAGAAGGTTTTTCACCACAGCTGGCTGCAAACTTAAATGGCTCATTCGGAGATGCAATTTATGTCTTCGCATCAAGGGGTTCCAGTGTGTTTCTTTCCCGTGTGTGTAGGCTTATATATAATTGTAAAAAAAACAAAAAAAAATATATAGTGCTTTTGGGTTTATAAGAAAACCATCAGGAACTCTTGTTGAAGTGTCATTGTTGACCAATAACTGATTGTTGGAAAAAAGTATTGATACATCTATTATTGTTAATATTAGATTAAAGAAAATCAACCGAGTAGTTCATGGACATGTTCAGAAGACAAAACAGTCAGCTGTTTAGCCTTAGGAAAACTATTTCTCAGTGGTGCCACAGAAGAGATTAGATTTGTTAGGGGACAAAAACACTGGACCTTTAAACAACAAAAACTGTCCTGTGTTCTAATGATTTCAAAGATGGATGAAGTGCTGGGCCACTCGTGTCTTGTGCCAGCCAGACAAACCCACCAGGTCAGAGTCATGATCTGGAGATGCTTCAGCTGTTGCAGGTTCAGCAAAGTTATGTGTCTAAAGAGTTTGGTAACCTTTTACCTGATGGAATGGGCAATAATCTAAAATGACAATGCCAAGATTTGTTGAGCTCACACTGTAAAAGAATGGTTATGGGAGCATGAGAGATTTCTTACACATGAATTACAGACCTGGTTCTGCGATGGACTGGCGGACTGTCCAGGGTACACCCTGCCTCTCGCCCGTTGACCACTGGGATAGGCTCCAGTTCCCCCCACGACCCCATCAGGAAATAAGCGGTATTGATAATGGATAGATGGATGGAATTACAGACCGTAGAATCCAGACTTAAGCCATTCAAGATTTTTGTGGTTGTGCTGGATATTAGTTTATGACATGGTTTCCCATTGCCAATAGCAAATCTTATGGAAAAATAAATTCAGATGTGAGGTTGAAATTACTAAAATGATACAACTACTAATGTTAATTATCTTAATGTTTGGGGCTGGGGGATTCTTTATTAATTTTTTTATCTTTTGCTTTTTACTCATTTTTAATGCTGCCTCTGCAGCACTTCTGATGATGCCTTATGAGTACACTTGATTCAATCTTGTCTACGCAGAGCCCGCCTGTGTTTCCCCTACGCAGATCAAATCTGATCTCCACACACGCAGGCAGGTGTTTCGGATTCCTTTTGTGCCGCTTACTCAAAGGTCTCAAGTGTGGGTAATGAAATAGGCACTGTCTTTAAACAAACAGCCGTCAAAAGCTAAATTCAGTTTCTGTGAAAAATGTTGGAAATGTTTGCACGCCTTGAGTCATGACAACGCTATACGGGGCTGCGCTATCAAAAGACACTGTTGAAACACAAAACAGTGACATGATTTTAAAGGCCTTGTAAATGACACCCTGCACCCACACCTGCAGCTGACATAATATTCTTTAGTGTACACCAACAATAGATAACAGATAATAATATTACAGATGTTGCTGAATAAAAGTAAGATAATATGGTTGGAAAAAAAATGTGTTTTATATATTAATAAATGAGTTAGGAGTCTCTTCTGGACACATTGAGGTTGTTATTAATAGCAAACACATTTATGAGTGAAGTGAACTTTTTTATGCTAATTTACTTAGAAATGTACGTTTAGTTGTAAGAAATGTTTCGAACGTAGCTGCTACTATTTATCGCTGAACAATCCGAAAACTTTAAAACGTATTTCTTTATTATGCTTGGTACAATAACGTAATTTTATTAATCACTGGTGTTATGCTTCCATAGATATGCGTTTGCTTAATCACTGAGACAACACACATCAGATTCTAGATTTTAGTTGAATGGTAACCTTTGAACTTTGTGGATCTGCTGGACAATCTGGGAAGCAGCCCATGTGTCACATGGTGGTCCAACCTTAAAGTTTACCCTGTTTCATTGTTTATTCAAAGTTCTGTGATTATTGTTTATCTAAAGCTAAACAAAAGTAACATCATGCTGATTGAAGTCAGAAACTCAAGCTCTGTCAGGGAGGTGGGTCTTGAGGGAGGACTCAGTCGCGGAATGAAGGGGAAACAAGGTTTATTGTACAAACAGGGTGAATGTCCAGACAAAGTACAAAACAAAGCTGTGGCAAACTGTGGGCAAAGTATCAAAGCAAGCAAACAAGACTGTGGAAAAACTATGACAAAGTAACAAAATAAAGATTAACAAGACTATGACAAAACGTGACTATGACTGTGGCTGTGGCAGAACTATAACGAAACAAACCTGGCGTGGGGGTGACGACGGACGAAAGGACAAGAGACAAGGCAAGAAGACAAGAACGACCCCGCACCAGACAAGGGGAAACGAGGACTATTTAAACACATGAGGGAGGGAAACCCCAGGTGTACACAATAGGTAATCAAGACGAGACATTCCCCCAGGCGTGACAAGCTCCAGATAAATTGAGAAGTAGGGTGATTTATTTTTATAGTCGTCCAAAAAAATCAACTTCGTCTGGCCTAATTTTTTGGATGGGAAATATCCTTTTTCAATTCAGCCATTTATTGCAGATTCGAATGTATTTTAACAGGGGGCAGCTTCATTATTTCTAACTAGTGTCCCTAAACTTAATTTACTAGTCAACTAATAGAAAGCTAACTAAAAGAAATTTAGAAGAGAATAGAAAGGACATTACTGACTTTTCGAAAGACTGTTGGAAGATTAAAATCTGGTAGAATTTGTTATTTGTTGGTATTTTATGGCAAATAAGAAGGTACTCCAAAATGGCTTAACATCCACTATGTTTTAGTTGATTCTGGATGCGTAGTTTTGACATCTGTAGCTTTTTCGTGTGTTTAAGCCACAGTTTGTGGGCTCATGTTACTGAACGGGCTTTAACGCTGTCCGTATGTTGTTATGTA
Source organism: Menidia menidia (assembly GCA_907169785.1). Classification (NCBI taxonomy): domain Eukaryota; kingdom Metazoa; phylum Chordata; class Actinopteri; order Atheriniformes; family Atherinopsidae; genus Menidia; species Menidia menidia. The sequence continues at coordinate 11,989,394 of CAJRST010037777.1, read as the reverse complement.
TACAGTTAACTGGCTAGCCAATAGACTGCCTGCATCTGGCCATATTTAAGCTGATTATCTCTCTCTGAAATGTTCAGTGTGTCAAAAACACATGCGAGCAAAAACATAAACCAACGCTGCACATAGTTGGGCAATGGAGCCTTAGGGCCCGAGCGTGATTCGGGAGGTCAGAGTTCTGGCAGAGATAATGAGGTGTGACACAATGATGCGTGAGAGGCCAGCGTGGAGTCCCAACAATGGATTCCTTCTTTCTTTCGCTTTGACCTCTGTGCAATTACATCAGCAGTTTGCCCGTACTTTGTGGCGCTTGTGTGCCATCCCTCACACTGGTGCTATTTAGCAGTTAAAAAGACAAAAGAGGTGGCAAAGTGAAAGAAAATAAATGTATGTGAAAATCAATGTTGATGAAGGTTTAAAAGCTGCTTACTGTAACTCCTGTTGATGTCATGTGAAATATTTTCAAAGTTCAAGGGCCTTTAATTTCGTTGTTAATCCTGTATTATTAGCACAGATTTAGTGTGTGTGTCATTGTGTGTGTGTGTGTTTGTGTGTGTGCACTGGAAGAACCAGACTGGTGGCTCTGTAACAGCACACCCACCCGACAGACTAGACCTAACTAAAAATGTCACCTGTCAGACAGCATTTGTGTGCATGACATGAGCGCTTGAGTGTGTGTCTCTGTAACAAGTGTGTGACAGATGACAGCAAGGTGAATAAGACAGTAATGTTCAAGGTGCATTTAAACCTGATTTTGAAATGTTACCTAGCAGACAGGTTCAAACACAGACAGGCTGGGGATATTTCAATCAGCCAGCAGAAAAGGAAGGGGGAAGGAAAGAAATGGGCATATCGAATGACCTCAATCTCATTTTCTGAAATGTTTGCAATTACCAAAAAGGTCCCAATATGTCTTGCAAGGACCACAGCAGCGTGTAGAAGTCGTAAAAATATGATAAATGAAGCCAACATAATGCAACATGATACAACATGGCAACATGGCCTTGCATAAATTGCAAACTCAGCACATTGACAGATCACCGCTTGTTTTCAGTGTGTAAGATTCACATTCTTTTCACAACAGGCAAGTCTTGAGTTTTACAGTGGCATGAATTATTTCAAATACTTAAAAAAATATTTTTCATCAGTGCTTGATCATGGCTGATTTGTATGCATCTTTTTTTTCTCCCAAAACTCAGTTATATTTAACTTCCAGTGATCAATGAGATTCTCTAACAAGCTGATTTTTGTGCTCAATGAAAACTTTGTCTTTTACTTAGCCAAGAATTTCATTCCATGAGAGGAGGGGACTGAACTTACTGCATGAATTAGAATTAAGGAGAAACTCTCAATTAGACTTGTAATGGGTGTCATATCAATATTTAAAGCCTATCAACTGAAGTATTCAGCATCTGTACTCCCTGTGCTATTTGCAGCAAGTGGGTCAGCAAAAGCTAGTGTATTTATATGGCACAATTCCCACATGTAGCAATTATGCACATGTGCTCAAAGTCAGAGTTAATGTTAATAGAACGTAACTAAAGTATAAAAGCATCCATGCTGGCAGAAATAAGACTAACGTAAAAGTTTCCCCTTTCAATGAAAAAGTGGTAGTATGGGTAGACACAGCTCCTATAACCCACAACAGGTTGAAACCTATCATGTAACTTGTGCGCATGCTTATAGCGTTGAGGGAAGCGTCTGGGAATTTAACACGCTTCGCCTGCTTTCTCCCTGCTGGCTGGTCTCATTTTTTTTATCTTGAACAATGTGTCTTGGTGTGATGCCTGTAGCTGATGTGTGTGTGTGTGTGTGTGTGTGTGTGTGTGTATTTGCTGTTGTGCGCACACTCATGCATACACTTGAACAATGCACCTGCAGTGAAAAACACCCTGGTCCACTGTAACAAGACTTGGCAGTTATGGAAAACCAATCATAAAAATGTGTGAGATCTCACACACTCACCTGAGGCTAGATTGTAGCAGTGATAGGATGACTTACTGGTGGCGTAGCAGGGGTGGAGGAGAGACAAATGATGGATGGCAGATAGGCATCCATTTGTAACTAGGAAGTACTTTTAGGGAAATTTAGTACTCATGTGGTTTTATTTCAATTTTGTGTTTCCACTAGCAACCACATAAACATCTCACAAATCACTAAACCCTAGCTCCCTTCCTCTGTGTATGTGTGTGTGTGTGTTAGGTAATATCTCATGTCTGCTGTGAAGTGCCTTCACAGTCAGCTTGTGAGGTATTAGATGGCTCCAACTTCCAGTTCATATTACCACATCAAATAGAAGCTCTTTCACACACACGGGAACACGCAGTGACGTGTGTGTTTGTGTGAGTGGGTTGCATTTTAGCTGAACCAAAGGGAAGTTCATCCCGGTACAGAATCCCTGTTCAGCGCTGATGGCGCAAACTTATGGCGAGACACATGACAACAAAACAAACAGAAACAACAATTTTGCTGCGTGCGCGGGCGTGTGCTCGTATAGCAAGATCACACACATCTGAAGCGCAAACACACTCGCGCACACACATATATACACTAAGACAAAGCCTTCTTGGTAATCAGCGATTTTGCTGTGAAGTAGTAGCATAGCAACCCACACACACACAAACGAAACAAAGAAAAGTGCATTTCAAGTAAGCGGCTGCAAGGCAACTTTTTTGATCCTCTGAATTAATTAAAATTTATCTTGAATTAATGATACTGTCATTATGAGCTTTGTACCTGTTTGTGTGAGTGTGTGTGATGTTGTTGTTTTGTTGATCACTATCATTGCTATGACATCTCTGACATGGTTACCAGATAACCTGAAAGCAAAATATTTATAGACAGGTATGTCACACTGCATTTGCCCTTGCCCGGGCACCTTCCTCTCACGTTCTCACAGCCTTTCAAGTACACGATTCCGTTTGACTCTTACAGAACTGACAGATCTAATGGAGGAGGTTTGAGGTTTCTCTGGAGCATTTAAGCAATGACTAAGAAGCTCAAAAAGTGCATTGACTCTTTTAGATTTAGATTTCAGACAACATGCCAGCATTGTTGTACACTGTCTCTTCCCCCCACCCCCCCTTAGGTGTTGATGAATTCTGTTCTCCTTGTGCTCCTTTTTGGTCAAAGCGTAATTTTTCTCCACGCCGCTGATCAAAACGGTCTTTTAACCCGCACACATGCGCACACGCAGTGGGTGAGCAGATGACACTTTGATCTCAGGAACCTTTAATCTCTCTCTGGTGATGACAGCAAATACCAGCGCAAGCACGCACAGAAATACGGGGCATCATTTACGCTGACATGCATCCATAAGTTAAGGCTTTGTTGCTGTGGGGTACATTCCCCCCCGACTACAGCGAAAAGGCCAAAGATACAGAGCAGCTCTTTGCCTCTCGTGGAAAGCGCAGCATGGCAGCTTTTGTAACTGATTTCTGGTTGTTGAGAAATATAAACAGAATGAATGATAAATCCATAAAACACGGCAAGGCAAAGAGAGGTCTCGTTATTAGCCTGTAAATTGTAAACAGGCATGACGAAATAGAACATTTTGTGCACTCGATGGCTGAAAATAAGCTTGCTAGAGGATTTTCAAATTTTGGCTTTGTTATTTTAACCTTCAGCCCCAAACCTCTGAAAATCTGTTGAAACTTCTAAACCCCTCAGACACACACACACACACACACACACATGCACTTGAAAAACAGAAAACATTTGACTTGGTAGGTCACGATAACACTCAGGCGGAGATTAGTCTTGTTGATGTGAGAGCCTGACTGTTACCGTGTCCTTCGCATTTGTGTGTTTGTGCGTGTGTGTCTTAGAGTGTTTATGACGTGTCCCGATGAGGCAGTTTGGGCTGCTGGTAGGGGGTACTCTAATCTGACATGCACTCACTGGCACTGGCACTACCTAGTTATTCCACTGACAGGCACTGCTCTGGGAACAAGAGCCTCGGCTCACACACGCAAGTACACACAAATTTGTCTTACAAAACACACGCACACAATATTCTCTTTTCACGCAAGAGGGATGTGTGTTTTTTTTTTGTTTTCACAAATGCACAAACCCTCTCTTGAGGCAGCGTTCTTTCTGATCTTGCTTTGGGACTGGTGGCGACAGATGGGTGAACAGTGGGAGCCTGGTCTGGCATCACACCGCAAAGCAAACGCACGGAGACAAGCAATTCACACAAGCCTACAAACAGACGGGCTAAAATAATCACAGAAAAGTCTCACTCACAGGGAAACTGAAATGACACGCACACTTTTTTCTCTTTTTAACACGCATCTACTCTCTGGCATGGCCCGTCATTCACACATACACACTCTGGATTACTAGAAGCACGCATACTTACTCAAGCTTTGCTCACCCCTCACAACTGCCCTCTGTGTGTCATTTCCCACCAAGAGAGGATATTAAACAAAGAAAGCAAATATGGTCCACGAGTTAAAAACAGAAAGTTAACTGAATCTCAAAAATCGAAAACATATTTTAAAAGATATAAGCTGTAGTTTTTAAGTTTTTCAGACAGGACTGAACTCTTTTGTCTCAGATGTATACATAAACGATCAGGATTAAATCAACCACATAGCCAGATTCCAGCACACTCTCTCTAAGGATGTTCATTGACCAACATGCTGGCTTAGAAAAAGGCTGGAAGGCTTTCAACCTGCCTCTAAAGCCGGTTTAAATGTGATTACGTAACCTGAGAGTAAACTTTCATTTAGGTGACAGCCTGACCTGACAAGAACTGAGTGATCAGAAATAGCAACTGAAAGCTCTGGATCATCAGTAAATGACCGTTTAAGCTTAATTGTCTCAATTTTTTCGATTACAATCTGGCCATCAGCAGAGAGATAAAAGGACAAATAAATAGTCAACATGTCTCTCTGCTGACTTTCCATTTGTGGTTGACATGGCGGGTCATGGGACTGACACTGTTAACTCAACCTATCGAGCAGGACGAGACCATCTGTTCAGCTGTATGGATCGCCTGCTCTCTAATCTGGCATTTGGCCTCATATGGTTTATATTTAAATATGGAATGGTTCGACATAAGATGATAAATAGAAGCTTTTTTCTAACATGCTTGTTTTTTTTTGTTTACATCTGAGGATCACCAGATACATTTTCTGAAGTGGATCTGGCACAGGAACTTGCACACTTCCTTTCTTTGTACAATGAAACTAGTCAGTACAGGCCAGCATTTTTGTTTGTATATGTAACATATGTAACATATATGACATTTACATCTTTTATATATACTTTGCAGGATTTTTTACTTTACATGAAACAGAAATGTTCGTTTATTTTTTTATATGTAATCCGGAACCTCCGATCTGATTCCATCTTGATTGGACACACTCCATCCACACTGTATCTCGCTAATTCAGCTGTGCGGCAGGATACATTTGGCAGTATAATTATTGTTTGCATCTTGTAACAGTCCTTATGTAAGTGGCTATTTACAATATTTGATCCAAATTAGAGTTTCACCAGTAAATTTGAACAGTCTGTCTCGGGGGTTTTTTAAATCTGAGACTATGGGCCTTCCCTTGGGCAGTGTTAGTTTATTCTACTCAAAGGACACCTAGCATGTGAACCAAAATAGCCAAATAATGCAGTTTGACATATACTCACTACATATCTTCCTGCAATTTGTCTGAAAATTTACATAAACTCACTGCTTATTTTCTTGCAATTTATCAGAAAATGTTTCCCTCTTAGCCTAAAAGTCAGTTTATGGTATTGTTTTTTCGACGATGACAAGGGCGATAATGATAAGTGTGATGTGTCAAAGTCTATAATCTCATCTGTTTTATGGTCAGGGTTTTCTTAAATAAAAGGTGTAGTATTTGCTCTCCTGGCTTTCTGTAGGCACTGCCCAAAGCTAAACATTTTCATCAGTAACACATCAGTTTGCCCAAAAGACTGCAAAAGGTATCTCCCATTGACAAAGGTTGTGTTTGTGTGTACTGAAGACAATTTTTGTTACACTCTTTGATCCTGTGTTGGGCTCCTAAATGACTTTACGTCAAGTCTTTCTAAAGTGTTGCTGATGAGCTGAAAATCCCCCGCCAGGATCATTACATGTAATTCATATTACTCTTCTTGATTAAACATCGTGATTATTATCTGTCTGGTGTTAGTCTTGATCTGTCTCGTCTTTTCTGCCTAACTCTCATTGCTTATTATGTTTACCCTTCTCTCTGTCTCACTGCCAGTGCTCATTTGTGGTGTTGCATGAAAGAACAGGATGTGCTGCTTCAGGTTACCAAGTGTCCGTGTCATGCAGTCTCACACGGTCTTGTCTGACTTTCTGCGGAGCAATCTCAGATTGCTTGATAGCTTCTGTCTGGAAAGCGAGTGTTGAAAAGCAGCACAGAGAAAGGTTGCGCCCCCATATTAGACGTGTCTTTGAGTAGGCAAAAGCATAACCTTTAACCTCTTTCTGTCTGTAGATTATTGCTGGCCTTTGAAAGCAGATAATAAATGCATTACTGCTCACAAGAGGACTGTTTGCGTGCAGGAGACTCGATGTTCTGCTGTACTTGGCCACTGGTTATTTCGTAATCTGTAATTATGCTGAAGCTTGATGCCGCTGCAGTGGCATATTTAATTGTTCTCTCCTCCTCTATGCAACTTATCTCAGTTAGAAACTCGCATGAAACTGTGCTTTGCTGACGCTCTTCATGTCACATTCTGTGTATTGCAAAAGAAACAGGCTGCAGTGATCCGAAGAGTGAGGCCCAAATCTCCATATCGATCCCCACAGGAGAGCATTTAAATTTTTCATCTCGCTCTCTTTCATGGATGTCATCTTTTCTTCTGCATCATTAAATTTAAATAGTCTATCAGCTATTTCATCCTTGTGAGAGTTCAGTGCTGTTATCCTGAGCTAAGGCTCTCTAAATGGAGAACTTTGGTCTGTAGTCTTTGCTGTAAATTTTCCTACCCTTCTCTTCCTCTTTCTCCACAGGCTGGTAGTAGCAGCTGCCACAAAGGAGGAAGCACAGCAGGAACTTGGTAAAGAAAAGCAACATGTTGAGATTCTCAGGTAAGGAAACAACTGCTAGAAAGGCAAGAAAGACAAATGCAACTCATGGTATAAGGTTTAGGGAGGACTGAAAGTACCAGGATCTGCAGTGAAGTGTGTGATGGATGGTGGGCTGTTTTACATCTCTGCCAAAGGGATAGGAAGTGAGGCGTAAGGGGCCAATGGCTACTACCATCAGTTGGAACAAAGGCCTAAAACCAATATGTCATGCTGTGTAGCTTGTTGTTCTAACTCACTAAAGTATACTTCATTGGGTAGGTTAACTTACGCTGTGAGTCACAAAGAGTGTCCCAGTCTGCTGAATAAACAAGCTATTTAATATCATAACTGCATGGCAGAAAAGTAAATGATTATCAATATTCGTACAGAATTAAATCAATAAAGAATGAAGCAGAAAAGTATATTTGTTTTAATGATTTTATTCACTGCACACTTAAATGTTTACATCTTTTAGCTGCCTTTGTCGTCATAGTGATTTATTTGCACAGTCTTTATCCAGTTCCCATTTATCTCACATTGTGGTACTTTCAGTACTACAAATAGTTTAAAATGTGTGTTTAGTCTCAAATAAACACAAAAAAAGAAAAAATCTGTTTTGTCGTGCGTGGGCCTGCTGGGATGTCCGCCTTTTGACTGGATGCAGAGCAGGAAGGGGAGGTCATATGGTAAACAACTGTTAGAGGTGATAGGGGAAAGACAATAAAAGGTAGAATGGAAAAACAGAGCGGGGGATGTTAATTAATCTGACCTGGGGGGTTAATTCCTGGAAATGGAGAGAAAAATACATGAGTAGTTAATGACAAGGGGGGCAGCAGAGGAGAGATAGAGGTGAAGAGAACAGGGGAGGGGAGATGGGATGTCAGGGGAAAAGTGCTTTTTAATCAGACCCCTGACAGTGAAAAGACTCCAAATGAGTAAACCATCAGGAGAGCAAATGCGGTCTTTTTGTCCTTGTCTCCGTTTTGCACGGTCTCATCTTTATCGCAGATGACAGATCTGGCTCATATCCGTTCCTCCATTTGGTGCCGTGAGCCTTATGATTTATGTCATCTGACATTATAAAACTGACTGTCGTGACAAGCAGTGCCCATGCTCCCCATCCACTCTGCACACACGCAGACACAGTCCCAGGCCCCACCAACCACCCAGCAGTTTGACCTCATATCCCTCCTGTCCCTCCTTCTGAGACTCTGTTCATCTATGATCACCTTGAGCCACAAACCCAGAATACATGAGGTGGCTTTGACAATCCTGCCTCACAATCAAATAACTTTTTGATGTTTGGTTTTTATGTATGCAGGCTTTTGATGTTAATGAATCAGTGTGGGCATCCACCTTCATTATGTGTGTGTTACCTTTTCACCTATGCGATCCCCTTAAAATTGTTCTTGAAATCAAGCAATGTTCTTTTCCAGTGCTCTAGTTGTCCTTGATTTGCATAGGATTGGGACTTGATTTAGTGTCTGTGTGAGTGAGAGTGTGTGGGTGCATATGTATATATATAGTGTGAGTTAGTGGCCTTTCATATTACCCAAAGTGCTTTTCATCTGATCATATATCTTTTAGAGGGAGAAGGATTGAGGTGAATACGGACAGATGCCGTTAAACACATGACCTCTTTAAGGCCATCGTGCTCACAGTTCTCCTCTGCCTTCTTTTTTTCTTTTATTCTTTACGATTTTTATGTCAGTCTCTTCGTTTTTAATCTAAATGTGTGTCCACCGATATGTAAATCACAATATGACATTGAAACAAAGCATGCCCTGCTTTATGATGTTGCTAAAGGAATATCCGAGATGTGTTTAAGATGAAAGCAAAAAGCGGCTTTCACTTTTTCTGATCTAACCTTTGGCGGTGGGACCTGCACACTGGCAAAATGGACGAGCTGGAATTTTGTGAGCAGGTCTGTCTCTAAGGGCAACTCGAAAATACATCAGTCTTTTATATAATATGATGTATTTTAAGGTGTTTTTATTTTAGGTGTTGCCGTTTCATATCAGAAGATACTTTTAGCGAGATAGCACAGATGGAGGAGACGGCTGCTTTAAATGAGCTGCAAATCAACAGGCTCGCCCAGGTGTTCAAGCTGTTATTTTCCTTTACTCTCCAGCGTTAAAGTGTCTCTTTCAGCTACACCTGCTGCTGAACAACAGCAGGTCTTTTGGGAAAGTTAGGCTCTGTTCAACCTTGAGTATAAAACACTTGTGTTGCTCTGTTGAAGTTTGCTTGGGAAATGACAGTTGGATCAAGTGTAATTGTGGCTTAGATGAAGGTATGTGCTGTTGAAAATGTTTGGAGCTTCAGGCATTTATAATCTGCCAACGGGGAGCAGGAAATGGAGAGCAAACACAGAAACAAGCAGCGTGCCTGTAGGAAATCTGTCTCCCTCTTCTCACATGCTGATTTGTAGTTAAATGTCACCAAATTAATTTTAGTATCACTTCTTGTGATAGTAAAATACCACACAAATTAGGTAATAGTCAGGAAGAAACAGCTCTGTGTAACGAAAAAACCAATTAAAAATGTATTTAGCAGTGAACTATTGACCCACAACAAACAGATATTTGCAACACGCGTGCAGATTAGTTCACTTCTAAACTCCACTGCTAGGAGAGTGTGCTGAGACGCAGTAAAAGTGGAAATGTTTGATTATTTTCCTTTGCTTGTGTGTTTCAGTGGTGTGAGTGTCCAGCAACAGAAGGCCCTACGAGCCACTGTCTTCTTACTCCGCTTCTCCAGCAGCAACCTCGCAGATGTACGGGCTCTCCTCTCCCAGTTCGCAGGGGCCTGGCAGGCCCTTAAATCTCAGATACTGCATCACAATGTCCAGGTGTTTTCAGGTAACATAGTCACACACACATGCTAATTCAAGGTGCACGCATTACACAAAGCAGTGTAAACAGGTGTTGATCCAGAAGGATCATTAAGAGGGCAGAGCGGAGAGTGTAGTTTTATGCGGAGCTGGTGATGACAAAGAAATAAAAAAGAGGCAGAGGGAGTGTGTAAAATAATCTTCCAGCAGGAATAAATGTTATTTCATCTGTGGCTCAGACTCTTATGAGAGCAACACCCACAGTTGAAAGACAAAAGCGCTTGTTTGTGTATTTTTAAATTAAGAGACAAACTCAAGTAAAGAATTTTTTTTCCGGCAAGCATGTGAGTTCATGTGTGTAATGGCTGTAAACAAATTAAATTCCACCTATAATTTTTTAATAGATGTCAACCAGAGTTACAAGACTGCAGGCTGTGCGTGCGTGTGTTTGTGTGGGTGTATGCGTAGCACTGACAGTAAATGCCTGAAGGAGATTTAACCTCCAGCTCACCTCATGGGTGGGTCTTTTTCTTTCTGCTGCACTCCAAATAGCTGCCAATTGCAGAAGTGTGTGTCTTTGCACACAAATACCTTTGTATGACTGTAAACATGCGTAAGCCACAGAGAAACAGAAGACAGAGGGGGACAGAGAGCTGTTTGTACTGATGCTATATTAGGATTTTTGTAACATGATGAAAAGCCTGCTTCTCCAACTGACTGACACAATGAAACACAGAGATATGGACACACATGCACTAATGCACTCACATCCATCTACAACTTAATTCAAAAGGCTCAAATGTTGTATAGCATGCCAATGTTGACATAAGGCATTGTCTTTTTAGATTAAACGAAGACATCTTTGTTGATCCATGCTTTAGTTCTTTTTTCTAATCACCAATATGCACAACCAGTCAAAGGCCTGGACACATCCAAGGATTCGGTATATGTTATTTTGATGTTAGTTTACTACTAAACTCAGGTTCCAACAGCAGGGGTGGGAACGAAAGTCAAAATGGGTTGAGAGACACAAGTAGGTTGGCCAACACTAACGGATGGATGCGGTTTACAGTTCAGTGGAATAGGGAGGAGACAAGATTTCAACTTTGATGGGTGTGGAATTTTACAGAGAATGAGGTGATGAGATTAGAGGGAGATGAAAACATAATCTGAGTGGATTCCGCACAGACATCAGCAGACAACTTGTGTAGCTCGACGTAAAGGACACTGAAGTAGCCGTTTGAGAGTGTGGGGATTCTCGTAGGAAATTTTAGAAAATGGGAGACAGCTGGGTGTAAAATCAGGGAGTGACATGTGGTGACTAAGTTACTGCTTGTGTGTGTGAATGTGTTTGGGGTGTGTTTGACCGATCCATGAACCACAGTTATCTGCCAACACTCTCAGCCATTTTACGGCTGCTTTATATGGTCTATTTTCCTGGGAGACAGTTTTGTATACATGTGTGTTTTGATAGCAGCTATGTAAAACCATCAACCTTTTTTGCCCTTAAATCAGTCTTACTAAGAGAGATCTTTAATTGGCATCACTTCTCTGTACAGTAGGTCTTATATTTGTCTTACTCTGTTTGTCTGCACAATAAAGGCAGGTACATGAAAATGTTGTTTCAAATTTGGAAATGAAAAAGAAATGTATGCAGTGCATCAGGAAAAAAAACTAGAAAAGTCGTGGTGTTTTTTAGGCTAAACTATGTCATTATTGTTGAGCAATGGTTTCAAAAACCCTGTGCATTAAATACAGGTTAGATGCGATTTTTTTTAGGCACAATCAACAGAAATGTCCCACATGTTGCACTTGTTGAAAGGCAAAATAATCGTAATTCTTAGACAATGACGCTGTATACCTCAGAGCTCTGCCATGTTCACCTACCATTGACGTAAAAACTGCTGTGGTTCATGAGTTGGTGTAGTTTTATTGCATACAATAAACCTGGCAGACACTCAGAAATAGTTGTGGTACCCACAAACTTCAGAATGTGATATAATAATGTATTCGCTCATAAAAATTCCAGCCTGTAGCTGTGTGCGTATGCATGCCTTTGTGTGTGTTTATAGGTACCTGTAAAGGTGGCTGCATGTTGTCAGGCCGTCTGGTCGCGTCCATTACTGTTACTTACCTTGAGCTCTCCTTACAGCATGCAATTTTTCTTCTTTATTTGAATTCTTACATGTGTGTGGGTCTTTTCTATATCATTAGAGAATTAGAGGAGGAGATGTTATGTAGTTGCAGCAGGGCAGAATGCTGAACTTCACATGATACAGCGGGACAGCATAATTTAAAGTCTTTTTTATGTACAGCAATAAGAAACGTATTGTTTTAATAGCAGATCCAGAAGATCTGTTAAGCACCAGTGGTGCAGTGTTAAGCACCAGTGGTGCTTAACAGTGGTGGTGGTCATGGAATATTCCATAAGCCTTCTTATCACATTAATCATTTTTAAAATGTGCATCAGTAATATAAGAGAGGTTAATGCTTTTTAAATGTGGGCCAACGTGCATTTGGAGCTACTATCCAGCAGCCGTTGCTGGCAGCACTCTTCTGAAGAGCTAAAGGAGTGGCACTTGTCTCTTTTACCTAATACTCATCAGTTGTTTTTTTTTATTTCTTCAGATTTGCTGGAAAACAGTGTGACTCATTCACAAGATAATTGTTTATGGTTTTTATCAATATGTCAATGCATTGAAATCCAGCAAACTATGCTTGTCGTTTCTATTTTCTTTATGTGCTTTGAGAAAGTGTTTTTCCTCTGTTCTCACGGGTCGTCCAATGATTTGTTTGACATATTAGTTCAGTGTGTCTACAGCGCATTGAGCTTTCAGTTTTAGCTGTTGTTTACTATGATATATTTTACAGTAATTGAAAACATGGAGTGAATGTGGCCCATTCAAAACCCAGTGACTCTATTGTAAAACAGTTATATAGTAAATTTGTGGCTATCTGCCAGGTGGTGGTTCCTAATTTCTACAGCCACACCGTTTGCCTGCGTGTTTGTGTTTGTTAGCTCTGAAAAGCACAATAGAAGTGCAGCAGAGAAAGTCCTAGCGGGCCAGTTTGCTTTCATTACAAATCCTATTTCTACCGTCAAGTATTTATCCAACTTTTGCTCTTTGAATGCGAGTATACTGTGTGTATTTCTGAGTGTATCTGTGTGTTGTTTTTTGTGGTACTTGTGTGGAAGCGTTTCTTTGTCCACGCATTCTTGTGTTTTCTGTGTGTGTCTGGGTTTGAGTGAGTTAGTGAGTGAGTGAGTGAGTGCGTATGCGTGTTGCTTTACCCCGACGGACCTTGTCATGTCACAGTGACCAGAAAGCAATTATCGGTGTATTGTCGGTTTTAGAAAGACCTCCTGCACTCCCCTCTTCCTGCCGAGAGAGGATGAGAGAGAGAGAAAGGCGAGATGAGAGTCCAACGAGAGGGTAAAAGAGAAAGAGAGAAAAACGGAGTTGTGCGAAGTGGAAAAGGACGAAGGCAGAAAACGCAGAAAGAAATGAAAGAGGGAAAGCCAATGAGGGAGGGAGAGGAAAACAAAGACTTGGAGGAAGAGAATGTCAGGCTGACATTGCTGAATCATTTGAAAGCACTCCAGGGCCACAGCTTCTGTGACCTGCTGCACCCCTCACAAGAACACTCAATCAATATGCACACACTCAGATGCACTAATACAAACATGCATGATTTCCTTGACAAAGACTTCGATCTTTGCTTTTGAGAATGCTTCCATACATAACACTCCCATTAATATTAATATACATTTTTAATGTGGCATAGCTTGTAAATCAGATTGTGATTCAAAATGCACCACTCCTATCCCAGTAATAAACCACACAGAGGAGGAATTAATTTCAGTAATTCTGCCAGTCATTGAGAGGAACTAATATTAGACAGATCCCTCTGGGTGGGCAGAGCCTTTTCAAATCTTTAGCATAGATTTCTCTGCAGTCTACACACTATCTTTGACAGTGAAAGATGATTCATTATTCAGATAACTTTGATATTCCATTTAAATCAAATATTCATAGTTAGTGTTAGTATTTGATTACATCACCTTGGCTTTCCTTAGTTATGATCCTAAAAGCGTAGCACGCCTGCACATCTCAAAAGTCCTCTTTCTTTGATAGCAGATACAAATTAGTTTTGATCATCTTTCAGGTCACAGCTGCTTTATCCTCCCACAAAAGATGATCTAACCTGGCTCAGGTTCATACTTTGGTTCGATCGCTCTTAGACTTCAGCAAAGATTTCCAGAAGATTTTTTTAAGAGTCCCAAGACAGCACTTCCTGGTAGCATTGTTTGAATAGTTCTGTTGTGATTTAACCTGCTGCCCTAACCTGAGCTCCCTGGAAGAAGTCTTTGCTTTGGACTGCTGTTTTTCCAAAAGTTAATCTGATCTGTTAAAAAACAAAAGAAGAAAACTCAACAGAATAATGCTATCATCACTGTGTGGGATTGTAGGAAGGAATAAATGAGGTAATGCTTATCTGCGGATCTGGTTTCCTGTATACACACCACTGGGAACTGTGATTCGGTATTTGTTTTAATAGATCAAGATTTTGCTTCTAATGCTTCCAGGGGAATTCCACTGGGCATAAGAGGACACTGGTGGCCTTGAATATCAAACAGCGCATTAACTGTATGTAACACTGGAATAAAACAGAATTACCGCATCAGTCTGATTAATACATGTACAGATGTCCCTTGAAAAAAGCTCAAATATAGATATGAGCCCTCAAAGCTGAACTGTAAAAAAAATGGACAATCCTGCTATAGTTCAAACACATTTGCATTTATTTGCTCAACGTGACTCAAAGCTTAGACTTAGAGGTCTGTCTTTTGGTTAAAAAAAACATTTAAGTTTTAGTGTATTTAACACATACTTTTTTGTTTACTGTCCAATAACTGGAACAGAATCTGGTATGGTCACTCTTGATGGTCATTCCTGATTTTATAATCATAACATAATTTGGACAAAATCGCCATTCACTCAGAGACAGAAGTGGAGAGATGGTTTGAATGTTTCTTAAATCAGTCCACTGTGTTGCACTGTATGGCTTTCATTGGTTGAAAATAATGCAGGCAGGATATGCATATGCTGATGTTGTTATGACATTACACAAATATTTTTACTTCAGTAAGTTGCATGCCAAAGATTTTTTAATCTTCAGACAGTAGTAACACAGTTGGATCCAAAGTGTAATTCATCCATGGGCTGACATCCATCTCCATAGAGTTATGGATAATACAGTGCTACAATATGACAGGCTGTTGAGCTTACTTAAGGTCAAAATGTTGCAGCCGAGCATTTCTTACCGGGCTCCATTTTCATAAATGTATTAACTGGCCTGCAAAGCTGCTGTGTTGATAAAAAATCTGAATAAAATCATCCTGTCTTTTCGACAACACAGCAGATTCCAATTTTAGCACAGCGGGGATATTAGCCATTTACAACAGCCAGCATGCTCACTCTGCATGTTGCCAGGAATCACTTTGCTCTTCTTATTTCTTAGCCATCTTTGATGTTCAAATAGTGGTATTGTGAGGGGTTTTATTTAATCTTTTTTATTCTATTTTATGTTCCCTTCATTTGTTTTGATATCTGTTAGTACATTGGTCACTTGAACAGTAAAAGAGAGGGAAGAGAACAATAGAAATGTAGCAGCTAATGTTTAATCAGGTTTTAAATTCAATTAAATTCAATTAAATTTCATTTATATAGCGCCAAATCACAACAACAGTTATCTCACTGCGCTTTCCAAACAGAGCAGGTCAGACCCTACTCTGAAGTTATTTACAGATTCCCACCAAGGGCAAGCACTAGGTGACACAGGCAAGGAAAAACTTCCTTTTCAGAGGCAGAGACCTCAAGCGGAACCATGGCTCAGGTGGGGTGGCCATCTGCCTCACCCGGTTGGGGGTGAGAGAGAGAGAGGGCAATAGAGAGAGAGGGAGAGAAGGACAGAGAGAGCAGAGGGAGCAGGGGGAGGCAGCCTACACAGTAACACATAGAAGTATAGACAAGTAAAGGTAGTGTTGCTATAGACTGGATGAAAAGGCATGCAGATAACTGCCAAACGGTACTGTACGGTGAACACAAAAATCTGAGATAATTCCACTGAAACCAGTATCCTACTTCACCCTTAACATCTATGATATACTTTCTTTTGTTTGTATTTACCAGAATTCTCACTTTATTCATTCAATGCCTTATGTCTGTCCGCCCTCATCTCTTTCTCTTCCAGCTACTGTGTAAGACCCAAGCTCCGGGTCAGAAACAATTTTCTCTTTGCTCCTGGCACGCTTTAGTGAGATATTTCTGCATCTTTGTTGTGTCAACTAAACTCAGATCTGCGTGTGTGTGTGTGTGTGTGTTCACAGCACTGAGTGAGGAGCTACAGCATTCCTCTGTTGAGCTTCAGAAAATGAAAGAGGAGAAAGAATGGCTAACTCAGCAGCTGATGTAAGTGTCTACATTCTGTGGTAAAGCATGCATGCACACACACACACACACCCTTATGAAAACAGAAGCACAGAGGGAGACGCAGGTGGATGGTGGTATTTGGAATATGCTGGGTGAACAACAGGTCATTGCAAGGCTTGGCTTTAAATGTAATTCCCCTCAACCAATCAAAACCATCTGTATAGCCTTGCTGACAACACCCAAACCAGGAAATGCTCACGGTCCACAAACTGGGCCCTGCTAAGCTGCAACAACAGGGGATTTGACTTGAATACTCTCACACAAAGGTCTAGTCAAGGGTTTAAGAATTCAGAATAAATATGCCCCTGTGGCTTTTTAAAATAAACTGCGGTTGAAGCTCCATCAGTTCAAAGATTTTGCAAATGCTTTGATTTTTTTTAAATAAATTCCTGGGTCTGCAGACAAAATACACATATGTTGAAAATGAAAATATAGATCCACATCTATGGCACGTATTTTCTAAAATGTGTTGAAAATTACTTAAATCCCCCCAAATCAGCAGTTTTTCAGCCCTATAAATTCTTATGTCTTTAGGCTACAGCTGTTGGAATTTTCTGTACACAACTGCCAGAATATCCAATCTGCTGAAAGTTAAAGTAAGCAACATTTTTGTGTTATTGTCATGAAGAATTATGATAGAAATAATTCATGCTGATGTTACTTTACCAACTGGAGCCTAACTTTGACCAGTCTGAGGCAAAGGGCATCCCTGGAGGCAGATGTTCTCCCTTTGCACACGTCATAACTGCTTGCATGCTGTTAGACAGAAGTCAAAGATCTCTGATGGGTTAAAGTTACACAGAACATGGAAGTCAGAGAATATTTCTCCATCTTTAACAACTCAAAGTAAAAGTTATGTTATTGGTATTTAGACAGTGAAACTTCTTCATCAAGAAGATGTTTGCTGTTCCTCCAGCATTTGAACATCTGTGTGAGTTGTGTGTTCAACTCTGCAACAGTGTGTGCTAATATGGATTACATTATTTGGTTCCAGTCCAGCATCAAATTGCTACAGTGTCGATGTTGAGTCTTTAGTTAACAACCTCCATTGAGAAGTGAAATTCAGTTAATCAGCATCCCCAGAAGCAGTACCAGTGGACACATCAAATGATTGTCTACAGTGCTTCATACACAACTTGCAGAAAAATGTAAATTGCACGCCCTGTTTGAGTCAAGCACACTTTGAGATCCCTGTAAATCTTTTTGGATTCTTTTTTCAAACAGTTAGCTTTAACAATGTTGGGTTTTTGGAGCATAATGTGAATAAGAAAATATGACTAGCAGCCATTTGGGCTGAGCACAGCATGTGCTGTGCTTTGCTGCTGAGTTCATCACACTGATGGTTGAAACTGCTGAATACAGAACACATTAGATGTTGTTTTCAATACTTTGAGTGTGTCATTTGTCATTGGTAAGCAGGTTTGTATGCGGTGTATATGCTTACAGCATGGAAAATGCATCTGGCCCTGCTACCACTGAAAGGAAGATAATGCACTTTATTCTACCTGGGCTTCGATGGTGGGAAATTGTGATGTACACGTTTATAAATTTATACACACATCTGCTGAAAAAGTTGTTGCATTTTCTTCTAAAACAACCATAACAAAGATACAAATTCATGGCATCAATGGAGCTGGTAAGATGATTAGTATATGTGAAATAAACCAATGATGTCAAACTGAGTCCCTGATGACTGGCTAATATTTCTCTCTTTTTCTGAACATTTGTGTGATTAGATAAGAGAAATAATTAATTGTAGATAATTTATTGTTTTAATTTCCTGACACTGGTAAATAACAAACAGTGGTAAAGTTTTCAATTTTTTCCCTTCTCTGAGTTATAGTGTTATTTCTAAGCAACAGATAGCCTTCTTAATCTTGATGACATCATTCCTAACAACCACTTCAAAAGTGTGCATGCAGGCGTGCAAAGACACACAAACAATCTCCTACACAGGAAGGGAGTAAAATTTCAAATGAAATGTTACCTTTATCTGATTATTAAGACATTAAAGATCTGCTTGACCTGACAGACTACAGATGAAGCATTCATTTTTTCGCTAATGTTTCCTCCTCCTACCTCCACAGTTGCTCTTTCATTCTTCCATTTGTTTTTCTCAGAAATGGATGGTTTCACTCTAGTTTTCTTGAACTTGACTGCTGCCCCCTTCAGTTTCTTGCTGAGCGTGTGGTGACATGCAGGGTTCTGGAGAACGACAAACTGTTTAGGCTGTGGTCATTGTACAAGAGATTCATGTTCATGCTGTTGTTGACCCTTTATCTTTGTCACAGTAAATACCCATCTCTGACAAAGCTTCGTGTTAGTGTACCGTAGATCCAAACTGTGGCTTTTCCTTTTTAAGTTCAAGTCAGTATTTTTAACCAGTCAACATCTGTCCTGCATGCGTAGCGTTGCCATGCAGGTGTGACTCGCTGTTTGTCGAATAATATGAAAGTACATCTGCGCAGCCTCTTTGATGGTTAAATTCCTCCAGCCTCTGCAGAGGCCCAGAGCCATGTATGGAGATACATAACTGGAGTGGATGAATAAAAATGCTTGAACATTTCATCTTTAAATTTTGTTCAGTCTCTCTCCTCTCTTTCCCTTTTCCTTCTTTCTTGATTGGGTTTACTTTTGAACTAATTGAACATCTGGGTTTGATGCAAAATAGATTTTCATACACAACAACTGACCTCTTGCCCCTTTCCATCGCATACAAATTGGACTGTATATCCCATATACAATTGGGACTTTGTGTGGATCGGGAACATTCATCTAGTACAGGGATCAGTGCTGAGACAGGGAGGATGGAGGAGTTGTTTGTACTGTCACGCAAGCCTTACAGACATATGGACATATGCATGCTATGGGAGAGGGAGCCTTAAGGCCATGAGTTTTGTGCAGAGAGACAGGCAAGTGAGCTCAAGTCTGAAACTTCACTGCATGTTAACAACGATGTGTACCTTTATCGTGATGATTTCAGAAAAAAGAAATGCGGCTTTCAGTTTTTTCAGAGCAGTTAAATTTTTTCTTGTCCTATATCTTTATTGACTCATTCTGACATAAAATAAGTTATTGTGTTCCATTACAAGACACCCACTCTTATTGTCAGTCCACTGTTTTACTGAGGTAAAACTTTTTTTTAGCTGCTTAACAGGACTACTCAGAAGAGAGAGGAGGGAGATTAACATGAAAAAAAGGTGGAACACGGCCAGACTTAAAAGCAATTAATTTCTAATGATGGTTTCGAACTTTTTCCAGGATTATTTGTTTCTACTGGTAATACACAGATTCTGCTTGCTCTAGTTTTGCAAAGCAACTTTGTTAATGTTCAGTTTTAATTCATGTCGGTGTTTGTCTTTTACTAAGAAAAGGACTACAAATTAATATCCACATAGTAAAATGCAACAGTGGGGCACTTCTGAAAGTTTAAATCGCATTAAGTAAATTCTAGAGAGATTTGGAAAAACAACAAATTATGTTTGAATCTGTTTAAGATTTTAATAAATGAGTGAACAAAAGTCGAGTTTGTTTTAACCATACGGTTTCAGTCTGAAACTACAAACTGAGATTAAACATATTTTTGGTGCTTAAACTAAGAACACGAATGGCACTCATGTGCGGGTATGTAAAAACACCAGCGATCAACAGGATGCAGAGTGAGGGAAGGGGAGGAGAAAACTAATTAAAAAACTAATTGAACTCTTAAGATGTGACACACTACTTGTAGAATAAACAGAAAAGCTAAATGTTCCATGTCTCTTAACTCAGTAGACAATACGCGATCATATCTGATGTCTACAGCATGTCAATTGTTTGTATTCTGTAAAAGGGAAATTGTTTTAACAAAGGTCTGGCTGTTTGTAAGGCCTGTAGAGCATTGAAGTGGAGTGTATGATAAATCTGAACACACCTTTGGGGACACAACATGGAGAAACCTGTGCAAAACGGTGCTGGCTAGTGCTGTAAAGACAACCAAGGACAGCACTCCAGATACAGACACAGTGATTAAAGGTTCTTGCCAACCTCAATCCCAACCTTACAAGGTCACAAGTTATTACAGCACCCATCTCCTGATTTATAGCTAAATATATACAACCCTTGTGACGGAGAGTAATGACTACACAGTGTTTTTCTGGGAATCATTGAGCAAGAATTTCACGTAAAGCACAAAGTCAAGCAAGAACTTACAAACACAGAATAAGAGGCAGTGTAAACTAGTGCCTTAGGATCATGTGCAGGACTATTACCAACCTTTGTCTTCATCTTTGGATGAATTAGATTAAATGATTAGGTTTCTAAACAATGTCATGTATACTATACAGAAATGATTAATATTCATTTATACATTTTCCTGTGAAATAAAAATGGTCTTATATAGCCCTTGTTTCCAGATGTGCACCAAATCTCACGGGAAAGACACTCACCTCCCTGAGTTTCAGTATTAACACATATCTAATTTGAGTGGGAGTTCAGTGTTTACATTTTACATCATTATGAATTATGTGAGCTCAGAATCCATGAGAATGTGCTAAAGGAAAATCAACTGGCTTGAAACTAGGTAAATTTCCGCTTTATTCCATTCATTTTGGTTTAGAGCCTATGCGGTTCAGAAGAAAATCCTGATTTATTGATTGATTCTTTTTTTAGTATTTGTAGATTAACAACATTTAATGTGAGCTGGGGATTTTCCCTCTGCCCCATGTTGCAAACAGCCAGACAGTATCTAGTCTAGACTGTGTTCCAGATGGGAAGTTGGAGTGGATTGGCAAACGCTCTTTTCACAGTCTAGCTCATAATGATTGTGAGTGTATGTTTGTCTGAGGCTGAGTGTTCTTTATGCTTTCCGTCTAATTGTGTATCATATCAAGCTCTAAACTTTCTAAACCTTTGATATTCTCTGGAGAATAAAAAATAACAAGTTTGTATTCTAAAACCATACGATGACCTCCCGCCTGTGACGAGCATCAGTATACGCACCTGTTGTCTTGCTGTTGGCGCCAGCCCGTGGCGTTGGAAGCACACACACACACATATACTTAAAGGGCACGCTGAGGACAGAGACCGGCTGTGGAATTTTTCTGATCTTAGCAGGCCGTCTGAGGGACGTTCAAGGGCAGCATGTTTAGTCATGGCAATCCACACTGAAGGATTTCTTTTTTCTTTGTCAATCTTCACTGTCCCATTGAACACCTATGCTGTTTGCCTGATACTTTACGAGGACTCTGTGGAATGTGAAACGTGCTGTGAGGGATTTTGGTATGGTGTGACGATATTTGTTTGAGACATGAAGTACATTTCACACCACTGGCTGCTGCACATGTTTACAGAGGACATGGACAGTTATGAAACCGTACCCCATGGGGCAACTTGACTGCAAATCTGTGAATCACTGGATGCCTTACACCCCCCCCCTCCCTTTAACGTCTGCACGGCAGGCATGAAAATGGTGTTGGAAAGCTTCCTGCTGGCTTCTGATTGGCAGCAGACTCTGAGCTCATTCTTTCAACAGAAGATGAACACACAGAGCAGGTCTGTTTGTAAGGTGGTGTACGGGGAGAGGGAGCAGTAGATGAAAGGGCGGATGAAAGAAAAAAATGGTGGAATGAGTGAAGGTCGAGAGAGAGAGAGAGAGACAGAGACAGAGAGAGAGCAAAGGATTGATGTGATACAGCTTGTTTTCATGTGATCGATGCTCACTGACTGTTATGTGTGTGTCTGTGTTCATGTAGGTCTGAAAGTGTGAGTGAGTGCGACAACTGGCAATGATAATCCTACTGATCTCAAGGTGTAAACGTAAAAAACCTCTTTCCACCATATCTTGCTTGCCATATTGCAGGAGGGAAAAAATCCTGTCTTAGCTCCATCTGCTCTCATGAACTCATGATAAATGAAATAAGAAATATATTATTTGCACTCTTAATTGATCTGATTTAACAGATAATCATATTATTCTTGTTTCTCTATTTGTTATCATTTGAGCACATGCCTCTCAGCAAATTACATTGTTCTGAATTGCTGGGATTTTTTTTTCCAACCATCTGGCTGCTTGTTATTTTTGTGAACAAACACTGAAGTGGGAGGAGACGCTCGGTTGGGCTTCACCCACACGCTGCAGTTTCTGTGTCTAGATCCAGCATGATTTGCACCTTGATCTGCCGCCTGTCTGCTCAGACTGGATTGACATAAAACTATGCAAAATTTTCCTCTCTATAATCGTTGGAGTAATCCCTCATGTCTGTTTAATTTTTATGATGCATCTTGGTTGACTGGTTGACACATCTAATTACGCTGAAAACAAATTTGTTGCCAAGATGACAGGATGATAAGTGATACTTAATGTTTTCTTTTTTCTTATCAATATCTGTCATCCATACCAACTGATAATGTGTCTTTACTGCCAGCTGAAGGCTTCAGGTATGTCTCTCATCAGCAGTCTGTAATTTTAGTGACACATGTTGTCATGCCATAACCATGCATTCCAGATCTACTGTGGTTACTTTGATTAAATCTTGCACAATCCCTAAACCTTATTGTGATCATAAGACTGTTAAAATAAAATCAGAATGTTTCCTGAAACCTGTCAGCAACCACCTTGTTGTGAGAGAAGCTCCAGCTGATAATATGTGATTATATATGATAGGTTCTTCCTTGTCTACCATGATTTACATGTGCACGCTGGGTACATCACATGCCTACAGCCACTCTCACTCTGACTGGAACAGAAGGCATAGTGATGAATGATAATGAATTAAAATGGAAAAAGCTATTGCATTTGATTTTGGTCATATATTTCTGAACAGTAAAAGGCTCTGAAGAGAGGAGAAAAAAACAACAAGAAAAACAGTCTGCTGAATGTAAAGTAAAAAAAAAAACAAGAACAACAAGAAGCCTGATCCAAATCATTAGTCGTTTCGACGGGGACAATCACTACAGTTATGAGGAGTTTATTATTTTATTATTTACAGTGGTGATTGGCACTTGCCGTAATCCACCTTGGTATAATGTAGTAATAATTCCACCCAGATTTCACAGAAAATCTGGGAGATTTTACATGAAAGCAGACTGACTGGGCTTGAGCTCAGACAGGCAAGCCACCTCGTTATGTATCCTCATTGCGTGCAGTTGCAAGGTCACAGGGCTAGACAGCCAGCAACGTACTCACACACACACACATGCGCACACACACTCACAAACACATTAACTGATCATTCTGCCAGAGAGGGGATTAGCTTGAGAAGCCGACAGTGTTCGTAGGGTCGGGGGTAAAGTGGGTGTGACGAGGGGTGGGGGGTGGGATGGGATGTGGTGGGGGTGGGGGGGGGTTGAGCAGCCACCGTTTCAGCACGCAGAATTAAATCTTTAACTGAATTCCAGTTTATGTGAATTTTCAACAACTTCATATCTTATTTAATCTTATTTTTTTTCCGACAAAATTGCATCAATTATGCTCGCTGACACAGTTCAGTTTAGCTGTCTGACTAAAACTGAGCGAAAGGGATTGCGATATGTGGAAGCAGGAATCTTTCCTGAACTTCTGCCGATCCCAGTGGGAGGAGAATGGAGATTCAAGCGTAGGAGCACACCGGATAGTGGTTATATGGATTTGGTATCCTCCTTTAACAGCTGAGATTGTAAAAACATACTCAGAGTATTATCCTCTGTCTGAAAGTGAAATATTGATTTGCTCAAGTATATAAATTACAATTTGTAGAAGGTGAATTTTTTTTCACTTTCAGACAAGTCTAAATGTCTTCCTGATGAATTTTCCCTTTGTCTCCAGGGAGCAAAGGAGACAGAGGGACCAGCAGCTGTCTCAACAGGAAGCCTCTGAAAGGGAACATAATGGAAAACTACTTAGGTTAGTTATGCTCTTCTTTTTTTGCTTTTTTCCCCCCAACATTTTGGTTCCACTTCATGTGAGAAGTGCCCGTAACTTTTCCAGCACAGTTCCTTTTGCTCATCCATTCATTCCTCTCTTAATCGCCCTCTTCCTCTGCTCTGTTGCTCCACCACATCTCTCTCTCTCTCTCTCTCTCTCTCTCTCTCTTTCTCCCAAAGAGAGGTGGGTATGTTAACAGCTCTTTGATCAGCTGAGGAGATCTTAGGCTGTGTAAAGTACCAGTGACACTGCAGAGTCTCATGTGAGGCTGGCGCAACAGATGGAAGCATTTCTTATTTGGCATAGAGTCATTTTTCTCACACACACACAATCATTAGTGCACAGAGGCACACATATACAGTAGATATGGAATGGTACTTTGGTTGGAGAGCATCAAACTGATATGCGGGAGACACATATGTGCTACGCACCCCCAGACCACATTTGTACACCCACAGTCAGACTGTATGTATAGACATTAGATGTATAGAGGCTGCATATTTTCACACATGTTATCTGTTGGTATTTGCTTTCTGAGCTGTTGGCAGCCTGGTGTGTTCAATTACACTGTCAATTTATTTCCCTTCCTACACTGCAGTCTCTGATCTAACCCTCCGGCTCCAATACAGCTCAACTTATAATAGCAGTGGGGGTGGATGCTATTTCAGAAGGGATGAAAGGTTGGGTATAGGAAAAACAACAGTTCACCAAATTGAACAGGATGGAGACCATACAGTAGGCGCCAAAAGACAGTGTTTTTCAGATCAAAACACTGGTTTTCCCTGAGTGTGAAAATTTGTTGCACACATCAATACATCAATGGTCCTTTCGCTTTTTGAGTAATTAGTTTTATTATTTTTTCAAAGACAACAATTATTTCCCATACGTTTAAATTGACAATTGATAAATGACGAAACTAACCTGAATACATGTTTTCAACTTGTAGGATCTGCTTATGTGCATCAGTTTTTTACTTAAACATTATGTTTCTATAATTATTTCACACAGTCGCTGTGTGATTGTCAAAATACCAGAACTTGATTGGGCCTTTTTTTAATTAAATCTTTTCAACATCTGATTTTCATTCCTTTTGAACAAATACGTCTGTGTAAGTTTCTGTCCAAGTTTTTCATTTCTATGGACATATTGTTAATAAACTGTTGCATGATGACTCAAGCTGAACTAGACAGTCACAAAATAAATCACAGTTCATTTGGGCTTTGACATGTGTAAGGTGTTGAGTGTCTGAATGTGTTTACCATTTAAGATGAAATGAGAGATCTATGTGAAAAAGGAAAACCTTCTGTTTCTACAGTGTCCACAGCATGTTCCTTATATAATTTGCTTTTAAAACTCACCTGTTTACCAGTCAGTATAGAATTACTGTGCACCTGCAGGTGTGTATGCTTGGGTGGATGTTTAAAACATGCACAAACATGCCCTCTTTAAAAGCAGATCAAAAGTGCATGTCCTACCAGAATGTCAAATTGTAGACTTGTTTATGCACACACTCATCTTCTGTCTTTTCAACAGGTTACAAGCGGAATTGGAGGAGAAAAAGGAGAGGTGGTTGTTATGTCAACAAAGGTGTGATGCCCTACAGAGGCAGCGGTTGTCATGGGAACACAGAGAGGAACAACTAAACCAGAAGTACAATGAAGCTGTGGAGGAAGCGGCACAAATGAGGAAAGCTCTGGAGAAGGTCCAGCAGGAACAGAGAGAGCTGGGAAGAGAAAGGTTCTGGTTGTATACGGCTCCTGTGCACTGCACTTTCTTCTCACTGATGCTGCTTTATCCTGAGGTTCCTCTGTTCTTCATCCTGAACCTCAAACTTTGCCCGATCTTAAGTTTTCATTTAGCAGTGTTAACTGGCCACATTTCTTTTTATAGTCTACCTCACCCTTTTAGAATGAATGTGAACTAATCAATGTAAGCTACCTATGCTAACAAAGATTAGAGACTTGAAACTGCCAGTAAAGAAAACTCACAAACTCACAAACAAACTAGTTTAAAAGAAACGCCAACAGAATTTACTGAGCTGATTTTGGCTGCAGACAAGCAGTCAGTTCAATTGCTTTTGGATGCTCAGCATTTAAACCTTACAGACAACCACTTAAAGCACAGGCTGGTGACTGTGTAAACTCCAACCTGGAAAACAGGCTGTTGGGTTATAATGTTAAATACTTACAATCTTTTCTGCCTGAGAGACCACAGGGTGTGGAAAATCAGAAATTGATGCTAACCAAATGCCTTCATCCCTTTTCTTGGTGCAAAATGAGTGTAAATCTTAGTTTTCAGAGCTGTGCTCTGATTCCAGTGTAAGGTGTTACCTCTCGCTGTGTTCATCTCACACTGAGCAGCACACAGTTCTCAATTACCCTGCATGCTGGGTTGTTTGTCAGTACTTTATGTAGTTCATGTCAGCACATTGACTAAATGTTCCTGATATCAGGGTCTGTTAATGTTTGACTGAAACTCAGGTCCTAGTTTTTTTATGCATGAATTAGAGCTAACTCATTTCAGGTTCAATTGGTTTATTAGGTCAACGTCAAGTTAAGGACTGATTAATGCAGTGTAAAACTTTTATAGATAGTTTTGAGACTTTTCCGAGTTTCAAAAGACATAAATCAATACCGTCTACACAGGTTACACCCCAGACAGCTTGTCTGTCCATCTCCGGGCTCATCTTAGCGAGATCATGACTGCTCACATTTATTGGCAATAGTATAAATCAGTAGTTAATCTAATGCCCATGTCTTTAAGGCTGTAAGATCAAACTACTCAGGCACAGACAGAGCACAGAACCTTCACAGAAAGAACAGGCAACATGTTCCAAACTGGAACCGATTCCCACCATATAATAAACAAGAACTGTCTGACTCAGTTATATGAGTGACAACTGTTCTTTACTTATTTATCTTAATAGCTTCAGGACAATAAAACAAATACATTTTCTTCTCGGTATAGGTAACAAAAATCCTCTTTCAAGCAACTAAAATGCAGAAAGGCTGCTTTCCTTCGTCCAGCAAGACATAATTTGGGAAAGCCATCTTTATGAACATTGTAAGGATACATAAACATATCATTTGGTTGCCAACAGCACAGCTCTTTTCTACAGGGCTGCATGTTGGGTTCGAACTCTCAGGTAAGAAACACCACTGGTTCGAGATGCTGTGAAAAATAAGCAAGTGTTAAAATTTACTTCTATAAAACTCAAGCCACCATCAGTGGCATCTTTTTTTTCCTTTCCTTCCATGACTCTGGTGATGAATTTACATCCATATCAGCATAGCCGAGCGCCTCCAGAAAACATGGGCGAGAAAGCTGGACATGATTAAATTAGTACACATGTTTGGACTTTTGCCCCAAACCCATAGAAGGGTTTAGGGCAAGAAACATGTGAATGCTCAAAACGTACTTCACGCCATTTGATGTGACGATGGTCATGGTTGATATATTTATGGATTGTGGGCCCTGTCTCTATCATTAACTCTTTTATTTCAGTAACACTGATATGAAAAGTGAGAGATTAATTTCAATAATACAAACTATTTGTAGGCAAAACCACATTTACTTTGGCTTACGTTTATCTACCAGCTGCTTTCTGTGTAAAATCAACTGCTTTTCTGTGGCACGCCTTCAACAATTCTTACACATCATTTACATTCAAATATACACAAAGTAGGTGTTGGCCTCATACGCTGTGGGGATAACATGGCTCCCAAGCATGAGAGGCTTTTGGTTAGATTTTTTTCTCGTTACTGTGTTTATAATACAGTGAACATTCTTCTCCTCTGTGTCTAAACTAATGCATATTCTGTGCCTTTTTCACCCGAGTGGAGGAAACAGCCAAAAGCATTCCATGATGAAATCAGAAGAGATTACAGCTGAGTAATTAAAACTGTTTCTCTGAAAGGGATTCAAAGTTTTCATTTTCACAGACCGTTTCCAGTCTCGCAACATTAATCTGTAAATAAATGGCTCGGTCGGACTCAGAGACACACCCGTGGGTGTCCTCAGTTGAACTTGGTTTTCTTGTTGGAGGCCAAGTGGTCAGTCAGCATTTGTTTGCAGGTGATTTCTCCAGATGCTCCCATTAAGCCTAACACAGAAAAACGATGAATCGCTGATGGGGCTGTATGTTGCAACCAAAAGTGTTCAACACAGAGATTGAAAATTGTCTCTCTTTTTTTTTCCTTCTAAAATCAAGAGATGTCGCCATTTACAGCAATATCTAGCAATCCACCAAAGGACACATTGTTCCCATTTGTATACACCAGACTTTATTCTCACGTATTTTAGTTATCGTCACAGCTTTAAACAGCTCTTTCACAGTATCTGCCCCATCAGCCCTCCTCCTGCGCTTCCTCTTACAGACTTATCAGCTACATCATTGTCCCCTTCTGAGCCCTCGCTGACGCATGCCCCCAAACAAACGCTGGAGCTTTTTACCAAAATTAACAGAAAACAATCACTAAAAGAAAGCATCGGAATCTAATATGGCAAATAAATAAATACATTTCCAAAAACCAAATAGTTCATTTTTTACAAATGTTGCCCATAAATGCAAGGGAGTACCAGTGCTAGATTCATTAGAATACTTTCAATCCTTTAGAAACTAGAAGATGCATTTTTAATAGTTGATAATATATATACACAGTCTTGTGGAATCCAAAGATGGAAGACTTCAGTTGTTAAGTGACCATCTGAGACACCAGCAGACCATAGTTTCCCAAGGCCAGAGGTAGGCTTAAGGATGGTGAAACTGGGCGATGGTGGGACTGGTGAGTAGAATCAAAGTCAAAGATGGTGGAGACGGGGGAAGAAGGGGAGGGTGAGGGGAGAAGGCCCAGAGGAGAGACAGAGGCCATGACATCGGCCTCAGTGGTCATTGCACACACTGTCAGATGACCGCATGCACACACGAGTCAGAAAGACCTCACATGATCTCACAAACACATACAGAGGCCGAACATGACAGTCTGCCCCTGTTTCACCAAACGCACACGGAGTTAAAAACAGAGAGACAGCGTGAGCAAAAAAAAATAAAACAGACAAGAAAAAACAGGGAAAGTGACAGAGAGTGGAGAGAGTAAAAGATTTAAAAAGTCAGGAGAGGTCAGGAGTATCTTTGCTTCCTCATCCAACCGTTTAATGTGAGCGGACTCGTTTCAAGCGGTTTTAAGCTGCTGAGTTTTCGTGACAAAAAATATGTTCTAAAGTGCTCCCCAGGCTGTCTGCTCCTCCAAAGAGAAGTGGTTCAATGCTTTGGGCATAAGATAACTTCATCTGTGTTTACTTGGCTCATTTTTAATCTGTTTTCTGTGTTTGTCCCCAAAAATTCTTTTTGCTTTGCTGAGTGGAAAGTATTGTTTCATCTTTGTCTGGGTCTTAACTTTTATGGCTGTCAGTCCTTTTATTTTCACAGTTCATAAATTGTCATTGCTGTAAATCTGGGTCAGTTTTTTACAAGGCACACCATTTGCTGCTTTGTAATTCTGGGAGAGTGCGAGAAGATTCTTGACTTTCAAATGATAATCATCTTTCCAGGTGGAAAATACTGCTCCTAAAAATGGCCCGGAGGATGCATGAAGTCAGCAGAGATTCCCGTTATCTGTCGATCTACATTGTTGGGTCCCACACAGTAAAAACTATTTAAATTTTGTCCTTGAGTTGGGCCATCATTTTCTCACTGCTCTTTGAGAGATGAAGAAGGGAATGGGGTGTCTTTTGATGAGGTAGCAGCCGCTGATACTGCACATACCATGCTCCCTGCACACACACAGACACACACACACACATACACACTTGCCCCTGTCCTTAAAAGCAGCCTGGCGTGTGAGCAAATGAAAGAGTGTTCCCAGATTTTCCCATCATTCCTCCCTGTAATCCCCCAAGACCTCCTTCTGAGGGCTGAATTTGCACGCTCACACTCCCTGGGGTGGGTGGGGGGGGTCACACACACTCAGACACGCAAGCATGACACACACACTCACACTGAATCTCAATGTTGATTTTCAAACCGGCGGTGCTCTATCTTTCCCTAGATTTAGGTTTTTATTTGATAATCAGAAGGGAATTATATCTGACATGGCACGCACACAGGCACTCAAACACACCCACATTCAGACATATACAGATAGTGTATGCATCAGCGGTTTGTTACATATTAAAAAGGCTTGAGCTTCATAAATCTGTCAAATCCTCACTTCCAGGGTTTTCTCACCAGCAAAGACTTAACTGAAAAAAAATACCAGATGGCTGCGTGCTTTGGACACACAGACAGTGTATTATCCCGGTCACGTAGATCCGTGCACGCTGGTATGGTAACAATTGCCAAGCAGGACTAAAAGAACAGTTGTCACTCTGGAGGATACTTCCACGTCTCCCCTTTCGCGCACATCCCTCTCACACAGTCTCACTCGTTAAAAATGTCGGAGTACATTTAAATAGGATTCAGATCTTGGCATTGAACTTGCAACTCTGTGAGAGCACTCATGCATGGGTGTCTGGCCGCATCTATTTTTGTGCTTTTCCCTATGTGAGCATGTGTGGTAGTAGTCTGATGTGATTAGCCAGAGCCAGTGGAGTGAATAATATTGTGTCTGCCCCGACTGGGACACCAGGATGGAATGCGGCTGCTGCTTTTTATTATACCACAGATTGTCTACCACCTTATCAGATACACTGAATCAAGTGTGCACACCTGCACACACAAAGATATCACCTCACATGGACTCGTTCAGATGGCTCCACTTTGAACATTTTTTTCTCCAGCGTTCTCATGCCAGTGATTTAAACCAACTGTAACTCTTACCACAAAGCACATATCGACTACGTTAGGATCCGAGATTTGTTCCTACGCAGGCCTCGCTGTTTTGGGATGATTTGCTCTTTAAAAATGCTCCGATATTCTCTGAATGTTAATTTAGAGAATCTTTCTCACCGGGTCAATTGTGAAAACGTTTGCTTAAAAGCACTAGTTCCTCTTCTTGCCTTTGGTCGGTCTGAGATTTGTGCTCTCTCACATCTTATCAGCTGAACCAGCTGCTGAAATGACATGTTTGTCCAGAAGATCAACAAATCAATGAAGTTTGCCCTTTTTAGCGAACTAAAGCCCATCTCCCATAGTCCTGATTTAATATTTCTTTCTTTCTTGGCCTTCCGAAGGCCTTGTGGAAAAAAGAGACCAAAAAAAAGGAGCATGGATAAATATTATCAGAGCTTTTTGAGACATAAACAGATGTGATTTTAGGGTACTTACTGTGCTTAACTGTTCAGATGCAGAATGTGCTGCACTGCTAAAATGGCTAATGCAGTCTTTTGTGTGGATTTGAGCACGTGTGAGCGTTTGTGTGCGTGCGTGTGTGTGTGTGTGAGCGTTAAACATTATTTGGATTTCTTTCTGCACATGTTCTGGTCTATTCATTTTCACTGTTTTTAAAATTCCTGAGGCAAAAGCATCCAGTGACTCCAAACACATTATTCTACCTCATATGAGACTCTTTGGCCACATCCAGAACACTTCCATCTGGTTTTAGAGACAGACGGCTGTTTGCTTCTGCTGTATCAGGAGTTATTTCGCCCTGGGGCTCTCACTGTTTGAACGTACCCTAGGCTGCATTTATATTTACATTCCCATCATGCAATGTGCTTAATGTGGGCATATTACCTAAATAAAGAGCTGTATGTAGACTCTACGTACAGTATACAATACCTACAAAGATATATATTTTTAGCGTGTGTATTCTCTGTGTGTGTTTACAGGGATGCCTTGACTGAGTCTCACAGCAGAGTCATTGCTACGATGAAGGAGGACTTCAGACAGCAGCTGGCCACAGAAGTGAGTCTTTGACATTTCTGATGGTAATATTAACCCAGTCAAGAATGATTATATGAAAATGGACAACTGAATCAAATTAGCTTGCTGTAAATGTTCCTTTGTGCTCATTAAAAGCAGAAAAACACAGTGAGCAAGTTTTCAACCGACATCTTTGGACGTTATGCTAATGAGCATAATGTGTCAGATTCAGTGTCAGGACGGTCATTGAAAGTCTTGCCAACTTTGTGACTGACAAAAGAAAATTCTTTTTGTGGAATCTTACTGGTTAGACATAATGTTTACGACCCAGTGTTTTAATTCTCAACAATTCACTCTGTAACTGCGGGTGTCTCAGTTTATGACTGGCAGACACTGAAGTAAACAGGCCCTTAGGACGGCATCCAAGCCATTGTCACAGTTCAGAGGAGTTTAATGAGGAGAATCCTGACACACAATGTGGATGAGATTATAAGGCTCCAAGACCACCAGTCTGTTTAAGGTTGGATAAACCGAACAGACACAAACGCACACTTGCATACTTACACAGAAAGCCAGTCTGTGTTTTATTATGCAAACTGTGTTGCAGTGAGTCTTTCACTGTCTGACTGTCTGTCTGCTTGTCAGGAAGAGACAATGAGGTTTAGCTGTGTGTCACAACAAAGAGGACGTTTTAAGAAAAAAAAAACAAGAATAAAAAAAGAGTGAAGTTTCTTTCTGTTGTGAAACGTTTTATTCATACATAGAACCTTTTTATAGGAAACACATTGTGTGATGGAGGTCTTTGTTTTTTGTTCTTTTTTGTTTTTTTTGTTTTGTGTTTTTTAATGAGTTTGTTTCTCCTGGTTGAATAATTGAAAGAATTCACGGACCAAAACATTTGGCAAGGAGCTAATTGTGGTAAAAAAACATACTTGAAAATACACTGATTTGGTTTTTACTCACAGACCGACCTCTGAAATTGTAGCTAATTATTCCAGACGCCATAATAAGATCACAACATATTTAGCACTTTAGAGCTTAAAGAAACAATAAAGAAAAAAGAAAGAAAAAATAGTTGAAAAGACATTGGAACAGTTAGTGAATATATACAGGTTATACGAGTTAAAAGAGGGCTGAAACACATCCTTCTGTGTAGCCAAATATTGAATCCATCAAGACACACTGTTTTACCTAAAAATTACCCAAACCTGCTATAAATATATCGCACAAATAGCAGCTAGCCGACCAGCTTTAAAGGCCAGAGTTATTGTTCATTTGAGGCCGTCTGACCTCACATGGGGTTCATGCCCACGTAAAGGAAGTGGTCACTCCGTTGCACATTTTCAAACACAAACTGCAGCTGTGTACATACGCTCACGCACAAAAGGGATGCACGCACACAAGCCAGTTGTGCTCTTCACACGTACATTCACCCTGCAAAGAGGAAGCGGTGCTTTGTCATTGCATCCAACACACGCAATCTTAGTCTCTCATCCAGCCACTCAAACCCAAACCAGAACTCACACACACGCACAGGGACAAATATACACATTTTCACACGCCAATCTGTCTTTTTCTAAACTTTCCTTCCCTTGACACCCACATCCACTTTTTTTTCACACTTGCAAGCTCAAGTGCACACAGGCACGCACACAGATAAACACACCATCACAATGGTCTGGTCCCAGGTTGTCTGATGTCTTCTGTTGGCGTTAAGAAAACACGGTGGCCATGGCCGGGCCTGACAAAAGACAAATGCACTTACAGAAAATTGGTCATTTATGTACATTATCATTTTAATTCTTCCTTTTTCTAAATAAATCAAAATGTCCTAAATGTGTTTAGAAGGGCAGTCCCATTCTCAAACAAAGGCATGCTCATTAAACATTTCCAATCTAACAACACCAGTGGCATGTAATGATGAAATAATAACATTTTAAAAGGTTTTCTTTTAAAAGGCTCTATATGTTTGCCCTCATTAGAGGAGAGACAGAAGAAGCATAGGAAGGGAGAGAAAGGAATGAAAATTAAAAGATGGGTCTGCTGTTAAACCTAGTTAGGTGTTACTGAGGAGCTCCTCAGATGTATTTATAGGTTACGCTTCTGTTGTTGTTAAGCTTTTCGTCACACTCAAGTTGTGCATGTCTTTACTGTTTCATAATTTAAAATGTAGCACTTCATAGCCTCTTTAACGTACCTATTTTTGTTTGTTTGAAGCTTTAATGGACATCTGCCTTAACGTTGTCTTAGTTATGGGATCCAAAAACACACGGAGATAAATGGATTGCATTCATGTTGCGCTGCTCTCTTCACCTTTGGCTTTTGTAGCTGGCTGCCGTCAATGAAGAACACGCAGCCCAAAGGGTACAGTACCTGAGGCAGCAGAGGGAAGTGGTTCTCAGGGAGGCAGACCGGGACCTAAAGACAGACAGGGAGAAAAACCAGATGCGTCTTTTACAGTGCCAGAGCCAAAGCTCACAGCTTCAGCAAAAGGTGAATATTTAAGTGTATCATTCAGTTTAATCTTCCATTTGCTGTCAATTTTCAATTTCTAAAAATGGGCTTTGTAAAGTATGAATAAAAACTGAATGAAATAGCTTGTAAAATCGATTAATCAACATTGTATTCGCAGCAGTAGCAGTAGTAATAGTTGGGACGGGGGCTCGTTTACTGCTGTGTGGCATCTGCTCTTCTTTTAAGAACAGCCCAGAAACATCTGTGAAATGTGGAGAGCAGTTGCAAGATCTTTGGGGGTTGAATGTCATCAGATTATTCTGTAATATAATTCTCTAGCTGCTCAATACCCTCATACCAATTCCAGACTCTTAAAATATGGAACCATGCTCTCATAATAGCTTCAGCATGATGTTTAGCATTTTTTTGTGCTAGGATATGCAAGTTCTTTCTTTAAAAAAAAATCTTCTGGTTGGGTTCTTCTTAGCATCTGTTTGGTATATTTTGCTCTATTGGTGTTTGTATTTTTAGCACCTATTGCATTTGCTGATGTACAGGTCCTTTATGTCATCGGTTTTTCAGACTTTTGCTGTAGTTTTCCAACTTTTTTGAGACATGATTGTTGGCCAACAATTAAAATTTAAGAAGAGTCAATATTTTTCCTGGAAAACTGTGTTATATTTTTATGGATAAATATTCAGTGTAAGGTCATTGCACATGGGATGTGTGTATGTCTATTATTCTTGTTTTTGTTCTCTCTCATAATATGCTGTCTTTCTGACTGTCAGCCTCATCACTTCCCTATACATCCATCTAATGTCTTCATACAGCTTTGCTAACTGAACAGAGTTCACCTGCATTACTTGACTATCTCCTAGCAACTTCCAAACGAACAAATAAGACATGTACTCTTTTTTCCTTTTATTTATAGCAAAATTGTTCAGCAGCAGTTCCATCTTGTAGTCATCTGGTCTGAATGCCAATGAGCCTAAAAGCTTGTTTCTGTGGTAAGGCTTATTATACGTCAGTTTGGTGTTAAGCATCAGATCAGAAAAACCTTTGTTTACAGTGGGGACAAGTGTGACGTTAGAAACAGCTGCTGCAACTGCCTCCAAGAGCTTGCCTCATCAGTCTACATCTCTGTCTTCTGTTCCGCTTTGGTACATGTGGTTATTTACCTTGCACGCCTTTAGCCTTCTTGGAGCACCCAGTTGCATGCAGACAGAATGATTGATACTGTGGTTTGCAGGATAGCTGTGACAGAGCGCCCTGTCAGACAGCGGAGGTGAACAGCATGCAACAACTGCATGCTAACACACTTGCTGTTTGTTGAAATAGATATCCACCCAGTATAGGGTCCTTGATTTGACTGGCAGCGTATTTCCATGGTATCAAATTCCCTGCTAACTCATTCAGCTCCAACTGTATATTTCTTGGGGAAAAAAACTCTACTTCCTGTGCAGTGTTGTCAGAGTCATAGAAAACACTTCATATAAGTTTTTAAAAGCTTAATTAAATCTTAATTTTCTTGTGAATTTTCTAAGAGGCTTGAATGTGTCAGTGTAGAAAAACGAGTAATAAAATACCTTCAAGTCTTTTGGTGCTGAATGCATGTCTAAAAGATTAACAAACTGTACTGATCTATTTACAAATATATTATGCCCACCCCCCAGTTGGAGCAGAGGGAGATGGAGATAGAACACCTGCGTGGGGAGCTGCAACAGGAAAGGAGGACGAGGGAGCAAGAGGGGAGGACGCACGATGAGGAAAGGAGGCGAGAGAAGGAGATGCGCCAATCAGAGGCAGAAGAATGGGGCCAGGCTAAAGCTGAGCTTGAGCTGATGACTGAGAAGAATGCTGAACTAATAGAAGAGGTGTGTGTTTGTCGTGGTGTGCACATATATGTTGCTGATGTTTCTCTAAACCGGGTGTTCAGTTGCGAAAGGCAGAGAAAGTGCATGTGAGAACAAAGTGATTTACATCTGTTTATTATATTCCACTGATGTGTTTCTGTGCCAACACCATTCAAACAAGGCTGGGTTACATTTAGGAAGTGTGTGTTTCCGTGAGTTTGATCGTGGATGAACAAATCGTAATAGTACGAATATGCACAGAAAGAGAGAGGGGGAGATAGACAGGATTGATATTGGCTGTGGCAGCAGAGTGTGCTGCAACGGATCCAAATACAGCTGCAGTAAATTGTGAGATAAAACCTAAAGTGCTACACAGAGGAAGCGAGATGGGGCGTACACATGAAGAGTCTGAATAGGGGGGGGGGGGACTCTGTGCATGTTTGTGTGTGAGGGAGTGACTGACAGAGGGAGAGAGAGAGGGAGAGTGTGAGGGGTCAAATTTTATGAGGGATAACAAAGACAGGACAGGATGGATGGCTTCCTAAACGCGTAAGCCACAGCAGCCTCGCTGGACTTTTACTGTGGATGTGTGTACTGTGCTTTTATCCCTACGAGTGTTGACACATGGGCTTCTGTCTGAGGCAGCAGTCAGGGAACACCTCAGCTATCTGACCACTCACACACACACAGACACACACACACACACACACACACACAAAGCTAATTTTGTTTGCATTCTCTTCCCTGTCTTCCCTCCAGCTCCATTTTCTTTCTTTCTTTTTTTCTTTGTCCAATATAAGTTGTGTTTTTCTTTTTCTTTTTTTTCATTTCTAAATGATAGTATTTATATAAATGTATTTATTTTCAGTTTTAAGCTGACTTGTTGCTATCAACTATTTGTGTGATGTTTTATGAAGCTGGTCAACAAATAACTTGTAGACAAAAAGAGAAAAGAAAACATATTCCCGTGTTGGAGCATTTTAATGGGCTCAAGCAATCCGCGAGCAACACGTCTGTCATCTTCTAGCTGATTATATGCTGCAACAGTTGAAATCCCCCTTGAGATTGGTAAAGTATTTCTCTATTCAATGAAAGCAGCTCAGTTTCTGCTGTTGCTCAGCTCCAGCTCAACCGCCTCTGTTCACCTCAATTTTCTCCTAATGGCTTTAAGGTTTTACACACTTGCATGACTCATGATCCTTTTTTAAAGAACCCTTCCTTACAATTCATTTGATCTCCTTCTGGCAGCTCATTTCCTATACATATGGGAGCAAGGCACTAAAGTTTTCACACCCAGCAGGAAAAGCAGGAAGGGAGAAAACAGCGTTTAGGTCACATCTTTATAACTGTGACAACTGTAGGTCGTATTTTCCCCTTCCTACATTTCTAATCTTCCCCCAAAAAAGGCCTTCTCTCGGAAATAGTCAAATCAAGAGGTACTCCAGAGCAATGAGCCTTTTTCTGTTTTATTTTGCTTAATTGCATTGTTTCTACACCCTATGTGTGAAATAACCAGATGTTCAACTTTCCATACTATATAGTCAGCTGAAGTATTCATTGTTCAGTTTACTGCACTGTTAGATAATGTGTGGCATATACACACATGGGCATGCGGCATATTTGAAGCAACATGTATTTGATTGTTTTCTTCATAACCTGGTGAAAATGCAGATTATTTATTTGAGTTTATAACAAAACATGATGAGAAATAACAAAGCAGCAAGTGCATTTTGGTCTTTCAAAAAAGTATTTTCGACTAAATCTGGGTCTGTTTTATTTTATTTTTGCCATAAAAAGGAAAAAAAAACAAAGAAACAAAAAAAATCATGGTAAATCTTGTATGACATGGAAGTCACGTTCATTTGCAAAACTGCTCCTAGAAATTCCAAAACCAAATAGAAATGGTATTTTGATATATATGAGGGACAAAAGATGCCCGGGAATGATTTGCATCTCATTTCTTTTGTGAGATGGCTCCCAAAAGCCGCTGGGTAATCACACTGTTGCTCTAATAATTTCTTTTGACCGCTCCTTTGCAATTTCTGTCTCCATTTTTGGTCCGAATCACAGTCTGATACAGGTTGTGAGGTCAAATGATTGCATCCTGTCTTCTTGTCATCGTTGGTTCGTCACTTCATGCCCCCCCCCCCCTGCATTTCCTCTCATTTCTCCATTCATCCAGCTGAGCTTTAGAGCGCTTTGTTCTGACAGCCCTCTGACAGCCGTCTCTCTCTCTGTCCTCTATCCGCCTCTTTAGCTGCCTCTCTTTCAGTGCTTGACCAGATAGGTTCAACCAGTTCAAGGTGCCCTGATGCCAATTTCACAGCTGACATGCTCTTTTATGTCAGCAGTGGACCTAAGGCACAGAAGCTCCTTCCCCCCACCATCCTCATCTATCTGTTCTTTCTCATTACATTTGAACAGGCCTTTTTTCCCCATGCTGTGGTGGTAGTTAAAATGTATCAGTCAGTGTAATCCGTCCTCCTTTTTTCTTTCTTTCTTCTTTTCCTTCTGTCTTGTGTCTCTAATGACCTCTCTCAGCTGTTATCAAATTTAGACCCGGGCTTTCATCATCATTTTTGCTCCGAAAAAACTTCTATTGATCTATTGATGTTTCTGTGTGCCGGTTCGAGATAACCAGGATTTGATCATGACCTTGTGATATCACTCTGTTGCTAAGCTACGGTTTGGATGTCTGAGCAGTCCTCCTCAAATGTTTGCGAGCATCTCGGTGACTTTTTACCCACCAGCTTCTCCAGACAACAAAGGGACGAACATTCTGTTGGGAGTGGAGTGTTCTATTGAAGAGTTATCAATAAAACCGAGGTCAAAAACACTCTTCATCGTTCATGTATGTGTTTATATATATATATAATACAGTATATATATATATATATATATATATATATATATATATATATATATACACACACACATATATACACTTTTGAGATTGAAAATACTAGGATTAGGTGTGTAGAAGTGAACAGAAAATCTCTTTTTTTGTTTTTTGTTCTGTCTCTACCCACACCCAGATTCCACATTTGTCTTCAAGTTGTCTGTCTCTATCAATCTCTGCCCCCTCCAAGGGCCCTCCTGTCCCCTTTTTCCCACAAAAAAGACTGCAGTCATGCAACACGCACAAGTTTATAAATCTATATGTGCGCGTGTGCTTTTAGGTGTGCAGGGCCCTGTCATTGCACACTCGAAGGCCGTGTTTTATGTGTGTGTGTGCTGCCAGTGGAGGGGGCTTTACAGTGCAAGATTAAAAGCAGTGGCACTGTGAGGTTGCGTGTGACTTACATCTAATAGCCTTGTAATCCTGCTCTCTCTATGGGCCCCTTATGATGGCTGACATGCACGACATCACACATATACAAAGACACGCACGCACGCACACACACACACCACAAGTGTGATCTAACACATGCCTGGTATATAAACTTTGAGGGGAGGAAAATTCACACAGCAAGTCTTTCATACACACACTTAAAGGAAATGTATACAGAGTGTCACACACACTCATAGTAATGACAAACAATGGCATAAGGTGTTGATGCACTGCATGTGGGACGTGGACATTGAGGGACATGGGCATTTACTAATGTTTATATATATATGTGGGAAGTTTAGACCTATACAGAGGAAAGTTTGGGAACAAATTAAATGGGGAGCAGGGGCATACACTCAGTTAGTGTTATCCGTCTTTGTCATTTGTATTTTCCTCATTTAACTGTGAGGACAGGTACGCTCAGTGTTTAAATAGACGGCAGTTGAAAGGTATGCTTCATGTTTTCCACCTTAAAAATCACAGCAAAACTTTGGCGTAGGTTGCTGTAGAGATGGCTGTTCCATTAGCTGTGTGTCATTCTGACATTCAAACATAATTTGGGAAGCTAAATAATTTTTCTTCCTTTTTTTACTTTAACCCCCCCTCTAGTGAGACACAAGAACTAGCAAGTGGAAATATAGAATTCAGTCCAGTGCACTCAGGCTTGATTGATAGGACCAACGGCTTCTGGTGGCTAACCTTAAATTGCTAAATAATGCAGGTATTGAATTTAGGAATCTTCCACCCAAGCTTCTGTAATTATATTCAGCCAAATTCTGTAATTATCACTTGTGGTCTCAAATGGAAACCACACAGTCTACTAATCCACCCCCCCAGTGCCACACTCTGTGTTGTTTTAAAAGCTTTCGTGCCATATGTGAGAGTCAAGATTTACAATTAGTGTGGTGTGAACTGCAATAAGAGCCCACACAGACTCCCAGCAGACATCTGCCTGACTCTTCCATATCGGTTAAATTCCAGCATTTAGGTTTTCACTTAAGTATTGTGGCATGCAAACAGCACGTGTCGGGTATCAAATGGCAGATGGTTGCAATGATGTAAACCTACAATTGGCACATGCTTGTAATTAGATGAACCAGTGAACAGTATTTCTGAGCACGTGCCATGCTTACGGGATGGGACACGATGAAATCACAATGGAGGACGGACCTTTTTATTACAAATTTCTGGCCTGGGGCGTCTCTCGTCCCGAATTGCCATGTGGCAGACGACAGTTTTTCCTAATCAAACTTGAATTTATCAGAGAAACCTTCGTTCAGTCTTGTAAACTGAATGAATGGTGTTCCATGTTGCTTTCAGTCTTATGATAAATTCTTCCAGCTCACAATTTACTCCAAACTCTCTGCTTGTGCGTTTGTCGGAGTGGATGTCTGCGTTTTTTTTTCTGCATCCCTTTTATTCTTTACGTGCTGCTGAACAGTGTGTGCTATGCACTATTTATACTGCGTCTCTGTGACTGTGTTAGGGTAGCTTGCCTGTTGGGTCTAGTTGACCGAGACTCTTTGTGCCACTCTCATAGTGTCATTGAGTTGCTCAGAATGGTCACCTTTCTTTTCTTTTTCTTTTTTTTTTACACTGCAGCAAAATTGATTTTCAGATTGAAGTGCTGAGTTACTGCAGTTTCTTTTACTCCACTCCTCTGTCGCTTCCTAAGTCTCCATTATCTCCCCGAGCATAGCAACTTCACCTTCATTTTGACCTCCACTGAAACACTTGAAAGCGGTTTTGGCAGGTTTTGGCAAAAATAAACATTTTCATGAGTTAGCTCCCATTTAATTTGTGTCCTTGGTTACTCACTTCATCTGTGTATCCTCACAGAGTTTCAAAATGCTGCACTTTAACCATCTGGCTGCTCTGATTAATTGAACGGTAAATTATCAGTCTTAATAATACTTTTTCCTCAGAGTGTTAGACACGCATAAAATCCCCAGGTCTACCTAGGACCGGCAGGCAAATGAATGGAAAACAGTCTGTTAATATTTACGCAGCTTTGTCATGAAATGAAATCACTTCCTATGACAGTAAACAATCCTGTCTCCGTTTTTTTCTCCATTTCATACAAACACCTTGTTCAGTTTGGTGGTGAGGTGCCAAAAAAAGGCAGCTGGATAAAGGTAGTAAACAACAATGTAAACAATGCAGGATCTAGTTGTCCTGAAAACTGGCTTTAGGGAGATTTTTGATGGCTGTGTTATACAGAAACCTGTCTGCAAAGAAAACTACAAAAACATTTTTTTCCCACATTATCCCAGATATGGTCACAACTTGATCTAAAAACAGATATTTTCAGTTTTGGACACTGATACAAATATAGAGTGAAATAAATAAATGAATAAGACTAATTGACCTTTGGTGAACACTGCCTATCATCTAATGGCTGCTGCGACAAGTCTCACTGAGATTTGGAAGGGCATAGAAAATAAATAGATGTATGTTCAAATCATATAAATCATTTAGATATCTTGTGTTAGAAATGAAAAAGTTTGTAGTTCTGCTGGCAGTGAGAATAAGCTCTGAAATTAACAAAGGCAAATAAGCTGATTCTGACAAATTGTTTACAATTTAGTTAAACTGGCTCAACTAAAATAGTTATCTTTATCCTTAATAATCTAATTACTATTATGATATGATTTAAATATTTGATAGACAAACTATTATTAATAAAACTCACATAAAATATCTGGTAAGTAAGGGTTTTCATCCTTTCTCCTGGATGGGATGGAAACAAAACACCTGATTACTTCAGGTTCTTCTTTCACCATGCCCCTGCTCTGGGTTAATCTGAACATTGAGACTCATTTTCATTGTTGCCTGGTCATGTAACTCTTAATGAAAAGCGTCCAGGTTATATATGTTCATGTTTAAGCTCTCTGCCTCATCCCTTTACAGGTGACATCTCTCCAGGAGACAGTTCGGAGGGAGTGCGAGGAGAGGGAGGAGCTGACTGCTGCTTTGTCTCGAGCTCAACGGGAGCTCTTTGAACAATTATCTGCAGCATCTCAGGGGGGCTCCTCCAGGCCTCCTCCAGACCCCATGGAGAGACAAACACCCCCAGGGAACGCAAGTTCTAATCTCTTTAGTCAAGCCAGAGTTCCTCTGACTCGCTCTCCAACCCCTCCAAACACGCTCCGCCCCTCTCCTGCCCTCACAGACAAAGTCAGAGGCCTGGACACAGAAAGAGGAGGAGCGGGGAGGAGTTTGGAGCCCTGGAGTGGCGGTGGAGGGAAAAGATGGGAAGGGACGCTGCCGAGACTGAGAGCTAACAGCACAGTGAGTGAAGTCAAATGTAAAGTGAGGTCAGTGACGGGGAGAAAATAGAAACCGTTAAGAGTAATCTGAAAGAACAAGATAATAAATGTTTACTGCACCCAAAGGCAAAAAAAAACTCTCATTGGACTTTTTGTCTTTTCGAGTCAAATATCCTTCCAATCAACTCATCGAAAAGTGACCCACATTCACGTTCACACATCAGCAGATCCCAAAGCGCAACCTCTGAACGCTTTTTAGGCTGAACTTGACTCACACATGCATGGGTCGTCTTTTAAACTCATTCCAGGGTTCACAGACACACAAAGGACTGAAGGTGCATGACAGCAGGTTCCGTTACCCCGTTTCCCAGCCATCTCCCCAGAGGCTTTGTGTGTTCCTGACATCATTCACTGTGTTGAAGGCCTTTCCACCCCCCTTCCTCCTCCTTTCTCTTCCTCTTCATCCACATTTGGGATGAATTGGTACAATAGGGGTAAAGCATGAAGTGTGTGAGGCATGGAACTCATTTCCCCGCTTAGGGGTACACATGCACATGGGCTTTTGATTCAACTTCCCCGCTTTCCCCTCTTCAAGTCCATCTGCGAGACAATGCGCACATGCTTTGCACTCACATGAAAGGTGAGAAAACATTATTTTATCCTGGCAACATTTCCTGTTTGCAAAACACACACGCACATGCTTTATCTGTTAAAACCTCTGGCCCATGTGCCGAGGACGTTCGGATGTCCGTATTAGTGACATTAGAAGGGACTTTGTCTTCATATTTCTTACCTTTTTATATTTATCCCCCTGGTTTAAATCAGATATTTTCTCCTAAACAAAAAAGTGGTGAATGTTTTTTTCTCTCAACATAAAGGCCTGGATTTTTTTTCTTCCAACTGACACATTTTGTTTTGCCAGATTCCAAATCAAGTCTTAATGTGCAACAAGTTGTAGATATTGCAGTGACCAAAATAACACTTCATATTAGTAACTTGTTGGTAAAACTACTTCTTGTTTACAGGGAGTTATTATTTCCATCCCAACATCACGACAGCTCACTTTTCTTTTTATATAATTCAAAAAGTACCAATAAGCATAACTGTTCATTCCTGTTTTTGGAATCAACAGTCAAGAGCTGATAAAACAATCTTCTAGGTATGCTTACTCACTTTTTTTTTTATCACATCACATGGTCCCCATCAGTAGAAGAATGCTTGCTCAGATGTCATGGAACTTCACGAGTTTTATTTTTCCATTATCCGGAGTACTTTCGTTCTAAGTTGCCTTTAAGACTTAGCTTGACAGCTCAGACCTGGCACTGTGCCTGGATGATCTAATCACATGTGGTCAGGTCCAGAAGAAATGCATCACTCACCTCAGCCTGCAACTGTGCGCCGAAAAGTGTGGGAGTCTGTGACCTGCAAATATCACAACCCACTTTTGACCTGCTTTAAATTTTCTAGCATGTTTGACCAACAGCTTTTTCAGTGTGTAGTTTGGACGGGCGATTACTTCAAACTGTTGGCACAACAACATGCTGCAAATGGCTGAAATGTAAGCAAAAGAACTAGAACTTGGAGCCAGATACAGAAAACTATGCACTTTCTTTAGAAAGAAAAGAAACGTCTTACTTGATATAGTTCTGTTTCATGTTTCTTAATCTTGGGCCAGGAACATAACAAAAAATGTTAAATCGGGGGAAAACATCACAGATGTGATCAACAAAGAACACTGCAGAGAAATAAAATGTGAATTATTAAAGGTGAAAGATACATCATTACTCAGTTACAGGTAAAAGGAGCTTTTGATCCCAGCAGATTGACACAAGTCATCGTGTGAAGACATCATGCTGAACCGCTGACTATGATAATCCCTGTTCTGAGTGGCTGTTCTCTGGAGCATTTATCTTTGGATAAAGACAGGTATAAGGATCTGTTTTACAAACCTTTCAGG
Source organism: Menidia menidia (assembly GCA_907169785.1). NCBI lineage: Eukaryota > Metazoa > Chordata > Actinopteri > Atheriniformes > Atherinopsidae > Menidia > Menidia menidia. Next base: position 11,944,481 of record CAJRST010037777.1, on the reverse strand, counting down.
GCTTCTTTTACAAATGTGAAAACTGTTTTTTTATATAAATATATATAGGGAACCACACAAGAATTAAAATGGTTTTTCTTCTGGAATACTCTACATATCGACATGTAATTAAGTGGTAATAGTTGAGAATGTTAAAACTTAACAGTATTGCTTCAGATAGCATTAAGAGCAACGTCGGCCAAGCTCTGGCTTCAAAACACCTTCCTTTTTATTTAAAATGACTAGATCAATACATGTCCTGTCAAGCCATTCTTTTTTCATCAACATGTTCCAGTTCAGTTCAGTTGTGCTGATGATCCTTTTTCTAAATAATTAAATTATTGAATCGAGTTTTGACAGGTTAGGTGAAAACTCTCCTAGTCCACCATCTTCTCCGAGTGCAGTCAGTTTACAATCTAGTTGGCCAGAACAAAGTTTTTACATTCATTCAGGTCACAGAAGCATCAAAATCCAGCATCTAGAGGGGAAAAATACCTGCCATGAAACAGGGGGTCTTTCAAACTAAGGATGACATGGGCCTTTCTTTCAATCCTTGTTTTAGGTCCCTTAAAGTTTTGTTGTATGACAGTCAGAAGTGCTCTCCCTTCTCCTTATATCTCACAGCTTCACTCTGGTCTGACCACTTACATGTTCTTTCTGTCTCTCTGAAAATACAAAGCCCTCCTGTTTTCCGTCTCTCCCTCTGTACCTCTGGCACACACATGAATCTGCCTCTGTGTCAATATTCTTTTAATCTCTGTGCCCTTCTTTTGGTATTCAACCCCTTTGACCCCGTTGCTAAAAAGCAATTCCCTCCCAGCCTCTCCTCCTCAGCCATCCACGCTTTCACTTTATTTTTGATCCAGCCGGCGCCTTCTTTCATTCCTCTCTCTGCTCTTTTACTGGGCCTTTTTTCCTTAGCTAATGCCCTTGCTTTGTAGCCCTTGACTCTGTGTCCTTCTGTGTGTGTTTGGAGCAAGTGTGTGAACTAGATCCGCTTTAAATAGATGCAACTCCTCAAAACTCTCTCTGCATCTCGCAACACACAAAGCAGGCACGGGGCATGCAAACCCCATTAATTTCACACGAAAAAAGATTGGATTGCTCTCAAACATTCAAATTTAATCACCCTCAACAAATACCAAGGCACCTACACACGCCAGCATTCATATGTACAAACACGCATGCTACGCGCACACAGAGGGATTGTGATCACCCCGCAGTAATTATCATAGTAGGGCAGGCATGCACACGTGTCCCCCGGGAATCTGTGCTTGTTGCTTAGTTTTACACACACGCTCTGGGGAGTGGCGTGTGTGTATAACTAAGCCCTTGTTCATCACTGGGTGTCCCTGAACGCCTTCTCCCGCGTCTTTATGGTCATTTTGGAATTCTGCCGTCCCACGAGCCTCCCACACCCTATAATTAGTGTCACCCGGGCAACCAGAGAAAGAAAGCTCAGTATTCTTGTTGTCTAGGTAACTGCGTAAGTGCAGGCCTGGGGTGCTGGTTGGAGGTGTTGGTTAACGACAGGGACGCTGAGACTTCAGTTTTGCCACTTCACGTGGACTCCCAGTAAAAGGGGGGCAGGTAAACGTCTGTGTGAGGGCGCCGGTCAATGGCACTCCTGTGCCACATGGGACCGCCAGCAGCTTATGAAAGTAGACTGATATGTTTGCATGAATTCTACTTACAACAACAAATAAGCAGCCATGGCCAGATAAAAATATATGTGGATCAAGAGGAAATTATATGCACTTTGGCTCCAACTGACCGCCACATTTCCTTCATTTGTACCTTCAAATGCCTGCAGACCTGAAGGGAAGAAAACTCCTTTATACTGCAAATTCCCCCCTGCGCCCAAATGTTAAGAATATAGATGGATCATACATTTTTCCAAAATGTAAAATATAGAAGATAATAAAGAATACCAAAAAAGAATTTGTCACACAAATGGAGATACAGTAAATTATACAATTTACTAAAAGCTAAAAGTGGTACCCTACATGTCAGTTACATTGGCAGCATGATAATAATGTATTAGTAATAGTTGCCTTAACATTGATGTTACACAAGGGACTAATTCCAAACTTCTGATGGTTTGAGCATAGTTTAGGGGCCCCTGGATAATATAATAGCTCTTCACCATCTGACACACAGGTAAACCAGCAGACATGTTTATGAAAGAGGATGGAGCCAGTTCTTGATAATGACATAGATGTAGGTATGTAATGGCCTTGCAACGCCAGGCTGACCATTACATGTCACTGTAAGACAACACCAGGTGATTACTTCATGATTCCTGCTCTTCCTTTGGATCACAATCTTACTGACTGGTGGACCTGTACTCCCCTCTGCTGTCCATTTGGATTAACTGCAGGGCTTTGGGTCATAAATATGTGTGAGTTTTGTTTTTACGTGAACACATTGTCCCTGGTACAAACTGTTCCCTTGAAGCCTTGCATCTTTGATACAGTTAATCATTGTTTTAAGATCACAGAACATCTTAAACAAAATGGATGCCATCTTAAATATGTCAAAAGGTGAATTTTTAAAACAGTGTTTACTTATTCTTTGTACACTTTGTGTAATATACGTTATCTGGTGTATACATATGTCAATTCATGAATTAGTTCTCATAAATCTCTCCTCTGATATAATCTCTACATCATTCATTGTTGTTTTCATTTTTTTCTCTCATTTGATTGCGGATGGATATGTTCCAAACGTAGCAGTGAAAAGTCAGGACTTTCCCGTAAGATACGTCACAGCAACCACATTTGAAATTACGCGTTTCCTCCTGCTGCTCTTGTGTAACGTTGGACATGTTAGTAGGCATATAAATGTACAGTGGTGTGTCTTATTTTCAAATATGAGACTTGTAAAGAAAAGGTGCGCCAACAGTGAGATAATTAATCAATTATTTAATTATGATATATCATACTGAAACGCAAAATCTAAGAATTCCAGTATTCAACACAACACTTGTGATTAACAACTGATTTGTTGTGGAGATGATTGTGATAGTTTTCTCGTCTGAAATATTTTGTGATTGGATACGTTTACTTGCTTGGAAGCACGGAACATTTGTTATTAAAAAAATAAAATATATATTTTGGGTTCAAAGGAATGGATTAATTTGTTAAACGGGTATTCTTCAGTTGGGTTTAAATCCGCGTATATGATTTTGCGGTGTGTCATACAGCTTGTTAAATACGATAAAAACTAGAATTTAAGTACATTTGCATAAATCTATGTTCGTAAAACTATTGAACTAGGACTGCTTAATGATTCAATATTGCGGAGCTAGTTACCACCGCGGATGTGCACACTTCGTATTTAAAGAGGATGATGACGTCACGTGCTTTGTCACGGTCTACCCTGCTCCGCCATCGGTTTGTCGAGGCTGGTTGAGCATTAGCTGCTAACATTTGTGTATCTGGTTAAGATGGCCGCAGGTCCTCTCTCTGTATCTTCCACCGCATCTAACAACAACGATGGTATTCTCATCGGTGATAAAGTTTACTCGGAAGTGTACCTTACGATAGACAACTCGCTTATTCCAGAGGAGAGGCTCTCCCCGACTCCGTCGATGCTCGACGGCCTCGACCTGAATACCGAGACCGACCTCCGCATCCTTGGATGTGAACTGATACAGTCCGCGGGTATTCTTCTCCGGTTGCCACAGGTACAGTCTTAAGATTAAAGGCAAAATATATATTTTTCTGATTGACGAGTCGCAAGTTGTAATTGTACGGGCGTGTTGTCTAGAATATGTTGCGGCCTCGATGTTAGCAAGTTGCTATTAGCTTTTTAACGTTGGCGTGGTGGAGTTAAAATGGCGGCGGTCCATTGTGCAAGGTTAGGCCATGTTATATAAGAGCTTATTAAAGAAAACATGTAATTTATTCCTTTCCACAGGTGGCAATGGCGACGGGACAGGTTCTTTTCCATCGATTTTTCTACTCCAAATCTTTTGTCAAACACAGCTTCGAGGTAAGTTTCCGGTCCTTGGGTGATTCAGTTTCGGGTACTCAGTGATGGCTCAACGTTGTGACTACGTCTGTGGCAGCCATATTGTCTTAGAGGTCTTGGGTAGTTCGCTAAGAAAACACCAGGGAGAAATTGCAGAAAATGCAGTGAGAAAGCTAGGTGTGTAAACACTGCTTTAAAACATTATTGTTCTAATCTTGACCGAGTCCTCCAAGATGCAGTTATTGTAGGTGTGGCTGTATGGGAAATATTTTTAAATGGTCAGGAAAAGTTTATTTGTAACACTTATTTGATGAGATCAAACTACTTCGAACAGTTTCAAATTGATAAAAAACACAGTGAATCTGAAAATAAAAATGTAACTACTGTTCCTGTGCTGAAGCTTGTAGAAGCAAGATATTTCTTTAGGATATCAGAGGTTATTTGGACTGAATCTGAGATCTAGGGGTTGTGGCTGCACTGAATTGATGGGACTTAATGTCTTGACTGTCAAGATGACAATGAAAGTATATTTCAAATGTGACTGCTCTGTTTCACCCTTTGGTAACAGTCAATTTACAAGAAGAGCACACATACGTATTACAAAGCCTCTTATTTGTCATCATGACATGTTTCCCACATTGCCTAGCTCTACTGATCACAATTGTTACATTAGTACACTAATTTTTTTCTTCAAATGTGTTGTCTTTTTCAGATTGTTGCTATGGCTTGTATCAACTTAGCCTCTAAGATTGAAGAAGCTCCCCGACGAATACGTGATGTCATCAACGTTTTCCATCATCTGAGACAGATCAGAGGGAAAAAGTAAGTTGAAAGATAGAATCTTCTCGTCTTATGGATTTGTATGTACCTGTTACATGGAATCTGTTTTGTTTGTTGCAAAATGTTGTTTTCTTACTGTAAAAGTGCTCTTCTGTTTATTCATGCACTCTAAACCATTTAAAAACTTTTCATTTCCAGCTTCACTGGTAGTTTCAGAAACATGATTGTCTACATTTAACATCATTTTGACATCACTGAAAGTTTTGTCAACGAGTTCACTTTAAAAGAACTCATATTGTAGAGAAGATGAGGCATGTCTATTTTATGTGCCTCATGTCTTTATGTCAGCATTTTAGTCCTTGGCATTAACTTGGATTCTTTTTTCCCTTGCAACCAACTAACAGCGACCAGCTACATTTACCAAAGCCTGGGTGATGTGGAATGGTACGTAAGATGAAGCAGTCGGCATGACAACCATGATGCGAAGGGGGTCTCTGTCCTTCCCCCAGGCCCACCCCACCCGCTCCTATGGGAGACTCCCGTGGTCTGAGCCACCGCGGGGCACTGGGATCGGGGATGACAGGTTGGCCGAAGGTCCTTGGCCCACGGGGCACCTTGAGGACTCCTGTGGTTCAGTCTTAAGCTCTGGGTATCTGTCAATCTGCAAACCGTTGGGTAATGTAGATTTCTTCTCTGACTGCTCCGCACCATGCATTTTGCATAAGCAACAGCCCATTCACCCACTGTACCCCATGGCTTTTACAGAAATATCACCTTACCTGTTGAACTGGGTGTTAATAATTGGTTGTTTGAGGGCAGTGTGAGTTGTTCTGTTTGGAACTATTGCATGCAGAGTGTAGCCATAAGTTTTTGTACAATATACAGTCAATACGAGTTTCAGGTCTATATTTTTCTATAATGCAGATTTAAGTGAGTTGTGGGTGCAATTTTGATCATTGAAGTGTTACTTTTTTGCATGAGCTGCGTAGCATGACCTTTCCCTGCATCATTTTGTCTTTGAGACAGCAAAACGATGGATTTTGATAAGTGAAACATGGCTTTTCAGATTTAATGCTAGCCTTGTATAGTAGTGTAGTTTAGTTCATAGCAAGGGAATTGTTTAGGATTGCATGACCCAAAATGTTGTTTTTTTTTTTTTTTTTTTTTTAATAACTCACTTGAAGCGGCGTGTGAATAACAGGGATGGTGAACCTTTCAAATAGTTTTTTCATTTAGTGTGCTGGTAAACTTGACCTACTTTAGTTCAGTTGTCCACTTTGCCTCAGTGTAATGCATCAGTGAGTGAACAATACTTTCCCTCTTGTCTGTGTGAGAACAGAAGTGTTCCTATGTTTTAAGTTCAAGTTCATGCATTTGGCAGACGCTTTTATCCAAAGCTACTTACAGGGTAGGGAGGAGCTGTATTGGCCGGGAATCGAACCCAGGTCAACTGCTTGGAAGGCAGCTATGCTAACCACTACACCACCACTGTAGTTATAAGGAGCCAAACCAGGTTGATATTTCTGTTCAAGCTGTGGTAAGGGGTGTTTGAGGGGGGCATCAACAGATCTCTGAATCTTCTCACTGGAACCACAGGAGTCAACAAACCCCAGCATACTGTCAGGCATGCTAAGTGTAACTTGTTGCTTTTAGTTGGTTGAAACGGGAAAAATGAAAAGAGTGCAAGAATTCAAAAGGGCACTGTCTTCTCTTTACGTTTACTACGAAAAGGGGAAACAATGTTTTATTTTGATTCCCTTTAAAACTAGGACTCCAAGTCCATTGATACTAGATCAGAACTACATAAATACCAAAAACCAAGTCATCAAAGCGGAGCGGCGGGTCCTGAAGGAGTTGGGCTTCTGTGTGCATGTCAAGCATCCACACAAGGTGAGTGGAACCCACAGCTTCTGTTTACATTGACTAGCATAGATATAACAAAGCTAACGGTGTATTGTCAAATGAGGCTCTACTGAATGTTCCAGCTTCTCAGTTTTGAGTTTGGACACTGATACTGACACTGATACTGTTTTTCTGTTAACATGGAGGTAAATGTGTAATTCCAGATTGTCGTCTTATATCTTCAAGTCCTGGAATGTGAGAAGAACCAGACACTGGTCCAGACTGCCTGGTGAGTGCCTTTGCAGTGTCTCAGTGTCTATCCCCACAGCAGCAACCTGTGTCATGTCAGCAAGTGCCACCAGACCTGGGCTTAAGATGAAGTTGCAAAAGTTTCAAATGGCTGGTTTCTGCAGAGCACTTGATATGTCTCCTGGAAACACAGGAGAACCCCTCTTGTGGAAATGGGATCAGTGATTTATTTATTTTTTTCCCCCAAGTGCTCATGTTGGAAAGTACAAATTTGAAACGTATTCAACTACCATTTCGCCCAGGTCTGAAAGCAACATTCCCTCACTCCATTTGAGCCCTTCCACCTTTTTACTTTATTTTATTTTTGGATGGAGCAATTTGTTCTTTTTGCAAACCTGCTACTCGTCTCACTCTCTTGTCTGCCCTTACATGGCTTGCTGTGAAGTCTGTTTTATGTGCGGTGCCCATGGAACTTGGTTTAACTTTGTCCTTTCTCTCTACTCTTTGATTAAAGGGTAGTCCATGCTGGTAAGTCACATAAAGAACCTCTGAACTCTGCCTCCTCCAACCACATGACCACAGGAAGCTCCCCCCTTTGGCTGGCTGCCCCTCTCCTGACAGCCAATCCCAAAGCCGAGATTCACTGAAGGGGGCGGGCGGGCCTTTCCCAACAGCCACCATCGTCTTGTTTTCTCTTGGGTGTCAAAAAGGATTTGTATTTTTGGTCTTGCTACAAAGGTTCTCAAATGTCATTTCTTTTTTGCCTAGTAGCTACAGATAGATTAATATTCTATCTTGTTTTAGTTTACTTACATTTATCAATGAAGTAAACTTATCCAGATTAGAATTTTGCCCAGCTTACCTGCCTATTTATACATTTACAGTAGTGCTGTATCATCCCCAATTGACATGGTGTCCAGACGTGTGTCTGTCTTTCAGGCTGATCCAGTTCTCAGATTTTGGCTCCAAGGACCTGTCTCACCCATGCAGCTGTCACAATCCAACAGCCAAATGTTTCACTTGTAGTGTTGGTGTAGCAACTTCACACTAACCTGCTCGTTGGTCTTTTTTCTCTTATTGAGGCAGATCAGATTCAGAGGTGTCTGTATGGCAGGTTTTAACTTTAAAGCTTAAAGCAGAAAGCTTAGACTGGAGCAGTAAGCGCATGGTGTAAAGTGTCCCAGTTTTAAGGAATATGACTGGCTTTAGCTTCGCTGGAGTGTCTTTGGTTCAGTTAGATCATAAATTAATTTTTAAAAAGTGGTTTAACCGTCTTGTTTGTTTGTTTTTCTCCCACGCTTTCATTTTCTGATTTCTATGTTTCTTCAAAACATAGATGCTCACATCATCCTGTATTTGATTGATCTCATCCTGGCAGCTTTGTCCCCTCATGCCCTCATAGGTGCTAATCTCATTTATTGATTGTCCTAGACAACCCCTAGACACATAATCCGTCATGTAGCGAAGGGATTCCGCTCAGTCTGAGAGAGGAGGCACTGGTCTGTGTCATGCAGACAAACACTCATTCGTCTGCGTTTGTTTTTGGAAAAGAATCAACAGCTTTTGCCTGAGGAGAGTACGGTCACTGCTATGCTTGATCGTATGTGGAAAGTCACAGTGCTTCAGCCTCAATGTAAGGGAGAATTTCTTTAATCACTTTGGAGCATCGGGATGCTCCTGACTTAAAAGACACACCTTGCATGGCCCATACATGCTGTGCTCCCTTATTCCCCTCAGAAAGGGTGCGCTGCTTTCTAGAGGAATGTTTCATATCTGTGTGCCTGCATGTCCCCTGACTCACACGGCATGTCGCTGTCTACCATCACTAGACGTAAGCTAGCTGTGGAGTAAGCTAGTCGTGGTGGCTCATCAGGGGGGGCCTTTTTGTTTTCTTAACCTAATCTTATGTTGCTTTCATTGTGACTTGAAGCCTCTTAACGGATGCCCTGGAGAGAAATGGACAAAGTTAAACGTATATCATGATAAAAATTGAAATGTTGGTTGGTGGTGGTCCAGTATACGAAAGGAAGTTCAATAAACACTCAGAACTTTGGTTCGTGCTCAGAAGTGACCCACCTGCAAGTTCCTGCTAAAGTTGTTTTTTAGTTTGTAAAAAAGTCCTGTTTTAGAGTTGGCACCAAAGCATAAAGAATCTGCATCGTGGTGAATCATGTGAGTGGGATTGGTCTGGAGAGGATGCTATGTTTTTTTCTTTTGTGTTCTGTCTGCCCCCGTAGGAACTACATGAATGATAGCCTGAGGACAAACGTGTTTGTGAGGTTCCAAGCTGAAACAATCGCCTGTGCCTGTATATACCTCGCTGCCCGAGCCCTGCAGGTATCAGGAAATATTCACTTCAAACTCTTGGTCATGGTGTTTTTAATCCAATGTCCTAGCTTCAGAGGTCAAAACTTGTATGTGTTTCCTAGATGCCTCTGCCATCCAAACCTCACTGGTACCTGCTGTTTGGAGTGAGTGAAGATGAGATGAAGGAGATCTGCATCACCACCCTTAAACTGTACACCAGGAAGAAGGTAATTTCTTTGAGTCATGGGTGAAAGCAACGGCCAGTTCCAACAGCAGCAGAAATGTGTTTTGAGATTTACAGGTTGTGTAAACGTCCGCTTCCTTCAACAGCCTAACTATGACCAGCTGGAAAAAGAGGTGGAGCGGCGGAAGGTGTTCTTGGCTGAGGCCAAGCTGAAGGCCAAAGGCCTGAACCCTGATGGTACTCCTGCTCTGTCGACACTCGGTGGCTTCTCTCCAGCCTCCAAACCCTGCTCCCCAAATGTGGTCAAAGTAGAGGAGAAGACCCCCAATCCCCAGACCATCAAAACCATCAAGAAGGAACCGGACAGTCGGGCTCAGGTCAACAAGAGTCCCTATAACGGGTAAGAAAGGAGGCAGAGGTGCCAGCTGTTTGTGTGACATCAGATAGTGTGTGAACATCATGAACACACCTGCTGTCGCCCCTACCTGCAGGGTGAAGAAAGAGGTGAAGGCTGGAAGGAACAGTCGGAGTGGAAGCCGTTCTCGTTCAAGAACGCGGTCCCGGTCTCGATCCCGCTCCCCCCGCCGACAGTAAGTGTTCTGTTCCTCAGACTCCTGATGCTTTGGTGTTGTGTATAACATGCTGCCTGTCCCCCCCCACTGCTCCCACAGTTACAACAACAGACGCAGTCGCTCAGGGACCTACAGCTCTCGCTCACGATCTCGCTCTCACAGTCGCAGCCCATCGCCTCGCCGGCATCCGCCCTCTCCGCTCCTCCCCCACCTCAAATCCAAGTCCAGCCATCACAGCAACAGCGACTCCAAGCTGAGTGGACGTCACAGCAACAGCGGCGGTGGAGGGTCAGGGCACAAGAGGAAGCGCTCCCGGTCGCGCTCCCGCACGCCTGTCAAAGTGGACAGAGACAGGGACAGAGAACGGGACCGGGAGAGAGACCGGGAACGCAGCTCCTTTGATCTCTCCTCAAAGAAACACAAACACGAGCGAGGTGTCGGACATCGAGGTGACCGCAGGGAGAGGGAGAGGTCTCGGTCCTACGACAGGGAAAGGGACAGGGAGCGCAGCCACAAGGGCAAACACCACAGCAGCGGCGGGCACTCAGGACACAGCCGCCACCGCCGCTAGGCCCCGCAGAGCAGCTCTGGGGCTGACGGCACTGAGGCACGGTCCCATCAACAAAAGAAACGCTCAGTAACCTGACGAAGGTGGTGGTTGGTGTGTATTTATTGGGCAACAAAATAAAGAGTCTCCATGGCTGCACCCAGCTGTAGCTGAGCCGTGTCGGCCATAACGGGCTCGTTTTGACACGTCGGGTCAGTCGTGAAGATTCACATTTGTGGGTTTCGCATATGCATCCTGAATCTGACTTTGTAAACCCTCAGATTTAAATAGTTTTTTTTTTTTTTATCCTAGTAAAAACAACTGCTTCAGTTCCACACGTGGACCCTCTGTGTGCTCTTTGTTTGGAGTCTCATCCTTCCAGCAGCACACGAGTTCTGAGGTTCTGCCCCAGTAAAAACCTGCTGACCCGTTTGTTTTGCTGAAGCCGGTGGACCATCAGCCTCAGGCCGGTGCTTTTCCTGTGACCCCCCCCAACACACTTAAGAATCATCTAGTCTACTCGAGTGCTCTCGGTCTAACGTGTAAAGTTATGAACTTTTGAAAAAAATCAAACTTATTTACAGTGTAAAGGATTAATATCCACTGACGAAACGTGAACGCTTTGATTTATAAAAGCGAGAAGTTCAGTGGAAAGTTTGAATGAGTAAATGTAAAATAAGACGTCATTCAGGAAAGATCAGTGTTTGCACATTAGGGCTTGCAGGCCCAATGGGGTTTGTTTTTTTTGTTGTTTTTTTTTTTTAAATCGGACAGATTTGTTGCTTCTAAGTAAACTGGTGTTCTTTATTTTTCTTTATTATTTTGCTCTCAGCAGGGGAAGCAGACTCAGTTAAACGATATTTTAGGGTTGTCAGTTTGTTACACTGGTTTTTAGTCTGCACGTCATGTCCAGTTTTTATTCATTAATAAATGAGTTATGCCACTGGCCTGTGCACGTTTCATTTAATCCCTGTTTACTTTGTGCAAATCTGTCAAGTTACAAGGTTTGAATCCTCGTTTCCTGTAGATAAACAGATTCATTTACGGGTGTTCCCCTGAGTGAATGAGCCTAACTGTGTGTTGTGCGTGGAGCAAAGCATGACGATGAAGGACGACTGATGCAACCTGACAGAATTCCTTTCAGCTAGGGGGCGCTACTGCTTCTAGAAACTTATTGTAAATCCACTAGGTTGACATCTGATCCTGAAAATGTAATGGGCACAGTGGGAAATACTCTGGACATTGACCAGATTGCTCATTTAGTTTTTAGAAATGAGAGAAATCTCATTTTAAAATACACCAACCTGAGGCTTGTTCCTGTTGGTAATAGAGGGCAGGTACAGAGCAAGTGATGACTTCAGGAGCTGTGTGTGTTCACATCAGCTTGCTCTGGAGAACAAACCGAAAAAGCTTTCGTATAAATCATTGTGCTTATTTATTTGAAAAACATTCTTTGGCAGAAATCAAAATGAGCACCAATAAATAGTGTCAGTTCAGTCAAACGATGCCGACCCACTCACACACAACTTGCTGAGTCGTCCTCTGAATCCGGCCCAGCTTCTTTCCTTTATGAGAATTCCCTATTATAAAGTGTTTTCAAATCTTTGAAATGGGAACCTAACTGATGTCTGAGAGCGTAGAGGGATTATCTGGCCAAACATAAGTTGAGCTGTGTGAATCTCAGCCTGTACCTGCTGGATGGTCGGACCCCCTTCTGGGTTGGACGGACGGTCTTGTTAAGTGACATATCCTGTGGTGTCAGCTTAGACGGGCTCTGTCAGTCACAACACAAACCAAAACAAAAGATAAGTGATACAGTAGTGCTGAAGGACCAAATGTATGGCGCAAACAGCGGTGCTGCTTCCAAAGGATTCCTCAAGGCTGAATGGAATGCGATGTTTTAAAGCAGATGTGGATTTCAAAGACTTTACCTTCTGGGCTCCGGCTTCCTGTAATAAACTGATGCCACAATTCGATAACCGGCCCACATGTGGTCCAGTCACATCCTGGACTTTCACATGGTCTTTTCGGTCCACAGATGAGAGAGACTGAGGGTATCCTTTGAGTTAATTGGTTGCACAGATTTATTCAAGAATTTTTACAGGAGCCGTACATGAAGGGTAATGCAAGAAGAGTAACAGGCATCGGTTACAGCTGATGGTAATAATAGCAGGTTAGATGTCAGTACAATAAAGCATTCATATGTTTGCAGAATCATTTTAAAGTTCTAAGAAAAATAACTGAAGCCTTTACGAAACGCTCATAAATAAATACTGACCTCATATCAAAATCAAGTGTAATCAAACGGCAAATATAAAGAAAAAATCTCTATGCTTTTTTTTTTAACACAAGGCAGATACATATGATTTTGTACATTCAGATACTTCACTTCTGGTATCAATCACCTTCACAGTGTTTGTAAAATCTACAGTAGTGTAATCTCATGGTGCTTTTGAGCAGAGTGGTGACGCCGACAGACGAGATGCTGCCGTATCTGCTCCATAGACTATTTACAGAGCTGCCCACCTCACAGTCAGTTCTGTGTTTGATTAAAACTCTGGCTGCAGAGGTTTGGAAATTACATGAGCAAGGCAGCGCAACAGCTTAAGACAACTAAAATTAACTGTCATCAGATTCATTTTAAAGATGGAGAAGTCAGCAGTGTGCATGGGAAATGGACTTTAGACCTATATATTTGAAGTTGACAGCGAATGGATATTAAGATAATTACTATTCACCCAGCAGGGAGAGCAAATATCAAATGAATATCCAAATTTGTTATGAGACATCCACGCCTCCTACTGTTGGTCCACAGCTGGCAGTTTTAGCTGTGGGGCAAACTACAACCACATACTTTGTTTGTTTGTTCTAGGAGTTTAAATTGTAATGATTTTACATTGACACTTTTAAAATCTATAACTAATGCTGATCTGTAAATGATATAACCAATTGCAAAAGTAATCGGCACCATAGAGGTGAGTGGACACACACACAGGTAAAAATCCAGAGCAGCAGAATGATGCGAATAACAAAGTAATCCATTTGCTACAGATGAGCCGTGCACACCTCTAAGCTGAGGCTTAAATCGGCCTCATCCGCTTCCTGGTTTGGGAGCAACACTGCGGGGTCACAGCGCTTCACAGAGCTGCATTCATGCTGCATTCAATGGCCGCTGGGAGCCCACAAATTCTTATTCCTGACTGGGGAAACTAAAGAAAACTAATTCAGAAGCAAGCAAGAAATTTCTTGTGTTGACTAAATTTCCTCAAAAAAGCAACTTGTCCAGTCCCTTAAATGTGTGAGTTTAAGTTTTTTTCTTAAGTTAAAGGCTAAATATTCTGAACATTTAGCAGTAAGTAACTAACTACAATATAAAGATATAGAAACATAACAGCATCCTCCATAGCACAGATACAAATGATTATTTCTCAGGTGAAATCAAATCATATGTGAATGTTTTCATGCAAACATAATCTCACTTTCTCCTGGGATAAGACCCAAGTTTATGTTGCTTTGGCTTTCCAGAGACAGACAGCCCCATGAGCTGATGTATGGCCTCCACCGTTGTCTCACTTTTGGTTCTGGTTCTGTTTTGTTGGCTGTCAGATACTGCCGTTTTCAAGCAGTACCTGAGGTGTCTTATGTCTGTATATTGTACCATTAAAGGGGTAAAAGTATAGAAATATCCCACTCAGGGAGACCGTTGATTTTCTTTTCACCTTATTTTTTTCATTGAATGAAAAAAGGACTGAACATGATGGAGTTTGAAGTTCCGACCTCCTGTGTCAGTTGCTGAATTTTAATCAGAAAAGCAGAAGATGTTACCCCATTGTAACGCCGTCTATACACGCCCACTGCACACAGCTTCAAAATCTAACCTCAGAGAAAAGCCTGTTTCACAGTCAAATGTTCCCTTTCAGTTTCTCATCGTCAAAAGAGAAAAACACCACTGTTCTTATATGAAGATGACAGAATTGGAAAAGTCATTGAATTCATGGTGGAACCTTAAATTTGTTTTTTAAAACTTTTTTTGAATCTGTGGATCTTCTGGGAATGGGCTGATTTAGTCTCCATAACTAAGCAAGAGCTACGCTGGCATTGCGTCTTCAAAAACAATGAGTGAATTGTTGCAGATGTTTCTCCTGTGTGTGTGTCTGTGTGTGTGTGTGCGTGTGGTGTATGTTTGTGGGGTACACGATTGCAAAAGAAGAGAAATTTAAGCAATTCCCATCAGTCTAAGTTCGTATGTTACTTTAGTAAAAGAGCTGAGACGGAAAATGCATTAAGTTTGATTTGAAAAAGTGATCTTTTTGCATGAAAACACCATGTTTATAAAGAAATAGTTTGACATTTTAGCACATGCCCTATTTCACAAGCTTAGCCTTAGCTCAGCTAACTGTTCTGTCCACTCACAGCCAGTGCTCTAAACTAGCTAGCTACATGTTTGTCTTTCATATTTACAAAAATATCATAAAAAGCGGTGAGCATCCTTAAATCAGAAAGTATATAAGTGTGTATCAGGGAACAGCTTCTCACATTGAGAGAATCCTCCCTCCCTTCTGCTTACACAATTCCAACATTAAATTCAAATCTCAGTGTCCTGACTCTTCTTCATCTTTCCTGAGGAGCTGTTCAGTGTTATTATTGCTACAATTCTGAATTATGTCTTAATCGTTATCAACACTTGATTCAGATATCCAAAGATTCCAAAGCTGCTGGTTTTGCTTGGGTTTTGAAGCCGTCTTTGAGTTTGGGCAGATAATATTAAACCGTGTGAACAAAAATTGTTTGAACAATTACAAAAAGTATATAAAAGCAGGTCGTTGGCTTAAAACTGTTCCCGTGTTTAATTGTCATTGCGTGCAGACATACAGTCTTTTATTGCTGATATGTGTCCTCATTCTAAAAAATACTGCATAACTAGTGGCCCGTCATTATCGACAGAGGACACAAGCGCCTCGAATGATAAAGTCATAAAGACTGGCTGTTAATGGAGGGAAACTGGCTGTGTGTTGTGTGCATCTTTGGCCTTTTGGGTTACCTGCTGTTACCGTTGCTTTTTCCCGCGGCGGTGCACAAAAAAGGACCCCCTTATGCGATCAAAGTACCTCAGTCCTGTTGGCTGTGTTGTGGGCTCACAGGTAGGTGGTGGCCTCTCTGTTCTCCTTCTCTCTGGCCTGGGCCACAGCCACGTTGATGCACTGCAGCCACTCCTCAGCGTGCTTCTCGTCCTGAGCTTTCAGCACGTAGGTCTTGCTGTCCGTGAAGATCTCGAAGGCCCGAGGCAGACCCCGATCCCTTCGCTTCTTGGCTACAACCTTAGAAGAAAGAAAAAAAAAAGATTTGGAAGGGAAGGAGAGAGGGTGTGTCTCCTGGAGAGAGTTGCTGCTCCCCCTCTATAGGATTATGCCTCTTTTTCATCACCCAACCTCGCACCACTCAAAGTCTCCAATCAGGAGAGTTTTGACCTGGCACAGCTGTCCTACCAGCTGGTGGAGTGACGAGCAAAAGTAAGAGTGAACACAAATAGCTGCGGTGCGAGGCCAGTGCATGAGACGGACGTGTGGTGAGAGATGGTGAGAGTCACCTTGACACTCTGCACTTTGCTCAGCTCGATAGGGATGTCATCCAGCTCATCTTTCTGTGGAGGGAACGGACAGAGCTTGTAAATATAGCACAGTCAGATAAGCGCGGAATAAACATCTCTGGGAGAACTAATGACCCGTCACATCTGGCTGCAACATTCACATGATCACAGAGGCACAACGGGGTTTGCTAGCATTGTTTCCCGCATGCCTCACCACAGAACAGACCGCGTACTGAATAGGCAAGTCCGCTTTGTCGCTCTGTTGTTTCTCCAGGACAGAGGCTTAAATTGTTTCGGAGTTGCCTACCTCTGTTGCATTTTGAGCGAGTGCGTTTGTGTGTGTTGCAGTGGAGCTGTGTGTACGTTGTAGCACAACTATGTGGCTGAAACCACAACACCACAGCTAGCTCCCAGGCTCATGGCGAGTGGCCACATCCTTTTAGCGGCATGTGTGTTGAAAGCCATTCATTTGCAGAAGCCACAAATGCCGTTTTACCTCCCAGCCAGATGTGCCGATGGTCATTTTCCCACTAAGGACATATTGTGAAATATTTTATTTGTGGAAAGGCTATTGCTTAAAAGCAAACCCATATCATTATTATCTGTGCTGTTGGTTTAGCTAATATGCTGAAAATGTATTGTTTAAGTCACTTTTGGTTTTGGTCCTCGCGCTGATGTGTCCGATACATGGAGTGGATTTTAAGTGAATCTTTTCCAACAGCAGAATAACTTATCAGAGTAATGTTTCATTTGGGTGTGTTTTTTTGCCACAAAACCACATGTGAAAAGTTTAGATGATGTGAAATGGTTTTACTTCTGTCGTAACCTGCATATTTGTATCCAGTGTGACCATTGCTCAGATATTATTATCAATAAACGTCAGCCTGTCACAAATAACAAGCACTTTGCTTCTCCCCTCAAATGAGCCTTTATCTTCATCCTCAATTGTGAGGAAAATATTGAGATGAATTTCAAAAACCGTAAACTACATTTTTAGATTTGGTACTGTGTACAAATAGCACTTGTCATTTAAGGAGTTAGTACGCAAAATAGGCATAGAGTACAATTTGTGAGAGAACATAGTGGTCTTGCTTTTAATTAGATTGCCATAATCTTTCATCTCTCTCTCTCCGAATAGGAAGAGTTAGTGAACTGTAGTCCTGGCTTGCCTGTAGTTGGCACTAGTCCTTGTCTGGACCTAATTTAGGAGAACATTTGATATTTAGTGAGGACACACTAAGGACTGGTCTCTACCCACAATGCATTGTAAAATCTGTAAAGGATATTGAGATGTCCTTTATGCAGACATTTGTTTTCATCCTACACATAATTCCAGAATTGAACTTGACTTCTTTTGGAGATTTCTGGCTGAATTTGGAGGAATGCTGCCAGAGGCCTTGAGACTTTTCAATGTTTGAGACTCATCAAGTTTAACATGGAGTGAACACATAAAAGACAGTTTTTAGTTATTAATCTTTCTTTCCAAAGTAACAACCTAGCAAAAAAGCTCCAGAATATGCTGGCAGAGATTTACTGAAACTTTAGAGCAGACACACAACTTTCCCCATGTGTTCCTGCTGCACAAATCTACCCCATCTGGACAGCAGCAGCAAGACTATTGTTTGGAGTTGGGAAAAAGCAAATTACCCTCCTTTTCTCCATTTGTAACGATTGTGTATCCCAACACACCTTAATGCCCCTCTGTGATGCTGTCAGCATTTGGGTGGCTTGCCTGTATGTGACACCGACATGAAAGGATCCACAGAACGCTCATTCTCTTCTTGGTTGTGGAATTTATCTTAATCATTACAACTTTAACTGTGACTAGAGTATGTGTAAGGACACACAGTGTTACTCAGTGGAGTTATTTTTGGGATCCAATCCAGTTTGACTGCATTTTTGGAAATCTTTTCAACCCTCTGATGTCAACACTTTTTCCAATAGGCTGTTTTTGCTGACAGAGCAGCATTCTTGAAGAGTCCTTTTCTGGATTTGCTTGGAGTCAGAAGATGACAACACAGAGTTTGGAGACAAAACCAGGTTTGCAGACTGATGTGACTCTTCTTCAAAAACCAACAGGTAGTGGGGATCTAGCCCTTTGACCGAGCCAAATTAAAATGGACATCCTCTGAACACACTGTTCAGGCCATGCTTTTTAGTCTCTACGCTGGACCTTCTTTCTGGTGTTTGCTACTTGTGCACAATCATATCTGCTTTCTGTTTCAAAGGGTGAGAGTGACTCATGCAGAGTCAAACCAACCCCCCAAGAGTTGTTAGCCATGCCAAGTTTTACTACGGCTGGATTTACCACATGCCGCAGAGGGACGGCTGAGCTCTTCCAGGGGTTGGATTTCCACACTTTCATACAGTTTCATCATAATTCAAATGACACGCAACGGGGAAATATTAATGAAAATTTCCATAATCTTCATGCCAGGGACAGAAAGAGTGAGTGCAGCCATCGGTGGATGTGTTAATTTGTGAGAAGACTTCATTATCACAGCATACTTACCGATTTGCCTCTGCGGAAGAGGAGCTGATTTCCTGCCAAGGTGAAGTAGCGGGTCTTCCAGCGCTTAATGAACTTCCATCGGACCTGCTTCTCTTTCAGCTTCCCTTCAATCAGAGGCTGTCCCTCTTGGTTCACAACTAGAGAGCCATACAAACAAACAAACAAAAAACAGACAGAAAGGGAGAAAGAGGATAAAAAATAGAGTATCACTGTTTTGTTTTTATTGTGGTCTTTACTGGAAGAGCAGATTGTATAAACCATAAGGTGACCAAGAGGGATCTTGAAATGGATAGATTATGTGCTATATGTTAGAGACTGTTATAATACGAAAAAGAGTATGATGTAATGTGACTTTTGAACCTAGTACAGCATAATGTAAATGTGCTCTTATACAGCCCTCTGAAAATAAAGGTCAAGAATTCTATCATAAGTTGAAAAATTACAGCTGGTTATTGTACATTTTAATAGTTTATAGCAGACGCTTTTATCCAAAGCAACTTACAAACTGGGGGGGGGGTACCGAGAGCTGAACAGCAGACCTCTTGATCTGCAGTCAAATGCTCTACCACTGAGTTTATATGCTTTGTCAGTTGGCTCTGAGCATTCAGAGAGAATAAATAGCTATCTTGCAGGAGATTTATGTCAAAACTCCAGTTTGATTGTAAAAACATTCAGTAGAAATTTGCAGACTCAATACATAACTGTCCAAAATTAGCTAATTTTGATCAAAACTTGCGGCTCTTTTGGAAACAAGGTCTTTCAGCTTTTTTCAACCTGTACAAGGTCATTTTGGGAGTAAGAGATTGACATATCAAGCTGAGTGGAGTTTGTAGGTCCTTATTCCATTATGTGGATGTGGGGTTTTCACTGCATTTAGCACACACACACATGCTGATTTACAACACATGCTCCTAAGTTAAAGAGTTAAGAGCTTTGCCATTGCTTGTCTTGGGCCTGTTTTCATACATGAGGTCAATTGTTGCTATTGTAAGGTCTGGCAACATCAGCTCCAGCGGAGTTCTGGAGTGGGGTTTCTAGGCTGTGGTTAAAAAAACAACAACAAACATGTGCACAATTTTGGATTGAAGGAGAAGGCTAATATTCTTCATTTATATGTATTTATAAGTATATGGATATCATAAAGAACCTAAAAGGGTTTAAATCAATGCACCTGTGTGGTGAGACACCATGGAGGTATGAGCCATCAGTCAGACAATCTAAGGAATTTATGGGTGAAGTCTAAACCTCTTTTTCTCATAATGTCTTCATCTTCACTCCCAACACGCTTGCTTCTGTTTACCAGCAACCTTTCAGCAACACCTATGGTCCCTTCAGCTCAAACTGAGCCCAGGTTTCCAACTACCAGCCCTGATTTAATCACCAGCTTTTTTGCCAAATTTCCATTTCTAATATAAAATTGCTACTTATCTTTATATGTTTCTATTTAGCTTTAACTTGTTTTGTTAAAAAAGATTAGCTAAAAAAAAGTTTATGGTTACTTTTAAGGATGCCATAACCGTCCAAATGAAAGCAAGCAACAACCAGGAAAGCATGAAACCCTATGCATGTTTGTGTATCTTTACCCGGTCACACACTGTACTGATCATTAGCAACAACTTCAAAGACATTCCAGTGGTTAAAGTTAGCACTATAACATAAAGTGCAGTGGAGCTGCTGTAAGAATTGGCTCCACTTTGCCCTGCTCGTTTAAAACCAAAGGTAAGTCCTTTTTTTATTATAGTAAGGCATTATAAGGAATCGGAAAATAACACAGTAGCTGCTACAGCTTGTGACACAAATAGCGTGTGTCAATGATACAGGCGTGCACACTATCTTTGATTAGACAGCAGAGAATCTCACAGGAAAAAAATATATTAGATGAGTTATTGTTATCATTCAGAGCCAGATGGCCCATGCTGTACCTAACTCACAGACACAGTCTGGCTGGGGAAGTTCTGCCATTCTTTTTTAAAATAGTTTTGAATCTGTACTGTTTGGATTTAAGGGTATGATGTGTCTTTCTACTTCTGTGAAGTAATACTTAAATTGGTGGCAATAATGAGGAGGGAGGAGAGCGAGAGCAAAACATACTTTAGCAGACGTGTCGTGAAGTGGCTTTTCTTTTCCATCGTAAAAAAAAAAATCCTGACATCACATATAGTGAAGACTTCTCTTTTCTATGTTGCTGAGATCACTGGTTATGTTGTCAAATCTGCTGGTTTTCACTATATTCCCTATGGGTTTGCTCTGTTTTCGAAAGGACTGTGTATTGGTTGAATTTGGATGTACATTGATTGCATTTTGAATGTTCAGATCATCAGCTTCCAAATGAAAATATAACATTTTGCTGCGAAATGTAGGAAAAAACGTACGGTGATACCTGGCTGTAAAGTCAAAGCTGAAACTCTGCGTATCATTTACATGTTCATGATTTTACAAACTTAGTTGACTTAAACATCCAATGATTATATGAATTCTGAGGAGAAACTGCTTGTTCTTGGTGTGGGGAGTCGCTGGGCCACAGGAAAGTAATCACGACTGAGTGATGATAGCACAAACCGACTGCTCTCAGTGACCCTTCACGACACCAAAATCAGGCTGGCAGCTGCGCTTTCCTCAGGTGTCCATAAATGTTCTGGGAAAAGATTATTATCCTTGAAGGAATTTTGAGTGAAAACAACTCCCCTCCCCGGGAAAGAAAACTAAGCCCACAGACCCTGGTGAAATGACAAGAGATGAGAAAACAGTATTTTAACATCCTGCTTTACCTGTTGGCTGCTTTAGATGAAGAACAATGCAAAAAGCATTAAGCTGTGTAAGAAAAAGCGGACGTAGTTTGATGGCTGCAGTTGTGAAAGTGTGCAAATGTATGAAGTTATATTAATACAAGAAGGCGGTAGACCGATTCCTTAAGTCCTTCCTGGATTCCTGTGTGTATGTGTGTATGCGTGCTGGCCTTCACCTGTGGCCTTCTCAGGGTTGTTACACATGAAGCAGAGCCAGCACCCCTCCTCTTCGCTGTAGCCAAACAAGTCGAAGAAACGCACCTCTTCCAGCTGGATCTGAAGGTTATCCAGGTCCTGAGGACAAAGGCAAAGAAAATAGGCACGGATGGATGATTTACCTTCACTCACAGATATCTAATGGGAATAAAGTTTGGACTCTGTGTTGGCCAGTCCATGAGCAAAAATGACATCTCGGGCTGTGTGAGCAACTATTTCCCAACATAAAACCGATGACTCCTGGCATTGTCATCTTGGAACATGCCCGTGAAATCATGGAATAAAAACCGATGGAACAAATGTATTCATGAAGGTCAGTAAACCTTACTTTCTGGGAACAAAACATTGTTGAACTTTGACCCAACATATGCAACTTTACATGGTAACGCTGCCCCCTACAAATGGCCAAAGGCATGATGGGTGCTGCACTTCGTCTGCCATTCTTCATTCCGCAAGTAGAAATCTGGACACATCATATCATATCATACAGCACCCAGCAGAAATTGGTAAATCTGACACATGACCAGCTGCACTGAGGATTCCTACCGGATGGGATAGACATAGCTTTTTTTCTCCTTGATTTGGTAACTATGCTTTTACTTTAGTTTAGCTGAACTATTCATAGAGTAACACAGACTGTTCAACTCAATATAAAATTATACTTTTGGCTGGTTCAATTTACCAGTACTTCATTTCACAAGAACACTCTGAGTTATGAGTTGTTTGGCATGCTTTTGTCAGAAAACGGTGTAAGACTTATATTATAGCCCCCCCATTCTGTTCTGCTCCCAGTGTGGTATTATCAGCACACCTCTCGCATCTGATGTTATGATGAGTACATCTAAATGAAGGCGGGGAACAGTAACAGAAAAGTACATGACTGAATAGCACTTTAGTAGACTGATTAATCCATTATTGTCATGCATCCTGTAGAAATCAAGCTTAATGTGTTAGAAAGCTCTCAGCCCCACGTTTGCCTTGTTTTGTTCGCCTGACAGACATCGTCATACGTGGTTTCTTAAAGTATGGAGAAGTGACTCAGTACTTCAGTTAGGGTAAAATTACTTACTGCAGTATTTTTACAACTGCAAGCTCATACACAGCTATTTTTGTGTATACTAATTCATGGAATATCATGATTGTTATGACTCGGCTCATTGGGTGACACCATAAAGGAGTGCCCTAAAGTTTTGGTTGATTAAAAACCAGGTGATGAAGTCAAACAGTAAGACTACCCATGGGAAAAAAAAAAGCATCGGTCCTCACACATATACGCAATACCAACACATGAGCTGCTCAGTCTAGTTTATGTTTACCCAAAATAGAGCAGGAAGACAACTTAAAATGAGTGCATACAGATGCAAAAACATAAATGAACGCACATGTAATTAACTTCTATCTCTGTTTAAAAGCTCAACGTTGTTCTCACAGACTAATGTCTTCTGAAAACATCGGTGGTCCAATTTGCATCTGTATGCGTCAGAAATGTGAGACATGAAAGCCCAGGATCCATTAGGGGTCCTGCATGTGGTTTCAGTCTATCATTAGATAAATAAAAACACTGCTTGTTGACTCTCGAACCCTGGAGATAATATATATTTATGGGAGTTTGGAGAAAATGAGGGAGAAGATAGATTACTGCCTCAAAAGCGTTATGCGAAAAACTTCTATTTAACATGTGGATCTTTAAGATCCAGTCTTATAGACTGTATGTCTATAAAAAAAGAAGATTTCTCTAATGGTAAAGCAATGAATGGGTTTGACATTTTGACCTCTCTTGTTTCTGTTCTTGAAGGTAATGAGAGAGATTGTACCTGAGAGAGCTGTTTTACGTGTGTTCTTTAATGTGTGTTATGTGTGTATTCTTACGACTGAAAGTTGTCCTTAAACTCTCATTTTACCAAACATACTCACAGTCCAAGTTGTTAACGTGAGCATAACATCAGAGCCGGCTTTGGGCTGTTATAGCCTAAATAACAGAGGTGAAAAGGGTTTGCCTGTGGATACAGATTAACCAGGACCATGTGTGTCTAAAGGGAGACAGGCCATCTTCGAGTTTACACAATCACTAATATTCTCATATGGTGCAAGGGACTGAGTGGTCATCTTGGGACATGTTACGAAACAGAAATCCATATCATGTCTGATACATCTACAAAGACATAGGTTAAAAGACAGGATTTGTGTTTTTTTTCCTGCTTTGCTGCATTTAAAATGCATCCGTTTAGCCTTTCCAACCAACTGTGTCCCCTTCTTCCTTTCATTAACTCATAAAATTACTTGATAAAACGATTGTTTTGTGAGAGCGTTTTGCTGATAATATGTGCCATCTAACATTCTGAAGGCGCAGGCTTTACTTATTAGGTCATTTTTAGCTATTTGCACTGACAACATTCAATCTGCCAATTAGGACGAAGTCATGCAACCTACTAAAAAATTCTCACTGAATCACTTTGTATTTACCATAATTGAACAGCCATCAACGTTCTTCACTAATTACTAAGCAAATCGCCAACCAAAGAAAAAAGAGGATGAACAATGATGAGAAGCATCCTGTGAGTCAGAAATTGAGCAACCATGCAAAAGGCATTTGGCCACATTTAAGAGTGAGTCACTCCATCATGACAAATGAGTCAAAAAAGTGTCAAAGTGTCCAGTGTGCATGTTTACCACTAACACCACAATAGTCATTTAGAGAGAGAACACGATCAACACGTCGTCCAAATGTGCTCTGACGTTGCGCTGTGAGAAATGAATATGGACCAGAAAGGTGGGGTGAATGACAAAATGACGAAAATGAGGGCTGAACTGTGTGAGTGTGAATCTAATGTGCCCGTCCTGACTTAACCTTCTCTCCTCTTTCAAAAGGCCTCACTTCTTTTTCTTCTCATCTCTCCCTCCGTCCTCCCGGTATAACTGGTCTTAGACTAATTCAATCAAGATGCACGATTGTAACTGCGTGTGGCAGGCTTCAAGTACAGCAAGGCTGCGGCAATGATCAGATGTACGGAGTCTTCCATTCTGTTAAGGGAAGAAGGACAGTAGAGGAGGACGGGTGTGGAGGTTAAAAAGAGGGCTGCAATAAATACAAACTCAGGCTTTTTTATTTCTCTATGTGTGGACATTTATCTTTAGGCCGGTCTTGACGTAAATGTCCAAGCAAAGTCAAGGGTCCTATTTGTAAAAGTCTCTTTAGGTGGGCAGAGACAGCTTTCTTTCTCCGTCTTCATCCCAAAACATCTTTATCTAATCAGCCTGAGCTCAGTCTTTATTGCTTTGTAACCCACTTTCTTCCCTTTTCTCCCACCCAACAGAAGTATCAACAAACTCTATTCCAGGCAAACTGAGGAAAAAAGGTGAAACAATACTTGTAAAGTATCTTTCATCCCAGGCTCTCAGCTATCTCTTCCCTCTTTTCCTCTTCCACAAATCTCTTGCCAGTGAAAATGGGTCTTTTTCTATAAACATGTCAATCCCCACATTTGTTTTATAGCTTTTTAGGACACTTTCCAGGTGCCTTAGTTCTCTGTAAAATGGTCTGTCTTGCTCTAACTTACATCAACATCTTCCCATATCAATCTGTTTACTTTATAATTATTACATTGCATACTTTGTGGCTTGTTGGCCTTACCTTCCTCATCCCCCTCATTTTCTTTCACTCCAGCTTTATATTTTCTCTATGTCATAAAACTACTAAAACTACTAAAGTTAGTGGTCAGGAGTTAAACACATGAACGTTTTAAATCATGAAAGCCTCGTAAAGCTCTATAGTTTCTCTTTAAATCTCCCTGCCAGTACAGATGTAATTGGTAACCTTTTCTGTCCCGTATATGTCAACTACATGTGTTTCTTATTGGCTCTCACGGGCAGGAGAGAAGCCATGGGTCTGATTGGAGAGAGGAAAGAGGAAATGTAGTACATATGGACGGAGGAAAGGTTGTGACCTTTTTCCTCCCTCTCTCCTATCTCCCCTTCATTTTATTGTGCACTTTTTCTGTAGTTGGCGCCCACTAAAAAAGGAGACCATACTGAAAATTATTTTAAAAAATAGAAAACAAACTGGCATTATAGCTGTTTAATTGAATCAATACCATGTGTCAAAAGTGTCAAAATGTCAATAAGTTAACTGAGTAAAAAATATAAGATTATCTTTAAGCACAGTCTTTATCTTGCATTGGTAATAAACCACAGTTGTACCAATCCTTGGTTGTGCTTCACATTTTAAAATCCCTCTCTAACATTCAGGATTCCAAGACTTTATTTTTTTCAATTAAAGCAGGTTTATTTGTTTTAAAAATAAAACGTAACTTTCTGTAAATTGCTGCTGCAGTGTGTTTCTTCCATCTAAAATGAGCAAGTTTTTTTTCAAGCTGTCCACCATAGAAAATGGCTTGCTTTGTAACATAATTAGTAAAACTTGCTCAGAAATGATGAACCATAAAGCAGCTGCTTATTATTCTTTTATGTGACAAAATGTTGCACTACAGATATAAAGCCAATGCATTTTAAGGGTAAAGTTTGACTCCAAATGAGCTGTTTAAAGTCAGCTGAGTTGCAGTTTTCTTTGGGTAAGAGTCTGAAATTATTAGTTTCAGTTGTATATTTTTCTACTATGGAATCATTGTTTTTTCAGTGGCTGTTTTAAATCAACTACCGGCTTTTTCAAACAACATCTGTCACTACTATGAGGTTATAGCAGGATATCTGTGGTAGTAGGGTGAATGTTATATGGAGAAGAAAACTACCAGATCTGTATTTTTTGTGTAATATTTACTGTGTACGACAGGCGGACTGGCATCTTCTGTCCTGAATACACGTTTAAAGCATAAATGCTGCAGCTCAAACCATATGGCATTAGTAGGGACGGCAATTTGGAGATAGTAACCTCTACACAAGTGAACATTTAGTGATAAATTAAATGAACTGTGCACAACATAAACAATAGATAAGTGTTTGTGAATATTTCTCCTTGTATGCATTATGGAGTGTATGTATGGAAGTCCCTTTAGCCAAAACCATTACACTAAAGGATTAAAAGTTGGCTTGAGGTTAAGATAAATTCAGGTTTATTCGTTATGGCTGGATTTAGTGTTGATGTCCAGTTAATCATTGCTTTCCTGAATGTGCCTACACATGTTTTTTCTGTAAATGTATCTTACTATAGGTTAATGAGCATGCTGGTAAGTTTGTGTTCCTTCTGGTAACCAAAGCTGGTTGGACAGGCAGAAATTCTTTGTGGGCCAGATTATTTATTAACATTTTCTTACCTTGTAACTTTATGAAGGGCCTGCATGAGGAGTACCAGTCACACAAACACATCTGGGGTTCGTTCTATAACTAGTCTTATGCACACACACATTACAGAGAGCTGAAGCCTTGTATAAAGTAACGTCCACTAAGTGCGGTTCACGTATAAACACAGTGCGCGACACACCCCTTGCTTAAAGAGTTTCTCTTTTTCTTTCATATAACCAATGACTTCATTCCCTCTGCTGAAAACTGATAGCTTTTCTATGAGCACACGCTTGTCGGCAAACACAATATGGTCCAGTACCTTCCTGTGTGGGGTGGTGTGTTGTGTCATGGCCATAGAAAAGCTGTGAGATCCTTTCAGCTGTGTCCTCTCCCAAAGGGAAGCCAGTCTTTGGACACACTTGTCTCTGGTGCACAGAGGAACGCTGGACTTACTCTGGTCAAAAGAGAAACAAAACAAAATAAGAGAGGAACAAAAAAACATGTCTGGGAAGAGATAAGGTTGGAGATAAAGATGTGGGCAAGAACGAGCATGAAAACATCTGCCCAAAAAGATAAAGATAAGTGACAAATGAGGGAAAGTGAATGCAAGATTGAATGCAAAATTAGAGAGGTAAAATGAGTCATTTAGCAAAACAATTCTATCCTGACAGATAGAAAAGTCTTCTTTTTGTCAGTGATCACAGGTGAAAAATACAGTGTATCTCGCAGATGTGTTACTTTGTGGCTTAACTCGGACTCAAAGTTAAACTCTGGGTCTTCAGTATCACAAAGCTGGTTCACTTCTAACCAGGTTCTGACCGGTGGCAGAGGTTATGTGGCAGTGAGAATGGTTAACATAGCATTGCTAGTATGGTCCATGAAAGAAAAATAACATTCTGATGACAGCACTATTTTTAACACTTGTTTCAAGACACTTATGCAGCTTTTGCAGAGAGCCTGCGGGGGTGTTTAACATAATGGCTTCTGTTTGCTTGGTAGAGCTACTGGTTATTTTCTATTTAACATTGGATTTTAAAATAACCAATGAGAAATATTTTTTATGCCATTTGCAAATTTCATAGTGTATGTGGAAAAATGCCGAGACATTTTTACTAGTATTCATTTATGATTATAATGGCAACATTTCTGTAATATTAACATCAAACTTTAGCATAAGTCTAAATCTTAAGTCTAGTTAGTCTGTTTCTTTATTGCAAAGAGAATGATCGGGTTCTGATGTCCTAT
Source organism: Menidia menidia (assembly GCA_907169785.1). NCBI lineage: Eukaryota > Metazoa > Chordata > Actinopteri > Atheriniformes > Atherinopsidae > Menidia > Menidia menidia. Next base: position 11,916,465 of record CAJRST010037777.1, on the reverse strand, counting down.
TTTGTTGCTTTTTTATCTCAATACAAATTTTGTGAGATTCCCACATTGGAAACAATGGAACCAGCTTTGTTAAATGAAAAAAAAAATCCAGATCTGCAGCTGAAGTAACCACACAAAGCCACTTTATAGGACAAGTTTTAGCCTAGGCTGTCCCTGACAGGCATCTCCACAGCGCATCCACCATGTGATGAATCAGCCGGGGGAGATTCCCAGATGTGTTAGAAGGAGCTGAAAATAAACTTCTGGCCCTTCTGCAAGCTGCAAGTAAACTATGAAAATGGACATGTGAAAAATATTTACAGAGGCAATAACACTTGTGTGTGCTAGGATATTCATCAGATGCTAGGTTCTCCCAAAATACAAGTTGTCTCAGACTCAACATAATTTGAAGCTTACAATGACTTGTTTTACCTCTGCATGCAAAAAAACTCCAAGATTCTTAAAATAACTTTTTGAGATCTCTGATTCTTAAAACTAGACTGGGTAACATGCTGAAAAATGTCTGCTTTTTTCTTTTTTTTTTACTTTGCTCACTGGTTTTAAAACCTATGTTTAATGCTTTGCAGCAATATTTGTGCGCACCTGTAGATGCAATAGCATGATGTGAATCCAAAGGTGGGGTTGTCGGCTTGTCAGGTTGAAACAGGATTTAGCGTACAGGCAGTAGTGGCCCTTCAGAGGGCAGGAGAACGAAAGCTTGGCCACACAGCCTCGACTAGAGTCTGTTACACAAAGACACAGAACATATACATTGACAAATTAATATTCTGAAATAGTACGTTTTTGTGTCACTTGTACATTTTGACTTAGGTTATCTTGGAGATTAATAGCACACAGGCACACAGCATTACACCAACAACAGACATCCACATGGAAATTGGTTTCAACATCAGAATCAAAATGAAATACAAGTGAGAGTTATCTACAGTACATGGCAGTGTTCTGCTAACAATCAGAAACTCAAACATCACATCTGTAGTCAAAAGTGGATATGGCACAATGTCACACTAAAGTAATCCGGCTACAGAGGGCCAACACAAAGACTCGGCTGATGAAACAACCATGTCCCACCCAACAAGCCAACAAAAAGCAGCCACATCAAGTTCAAATTTATAGAGCTCCCAGCAGCTCTGAGCCCGTCTGTTGATGTAGCATCAACAAGAAGCATGTGCATGCTGTGAGTCGTTGTCTCACTGTACACGTGCATGTGTGTGGCTGTTTGCATGAAGCGGTCCATCACGCAGTCCTCGTCCTATGAGATGGATGGTTGTCAGCTCATGGCAAGGTCAGCCAGCAGCCTGATGACATCAGCCGGCTGAGACCACCTGTGACATCATGCCTTTCGAACTCTTGGGTTGATCCTCAGTGAAAGACTTAAAGCTGGGAAGGCAAATCTACAGCAGAAGGAGTGCCGTGCGTGCTTGCGTTTCACAACCATTTTGTATATTTACATTTATTTGCAGATTAAATCATTTAACCAGAGGCAAAAGAGGGAGAAGGTCAGTTTTGTCTTGTTTCCTGTTGTTAGTGTGTGTCCATGCAGTGCAGTGTGGGTGCGATGAGAGGGTGTTGCTGGACTCTTGGCAGCTCTAAGATATAATTACATTAAGGCCACAGGTGAAACTGCATCAACAATCCATTAAATCGAGATACTACCACCTCTTTTTAGTTTGGCTATGTGTGTGTGTGTTTTACTGCTCTTGATATGTTCAAAAGAATTAAGCTTAATCTTTTTTGCAGCTTACTGTTGCAGATGGCTCTTGCAAACAGAAAAGGAACATCTCATTGTAATATCAGTATATAAGTTTGCATAGTTCTTAAGGCCATTTCCAGAAGTGCTGTACATTCTGAACATTAAAAAAAAGCTGCTATAAGATGTCTTATTTCTGTTTCGGTAAAGCAAATCAAATGAAAATATAGAAAATGGAAATGTAAGGTGAATGAAAACAAAAAATCAGTTCTAAAAGAATGAATGAAAAAGTATGAAAAAGTAATACAAAAGTTGGAGAAAATTGATTTGATTTGGGTGAGGCGTAAGCAATTTCTCATTTCCGCTTTTTTAGTCGCATGAACTGACTGAACCCATGTCTCCAGTGTATGTGCTTTACAGCATGCTCACCAAAGTCCATATATTCATGTGGCTCTCAAATGCATGCTATGTGTGAGCTGCGGTCATCTGTTTCAAATTAGTGTCACAGATTTTCATCCTGTCACTCATTTCTTTCTGGATGTCTGTTTTTCCACATGTCATTACAGATCCATCCACTCCTGGTTGACCTCCTCCCCTCTCCACTCAGAGGCATTTGCTGTCATTTCTGACTCCTATGTTTCTATACCTCAGATTAGTTAAGTAGCCATTGCGCGAGTGGTCTCAACATGCCTCCTTTCTGATCTGAATACAGCTGGATAGCTTTAAGTACAGGTGTAAAACACACTGAAAATGTAATCACTTGCATCACATCCAGAGGAGGACCGTGTTTAAAGCCTCACTGAAGGACTCTTTAACCATTGCACAATGCAAATGTTAGTGATTCCTTACACGTTTATGTTGTTTCTGGTTCAATCTGTGAAAATCAATAATTGTATTTGGAAATGGGCAGGACATTTCATTATGACATAACCTCCTGCTGTGGAAGTGTGTGTCATTTCTACAGTGACTGTATTGAGGAAGGTTCTAACAAAGACAAAGGAAAGGAAATTATTTATAATGGGATTCTATCCATAATTTAAACACAACCTCTGTTTATGAACTCTGTTCATACACAGGTGGCAACAACGAAAAGAAGTTGGCTGGTATTTCTCCAGCAGGGAGACGGCAGGCTGCTTAATAAAGAATGCAGGGTTTTATCTGGAGGATCAGGTTGCAGATTGTTTTGTGTGACATAAGGTACAACATATATAACTGTAAAGATTTTGTATTACGTAACTAGACCCCACAGAGAATTATTAACAATCCAAATTGCATTGGGTTTGAAAGGGTCTGCTTTCACATATTTGGGACACAGA
>CAJRST010037777.1:11759892-11913449 GCA_907169785.1 Menidia menidia | reverse complement strand
GTGGAGCTCTGGCAGGGAGGGAACTGTCACCTGTCAGTCTCCTTTCAGCAGGTGATACTTCCTGGCTTTCTGAGCTCTGATCAGGCAAAGCATTGCATAAGCAGCTGTCGGGGCTGGCCTCGGCCACGTCACCTTCCTCCCCCGTGTCCGAGTTGATGGAGCGGGAGCGCAAAATATGGAGAGCCAGGCTCTTTGACCTAGGACATACCATAAAACAAACAGCTGCAAAATCAGGAATCCAATGTTAATGTTTTCTTCCTCCTTGATATTTTCAGAGAGGGTGTCAAAAGGTCTGATTATATCTTAAAGGCTGTGCTAACACAGTTTATGGTAATAAATGATTCATTTTGCAGCTACTGACACAATTGGTAATTCTTGGGTGGCAGAGAAACTGTGGGAGTTTTTGTGCAAGACATTTTGGGAGGGTAGGTTGTTTCATTTCAAAACCAGCTATCATCCATATTTGGCTCAAATGCCCAAATACTTTGTTGTGTTTAAGCTTTACAATCCAGCTGATGTTTAGTCTTATTTCATGAGTCTATTACTTACAGAAATCTACAACTTCCACAGCTGTCTACCACAGTCATGAAAAAACTGGTCCACTGTCTCAAGGCCACTTCTACAACCTTAGGGCCAATGTTGCTCATATTTGTCCAGTCTGGAAATAAATCAGTCCTGTAGAGTGAACCTTAGTGAACCTGTTGCTGCATGTAATTAGCTTCCACTTCTGACTCAATTGTCAGGACAACCTGAAACAGTTGTTTTTCATTTTCTTTATGAGGATGCTAAAAGTATGTATGTATTTATCGTTAGATGCTTTTGATCTTATTGAACAGTTGGGCCAAAAAAAAAGAAAAAGAAAATCCTGCTATTTTTACATCTGAACAGACCTGTTGAACCTCATCTCGCGCCTCTCCTCTCTGACCGCTTGGCTGAGGCTGTAGCGTCGCTGGGGAGGAGGTGAGCCCTCCAGCACCACCTGCTCCTCCCCCATTTTCTCCTCAAAACTCTGGATCTTCACCTGTAGGTGGGTCTCTGAAACCCCTCCTCCCCTACCAGTAGGAAGAGATGCGCTGGGAGAAGGGCATGCTTCATCAACCCTGCAACAAGGACACAAACAACAGATTGCAGGTGATTTCCCTCTCTCCCCATCTGGAAATCTTTTTGCATGATTTCTAGCCCTAAGTCTCGAAATTCCATCTAAATCATCAATCTTTCTGTCCCTGAGTCTTTATACACATATTACATTTCGCAAGTTTGCTGACTTCCAAAAGCCTCATTGTTTTGTTTTTTTTCCCTTCACCCCCTGCTCTTTTACTAATAAGCCACCTTGGCCCTCTTAGTCTTTCTTTCCAAAAGACCCCAAGCAAGTCTTTGGAAGACTTGAGTCAAGCACACACTGTTTTTATTTGAAGGAGAACTGTGTGTGTCATTGCCAGACTGCAACCAGATGAATCTCAGTCAATAAACATGCATCGACTTGCCAGCATATGAGGATTGTGTATCTAATGTTTCCAAGCACTTCTTATGGCCTTTCCACTAGTTGTAAACACAGGATTTACATAAAAGAGGCCTCTGGAGGACAAAATCAGAAAGAATGCAAAAAAGAAAATCCCTTTTTTTGGTCTACAAATTATAGTCAGGAGCAAAGCTGAGATTTTGAGATTTCAGTGTCAGACACAATTTCATGGCTAAATCTTTGAGCTTTGTGTATGTTTCCAATCATATTGGATCAAATCATAAAATATCATACAGGAATATGATTCATTGCGCTTGTAGATGTCAGGTCTCTTTTTAAATCTGGTTTTGGTAATCAAGTTGTGATGGTCTGAGTTAACATTTGATTGTTGAGTTTACACAAGGAAAAAACAAAGTTTCCTCCCTAAAGAAACATCCAACAAAAAAACCCATTAAGAAAAAACAACATTTGTCAAATACGGCAGCAAACTGATATAAAGTGGAACATTTTCCCTCTCAGCCCAAATTATCTTGTGCGTCCAAACCTGCATTGAGTGGCCATTTTGTCCTCTAGTCGCCTTCCCAGGAGTCGGGCTATAACAGTAAATGAGTTGCTCATCCTGTAGATATCTTTCCCACAGCCGCCCAATAAAGATGGATAGCGGTCCGTTAGAGCTCCGATCTCCAGCAGCAGGGTGTGGTGAAAGCTGTGCTCCATGCTGTCCAGAAGGGACACCAGGTAGACCAAAGCACTGTGAGCGTGAGTCTGAAAAACACACAAAAAAATGCTTTTCAAAGAGAGTGCATTAAAGGAAGTCAGATTATCTTTAAAATCTAGAAATCTAAACACATCAGCACTCAATGAAAACACCAAAAACCTGTGAAAAATTCATAATAGTGGCAGCCAGACTCCTCAGAGGAGAAACAGTTCTGTTTGTTCCCAAAGGGCACCACGACCTCTTGGTGCCTTGAGTATTAGCACTTTAAGGCAGTATTGGATGGGTGTGGGTCTATGTGTGAAGGGGGCTCAAACTCTTTCCTTTTTTTCAAACTGAATGATAAACACAAACACATACATCTCAGCAAACTTATGAAATATGAACTTCTCCTTTGCCCAAATGCAGTGTAAAGTATCTATTGGCCTTTAGAACACCAACCTTGTTTTAACATTTCCAGTTTGAGTTTGTATAAACTGATCCAGCACGTATGCATCCTGCTTATCGCAGACACAAAATCTGAGCCAAAGCCGAGCCAAAGCCAAATATCTCCATCTGTAGAAAAAACTGAATCTGGATTTTTGTTTTTTTTCTTTTATCTTCAAACTTTCAGTCTCTTAGCTTATAAAGAATCATGCTGTTTAAGTATGAGGGCTCCCTTTGAGAGACAAACAGACTGAGTAAAGAATGGATGGACAGTGGGCAGAGCCAAACTCAGCTTAAGACTGTCAAACACACCTTGTAATGAAGAGAGAAGAATGCAGTTTCTGCACAGCTCATTTGGCATGTTTTGCATGTGCGCTCTGTAGGATACTGAATTTATATGTTGATCCTAATACTACCAAAAAGCCTAGAGCTTGACCTTACACTTTGATAACAAGCCAAGATGACTTTGGAAGCTCAGCACAAATATGAGTCAGACTCAGGAGCTCCCCTGATGCTCACAACAGTTAAAAAGAGTTTACAGGGATGTGAATTACGTCTGCAGAGCAGGCTTTGTTATTTTTTTTATTATGATGACTTTGATTTTCAAGGAAATTAAAAAATACCTCTTAGTGGTACTCACATTTATCTAACATTTTTTAAATAACATGATTAAAAATTTCATGAAGTCATCAGATGATTTGTCACTGGTTTAGTCATTATTCAGTAAAGGTGTATGCCTAGGACTCCTATGACTCCCAAACACATCAACACTGGTCTAAATGTTTGTGTGTTAAAACCTTCGAAGATCTCTCTAACCGGTAGTAGTGATCTTAAGATTTCTTATGCTCTTTTACAACTTTAGCTTGAGGTTAACAATAAATGTAACTGTAAGCAAAGGTTTTCAAATATTTTATAAACCATTGTTAATATATGCTACACAAACTGAAAGGTGAATCACTTGAAACTGTTTTTATGCTATTAACTACATCATGACTTAGCTCTCTTTGTAAGCCTATTGATTATCCATTTGAGCCCTCTGTCATTTTTGTTCAGTGTCAATGTTTTTTTTCCTTCTTTCTCACCATAAGCAGAGATGTAATGGATTCAAGTTTTTTTAAATGTACTATCTAATGCTGCTAATACAGACTTTCATGTGCATTACTGGGCAAGTTTCTAGGTTTAAAAAGGTTACTCAGTCTCAACTAATCAGAGTTAGTGCTAATTGCTCTTGTCAGATTTAATAGGGTTTTTGTTCAATATTGTCCAATCAACCAACAATGGATTCAATCACTGTCCAACCTTCACTGTGAAGGTTGGGAGTTTTGCCCAGCTTGAGCTGATAATTGCTGTCTTACTCAGTTCAATTGAAAGGCAAATTTGGTTGTTAATGTAACTTTTTATTGGCAGGATCCCATTCAAAGCATTAAATACAAGCCACTAGAGAATCACAGAGAATCAAAAACACCTTTGAAACGATCTTCACAGCACAGAGGAATAGGTTTTAGAATGAAAAGGGGCTGCCAGATTATTGGGTTGAGCCTCATTTACAGAGAATCATGTTTCTTTCACTGGTGATATATTCTGATCTAACGAGCAATAAGTCCACATGCACAATATAGGCTAACCTCCTTGGGGGGGGGAGTGAAGCCAGGGAAAGAATTGTGAAATCTAGTACAAATACAGCCCAGTGTGAAGATCTCAATTTTGAATCTGTGTGGTTGTGTGAGTTTGTGTAAAAAACAAACCCAGAGGAGGCATATCCACTGCCATCACCAGGAGGCCTTTGCAGGGGCATTTTCCCGAAAACAAGGCTTATTTTCGCAATGGTTCCAATGTGAAGACAGACAGGACGCTGAGGACCGACAAAGCCTGTATGTGAGTTTATGTGTGAGCGCTGGAGGTGGAATGGCAGGTTTTTTGACAAGATGATTGAAGAGGAAGTAGCCATCAGAGGAAAACCTACCCAGCTCAGGAGTTCTCAGACTTTCTAATACTTTCAACGTCAAAAGTGTGTGTGTGTGTGTATGCCTGGTGTTCATGTGTGGAAGGAAAACACTTATTCTAAAGGCAGATATTTTCCCTTGTTGCTATGTAAGTGTTGTCGATTTACCTTAAACAAGACCCCAACGAGAAAGAAAGTGCTACCCCACACTTGTTGCTGTCACTTTTATCCCTGAGCATATACACAATGAGTTTTATTTTAAAACTCTTACATCAGTGTGAGTACTTTCCCAGAATCTGTAGAAACAGCGATGACGTGAGCGAACAGCGGTTGTCTGAACACACTGAACCTGCCATTTTTCCAAAGCACATAAATAATGGCAAGAGCACATCGTTTTTGAGAGACGGAGGATGAAAGGATGAGTACAGAAGTCCAGGTGCCTTCTGTTTAAACATTTAAGATTAACATGCCCAACATTGGCTGTCATTCTACATGAACATAAACTGGCTGCACATTTGGGTGTCTGAAATCACTATCTACGAACAAATATTCAGCAAACTGTCAAGATTTGCACAGGATAAAAGTATTATTGTCCAGCTTCCCTGTCTTTGCCTCCAAACACCAATGTCAATTAATTTATTCAAATCTTTTGACCTCTTGGTCTCTTAAATTCTTGCTTTTGTTTAGAGGATGTTGGATCTGCATTTAGACACTCAGTGTGACAAAGTGACAATAAGAAAAACAGTTTAAAGGTAGCTCATATAAGCAGCAACTCCTTATATTAGCCACTTAAAACCTGAGTAAAAACACGGAGCGATGAGCCAACAGGCAAGCTTAGCGGTTGCGAAGCTGATTTGTGATGAAGGAATTATGGCCTGGGTTAAGAAATGTACCGGACCCGACATTACTTCAGCTTTCCCATCTGACATGGTGTTTTAACAACCTGGGTCGAAATAAAGTGATTGTTGTGACTCAACGTTAACGTCTGTTCTTTGAAGTCATGCGATAAAAGGAATGTTAGACATGAGTAGAATACACGTCCATACAAAAAGAAGTCTATAACACGCATGCAGCTGATCCTGCAATGTTCCCATTTCATTCTCCTTAATTCTGCACACCCAGTGCATTGTGCCTCTCCTATGCTTTACGGCCCATTAAATAGTGCTTTGTTGACATCATTAGGCCACAGCTTCAAATACTGCTCATTCATTCTCCCTTCTGTTTTCCCTCCTACTCCATCAGGGCCCTCAGAATTCACAGGTTTTTATTTAATACGGACACTTCCACTGAACACTGATGAAGGTGTTGGAGTCGGTCAAAACTTCCGGATCTGCTCGGCCTATCTGGTGTGAGAATGTGTGCTTCACACTTGGCAGAACAACAGAGAGTAAGTCATATGAGTGTGCAGCCTATTCATCTCAGCCAATTAAGATAATCGCTGCTGCCTGTTTTGTGTGTGCGTGCATGTGTGGAGTGGATGTTGTAGTATAAACAACACCCTGCCCAAAAAACCTGGGGCCGACTATCCTTATAGGGTCTGATTAAATGGATCTTGGAAGCTTGAGTGCATTTGTTTGGATATGGGTTTAGAAACTCGGTTTTGACACTTAAGGTTGGGGATGAGGGAATGTGGTGAGTAAATAGAATTTTCTGACAGGACGTGAAATGAAGATATGTAAAAGTGTGCATGCTCACTAAGTTGTGTTTGGTCGGTTAACTAACTTTGTTTAAGCATTGTGACCCAAGACAGGTCTTAATGTCTGAGCAAAAGTTTGGAGACATTCATTTTAGTTCAGCATCGGCAAAATTGTTTTTTGCACTTCAGTCTGCTTTCAAAGAACTAAAAACATCTTGTGGTCAGCTTTTGTTTGAAGAGTTCAAACCTTCCATTTCTATTCCGCCTACCACTGCACATTTTAAAATTATGTTTATCGCATTTTTGGCCTGTTTGTCTGGAAATCAGCACACGTGTAGTGCTCTTATTTCAAGAGCCTTACCATTTTCTCTCCCAAGAATCCCGCCTTTGGACAGCCTTTGTTAAAACCAAATAACTGTCCCAAAGAAATAAACAGGACATCTATAATTTTTGTGTGCTTGTTTCACCTCACTGATGATGCCCACAGCACCATGGATTTTGGCCACATGGCCCAGAAAAGCTGTAGATTGCTGTCCCACTGTCCTCAGCGTGGGAAGAAAGCTGACCAGCGACGAAGGGCTGGCCTGTGATACGTCGACGAGAGCACCCAACAGAGGCTCGGTCAGAGAGTGTTCGCTCAGGTAGGTGACGAGCGTGGGCACGTTAGGACTCAACATCTGCACAAATGACAACAAATTATCGGAATCAACCAAAAAAAGCACTGCTCACTAACAAATGCTACCAAATATAGTCTTTGTCTCTTTAATGAGGGCTGGAGCCTGAATGACCCTGGATTCTGATGACTAATAATAAATAAAGGCTGGACTGTATGACTTTCCGGAAAAAATGAGTGGATGAACAAATGTCTCCTCATTATCTGGACTGGTGATGCTGAAGTGAAATCAGTTGGATGAACAATAGTCACAACCTCCTGCTCTCTTGCTTCTGCTTTCTGAGTCACTTGTTCTGAAAAATCCCAATAATACCAACGGATCTTGAGAAAGAGGGTAAATTTGTTTCAACAGCCCATCACTTCTTGTAAGCACCAATAAAATGCAGAACATATGCGAATGGCTGTGATGAATGTAGAGTAGAAATATTTTGTGAGTGAGTGTTTGTGTGTTGGGGGCGTGCATAATAGAATAACTCCAGATGGTACACTCCACTGATAGACTATGTGTGTTTTACCACTGTGTTTCTCTATTTGCTGGTATGTGGAACTTCCCCCTCATGCTGACCAACAGCAGCCATACTCAAAAATATGTAAGTTTACGGGAATTCCTGCAATGAAATGTTGCCCAAGCCCTAGGAATATTACTGGATACAGAAATGATGATTCTTAGAATGTTATAGAATGTTTAGAATTAGGTAAAATAGAATAGCATTATCAACCTCATTCCAGAGAAAACAGATGGTTTAGATTTCCTAGAATAAGAAAGTTGTTCTGTATTTAAAAAAAACATACAAAAAGTAAATTAATAAAAAAAAAAACAAAGCTACTCACAAGTGGATGTTGCTCTGCAACCACCTGAATGAGTCTGATCAGGTGCTGCTGCTCTGGGGATTCCAGGCGGGACATCATTGCAGTGAGGCTGCCCATGTGACGGTGGATGATATCCGGCTTTTTGGGATAGACTGAAGGCAGCACTCGTAACAGCATGTGGTTACCTGCCAGGAGACAAAGCCACATACATATAATGTTCTGTAGATACAGACAGCAGATGAGCCCATGTTGTGCCGCCAGAGACCCACATTTCTGATGACATTTGAGTTGTGGAGTTAGCAGGTGATGTAGGTTTAAAGGAACAGTTACTTTGTCCTTCAGATATGTAAGAGCACATTTTTACAGAAAGAAAAACTGTGAGAAAAAAGGAACCCCTGTATTCATGGCCCAACAATTTATAGGAAAAACCATTGCAATTACTGAACATTGAATCTGCCTTTAATAATGACTCAAAAATACTTCGGCAATTACCAGATGTTTTGTCAAATACACATTGCACACTGCTCACTTATCTTAAGAGATTCATATTCGGATTTTCTATTTTTTTGCTTCATTGTTTTACTCAGATCAGTTAACTGACCTATTTATCTATTATATTTATATAATAACGTATCTTTCCACATAAACTACTACAGTATTTTTATCTAAGAAAAGAGACATTTAGGCTCTGCAGATTGCCTGTTTGTGACCAAATCTTTTACTAATCAGTAATGCAGTCAGAAAAGAGAGTGTTGCATTAAAACCAATTAAAGCAGAAGCCATAAATTTGCGCACATGTTCCTATTTTTGGTTTGGGGCACCAATGCTGCAGCTGGACAAAACTTCTGGCAGTCTGAAGCCTTCCTATTAAAACGTTTGATTCCTTTGATGACGTTGCACTTTTTTCAAAACCCCAGATATTGAAAACAGTACCAGACTTTGAGGATTTTTGGTATAAAGTTTGAGGTCCTGATGTTGTGGCATCCTATGCTGTCCCTTTGAGTGCACAGAAAACCTACATATGTTATTGCCTTAACTGTTCATCAAGCACACAGCTATTGCATCTTTTTTTTTTTGGGCAGGGTTTAATTGCAAACTTGAGAAGATTTCTAAGTATGGCAAAATGAGAGCTATATTGAAGCAGTATCATAAGTGAGAGCTCCTGGAACATCTTGCCTTTCTTTTTGCATTCATGCATTTAGGATACTCATGTTCTTTGCAGATCTTTTACTGTCAAGTGGTCCATAATCTTTGCTACTAATGCCACGGTATTCAGATTTTTATACTCGGTATCTATGGCTTTACCACTTCCAAACGCATTGAAATAAGAAGCCCATTGTGGAACTTCTGCACTTTTACACTCATCTGTAGTTGCTTTGAGATATAATCCTCCCAAAGTACACACAAGATGTTCAGCTAACATCTCCCATACGTTCAGGTATTGTTGTCAATACTCCTGCAGCATTTAATCTATATCTATTTATTCTTTATTCAAAGAAGCAAAGCAGATATATATGACTGGATTGTTCAGTATTTGCAAATCATTTTCTCACAGACTGTGACGAATGTTTGAAGAATCCTGAAAAGACTCACTTTAAATCACACTGAAAAAAGACCTGTAGATTCAAGGGAAAGGTTGACAGTTGTTGGCATTTCAGAATACCATGCAGTGCAAAGAAACCAAACAAAAACGTTTTAAATGAAAATTAACCTACGTGGGTTTAAAGATACATGCTGCGGTAACATTTAGTCCAACAAAGCTTTCTTAAATTTGTAAAAAGATTTGAAATGTAATAATAAAAACACAGCCTGTCTTGTTTTGTCCTGAATGAAAACATTTAACACACAAACATTAGAACTTAACCATTATGTTGATGTTCTCATTTTGTTCATAGAGTAGAAAAGTAAGAGAGAATTTTCCCAAATGCAACATAGCAGAACATTTGAGATTCAGTGCCAACATTAGAAGACTCAATTCCTCCTAACAATAAAACACTAAAACAAGAATGGATGAAGTTGTTACACATGAAAGAAAACACAACAATGTTTTACCATTTGTTTCATTAATTCAGCAGATGAAATTGATCTAACCGGTGAGGAAGGGAGCTCTGAGGAGATTTATGTACACTCTGGACTGGGAGCCTCGATCATTTGAGAAGTGGGTTGAAAGATCCCATTAATGATTAATGAGAGTTATATCATGCATCAAAATCAAATGTAAAAACGGTCACTCCTTGAGTTATATGGTTGGTGATAAACTACAGGCTTTATATCATCAGATAGAATGCTTCTGACCGCCGCCGATTATAAGAGCAGAGTGAGAAAGATAACATCCAACTGGTCCTTACACCCTGATATCAAGTTAAACACAGCTTACACTGTACAACATCACACACACCTCTTACTCTTTGAACACAAATCAACATAAAAAGCGACAGTTAAAGTCTATGTACAGAAAGAGGGGGATGTTAAAGGCCATAAAGCTACAACACGGAAAGGCCTGTTCAAGGTATCTTAAAAGGTGGGAGGGAGACACCACTCAGGAGGGAAGTCAGCCCAGCAGGATTTAGAGCCCTTATGTTGTCCACTGATCCTCACAAACATATAGCAGCAACACGTGACACACAACCTGGCTGGACTGAATAACTCAATGGTAAGCCATAAGACACAGCTCTTATTGAGCTTAATGTCAAAGAGGCCATTTGGATTCCCTCCGATTCTTTCCAACCCACCTTATTTATGCAAGTCTGACCTTCATACCTTCATTCCTACACACACTCTAGTCCTCATGATGACTTCCAAATCTCAGGCAAACATCTTGTTACGACCTTTGGTATTATCTCAAACAAAGGTCTCTCAGATATCAAATAAAAAAGGAGCATTAAACTAAATTTTAGAAAAGGATTTTTTGTACAAAGACGGGAAAATGAAAACTGATATCAACTCTCAGAGGCAGAAGAAAACGTTTTTTTCCCCTCAAACATACATTCAATTGAAAGCTGAGTGAGTTTCCCCTGTTTTGGAATTTGTATCTGAAACTAATTCTTTTTATGCATCTTCAGATTATATTTTGGACAAAGATGCAAATACTTCTGTCATATCTAACAAAGTCTATAACTTGCCCAGAGGAACTCCACATGAACCGTTCTGCAAGTGAGCTCCCTGTACGTGACCAAAAACAATGCAAAGATCAGCACAACTGCGTCCACAGGGGGGCGGGTCTTTTTATGGCTCCAGCATGGTCTGTGAAGCCTCTGACGCTCACGGTCAACGCAAACATGTCCTGAGAGTCGTATATCACACGGCTCAAATGACCTCAGGCCGGCGAAGGAGGGAAAGAAAGTGTCAAATCCAAATAGAAAAGCCAAATGACAAATCTCTCCCAGAAAGCCCATATCGTTGAGATTCTGTACGTTTCTGTTCCATGAGAGAATCCCCCCCTGCAATGTAATAACACTTTAAAATATTCAGAGCCATTTGAAACATGACTGCTGTGTGCTGTGGAAGGCATCCAACCACTGGAGCGCAAAGACAGACCTATAAGGACTTTCATAATGCGCGAGCATGACATGTACACACAAATATTTTATATCTGGATCATAAAATGTGCACTAGTGAAGCAGGACAGATTTACAGTGTCGGTACTGTTGCTAAATCTGCTGTCAGTGTCTCCTTTCACCTAGATTTCTCCATCCTGGCCTGTCTGTTCTGACTTGTCATAGGCGATCAACACCAAAGAGAAGGCCCGAGTGAAGCCTTCAGACAATGACAAGTCCTGCACAGACACATGAGTAAGATCCTCACTGCTGAATCAGCGCTTAAGTACGTGCAGCTGGACAGATATTCTAAATAACTGCATGCTCGATACCTTATAGTCCCTTAGAGTGAAGCTATGCCGAAGAGCCATACATTCACTGCTAAGGCAATCGGTCAACACCCCGACGCAGACATTTTCTGTTTTGTAATTACATCGACAGTTGTTTTTGTTTTGTTTTTTAGATGAAAAAGTAATGACGAATCACACGTAACCCAAAAAAATAATGCAATCATAAAGTATAAATGTGCATATCGCACATGTACAAAAGAACACACTGAAGTGATTTCTCCTCAATTCTTATGATGCTTTTCCAGCTGGCTAAATTCCCTCTGCAAGTGGAAGCCATGAGGCCAAAATAGTAAATATTTAGACCAAACACATATTCACACAAGTAATGCATGTGGCGCATTTCTTTCCTGTCTTTGAACATACAGTATAACATCTGCCAACCTCCTGTTTTTCCTCTCTGATGTGATGTTACACCCTCCAGCTCATTTCAGGTAACCGTCTGCATCGTGTTACTGAATAATATTGTTCAAAATCAGTTCTTCTTTGGAATCAGACAACCTCTCCCTTTTATATCGGACACAATGCTCACATGTTAGCTATCTTGTAGAGGACCTTTTCTCTTTAGCAGAGATCATAGAGAATCTTTTTTTTTTAAATCACTTAAGAAGAGTTTTGTCAAAGTTTGTCTAAGAGGCTCCTTCTGTTCCAGCTGTGTTTTGAAAGATTTTAGCTGGATGTATAATTTTCTACTTCTTTGTGAAGTCATTGTTTTATATAAGCCTTTGGATTGAATGTAATAAGAGTTCTCTATGAAACAAAAAGGAAACACTGAGCTCTAAACAAACAAACAGGGCTAAACCCCATCACATAATTTTTTTTAGTAGGAGAGAACCAACAGACAGCGGAAGCAGAGCTTTGAAAACTGCACGGCTGACAGATAAGTGTGTAGGAATTCAACTGCTCCAATGTCAAATTCCTCACTTTTCTTTGAAAATGCTGCTAAATAAAACTCTAATGAACTTGGAACAGGGCTGCTATTTTGCTAAGTCTGTTTCAGAAGGTATGTGTGAGAGAAAAAGCAGATACAATAATGGCAAGATACTGAAAGGGAAGAAGATGAGAGTGGGCATATTATAAAATCCCTTGAGAAAGTCATTATTTCCAATCTACTAAAAATGCAAACTACAGACAGTTCCCACTCACATCATACAGATGTACACACACACATACTGACAACAGAAACCCTGAAGGAGACAAACAAATAAATAAACAGTGAAGCAGGAAAACAATAAACCCATTTAGAAACCTTCTGGGTTCCATTCAAGCTTCCTTCACAAACACCCACATATGAAGGGCATCTCTGCATGGGGCAGAAAAACTGAAATGTGTGTGTGTTTTCAGTTTCCTTCCTCCCTTTATTACCCCTCTTCCTCTCCTCTTTCTCTCTGTGAGTCATGGGAGCAGCAGCTATATCTGATTACGACACGCAGGCTACCTCCAACGACGCATGACTCACCGCCGCGCTCGCAGGCCGAGGCGCTGATTTTACATTTCTGAGCTGAGGAGAGCCAAATGTTTGCACAAGGATGGAGATTCAGAGAAATTTTTAGAGAAGCATTTTTTTTTCTTTCTCTCAGTGGACTTCCCATTGTTTGCTTGATGTATAACTCAGTGTAATTACTGGGGTTTATAGGTTAAAGACTTTTTCGGCCAAACTCATGATAGCATTTAGATTCTGATGTAAGTGTAGATCCAAGATTATTTGCAGCGATAACTCAATACTACAGCTGTGGCTGTACTTTTTTAAAAACGTTTTAAAGGGTGGAAGTTTTACTGTAATCCATTTCTTAATTCTTTATGCAATGATAATATTGCTACTGTCAAAATGAATGCTGATATAATAAAAATGTCACCAGAAGGTCACCAGACACAGCTGAAAACACAAACAAAATGTTCTTCAGATATCCACGCTTTATATTGAGGGATTTATGTTCAGCCAACTCACAGTTGAGTGAAAAGCTCCTGTTCTAATTTGACAAACTCTTACATCAAACTCTTTATCCTATTTGAAGAAGCGAGGTCATGATAAACAAAGATGAATGATGGTCACTCCTCCCACCTGCTGAACTTATGCCATCTGCCTTTTCCCAGCAACTTTTGATTTCCAAGTTAGTTGAGTGTAACAGACCATCTGGTGTGTTGGGGTAGTTCCCTTTGGTGTTTATATCACACAGAGAAAAATACTGTGTATTCAGGATTTAAGATGCCTTACAGTGGTTAAAGTGGGTGGAAAACAAAACCTCCAAAGCACTGCTGAAAAATACTGATGAGTATGTGTGAGCCCAGGCAACTCATCCCTCTGGCAGAGGGAACTCTACACTGCTGGGCTTCCTGCCTAAAAATTGCTCAGCATTTAGGAAAAGAGAATTAGAGAGAAGAAGAGAGAGGTGGAGAGTGATTGCAGAGGAGGAGGGACAACTACAGTATGAGAGAGTGAGGGGTTGAAAAACAGAGTAGTGGTCAGAGAGCAGCAGCAGAGGCTAAGAAAGCACGCACAGGGAGGGACGGCCTCACTCGGACTTTCACCTGACACCCAGCAGACAAAACCAGCAGAAGCCTTCACCTTTACAAACCTATCGCTCAGGCCCTTTCAGGTGGCAGCACCATGCTTCGGCAGAGACTAACCCAGGCGGTGTGTGTGCTCTTGGCGTGTGTGTGTCTAGCGCTCACCTATGAGGACGATATCGAGGTCAACTTCGCTGACCCCTTCTACAATGAAATCACAGAGGAAGAGACGCCAGAACGTAAGTGTGCAGCCCCGTATGTGCTGGAATGTAAGCATCCTTAATGATTAAGAGTATTAGACAGGCACACCTGCCACTCTCTGTGATCACAAAGCATCAAATGGAGTCTATTTTTTTGTAATGCATGAATGGTCAGATTGGGATTAAATCATTATAAAATATCTGAGTGGTTAACAGCAACACAGCGTCAATTACTAGCAATAGGCGGAGATTGAAAATCCTTTTTTATGGTTTGAAAGGGCTTTAAAAGTCTATATAGACAAAAAAAGTGAATGAAGTAACTCAGCAAGTACAGTATATATTGTGAAGACCTGCTTTCAATAATGCGCTGAGCCACAAAACGGAGTTGACATTATTTTTTTGTCCAAGTTACCTGATAGAACAAACACTAATTACTGCTGGAGTGTACAATTAGGAAAATCCTTCGCTCAGCTGTTTGGGAGAGAATTCTTCTTTCCTGGAGTGCTTAAGTGTGCAATTTGAATGCATGTGGCAAAACAGCATGAGTAGTGTGTGTGTGTTTGTGAGTCCACAAGTCCGTTCACAGCTCACATTTTGCAAATGTTTGTTGTTTCAAACATAGCAGGAGGTATAATTGCACCACCAGCGGTTAACGGGCAGGAAACTGGGCACGTCGCCTGTAATGTGATTAAAAGTGATGCAGCTCCTCAAACACATGGCTGAGGAGTAAAACACACAGACAAATTAGAGCAGGGGAAGGGGAGGAGGGTGGGGGTTGGGGCAAAGAAACACAATTTATAATGAGTTTGGTGGAAGGGAGAGAAGAGGTCAAATCTCAAGTAGAACAGGGTTTTTTTTTTGCAGGTGCGTTGAAGAACGGAGAGGAGAGGTCAGAGGCTGAAGGGAAACACAGTTCACTGCTTCTGACCTACGCAAACCGTAGAATCTCTGAGTGGAATTTGAATTAATGGGCAACACGAGAGAAGTCATGAATTTTCAGACAGAAAAGCCAGGCAGAAGTATCATGGAGTATGTTGCGTTGGTGGCAAAAGCTTGTCAAGGCGCCTACATCTTTGGCAAAAATGAACCCATCTTTCATGTCTGTTCTTTCAAGTTTAACCAAATATTATCTTACATTTGGGTTTTTCTTCTTGAGGAATAACAGATTGTTTTAACACACACATTTTCTATAAAAGACAAATGAAACCGCAGAAGGGTATGATTGTACTCTACATCCCACTTCCCACATCCATCCAAAACTTTCACACAGGAAACTACAGACTGCTCTTCTGAATTGGTAAACCAGAGGCAGCGAAGTGTATAAACCCAGTAAACTCACTCTGAACATGAGAGGACACAGGGAAGCCAAAACAAACAGTGGAGCCCTATAATAATGCCCCTCTGGAATATGTTTTCAGGTATAAACAGAGTTTGAAAGGTTCAAACGTTAACCAGAACAGCATGTGTGATATATAGTCATACCCTGAGGTTGTTTTACCCCCCCTATGCACACTTCATAATGTTTCTCACTGCTCCTGTAATCTTTCTTCCTTCTCTCAGGAGGTCATGCTCATCTTTTTCCCTCTCCTTTCTCTGCTCATTCACAACACGAAGTTAGCTGATTTAACAGGAAATGCAGGAGCAAGACCTTTTGTTTCAGGCGCCTCATTTTCCCCCCATTCTCATTTCTCTCTTAAGTGCACGACATCCTCATCTGTTCACACCTGTGTTATTTTTTACTGGCTACCCAAATAGCCAACTATCTATGCTGTCAATCCTAGAAATAACTTTCGTTGTTTCTCTGCACATACACATATCTTACCCGAACACTCAATGACTGCATCTGTTAAAGAACCAAACTGAGCTAGTGAACACTTTTTTTTGCCCTTAGGCCTGTGTTTCCATTCCATGTGTCCATTCTTTGTAATATAACAGAACTTTTTCATTCCAACGTTTTACCACCCCTCTCTGCAGCCACACCGAGTTCACCCCCCTGCAACTCCCCTGACCTTACCAAATGGGACAAAGTCTTCTCCATGTTGGAGAACAGTCAGATGAGGGAGAACATGCTGCTTCAGTATGCCGACGACATCGTCAAGGTGGAGATGGGGACAATGAGAGGAGAAATGCTAAGGTTGGTGCAAAAATGAAATAATGGGTAGGAAATGGGCGAGCAAAAGATGCCTGAAAGTTCTTTGAAAAAGTTCTCCAAAATGAGGCATACTAAGGTTTTGTGATCTAACCATGTTCAATCAGCCATCTGACTTAGAGTAGGTCAGACATTTTTTAAGGCTATTGTTTGCAAATTCCATGCAGCACCAAATACTAGTATCATGATCTTGTTCCGCTGAGTAAATCTGTTACACTGGTCTTCTGACAGGTTTGTAGCCCAGTATGGTGGGTCCTGTGGGGCTGCGGTGGAGACGGCTGGAAGACGGATGGCTTTGCTGCTGGAGGGCCGTCTGAGAGAAACGCTGGAGCGCCTCAAACTTGGAGATCTGATCTCTAGTGCTGGGAAATCTGTTGGGAATATCAACCACCTGGAGGCCATGCTGCAGCAGCTTCACTCTGTGGCACAAACACAAGCATCCCGACTGGCCAAGCTGGAGAGCAGCTGCTTCAGCAACCCAGGAGACGGGATGGGGATGAATACCAAAAGGGAGTTTCAGCCTCCTGGGGAGGAGACGCTAAGGCACCGTGAACAAGAGGTCACATCACAAGATATTGCTTTAGACAGGGTGCTGGCTGCTCTGCAAGGGGTCAGGGTTGAACTGGATGAAGTATTAAAGTCATCAAGGCAAAGACACCTTCCAGCAGGTAGGAAAATCCCAACTTCCCATCAGAAACTGTTTCTTTTCACCCGTTATTTCCTTTTCTTTGTGTTCATACATCATTCAAACAACCTTCCGTCTTGACTCTGTTTTTCTTCCACTTCTGACACATTCAGGTCATGCTTGAGAAATGAGACCCCCCCCCCCCTTACCTCTGTCAGAACACGCTTCTAAACCAACCATGAAGGTTGTGTGTGTCCTAAATAGATTTTCCACTTCCTCTTTCTCCAGACATGCTGTCCTGCTCAGCTACCAACCGATCGTTTTTCCTCTTTATGACCTCATTCATCTCAGTTGATAGAGGAGAAATAAGGCTAAAGGCTTTTTGACATGTGTGGGCTTAGGAGTCGCCCAACGAGATAAGAATAAGTTCCGTTACCCATCTCATTCATTGCCTTCACACACCTTATCAAAGATAGGTAACTTTGGTACGATATGATTATAGCAGTGCAATGTTTACCCATTGTGGCGAGCTGCCACATGATCTACACAAAATGTCCCATGAAAGTAGAGACCCATAGCAACCAGCATGTGCACACCAACACACACACAGATGCACATCCAAAAGGTCTTTTTTCCCACACCAGTGAGTGGCATAAAGGCATTTAGGATCGCCTATTTTACTACGTTGGGGGTTTATCTGCTAACTGGAGTGACAGAGACAGAAAGAGAGAGCAGGAAGTAGGAGGGGAAAGAACAACAAAGAGATTAGGAGAGAGGGAAGATGAAAAATGATGGAGAGAAAAGTCAAAAGACCGTGAAGAGGAATGCAAAATGAGGGGAGACGTTTGGGACACACAGGAAGCTTTGGACATTAGAAATGCTGCTCAACATCCATTGACACCGCATCCTGCAAAGAGGACAGGATAGACTGACAAGACAGTGGTCATTTCTAACATTTACCAAAGGGGAAAAAAGCTGTCTTTCACGTTGTCAGAGTGACAAGGAGATTTAAAAAAAGGCACCAACCAACAAAAGTGCGAGTGCGAGTATACATGACAGGAAAAGAAAAAAAAGAAACCCTATGATTCATGATCTCATCATCTGACCATAAAGTGAACTTTGACTGTTTCTCATTCAGTCAGACTCAAATGCTGCCATAGGGCTTAAGATTTGGAAGAATTTGCCACATGCCTTAGTTTTTTTAATGTGTTGTGTCAGTTGTGATCGATGTTGTGCAGGAAGTTGTTATGATTCAGGAAAACTACGAAAAGCTGACTTTTCTACACATTTTGCTCTACAGGTTGTGAGATGGCCCTCCTCTTCCCCATGCGTTCCCGTCGAATCTACACCGCCATCTTGACAGAGATCCCTCTCACCCTGTCCTCTTTTACCGTCTGCATGTGGATGAAGCCGGTCACAGTCTCCAACAAAACTGTGTTGTTCTCCTATGGAAATCGCCAGAATCCCTATGAGATCCAGCTGCTGCTTTCCCAAACATCAGCCCTTCTAACCATCGGAGGGGAAGCTCATTTGGTGGAGGCTGAGGGTGTGGTTATTCCAGGAGAATGGGTCCACCTGTGTGGGGCTTGGTCCTCTGATCGGGGTCTGGCAACGCTGTGGGCAGGGGGCAAAAAACTGGCCACCACACCTGGGGTTGCCGAGGGACACATCATACCTGATGGAGGCTCCCTGCAGCTTGGACAAGAAAGAAACAGCTCTCTGAGCCTGGCTGGGTGGGGTGGCGTGACAGGGTTTGAGGGAGGATTTGACCCCAATCTGGCATTTGCTGGCAAAATGACAGGAGTGAACATGTGGGACAGAGTGCTGTCAGAAGATGAGATCTCCCGACTGGCTCGACGACAAGGCCAGGGCTGCCTGCATAGGGGGAACACGGTGGCCTGGGGTGTGACGGAGATGGTGCCACATGGAGGTGCTCAGTTCATATACTGATACCAAATTTTCCTGGGGAAAATCTAATTCTCATAATCATCGTGGTGGTGAACATCCACAATAAGATCTCATGCTAAAACTGGCAACTTAAAACTAACTTTAACAATTCTGAGTTTAAAAAACTCATGTTCTCATCATTTTGTCACAAACCATTTTCTGCATCACCCCCAATTGTTATTATCATAGTTAATGCTGCAATGAACTCTGTTGGACAGGTTCAAACAAGAGAACCCAATGCTGTGACAGACTCAAGTCTACTTTGTAACATATCCTTTTGAGCTGATGTTGCGACACACACCCACACTGACGTGCATGCAGATTAGAAAGCTTGTATCATTGCAGGAAATGTGTCGCCAACAGCATCTACAATTACTTAATCAGAGTGTGTCAAAGGGTGTTTTGTTAAGAGGAGCAGCTTCTGAGCCAGACATAAAGAGGTGGAAAAGAAGAGGTCACTGAAATGAGCATGACCATCTAGTGATTGAGCAGTGGTGCAGTGAAATAGTAGAGATGGCAAGTGGAGATTATCACTGTATCATTAAATCACCTGTTTCCCTTTGAATTTCAACAGGCAATATTAATGAAATTAAAACAACTTTGCTCTCCCGTCTTCACAGTCTTGTAGGTAAAATCATTAGCCATGTCACTTGTGCAACTTATGGCAGAAGTGACTTCATAGTGTTTTGGCAATGTTTTGTGTCCAGAGTTAGATATGTATGCAATACTTGCATGACTGAGAACTGCTGTAGTTGCTTGCATTTAAATATCATAATGTCATTTCAAACTAGGGATTGTTTTTTAATCATTTTATTATAATACCGTTTTGAGTTTTTTCTAAAAACATTTTTAAAAACCTTACATAGCTTAACGTGTTATCATTAAACTGTTTACATTCATGTATTAAGTAGTTGTATTAAGTTCCATTTCTTTAATACTTTTTTTCTGTAGTACTCGTGTAATTTTTAGATAATATTTGTGTGTGTGTGTGTGATAAAATTGGAATTTTACGTTCTCTGAGAAAGTTTCCTTGCTATCATATTGTAAATTGATTTTGGTCTTTGTGAAGAGAGGAAACTGAATGTATTTTGTACATATGTTTTTCATAACAATGGATGGATGAATGGAAACTTAGGAA
Source organism: Menidia menidia (assembly GCA_907169785.1). Classification (NCBI taxonomy): domain Eukaryota; kingdom Metazoa; phylum Chordata; class Actinopteri; order Atheriniformes; family Atherinopsidae; genus Menidia; species Menidia menidia. The sequence goes on along the minus strand of CAJRST010037777.1, from coordinate 11,893,338 downwards.
TGAATAAACATTTGACGTTATTCAGTGTTTTTCCACTTATTTAAACCTAATCAAGAACACAATTAAACTTGATGTCCACTTAGAGCTTATATTAGGTCACTGTAAGGCTAACGGTCATGTGAAGAATGAAAGTGCCCCCTTTTTTGGAGTCATGCATAGGGAAAAATAAAAACAATCAGAGATGTTCAATTAAATAAATTTGATGGACAAGGAAACACATGTTAAACTTATTAACATTCTCGCGCTAGTAGTTTGTTGGACCACTTGTGGCAGCAATAACTCTTTCCCACTATTAAATAATGGAGTCCAGTCTTTAAGATGTTTTCTGATGACTGAGAAATTATATTTAGCTGTTCAAATACACTAAATAATCTAAATCCATATTTGCTGCTATTCTTAGTAATTTCAGGACTGTTTAGCCAAGTTTGTCTACAGAATCTGCCAGAGTGTTTTATCCATCCTCCATATCCTGCACCCTCCATCTTTTCATCACCCCTCGCCTGAACCAGGGTCTGTATCAATACCCAACTTTTACTGAAACAGTTGGTGAGAGGCTGGGGTAGCTGATCACAGTACTGTCTGAAGTAGAAGAGATAGTTGTTGTGGTGTGAGAAGCAGTGGTGGCTGGCAAACGGGGTGGGACGGCTGCGATCACTGTCTATCTTCCTGGGGGTGTCGTAGGCCCAATTTGACGAAACACTGATCAAAGGAGGCTGCCACTTGATGACCCCCAAGGACTTAGTCAGCACTACCCACTGGTCTATAACGGGACCGTAGAGATTGGGAGTGTCTGCACTAGGTATGAGCCAGTTCTAGAATTTATGTGTTTAACTGTTACATTTTTATTCATTGAGTCTGATCTATTTTTTGGAGCACAAACTTCTTGTAATTACTTTGAATTAGCATTTGCACCCCCATGCTTCATCTTCAGTTGAAACTTTAAGAGAAACCAGGTTTCCAGCTTTTTATTCCCATCCTAACCTTAACTTTAGACACTAGTTTGCAACAGCTATGTGTGTTTGGGACCTTTACAAAATTACACATTCCAAACTTCATTGTTACCTTCTGGTGAGCTTTTATTTTCAAACACATGGGTCTCCTGCTTTTTAAATCCCTAAGGACCAAAGGCAGCCTGCGGTGTGCAAGCCTGTATGCTTGTTTGAGACATCCGATAATGACCTGCTGTAGCTCTTAAACCGTCACACTGCATCCAGCTGTTGGCTTTATGGAACTATGAAAGAACACCCCTGCTCATAAATCTCTCTATGCACCAAACTGATACAGACAATATAAACACAACTAAATTTATCCTTGACATATGCCATCAGGTTGTTTCCCAAAGAATGGATGACAAAAGTATGGCGACATACAGCTGTGCCTTAGCCCTTGTGATAAATACATGTGTGCGGTCCATGTATCTTGCAAGCTTGTATAACCAACCCACCATAAACCTCACCCTTGTGTTTATGCTAAGGCTACAGAATTGAGATGCTTGATCGGCAGGCCTGTTTAAAAATAACTCAAAAAGATATGGTCAGTGAGCTGCAGATGTGCAGATTAGCCCCAGCAGGGAGATGAAGTGAGGGATGAATGTATGAAATGGCCTATTTTACATTTCAAATGACCAAAGAAACATAAACCTTTCACTTATCACGCCCTCAGATATGAAAGCAAAGGATCTAAGGCAAAAGCCCAAAATGAGGTTTTATTCACAAGTAGAGGTAAGCTAGTTAACTGATCAGTTGATTAACAAAGGCTAATATATACCTTTGTTAATGTTACTCTAACCTGCATCGGCTACCGAGCATACTGAACCAATTCACAGGCAGGAGCCTCGACAAGAAGCGCACGGTTCTTGCTTTGGATACTTAAACTGTAAAAAACAAATGAGACATTGGACCAGTTGGCATCGATGGATGTTGAGCAGCGGAAACTTAATTTTGGAAATACTGCCATAAATACTCATAATGTGACCTTCTGTCCCAGCAAAGATACTCAAGGTGTTCATAGGTTGGACATAAAATGTTCCTTTCAGAAAGAAAATTAGCCCAGACAATAGATAAATAAACAAAAATCTGCATCATACAGGTATCAGTGTCCCCCCCTTGAAAAAAAAAACATATTTTTGGTTCTATATTAATTAGAAAATCGAAATTACACATTGCTAGTTTTACCCCATTGTGTTCACGATTTACTAAATTAGTGGGTTTTCAATATTTTACAGGTGAAGTTGTTCTGAAAAGTTTAATTGTGCAGCTCTTAAACAGCTCCAAGAAGCTTCACTGTATGTTTCAGAAACTTTCTGTTTATCCCATTTTTTCCCCATTTGCTTCTCTCCAAGATTACAAAAAGAACACAGGACTGTGGAGTTGTGCTACATCATGTGATGACTTAGAGGGGGGTCTCATAAATCTGACAGAACACATTTTTGAAACAAAGAATGTGTGTCAACATCCAGAAATTTGATTTGTGTGAGCATGGCAAAGTCAAAATGTTACAAAAGGAAAAAAAATCATACAACAGTGTGGTTTTTCCTAATTAGGATCTCTAATTGACCAAATGAATAAGTATGAAAACAGCAGTAACAGTCAGTTTGGGAAAAGTGGTTAAAGTGTTTTTTCATCAGACAAGCAAAACATATTAACAAATGCATGCAACAAAATCATACTGAGATCAAAAGTAAACAATAAAAGGAGTATTCCTTATGTTGTACAGTATGTTATGGTACTCAACTCTCACATCAATGTTAGTAAGAACAAAATGAGAAAAATGCAATTAAAAGAATGCCAAAATAAAAACAGTATTCAAAACACAATGTTCCTTTCTTGGTAGTCTTGTTGCATTATTTAGTAAGGCATCAAAAGTCCCTGCGTGCCATGATTGTGTAAAAATCTGCTATGGTGCCTTGCCAGTTGTCACATCACTTCACAGTATTCCTTAAAAACAGCAGGAAAGCCTCTAAGAATTATCTTAAAGGAAAACACATGATGCACCCCTTTCTTCAGTTGTCATTCAGATGTGATGTTAAGTCATGTCTGTGGGCTAATGCCATAATTGCTCTCTCACAGCCATAAACCACCAGATATTGCTATTAATCATCACCATATAAGCAAAGGGGGAACAATGTCTCCTGTCTCTTAAACATTGTATGTCCAAGTCCAACTCAAGTTCATTTTTTAAATGGAGCAGGCAGTAAAAAGTTAAGCCAGTCCATGTGCTGAACTGCTCTTGCTAAATGTACTCAGTGGCAGAGAACCTCTGGCATCATGTGAGGCGATCGGTCACACTAGCTGGGCGTGTAAGTGTGATGTTAAGCATAGTCCCAGAAGCATTTCACTCACAAAGAAAAAGAACAAATGCATCCTGAGCTACACATATTTAACTGAACGCTTTTGGGTGAAAGCATTTTTTCTGCACAGAGCTAGTTTGGGCTGGCAAGCCTGTGGGGTAAACAGATCTAAAATCAGGTGCGGCTAGCTATGGGCTACATACCTTTAGGGACCTCCTCAACACTAATAAGCCAGACACTTTGTTGGGATTAAAACAAAAGAAGTGAAGTACGTCTAAGTGGGTAACCACCTCAAGTCAGAGTCAGCTCTATCCAGTTTGACCGGAGCACTCGAGCTAAGTTAAAGAAAACAGTTATGAGGACAATGTCACCTTACATTAAGTCAAGCCCTGTCACATTAGATCTGCTGTCGGGATATGTGCATTTCTGCACACGTTTGGTCTTTTGAATTATTCAATTATTTGATAATTTCCCCCTTTATGAAAGGGCATCCACACATGATACATTGCCAGTGGGATTTTCATCAGTTTAAAAACTGAAAATAATGGAGTGGTGAAATAAGTACAGGGTGCTCATAGTGGCAGAAAACCCCTTTGCATTCATTTTGTAAACAGAGATTTTCTAAAAAGCTCTTTCTGTGCCTCCCATTTGCTTTTTGTTTCAGAACGCACAGCGCAATCGACATGCAGTGTGGAAGATCTTTTTTTTTGTAACATACACTGAGGAGAGGAAAACCTTTTCTGTGTGTTTTTCCTACCTCCCAGCACACTGACTGTTATGGCCTCTGTGTGCTCGGCCAGCAGGTCAGCTTTAGCAATAGCAGCCAGGGAGAGGTAGCTGGACATGTTCCTGCTTAGCTCCTTGTTCCCCCTCTGCAGGAAACGCACCGCCACTGGGACAGCCAGGACCATGACTGAGGGGCAGCTGTAGTTCTGAGGAAAAATAAGACGAGATCCAATTCATAAGAAGAGACCCATATGATGAGGGAAAAGCACTGAGAGAGAGTTTGCTTCAGCCTAGCAATGAGTGATGCACAGCTGATGAAGCAGCCAAATCCTATAACAAAATGATGATCAATAAAATTATTTTTTTCTCGACTTAAGACTCAAGTAATTGTTTCCTCGGGCTCTAGGACAGACTCACACTTATGTACATGTCCCCAGTGACACAAGCATGGAAAAGAAGACGGGTGACGAAATACGTTCAGGGATAAAAGAAATTGGATTCAAGATGCTCAATTGCAAAAAGCAGGACAGAAGAATACAAAATCTCTGCTCACACACTGTATATATTCCATTTAATATCTTTATATACACTTTAAGCACATCTACTTCTCAGACAGAAAAATCAAAATACCTTTAAAACCTGATGCATCTTATCGATGCTTTAGAGTGTGCCGTGCCTTTATTTCACCACATGATGGCAGTGCAAGTCACTGAATTCACCAGAACCCAAAAAAATAAATCAGCCAACCAAACATCAAAATAAAAAATTTACAATGACATAATATTGCTCACATTCTAAGACAACCAAAGAACCTCACCTGAATAAGAAAGGAAAAAAATACCAATCAAGTGTTCTGCTGCCGTGAGGATCTAAATCTGAGTGTCCTCCGCTTTACCCTCATGCATAGATTTACAGATTCATCCATGATGCAGAACCATTTAAAATGGAAGGCTTAGCATTTATTCAAAGAAGTACGTTTAGCTAAAATTCTGCCACAAATCAGAGGCTATTCCTCTGGATGGGTGTGGTTCCTACTTGAGCAGCGAACTTTGGAATCCCCTTTTCACCAAGAACCTGTTGCTTGCATCTTTAGTGTAAGTGAGAGGCTCAGAAGAGTGCTTGTGTTTATTCAAAGAGGAAAAGAGCAAAAAGAGAACTGAAGACACAAAGCTAAAGAGAAGAGAAATCCAGAGATTAACAGATTTAGAGGGCAGTTAGGTGGAAGAAGTCATCCCATAACTTCTGTTAGACATCAGAGCCCAAAGCTTCAGTCAGAACTTGAAATGTCACCTCTGTGTGTGTTGCAGCGTGTGTGTGTGTGTGTGTGTGTGTGTGTGTGTGTGTGTGCGTGCAGTTCCAGAAGAATCAGTCTCATTATGCTGGTATTAAACATACTCACATTCCTGAGGAAACAGAGAGAATGGGAGGGGGGAAATAAAGAATTCCTCTGCTTTTAAGCCTCAACTATAGAGGTCTGAGAAGGAAAAATGTTGCCTTGCCCTGGGCAATGATTCTTTTATGTGACAGACTTGCTCTCTGAGCAGAAATCCGCCATCTGACAACATGTATTAATCTGTATGTTTAATGCTATTGAAATAATTTAGATCTTATTTTGCCTTGGTTTTTTCCCCAGCAAACTCAAAATGCATTTAAACTTGATGTTTGCCGAATCATTTATACTCTGTCTAGTCATGAAGGAATAGCCTTTTGTCCACACCAATGCATAATTGTCTAAACGCTATTGTGGATTTGATGAGGCCTCTTCAAATTTTGAAACAAATCTGCAGGATCAAAAGATCATTAAAAGGACAACACAGGAGTTTACCAATCCCCCTTCAAATAATGATTTAAATAAGTGGGGTGTTTTATCTCGAGTTCTCCCACAGGTCAGGTGTCAAGCAACCTGACCTGATGCCAACAGGTAACATGAAAATAGTTGTTGAAAATGACTGTTGCTGGAATCGTTGCTTGTAAAGATGGGTGCTCTCAGGCCCTTGCAGTATTGTTACACACCAGCAACAATCCTTCATTTCTGATGAAAGAAGTGTCACTCATTTGTGGGAATGGATCACAGACAAGTTGATTGGAAACTTGGCAGCTAGAGTTTAGATTCAAATCATTCACATTCAACCATTCATTCATTGTCCATATAGGTTATTCTAGTCAGGTCAACTGGGGCTGGAGTTTATCCCAGCTAACATTTGCCAATAGTCGGGGTACATCACAGGACCACAGATAGATGAACAACCACACAGACTCACATTCTCTCTTGGAAAAATTTAGAGTGTTCACAAAGAAAGGCTCCCAGTTCCTCCAGGGATTTAAAACGGGAATCCTCTTATTGTGAGGCGACAGTGGTGCCCACTACACCACTGGCTTTTTATTTTCATTTCATACTCCATCTGCCACCGAGCTGCTATGACATTCACCTAAAGCAGCATTGAGGGAATGTTATGGAATAGTATGACATGAACTTGGTACTAAAACAAAGGGTAGTCAAGTGGAAGCAAGGAAAACTGTCCAAAATGTCCATAAAAATAGAATAGGTACACGGTAACCTGCTGTCTAACTCGTAATGCTGGCAGCAGCATTATTCAAAGTTGTGCCCAGCTGTTTGGGTAGCGCTCATTTAAATGTTAAGTGTGTTAGTGACTGATTAGTCTTACCTGCAATATGCAGCTGGTGATGTCAGAGGCTATTTTAGCATGTGGAGTGTCTTCTGTGTTTTCTCCTTGAGGAGTGAGGTTATGTTCCAGACACGACTCCCACAGTCCCACCAGTGCTGTGCTGTGTCGCTCGATGGAGCCGGTCTCTCTGATCGCTGTGGTGATGCGTGTTATGCAGATCTCCACCACCGCCTGGTCGTTATCATTGGTCAAGTAGTCCTGGCAGCCGTCAGACAGCAACAGCACGCCACGTTGAGAGTACAATGATAAATTAAGGACAATGTGCATTACTGATGCATAAGAACATAAATAATTCATTAAAAATAAACTTGCACTGCCACTCTCTGAGCCATTACCCACTCTGTCTGTGTGCTCAAGCCTGTCTAAACATGCCTACTGACCGGTGAGCAGGAGATTGTCTTGATCTGGTCCAGAGCTTGAGACAGACAGTCTTCGATTTCTGTGTCATGTAGAGAGAATAGATCTCCTGCTCTGGACAGATCCCTCTGGCCCAGCACCTGGCTGAAGAGCTGCTGCATCCTGAGCCTGTAGCAGGGGTCCTCTCACACCAGCTGATGCTGAGCAGTGGACGATCCCGTCAGTGAAAACGTAGGAGGGTGAACATTTTCAGGCACGGTCATCCACTTTCTAGTCCTGGTAGGATGATGCAACAGCTGGAGAACAAGTGAGCACATCAACAAAACAATGTGTCTGTATTACCTTAGGAACAAGATATGTAGATCTTTGATTTTTGTTGTAATTAAAGTCTTCTTCAGTGTATCCAGGATCAGGTAGGCTGGATGTGACGGGACCGCTTTGTCACCGTCTCCTCTGGGTCTGACTTTGGCCTGTTACTGTGGAGACTAGGCATATTCTCGACGAGGAAATCTTTCCACCCCAAAGTCCTGGAAGAGTGAAAGGACAAAAAGAGAACTTATACACAAACTCAGCGGAACAAAATTGGGATTTGCACTATAATACTCAGGCTAAAAATAAAGGAAACACAGACGGAGCGCCAAAGAATGAAAAAATCTGTCCTATCAAAGCAAAATGCACTGTGGCGAGCTGTTTTCAGAAAACTCTAGAGAACATCTCGGGAATTAGGGCTGTGCATTATCTCCAGTTGCAAGTTCACATTCATGCAGGACAGTAGGAGACTGTCTGTGTGAAGCCTGTGTTCAGATATGGAAATAATTCAGCCTGAGACAGTAAGCCTCCCATCAGATAAAAGTCTGGGGAAAAAAGACAATACCTTCACTCCTCAGCTTTGCTTTTGGTTCCTGGATGCAAATCAAATCCTGATCATGTCAACCCATGCGTACTTTAAATGGGAGTTAAAAATAACTGCATACTGTTGTGTGTCATAGCCAGACAACACAACCACACAAACACTATGTCCCGTGGTATTTATTCTGTCTTTCGGAAAAACAATCACATTTTTGTCATCACAGAACTTGAGGGGGAAAAAAACAGACAGTGCTAGCAGCTGCTTAGCAAACACCCTTAAAAAAGCTTTGCAGTCCACATTTAGAAATTCTGGCTAACATCACCATGAGAAGTAACTAATGTTAACAAAAATTTGTTGATATGCAAACAGCCCAGACACATTCTCGTGCAGTCATTTAAAATGTTCATTTTCTTACGTCACATTTCAGATTTAAACTTGGAGTAACAGACAAAACTTTTTTTTAAGTTCAATGAAATTTAGATGTATGCAAATAAAATGAACAAAAAATCAAATAAAGAATTCAGATTGCACCCAAAAAAATTCAAAAGTGTTTCATTCTATTTCTAAAATCCACACTAAATGAATTTCCCAAATGTCGTTATTTCCATTTTGTGTATTACATCAGCTGACATGGCTTTCCATGGTGAACGACCTTATGGCTCCAAAACAGCAGTTCACAAAATTCTGGGAGATGTAACAGTGGCTGTGATCAGTTTTTTTTTTCTATCTGGTTGACCATGCCATTTTAAAATCTCTGTTCTTCTTCTCTATTCTCTTATTCAGCCTTCTTTTTGCAAGAGGTGCAAGTGAAAGTTAATATGTGATGTAGTGATCAAAATGAGTCCTTCATAATATGTCACATATCTTCTACAAATCTGTACCAGAACACAAAATACCTGTACCGCTGCTTTGCTTTGAACTGTATGTTGTAACTAAGCATGAAAAGTGTACAAAACAACATAACAAATATAAGATAAAAAGACGCAGTCATCCGAGATGATGTGCAATAGGTAGTGCTAATGTTGCAGGGACTTAAAAGCTGCATGTTAACCATTTACTTAATACTGTCACTTCTCTTTTCAGTCTCAATTAAACATTAAAACATTAACACTACATGAAGCACTGGAGGGGCAGACACACAGACACATGAGGCATACAGCACAGAATGCTTCTAAAAGTGGAACATGCTCCTGGCCACAAACATGAGCCCTCCTACGTCCGATAGAAGTGTAAAATATGCCCAAATTAGGGTTCCTAATGATGCCTGTATCTTTGTGTCTTTTTTCCACGAAGCGCTCACCAGGCCTGTTTGCTGCTTGGGATTATGATGTGTGTTCATAGCTGAGCTGCACTTCCTCTCAGCTAAGTGAATGTATCTGTGTCACTGTGTGCTTCCTACACCCACTAGCCTCTCCAATCGGACATCATCTCACACCATTTTTTTGAAAACTGCACTGGAAGGAGCCCAAACCAGACCAAAGGAAAGCACAAAGCTAAGCATTTGGGATGCTCTTATCCCTCCTGCCATGTTGGCCGTGATGTCCATCCACTGCCAGGATACCACATTAGGAATTCTCAGTGGTCCAAGCCAGGACCATGGGACCAAAACAACAAAAACACCATAAAAACAAAGAGCAGAGCAATTTATCTGTCCCACACAGACATGCCAGAAGATGTAGATAACCCTTTCTATTAGATGCAACAACCAGAACCCTTTCTATGTAAGATCTGATGTATTTGACTGGACTGTTAGCAGCTACTATGTTGACTGTACTGCTTTCGAATGTATTACTAAATTTGTTAAAGGACATTTTTTGGGATCTCTTAGGATTTTCATAAATAAATCTGCTTTAAAAACCAAGTTTTCAGATCAACCTTAAAATTTATTACTTTTATTCTTCCCTCACCAGAGGATTTTCAGCGGTGAAAAAGACAAAAGTAGGAAGATGAAATTATTTTTGCTAATTTAATGAAAGTCATGCTCAGGCAGGTGGCACAGTGTGTGCATGTAGACCATGAGATGCCTTATAGCGAGGACCTCCAAAGTCCAGTCCTTGGGTGTCTCCATAGGTGTCTCCTTGCTTTAACACCTGAGTCAAGTCACTGCATCTTTGGTAGACCGTGAAGTCAATCTAAATCAGGTGCAATGAAGCTGGGAAAACACCTTAAACCTGCAGTAAAGCAGCCCTCGTCGGTTGGAGTTCCAGACCCCTACTTTATGGGATTCTGGTAATCTTAAGGACATTTGGTTCTTTGTAATATCTTTTCCCTTCAAGATTTCAGCATAATTTATTACATCAATTCCTTCCTCCATTTTGACTCACGTCTGGGCTCCTGTCACAGAAAGTCATTTCCGAATTATGATGCTGCCCTCACCATGTTTGACTTTAAGAATGGTCTTAATGGTGTTCAGTGCTTTAATTCATGGAGCATTTCCCTTATAGTGGTCTGAGACTTACATTTTCCGGGTTCCTGCACTCTCCTGACACACTACCAGGTATGCATTATAGGTTTATTTTTCTGGCCCTAAATTGACTGTGGCTACAAGAGTGTGTCAAGATAATCTCTCCCTGTGTAACACAGCCTGTCATTCACTGCCTTACCAACGCCCCACAACCTTTGACAGTACACTACAGGTATATAAAATGAAAATTCTGACAGTCACAGCTATGAGCCTCCAAGAAAATACATTTTTAAATCTGAAAACAATCAAACAGAGATAGAGTAATGAAAGAAAAAGGCAGATAAGCATTATGGAGATTTGTAAGGGCCACCGGACTACTTCCAGGGGGTAAAGTCAGACACACATTCATATCACCTCCAAAGAGAGAGACCAGAGGGAGAGAAAGCTGGTGATAGATAACGTTTCAGTGCTCTGCCTTACACTGCAGACAGCTAGAATTCCGAGCCTCTGTTACCCACCTAAATGTCCCAATAGGGCTGCAACGATTCGTCGACGTTGTCGACAAAAATCGATAATAGAAAAAGTCGACAATGAATTCCATTGTCGACTATTGTCGCCAGACGTGTTTTTCCGACAGAGTGAGACATCTCACTTAATTAAAATCTGCCCAGAGTCACCTGCACAACAGCGTCGCGGTTTCAGAAATGGCGGCGTCCAACACGCGTACAAAAACTTCCAAAGTTTGGGAGCATTTTATCCTTGATACAACGAGTAAAAAAATGACGTGCAAGGTTTGCAAAACAGACCTTGCGTATCACGGCAGCACCTCGGTGATGCACGAGCATTTAAAAAGAAAGCATGTTGGGCACTTAAATGAAACGGAGTCTGACTCGCCTCGGTAAGATTTAAGCAACAATAATGCTAATATGTTTAGTCTTTTATGTACGTTATACATTTTCTAAGCGTTTTTTCACTTTAAAAGACAGCTTTAACGTTATGCCTGACTGTGCCTGACAAACGCATTCTTATTTACGTTTTGTATCAGCTGCAAAGTTGAATAAAAGATGCATTTTTCATTGAAGTACCCATTTTTCTTGTGTTTATCATTTTCCACTTAACTAAAGCAACTTTATGCTATTTTTAAGAAAAAGTGAATAACTATTCGATTAGTCGACTAATCGTTTCAATAGTCGGTGACTAGTCGACTATTAAAATAGTCGTTAGTTGCAGCCCTATGTCCCAACAACATCTAAATAGAATAAATTAGTCCTCGGACAGCATAAAATGTAATGCACGCACTGACATTTTATGTGCCATATTATTATTATATATTACATTACCCATATAACATATATTATTATCATCTACTTGTGTAACTCAGTGCTGGAGTGTGTTTGTAGTGTGTGTGATTGTGTGTGAAAGCAAAAGGGAAAAAAATGGGCCGGAGGAATTTCAGTTCTTAAACAATCAGCGAGTTACTATTAATCACCCAGCTACGGCTCAGCAAGCTTAGGAATGCAGCCTTTAAACACACAGGCACACAGGCACACACACACTTACCATCACTCCAGAGGGCAGTAGATTAACTTCAATTTATTTAACTGAGATTTATTTTCTCTGTAACCACTCATCTACCATTTTCCAAACCATAGCTAAACTTACTCTGAGTCATTATGTTAAACATCCAATGTTTGACACTTCAGGCTTTTTGTCCCCTGAAAGGAGGCACTTCTTTACAATGCGATTCTGTAAAGACACTTACTAAAATCTGTTCACACAATTAGCTACATTTTCCAGTTGTGTTTGCCATTTAGTTTTTTTTTTTTCCCCCACCGTCTCTGGTAACTTCAAAGTTTCCTTCAGTTGAAGGTGAAGCAGATGCCCATATTGCAGACGAGCTGTGAGTGCACCATAGGGAGAGGGGTGACAGTGGTGCACACTGAGGGGGGGCGATGGGAGGGTTGTGGGAGGCTATGTGAGGACAATGTGACCAAAGGGCCCCTCTCTTTCTTGCCTCCACTCACCAGAGAGAGAGAGAGAGAGAGAAAACACTGACTCTTTTGTATGACCTATGAAGACAGACCACCCCTCCCTCTTTTCCTCACCCGTCTGCCCCCAGTCCTGCTCAGTGGGCCCTATCTTTCTGTGTAATGTGCACCTGCTCAGCCTGCAGGACATCTCACACACACTCTCAAACGAACGTTAAAAAGAGTCAGAGTGAAAGGGAGAAACAGAGGAGAAGAAAAATGCCTGGCATTCCTCACTTTCCTCAACAGGCAGGCTCCATACCTATCTGAGTATCAATTAAGACCCCACAAGACAAAGGAGGGGGGAAAAGGGTCCTTAGAGGATTTCTTTTCTGTCTAGGAACTGTATTTTTGAAGGTGAGCACAATGAATTTCTGAGCATAGAGACACAGATGCAGTGTAGAGCCAGGCTAATCTTTGCTGGAAGTTCCAAGAATGCTTATCCAAATGATTTATTTTGGGTTAAAATGTCTCCATGTAACTCAATGGACCTGGGCCTTGTGCACCGACTGCAGAGTTCAATTTTCATGGATGTTTTTATGCAAGTGTCCATTATTACTGGTTTAATTCCCTATTAGACTTAATCAATTTACTCAATGGGTTATAAAGGAACGAAAAATCAGCACACGAATATTACATATGCAGCTTCAAGCGTTACCAGACCATTACCCAGCTCTAATAAAATTCAGATTTTAGAACTGAACTGATTAACTGCAAAGCATACAGGAGCTTTTTTTATCCTGATCTAAAACAACGGATGTGACCATCTACAAATATCAAAGCTTAATGTAGCAATGTGTGCAGTTACTGTTTATATCACGTTTGTATTCATTCGTCATTTGCTGAGTGGGCCAGTTAGAAATGCATGCATACTTCTTTTAGAATTGTGTTTCCTAAAAACTGTGTACTAATGATGTTGAATTAGCATTCTTGTTTTAGTACCGAAAATGCGCATTTACAAAAACAAAGAGACTAACAGTCACACTTGCAGAAGTAGGTCATCTTACCTTGGGCTGACCCTCCCAACAATCAATATGCTCTAATGTATCCCACTGGAAATCCTGGATACCTTCAATCAGCTCTGATTCAGCTGATATCACCTTTAATCAGGGGGTGTAAAATTCAGCTATGAGGGAAGCCATCAACGCCGATTTTTTCAGAAAAAGGGCAGATATTTGAACAGAAATATGAAACTGTGTTTTTTTGTCAAGCAACTTCTCCACTTTGCACCCAAGCCCTCACTCCGCCACAGGCTAGCTTAAACTACTGACATCAGCAGGAAGGTGCCAGGAGGTAAAAATCAAACTCTTGCCAGACGTTACTCTCCTTGAAAGGTTTTCAAGGTAAATTCCATCACAAAGACTTACCCATGATAGAAAAACAAGGATAATAGTGTCCTTTTAATAAAAAACAATCAAGATGAGTAAAAATAGTACAAGTCAACTAATTTAACCCACATTACTGCAACAATTATTTTCATATAGGACACCCACCATCCAAAATAATAACACCATTTAAGTATGGCTGAATTAGTTATTCTACAACTGGGCCAATCAGTTATGTAACCAATGCCTTGGATTCCATGAATAAGTAAGTTGAATAAGTCACAGAGAAGACACTCCCTGAAGAAGTCTTTGGAAATAGGTCCACACTGCCGCAGAGAGCTGAGTTAAGACTTGAAAGACAGACCCCCGAGGTTTAGCGTTGTGTGTTACAGTACTGTGTCGTGTGCGTGTTTACTTGTGTGAGAGAAAGGGAAAGGTCTTCATAATTTATGCCATGCAGTAATGCAGCTGTGGTACATCAATGGGGAATAATATTATGGTAGGAAGTGAGAAAAATAGCTAATATAAAACACACCAAACAACCAAAAAAAACAAGCCAAAAAAAAGGCGGGAGCAAGAATGCTCTATGAGACACACTGAGATGCCGCCGGATCAAAGGATGAGAGAGAAGATGTGTCACTAAAAGGCAGAATGAAAAACTGATCAGAGGCACATGGGAGCCATGTACTGTTCCCTTTTAGTTTACTGCTATCAGTCCATAAACCTCGGTCCTTAGAATAAAATAAGTGAAAAAATAGGATGCAGGTTGATGCAAGAATATAACATATCATCATGCATATCTAACAAAACAGTTCTTTCTTTTATAAAAAAATAAAAATAAAAATACCAAAAGAAGTGTAAACAACAAAACAATATTGTGACTTAAGACTTTCTAAACTCTCAGCTTCCACTAAGGCAGCAATCTTTGGGATTGACTATGTGCTGGTTCTAAAGTTGGAAATGATCTGACAGCCATTTAAAGGAGAAAAAAAGAACATTTGAAAGGGCAAAATATCCCTTTTTGCAAGTCTCCAAAGACTGATGTGAAAAGAGCTTGTTCCTCTTCTTTTTAGTGTGAGTTTGTGGTATATACATGTAGATGGAAATGTGTGTGTACCTGGTTGTCTGCAGGCACAACTGTGTTAAACGGCAGTGATCAAATTCAAAAGTGTTAGAATAGGACAGGAGATTGTGTGGGGGTGGGGGCGTCTTTTCTCGTGCTTTGACTCTGCCGTGCTTTGAGACTCCTAACGGATGAGAGGATTTCTATGGCAGAGAAGAGAACTGCTGGTTGGAATGGAGCTAAACCGCCACACTCAGCCAACTAACATTCACACATTTTCAAAACCATTCATTATTCATTACACTCCCTGCTGGCCGGCAGTCTAACCTCAGAGTCAGAACGGAAGTATGTTCTGGTCCCGGCATATCAGTATGACCCAGGAGTATAAACTGATTAAAGGGATACTTCAGAGCAAAAAAATATAAGGGGAGTGCTTACAGATACCCTTGGTGCTTGTTTAAAGGATTGGAAGTCTTTTAATAACCTGCATCCTGCACTCTATCTAGGTTCCCCATTTCCTGAGTGATTAAGAAGGATGAACAGCAGAAATAAGGGCTGGATCACAGCTTGTTTCATTAGTGGAGCACAGTACAAATCTATTTCTAAAATCACAAGGTGGGTTTGGTAATAAAATTGTAAATGAAGAAAGAATCAAGATGCCAGCACAAATCCACAGTGTTCCTGTAAGCAGAGTTCTGCACGTTTTACAGAATGAGTGACTTGCTTCCACGGACATCAACAAGTCTGTGACCTTGAGGAGTCCCCCGCCCCTCATCCATCCGTTCATCCTCCCACCCCTCCTTACTCAACCACCTCAGCACCAGCCTCACACGGTGTTTGGAGCAACAGTAGATTTTGGGCCTGAGCTGAGCATTAGGAGATGAAATGTCCTGAGTGAGTGTTAGCAATGCGACTCAACTTGCCTTTCAAGCTCCCGGGACACATTCCTCTCTATTTCCACTGAAACGCCAGGACAGTGCGCGCGCATGCGAGCAAGGCACAAGTGTAACTGAGTAGTCTAAGATGCCAAAACGCTTTACAGAAGACGCAGTATTATTCAATGTAAAACGAGTAGTGTGTGCGCCTTTATGGCACTTTATCAATAACTGCTGAGCATTTAACCTTGTGCATCCAACACATAATAAGTAACAGCCCCAAAAGCCCCCCCCCCCAAACACACTGCGCTCTCTTGTGTGCTCTCTTTATACATCTCCAAAGCTATAACTATCAGGTGCACCTCCACACTGCGTCGCCTAGATGCCTTGGCTATTCATTTCACCTCGTCCACTCAACTTTCCAGTCATCAAGAAATGCTGCTGGCATTCCTGAATTTCCCCTGGCAGCACTCCTGTATCTAATGACAGAACGCCAGATAACAGCAGAACCCGGACCTGCTTCATTTATTCCGGACAACACCGGCGACAAACAGCTTACCTGCTCCATGCAAAAGGGTCGAGGGCGCACGGGCAGTGAACGTGGCGCTCCGCTCGGTGCCTTCAAAGCGCGCTTCCAATGTGCACAGAAGACATAGTACCATTGGACGGCTTCGGGTTCCCCGGCAGAGCAGTCCCTGTGGCCGTCGTCGCCAGCCTCACAGCCTCGGATAGCGCGCCATCGTGCGGTTGATTGGAGCACGCGGTGCAACAGGTACGATAAGTGCACGAGGACAAGTGGGGATGCTGCGTTCAAGTAACCTCTCTGGCGTTAGAGAGCGCGAAGGGTCTGACTGAGAGTCTCCGCTCCTTTTCCTAAGAGGCATTTCTACCTGGGTTTAAAGAGACGTAAGTAGGTTGTCTGAGTTGCATTAATGATTAAAACAAAGTTTAAATGATCAAAATGCCAAAGAAAGGAGCATTAGTGCTTCCTTTCGGATCTCTTTAAGAACAGCATAGAACGAGAGAAAAGTGACAGAGTCCCACACTTCCAACTTTGACAGTGACGCTCGATTATTATCACCTGGTCGATGTAACTGTTTCTTGTGGATAAATAGGATAAATTAGCTTTAGTACTGTAGACACGACTTAAAGTGTGTCCAAATATCTTTGCAGACATTTAGCTTTATGTTTACTTGAGTGACACAGTGAAACCGTTTGGTAGACTAGGCTACCACTATGTCAGAATGCATATAAATACGTAATGCTGCAAGTCAATTAGTTTGAATGAATATTAACTTTGCCTTTGAAGGGGATCTCATCTTGTGTTTTTTATTTGAATTCATTATTCTTTTTTTCTATCAAAAGCCTAGTGAGCGTATTTGTTTAGTTTTGTATTTGTGAATTTTGTAAATGTTACATACCAGTAGATGGCAGTATTTCCCCTTATATCCATCTTTGTAACGTAAAGCTGAAAAATACACATACTAATTTCCGGTGGTCGAATTATTACTAACGGCACCTATGTGGCCTTCAAAATAGAAATATGTTTTTTTCCCTTATTTTTTTAAAGGACACAACATATATCTAAATGCGAATTGGACCCACACAAAATAATTCTTATAAGAAAGTTATATTTTTGTACTTATGCTGTATTCAATTTTTTTATTTGTAAACGTACCAGTTCTCATCTACGATTACATTATTTTGAAATAATACCGGATGAATAACATTTCCAGTCTACAACTTTAGAGACCAGCATTGATGGATGCTGCTTTCGTTAGCTAATGTGTGGTCTTCTTTTTAGCTAATAACCACGTACAGATATGTCCAAGAAGTGGAAAAATTACTCACATACCCATAAAGAATTTTCATTGTCCTGCAGGTTCATTTCACCAGGTGAGAATTTAATCAAGCCTCTCGAAGGGGGTGGTTAGCATAATTTCATTTATGAAAATGACCGTTACTTGGGATATTGTGCAGATTAAAACAGTGGATATCTGTTTTTATTAAACAGCATGCTAATTTGGCAGATATTGATAATAAAATGAGGACACATATTGGGCGTTGTTTGTGTGTGTTGGTTGACAACCCGAGTTAATTTGTCACCCTCGTGAACTGTTTAACTATGCAGGGAGCTGAGGTGCTTTTTAAAATCAACTTTAGAGAAATGATAATAAGAGAGACACGCTCAAAAAAAGTATTCTGATTGTCTCGTTGTGTTTAAAACTAACTATTACCGGTGTGGGGTTTAGACGGGTGCTGTACCAACAGTTGTTCCCAATGGCAACGGCGCGTTTCCCGGGGAAAAGTCCAGTCTACGCCAACAGCAGCGCTCCAGTCCCGGGGGGGGCTCAGTGTGTCGACGGGACCCCGTGGATCTTCTACCTGCTGGAGCAGTGCGTGGACAATATGTGGGAGTACTCCAGCGTGATGATAGGACTAATATCTATGTTTTGTTTTCTGCTGTCCACTTTGCCGTAAGTAGCCACCGATTTAATTAGTAGTGATGCTCACATGAAAATATATGTGATTTAGATGCATCTGACGTTGACCTGCCCCTTTTATCCACCCATTAGGCAGGTCTATGAGGCGTACCGGACTGGTAAAGTGGAAGAAGCTATGTCTTTGGGATTTCTTTTTTTCCTCTTCTGTGGGGATTTGACCAGTTTTGCAGGCTGCTATCTCACCAGCCAGCTTCCTATTCAGGTGAGCCCTCTATTATGTTAATAAAGTTATATATGCTCTATCAATAAATGCCTGAGCTTTTACATAAAGTGCTCTCTTTTTTTCCTTACCTCCTGTTTTGTTCTCAGGTAGTCACAGTGGTGTTTTACATCTTTACAGACGTGATCCTCATCTCACAGTTTTTCTACTACAAGCATAAAAACAGCTCCAGCAGAAGTAAGCCATCATATTAACTCAGTACTTTTACTAAGGGGCTGTCGCATGTTTTGATGGTGTTTAGGGTTTTCCAGCCTCTGGTGAAATAAGTTTTCAGCATTAAAGAATTTAATCAAAGTTATGTTTGAAATTCAATTATAATGCTAAGATAGTGTGTCTTATCATGGATTTCTATAAGGACTCATGTGAGCAAGAATTAATATAATGATAATAAGGAGGATAAAGTAAATAGATTTGGCCTAAGATGGTGTGTTATTGCCACAAACACAACATGTTCCCTTCATAAGATTTGGACTAAGCCTTAAAACATTCTCCACCTCCTCTTTTATAGTCATTGTTTTAAATTTAACAAAAAAAAGTTTTCCTGGTCTTATTTGAAAGAAAAAAGAAAATTTTTCGAACACGCAAGTGCTATCAGTTTCACTGCACAGACCTCTTTGAGCTATTGAAGGACAAACATTTCTTCTTGTAATCTGGCTTTTATAGGAGCAAAGCAAAAGTCTGGAAATGCTAATATGCCGATTGTCAGCCACGTTTTCTGAAACATTCAACCCGTTTTTTTTTACAGAAACTGAAATATGTTTCTATGGGGTTCAACTTAATTTTGAATTCATATACTGTGCGTCAACAGACCAACCACCTGCTGACTTCAGTGATCACAGCCCTACCCACTGATCTGCTGTCATACAGAAACCTGCAGGCAGCTCTGAATGCACAGTGCATATTTAGTTATTGCTGTCTTTGTCAAAGTCTTTAATGCCCCACTTGATGTGTGTTTGCCTTCTAGAATTGCCCCTGTTGAAGTGGCTCTGTTTTATGTGGTGTGGTGCGGCGACATCACTTCTCCTGGCTTTAGCCAAATTCATTATAGACCACGATACAACGTTTGACCCCCAGGTAGGAGGGACATCAACATTCCTTCACTTTTAACTGAGATAGTAATCCATCTGCTTCTCGCATCAGTGCAAAATCTACCCTTTCACCTCTGCATCGCTCCCTCTTGGTTTTCATCTTTTCCTAGAGTACAGCTGCCTCCCAGTCAGTGGGAATAACTGGCTATATATGTGGATACTTGGCATCTGTGTTCTACCTCTCCTCCCGTTTTCCACAGCTCTACAAAAATGTAAGCAACAATGCACTCGACTTTGTCTCTTTCGTAATGGAAAGCTGAGCTTATTAAAGGGATTGAGTGTGCATGTGGCTGCAGAGGGAGATGAGATTTGCATGTTTGTGTAAAATGGTATGTGCGTGAAAATGAAAAGCAGGCATCAAAGACAATAGTGCTGTTGTGTTGAAGAAACAGACTGGCACAAATACAGCTATTAATCACAAGAGGGGATACTCTCTGTGGGCTGCCAGTGCCAGAGAATTATCCGGGCACAAATCATAGCTCACTGATGGTTGTAAATCATTAATATCAGATTTTTCAAATACAATAATCAAATTGTCTTCATCATAATATTTCAGAATTACAGAATAAAAAAAGAAGTCTGTAAAAACAGCTATTAGTGTTGCTAAATGTAAGAATTCTCTCAGTATTGCCAGTTGCCTTGTAGGGCCTGATGTTCACATCGCGTTGCCAAGCACACTTTTGACATCAGAACAGAGCGTGAAAATACCCATTGTTGATTCAGGGTTAAAAATGTTGCCATGGTTCCAAGAAGCTGTATCTGTGCATGTTTTAGATGAGAACGCTGTGATGAGCGCAGCTCATCTTTTGAGTTCAGGTACAAGTGCTTTCCACAGTGTGTGCTGCCACCGGAATGAGGTCGTGGAATGAAGTCATTGTTAGTCATCATCTCATCAGCAGTAAAAATAATTTCATCTAACCACCAAAACATTGTGCTAACTCGAGGAAATAACACCCAGGGACACATTGATTAGTGCATGTCTCTTAATCCAGTATCTGCTCCACTGTAGTTCCAGCGCCAGTCTACAGAAGGTACTTCCTACCTTTTGTTCATCCTGGCTATGATGGGCAACGGGACATACGGGCTAAGTGTCGTCCTGGTCCTCCCTGCCCTGAGGGGTTCGAAGCAGGACTTCATCATCAAACATCTGGCCTGGCTGGCAGGCAGCCTGGGTGTCTTCATTCTGGATTTTTTTGTATCCTTTCAGTCTCTAGTGTTACATCAACAGCACAAAGTAAAAAATACATGCATTTGTTTAAATTATACAAATTTCTCAAAAAAGTTTGTTGGATGCTCGATCAAACTTGGGACAAATGGGGCATAGATAGTCGAATGAATACAGTGTGAAACGTTTGCTGAATAATCTCTGTTTATACTCCTTGACAATACTAGGTGATCATCCAGTTTGTCATGTACAGGAAGAGCATCTCCTCCAAAGGGAGCACGCAGCTCACTGTCCCAGAGGTGGAACCTCTTCTGTGTGAGGACGAGGAGCTGTCCATGCTGTAGAACACTGGCTTAGGTCGCTGACGGGGGAGTGAGACTGCGGCTCATTTCCATCAGACTCAGAGGACACTGATCAGCACCAGAGTCAGAAGGTTATTCATGTGTGCCATTAGTCTGTTTTTACTGCTGAGAGAGGACAAACTCCTCTGGTTCAAAGTGGTAAAGAGAGGGGAAAGGCTCCAGATTTGAAATAGTTTATATGCTCTAACACTGAAAATGAAATGTAACTAGTCTTGAGTTTTCAAGCCTCTTCTGCTTTTTCTCTCCAGGATGTGTTGTTCTGTAGCCATTGCATAAGTCTACGTCTGGTTATGCAAACTTATTTTTGGAGCATTTTCATTTTTTGTCTGCACCCTGGAGAGTAATCCTCATGCCAGACGTATTGTAGTAAATAAGCGAAGTGCCTGTTAGATTTCCACACGTCTCACACGGTAAATGCTGCCATTCAAGTCTGCCATTGCAGCATCACACTGTAAAGTATGTTTGGATTTTCTCATGTACCATCACACAACCCAATCTTAATGTTAACACTGTGGCACTTTATTTGACAACATTTTATTTTTTACATTTTTTTTATGTTAGTAAATGAGGCTTTTGAGAATTATCTTAAGCAAAATGTTTGATATTTAGTCTTCATGTCATCCATGAAGACCCAGACTCTGCATATACGGACAGGTGTACCGTAAATGTTCAAATGCATGAGATTTGAATGGGATAATTGAAGATTGATCCCTCCACTTTGTTGCCCTCAAAGATTTTTTTTTCCATTTTAACTGAAAACCATGTATTTGGGCTGAATAACTTCATTTTTATAGGATTCTGACACAGAATTTATTTATATATGGTATATGTTTTTCTGTTATTTGCAACTGTCCATTCCTTCATTATGAGCTCTTTAAGTGGTTTGCTACTTAACACTCAGTTTTCTGGTAATGACATTCCTTTTTTTAATGAATGTATTTATTTATTTTAAATTAATGAGTTTTTTTTATTTTTTTGGATGGCAAATCCACCATTGGACTTTATGAAAGGGCCTTGAGGAAAAAGCAGTCCACAGAGGCAAAACCCACAGGTTTTGGCTGTTTTGAGTAGAGATTTGTTCAGTGATGGAAACTCTCAGGGTCTCAGATAGCCCGATGGTCATAATTATCACAACAAAAGGGGGGAAAGACAAAATCAGTTTTTCTCCCACTAGCAGTACAGTAACTCAGCCTCCCACTTGCTCTGAGGAAGCACTGGCAGTATATAATGCTGCTTTCCACCACATGCACTCTCCACCCCGAAGCACATAACTGTTCATTTCTGTGTCTTCAGAATTCTCTCAGCATTAGAGCTTAATTTATAAATGTGGTTAAGGGATTTGGCTAAAAATGCTGCCTCACCTTTCTAATCTGTAGTCAACTTTTGAAATACCGTTAGAGAACATGAGCCTGTAAAACATTTTGTCTTTGTAAAAAATGTACATATTTCTTATAACATACACTATAGAAAATGTTGTATTTGATGTAAGACTATAACTGGTGATATTGTATTTTCAGAATGTTATTTTATAGGAAACCCCAATCCCTTTTTTAATCACAGTAACCAGATCAGCCTCAGCTTTACAGGAGGGGTGTTGGGTTGCCATGTCCCACATAAATCCCCCCTATAGTGGACGTGATCCCTCCAAAACAATGCACAGAAGAGGTCTCTATAGCTAAATGAAAGCTATATATTAGGAGCAGATCAACTAATGTATCATTAGAAAACCTTTATGTATTTTCCATCCTACTCTCCTGGAGAAATCTCTCCCACCCCCCCCACATTTATGTCTGCCTGGTGAAGTCTTCTAAATGGGTGAGCCAGCAGGGTGTCCTCCGCATCAGTGATGGGAATGATGCTGCCTACAAGAGGCCGCCTGTTAGGTTATGTCTGTGTTTTTATGGCGTCATTGGACAAAACCCATTGCTGGTTATTTGTCTGATGCCACCACTCTAACAAATACTGTCTGGAAGCAACCATATTTGACTTTTTCAGAAGTCACATTTCCTTATGTTTCAATAGCCTTTAACACCACCTATGTGCACTGGAAAGGCACCATTTACCTGTTTTGTGACATGCCGTATGGTGACATGCCCCAGGTGGGGTGAGAACAAGGTTTGTGCCCCTAGGCTCCGACCTGTCCTGTCAGCAGAAGCATCTGGATACATAGGATGAAGGCTTATTCTTAGTTTTTGTCCTTACGCAACAGTCTTCTACTTATTTAAGCCAACACTTATAGACCCACCAAACCCTTTCCTGGCCCTCTTCAAGTCAACGCTAAACAGTCTGCTTACTGGTGATATTGTATTTTCAGAATGTTATTTTATAGAGACAATTTTCTTCTTGGAGTTTGTTTATTATTCTAACCTCAGAGTCCATGTCATGTTTTTGTATTAGAATTGTGTGTTTACTGCACAAAATGGGAATAAAGTTCAACTTACCATCCTGCTGAATATGTCACTTTCTCATTTTAATGAGATGGAAACAAATACAGGAACTTTGATGTTAATACATAGAGTTCCCTCCAGAGTGATGTGATCATTTCCCTACGTTTAAATCCCGCTGAGTAGAAATTATGTCATTTATTCAGAATCTCCCTCATCTCAGGGTGACGCATTGCTTGGGACTGGCATTGGTGATGACACGGGTGTGTGCAAACCTAACGTGATTTAGAAATGATTCACTAGCAAGGTCTATAATCTGGCAGGGTTCAAACAAATGTCCAGACGACATGGCAGGATCTATGCCACACGATGATGGCCAACAGAAAGTGCTCAAAGAAGCTCAGGAGGTGTTATTATGGACCAAAGAAACCAAGATTAACCTGAATAAGTGTTACTTAATTCATATTAAGTCGACAACATTCGTTAGTTTAGATGTTCCTTTATCCCGTAAATGAACGTAAAGGTGAAACGTCAGGTCTCCGACCCCCCCACCTCCCCCTCCTTCTGAGCGAGCTCTTCGGTGACCAATTGATGGCGTGTCTGAGGGCGGGGTTAGGAAAATGATTACTTTTGGGAGGAGGGACTTCCTCCAGAGTTGCAGTTGGATGGCAGTACGCTGGTCCTCGGTTGACACGTAACTAAAATTAAAGGTGTTTCGGAGGCCTCGTTCCGGACGTCAGTTTTAAACTTTTTTGCAAGCTTGCCTGGCTTGGAGAAGAAACCCCGAAACCCGGTCGAGGAAAGGAGAAGGAAACTGGGGTTGGGGGGGGGGGAGAGTAGGCGCCAGCCTCGGTTTGTTTTGCTGTTCAAATCAGGGCAGAGCAAAGCGGAGCAGAGCAGGACTCTTGAGTTGAAGTCAAGCGAAAACCTGAGCTGCTACTTTCAAGTCCCTGGCGAGAGTCTCGAGTGGATGCGTCTAGGTCGAAATAATGCACGGGCAGGGCGAATGTTAGCGGCTAACTCGTACTTTCTGCTTGGAAATGTTCGGGAAGTGAGGGAAAGGGAGTGGGGGGTGGTAAAAAGTTGACTCGGAAGTTTCCAGCGGCAGAAACGGGGCTTTCTCGCTCGGAGGGCTGCGGGACTACCATGGGGAACGGGGTGTGCTCCCGGAGGCAGCGGAGGATTTTCCAGTGTCTCCTGCTGGTCACCGTGGTCTGCGGGATGATGTACGGCGGAATGGTGTCGTACGAAATGCACAAGCAGCTGAGGAGGACCGAGGCGATGGCCCTGAAGTATCAGCAACATCAGGAGTCGCTCTCGGCTCAGCTCCAAGGTAAACAGAGGGACCGTGACGTGATTGAGAAGCGAGCCCTGCGTAAACTTTACCGACAAAAACCAAACATGTCATCGTTTTCTGCCGGACATTTGTTAAAAAAAAAAAAAGACGTTTGAGACTTAAACCAACCTAGCATTTATTTGAATACCAGCCCCGGCTAAGCTAAAAAAAAAAAAGTCCCCAGAAACTTGGGAGAAACTGTCAAAAACTGTCACATTTAGCAAGACGCCACATCGAAATGTGGTTTTTCTACCAAGTGTCAGTTTTCGGTCCCGTTTTGTAGTCGACAGAATGTTGTCACCACGTAAATTATCACTTTTGCTGTTTTTTTATTTTCGGCCTTAATAGTGTGTAAAAAAAACTACACGAATGTGCATGTAGGTTGTGGGTCAATTGTCGGAGCAAATGTGTGCTGTTGTGAGCCTAACGGTGGCTGTCCCCTAACCGGCCTGGCTGCTCTGGAGCCTTTGGGCTGCTTTTATTTGAGTGGGTCTCTCACCTGAGAAAGTGAAATGAAACCCCTCCATTCCCGGAGGCACGCAGACTTCTGCTGGCTGTCGCCATGGTTACAGGTCATCTCAACAGTTTAACTATCGGTCACGAGGTCACCCGGAACATCTGCTGCCACACGTGCAGCTGGACGGAGGTGGGGAGCCAGTCCCCATTTATCACAGTAACCAGATCAGCCTCAGCTTTACAGGAGGGGTGTTGGGTTGCCATGTCCCACATAAATCCCCCCTATAGTAGACGTGGTCCCTCCAAAACAATGCACAGAAGAGGTCTCTATAGCTAAATGAAAGCCATATATTAGGAGCAGATCAACTAATGTATCATTAGAAAACCTTTATGTATTTTCCATCCTACTCTCCTGGAGAAATCTCCCCCCCCCCCCCCACACACACATTTAAGTCTGCCTCTGGTGAAGTCTTCTAAATGGGTGAGCCAGCAGGGTGTCCCTCTGCATCAGTGATGGGAATGATGCTTCATACAAGAGGCCGACTGTTAGGTTATGTCTGTGTTTTTATGGTGTCATTGGACAAAACCCATTGCGGGTTATTTGTCTGATGCCACCACTCCAACAAATACTGTCTGGAAGCAACCATATTTGACTTTTTCAGAGGAGCAGCTTTCTGCTGATCAGCAGTCTTCAGGCCTATAGTAGAATACTGTTTTACAGTTACATGCCAAAGCCCTGGATTCGTATTTATTGTGATGAAATGTCTTCATCATAACGCCACATATGTGCACCACCTATCCTTATGTTTCAATAGCCTTTAACACCACCTATGTGCACTGGAGAAGCACCTTTGACATGTTTTGTGACATGCCAAATGCCCCAGGTGGCGTGAGAACAAGGTTTGTGCCCCTAGGCTCCGACCTGTCCTGTCAGCAGAAGCGTCTGGATACACATGGATGTAGGCTTCTTCTTAGTTTTTTGTCCTTACGCAACAGTCTTCTACTTATGTAAGCCAACACTTATAGACCCACAAAGCCTGTCCTGGCCCCCCTCAAGTCAACGCCAAACAGTCCGCTCCTATTTCAGACAGATTGCCTATATAATGTCACCCTTTCAATGTGTTCTTTTTCTTGGGCTCTATGTGGCTCATCTTGTGAACCACACCCATAGTTTTCATTGTTAAAAGATGCATCATTCAGCCTATCACAAGGCCCATTCCCCCTGATGTCCCCATAGGCAGCAGCTGATTGCCGTTTTGTCCTATATTCAGAGGTTGGCCGTTGCTCGGGGATGTGAGCGGGCCATATTGATTAGCTGTTACCCTCTGTAACCACATCCTGGCACTTGTTACGGATTTAAAAGGAAACGGCTGACAGATGTGGCACTGTGATCTCACACCTATTCACTCCGTCCCCCCCCCCTAACTTTATATAGCAAACTACTAAAGTTGATCAACTGCATCAGAGGAAACAACATCTAAGCTGAATGAATCATTTTACCCACACTTGCTGGTTTACAACTTATCTGAAGATGCAATTCAGGATATTGAGGTGGTTGTGTGGGTGATACTAACTTCTTGTTGGTAGATGGAAAGCTGCCGCAGTTGCCACAAGAGCAGGATGTTTGAAATCTACAGGCTGTTTTAGTCGATGCTTGTAATCATACTTGCTATTCAAAGTAGACTTAGTTGTTTGTATAAATTAGAATATTCTACAGCAACTTGCTTGCTTTATTTTGTTTATACTATGTATGCGTGTCCACCTTGTGAATTGTTGGAAACGTCCTTATTGAATCTGGCCTCCTCCAAAAATTGAACAGCTTTGCGTTCAGGAGGATGGGGAGCATGCATAAATCCATCACACTCCACTTCCTTTTTTACATGGCGAGCCAAATTTTATCAATACATCCTTTTCCGTGTTTAGAGCACTCAGCCAGCAAAGGCTCTCCTCTATAAAGAGCTGCCCTGTTCTTACTCTGCAGATACACTCAGCCCAAAGCCTGTTTTGTTGGAAAGTGATCAGATAGTAGTGCACATGTAAAATGGGTCAGGGTGATGGCGAGAGCTGTTTGAAAACTTGCCTCACTTTTCTGCACAGATTGCACAAAAAACCCCCTCATGAATTGCTTAGGTTAACAGAATTGGTAAATTATTTTGCGGGGAGCCAGGGCAAAGGTATCTATCTGCATATAAAAGGGCAGAACTTAAAGTGTTTGTTTTCCCTTACCGTCGCTGTCCTTTTCTGCCTCTGAGACTTTCCTGCTCTACATTTATATAACTCTAGGTAACAATCCTGATTATTGTGTCTGTCTGACCCAAGGTGAGGTTTTGTAACGCATGTGAACCGTTTTTTCCCGATCAATAGTGTACAAACTCTAACAGAAATCAGAGGAGGGAAAAACTTTGTGATTCATGGATCTCCATTTCTTATACAGGACAGCTAAATGCACCAGAAGTCGACTGGACAATC
Source organism: Menidia menidia (assembly GCA_907169785.1). Classification (NCBI taxonomy): domain Eukaryota; kingdom Metazoa; phylum Chordata; class Actinopteri; order Atheriniformes; family Atherinopsidae; genus Menidia; species Menidia menidia. Next base: position 11,865,751 of record CAJRST010037777.1, on the reverse strand, counting down.
GGTTCATTATTATTTCAGTGACATAGTTTATTTGGGTAAAGGAATCCTAATCTATTTCCTACAGCAACCACCTTCATCATATTTTTTCCGACTGTGGGAGGTAGACCTCCAGCTGCAGGAGCACAGTGGGCTCCTCCATCAGCAGAAAGCTGTGGTATTCCCTTGACGGAGAGATCAGAACCGTTCAGTAAATATCACAGTTGGCTGTCGTATCAACCATAAAGTGCACATCCTCTCTGAAGCCAATGTTTAGGTCTCCATGAGGCGGCGTCCGTGTGTGCGTTGTAGCTCGGTGTTTGGTTTCCCTCCCACCTGGTCTGCGTGGATTTGTGAACACAGACTAATTCTCTGTGCTCAGCCCATTTTTCCCTTTATTTACACTTCCCCTCCACATTTCTTGTGTCCAGTGGTGTATGAGCATCGCTCGCGGCTGGAAAAGTCTCTTCAGAAGGAGCGGTTGGAGCATAAAAAGGCCAAAGAAGGTGACTTAGGGTTCATATCACATCAACAGTTTAACAGATAATTATTCAGATTTTTTTTCCATTAATAAAATAACTAATTCATCTTTATACAGCAGTCTCAACTAACCCAGTGTTTATACTCATTTGTTTTTTTTAAAGATTATCTGGTTTATAAGCTTGAGTCTCAACAAATGCTGAACAAGGAAAAGGTATGTTTTGTTTTTCTTTTTTAACATATTTTTAAGCTAATCAAATTGTATTTATGTTGCATTTTTGGGGCAGTCAGTGTCACCACTGTCTGTTCCCACAATAATTATGCTTCTCGATAGTAGTTTTACATGATTTAAAAAAACAAAATGTTATGACTCTGGTTCTTATGTTCAAACAGCAAGACTCCAACGGCAGGTTGAACTCATTACAAGTCCAACATCAGATGTTAAAGGTATGGATAGTATTACAGTCGGCACTTGTAGATCAACTCGGTTGGTAAACACTGTGGATCCTATTCCTCTTTTTGGTAAAACAGACTACCTGACCATGCCACATATTCTTCCTCTATGTGGTTTCATTGTACAGTTAGTGAGTGTGTAGTAAGGAGGCTGCCTGCTGACATCAACTGTCCTCTGTGTCAGAATCAGCACGAGGAGCTGAAGAGGCAGTACTACGAGCTGCAGGAGCAGCACCAGGAGCAGGGCGAGGACCACGGCCGGCTGCTGGACCAGCACAGGGAGCGCTACGATAAACTGCAGCAAGCCAAAGAGGTGGAAGTGGCCCAGCTCAAAGGTGGCGTTGCCCACATGCCTCGATTTATTTTTATTTCGAGCATCCTTTCGCTGAATTCACTGAACTAGCGGCTTTAAAGGCAGTTTTTTGGTTTGGTTTCCACTCTGGCATCCGGTAGCAACAAGCCATTAGAGCAAAGAGGCGGAGCAGAGCAGTGTTCAAAGTAATGCTCACACAACAGCTCTTCTTTTCCTGCACCTCTGAGGGAAACATGGCTCTGAATGTTTGTGTTGGCCTTCAGTCTTTGTGTGGGGGATTTCACCTTGAATAAAAGTAACTTTTTAGTATTTTTTTATTTGTAAGAACAATGCATAGTTGGCCTCACAATTTACTGTGAGATTGTAAAAATCCTCCTTAAAGCAGGACAAACAGCAAAGCTGTCATATGGGGCTTATACAAATTTTTCCTAAAAAGAGGGGGGAAAAGCACATGAGTGGAAATAAGTAAAACCACTCAACAAACAATGTTACAACTGCTTAAACAGAACAGAAAATTGTTCGTAACACAGCTTTTCTCATAATGTGTGTGCTGTTAACAACAGACAGCGTCTATAACCTAAGAGAGGAAAACAAACAGCTGAGGAAGGCCCACCAAGACATCCACACACAGCTGCAGGACGCTCAGGTGAGAGCCCTCTGATACATGTTTATCTGGTCGCTTTAATTCCTCCCGTGGAAATGAGCTGTAGAACTCTGGTGATGACGAATGGCTCCACAGGTCCAGCATCAGGACCTGAAGGCAGCCCACGACCAGCTCGCACTGACACTGGAGGACCACAAGAGTGCGCTGGCTGTAGCTCAGGTGAGAAGACAACCGGCTCAGCGAAGTCTCAGTTTACCTGTGTATCATGATGAAGGCAGAGTAAAAATGGGGTACTCGAGAGGTAACAAAATACCCCAGATTGCTTTGACTAAGCTATATTTACTGGGCCTAGTTCAATTATTTCATCCTCACAGCCTTAATTTCCTCCATGGGGTAGAAAAATATGAATTCCAGAAGGCTTTAAAATCCTGACCTCAGATGTTCTTCCGTTTTTTTTTTTTTCATAATTAGATATCTTCTAGAGAATGCTCTTTAAAGTGCTTGAATGGTTTATTGAATATAAAGTGCTCTGCTGGTTTCCTTTCTATCCGAGGTGATGGATATTCTTGCTCTCCTCTCTTTTTCCCATGCATTTTTTTACTTCCTGCATTTGCTAATTGGTTTTAAAGCTCGACCTGCTCTCCGTCTGTGCCTCTGGCCGCACACACACACTTGTCGCCTCACTTCAGGAGGTTTGGTTTAGTCTGGGCTGTCAGAGCGTGTACATCTAAAACACACTGCAGCCATTTCGCCAGAAATGGAGAGACAGAGGCAACAGGGAACAAAGCATTTAGGCAGGATTTTTTTTAGAATTCATCACAGAAAATGTGTGCATCAATATTGACCTGCATTTGTTTTATGTAGTGACTCAAATGTTCTGCAGCTTCTTCCCTGAGATGGGCATATCCTCCTCCTAAGCTCACCAAGGCTGAAAACACACACTCTGTCCCTATAAATACCTCTAAATACATGTTTGTTTACACGTGTGACAGCGCATTAGTCACAGTTCCAGAGCTTCCGTGTGCAAATAAACACAGAGCACACGTCACACTTTGTCAGTGATGGGCGTAAAGTTTCTGCTCAATAAAACTGACAGCTGTGACAAACATTTCTTTACACTTCCTTATCTAATAGAAGTAAAATAACCATGAAATAACTGAGTTTAAGAGAGCTCGCAAACCTTCATGGGAAGCCTGAAATGTGTACATACTTGCAGCATATCGGCCATGAATTCTAATCTAATGAAGCATTTTCATTTGTTCATTATAATGTATTCTATTTAATGTAAAATACTGATATCGTCTTGGTACCACTGTAGGTGTCAGATGTGACCTTTGTAAACTTGCACTTTACGCAGGATTTAGCCTCCCTGTTGTGTTTTCTACCGTTTTTTAGGCACAGGTGGATGAATACAGGCAACTCAGGGAGTCTCTAGACAGATCGCCCAACCAGGCCCAGCCGGAGCCGAAAGCCGCAGCGACCAAAACCCCCGAGTCCCCCGTCCATGGGCTCCAAGCAGGCGCACTGCAGCAGTCCCATAAGGAGGAGCCTGCCCAGGACAGTCACCAGGCTCACTGGGACACGGAGTCGAGGGTAAGTTAAGATGTGTACAGTAGACTGTAGCGCGTTTAGAAATGCCAGAACACTAACACATGGTTGAATGTCTTGTCCTTTGCTCTTAGTTGGCCCAGCAGGAGAAGGAGCAGCCACGCGCCCGCTCGGAGCTGGACTCTCATCCCACTGTGTCCCAGCACACCTTTTCTGAGAGGGAGGAGGACGGCGAAGGAGAGGCAGAGAGGAGGAGGGAGCTGGCTGAGGAGGAGATGGCCCAGGCGGGACAGCCTCAGAAGCTGGAGGAGGACCCGGACCAGCCCCAGGACGAGCAGCTGGAGGAGGATGAGGAGGAGGAAAAGGAGCAGCCAGACGAGAACGCCTTAGACCGACAGAAACGCCAGCCACAGCCGGTTAGAAACGTTCTCAAATACCCCAGCTCAAATCTGACCGATCACTTTGAGCTTAAACCCAATAACTCATCTTGATATCAGATATGTTGGCAGCTGGATGGTGTTTTCTTTGACTTGCTACTTTAAGTAAGTTAACTCTTCTTTTACAATCCTTTTTCATCTCTCAGGAGACCCACGCAGAGCTGCACCAGGAGGCCCAGGTGCAGCACGTGAAGTCGGCCTACGAGCAGCAGCAGGAGCAGCAGCGCCTGGAGGCCCAGAGGGCCGAGGAGCGCCGGCAGATCCAGATGCGACAGGAGGCCCTGCAGGCCCAGAGAGAGCGGGTGGTGAAGGAGAGGGAGCAGCGGCTGAGGGAGGAGCAGAAAAGAGAGGAGCAGCAGCACAAAGAGGCCGACCGACGGGAGCAGCTGCTGAGAGAGGAACACCTGAGGTTAGATTTCTAATGGTGTATTTACTTGGGTCCCCACAGATTGTACAGACTAACCCAGACATTGTTTCATTATGAGTGTTGCTGCTCTAGCTAAAGAACCAAACAGAGCCTCTTAGTATTTTTTTGGGTCTCACATTTCATCAGATCCATCAGTCATGTCACATGTGGCCATGTGTTAAAACCACAAATGACTGTGGTAGATTGGTTGTTGACACTCCTCATGTTTCCCAACATGATTTAAGAAGCTTTGCAGCTCACTAAACACCAGACTGGTTTCATAACTGCCTATTTATTCTTATCGTTATCAGGAAAAGGACAGAGTATGAGAACATGGACAACGATGTCATTCAAGGAGGGGAGGACCATCATGTTCAGAATGAAGAAGGTGAGAGGAGTGCTGCAGCATGGAGGCTTCATCATTCCCTGAAATGGAGTAAACAGTGTCAGAACCAATATCTAGGTGTGGGATGCCCTTCAAATAGCCCATGCTTGATGTAAATTATTTCTTTGACAGAGAGAGATGTTCATATGCTGCCGGGGGAGGAGGACAAACAGGAAGTGGATCACCGAGTGCCGCCACATCAGGTTATTTTTACTGTCATCTGTCCATCCTGTTCGACCCATCTGTTGAAATCCTTCCTCAACATCTGTCACAGCAGTGGGGTCACACACGTATTCAGCAGCCCCTGAAATGGCATTTGGTTTTCCATCGTCTAGGCTGCGCTCTGAGAATATTTTCAAGCACGTGTTCCAGATTTCTTTTATCAGTTCCTTCTACTTTTGTCTGTATTGATCCACCACTTCTTTAGGGTGCTGTTGACGGTGAGGTGGACCCTGAAGACGATCCCAACAACCAAGGGGAGGATGAGTTTGAGGAGGCCGAGGACGAGCAGCCGGCACACAGAGCTGCTGCTGAAGAAGAGGAGGGGGTGGAAGAGGAAGAGGAGCCAGCAGCACAGCCCGTGAAAAAAAGTCACCCGGGCCCTGGACAGCCTGCTGAGGAGGATGAGCTGGTGGTGAGTGAGGAAAGGGAGAGAGAGCACATTTACTGTAGACTGGATGGGATTGAAGAGGGGAGGGAGGGGCATTTGTGGAGGCATGCCGAACACTGGCTCAGCATGGCTGGAAGACACAACTTGTGTGTGGTCTGTGTGCTCTCAGATGGCTGGAAACCCAGATCAACAGGAAGACACACTGGATGACCAGTACCAGGAAGAAGTGGAGGATGAGGTGTCAGATTCTCATATGTAGATGTTATTTAAATGACTCTATAGGGCCTAAAAGCTAAATACTCTCTTTAAGAATGCTTGTTCTGATTTGCTGTACAGTGACAGTAGACCTGTATTTAATCAAGTACAATTTTCTGATTCTTAATGCTCCACAGGCCCAGGAGGACATAGCTGGGGGGCCGAAGAGAGAGGAGGAAGAAGTGGAGGGAGTAGAAGAGGAAGGAGAGGATCTGTATAATGAAGACAATGTCAAACAGGTGGGAGTTTGCACCTCACATCAGACACCAGTAGATTCATTCATTGCAATGTTTAGAAAAATGGGGCATTTCCCTCCTAAATGTTGGAGATTTGCAGTCGCCTCAATTACAACTTTGTCTGAGATGCAACACCTGGTAGCAGTTCTGGTAGCAGTTTCTGGTCCACAGCGCAACGTCACAATTAAACACAGAGCATTTATAAAGGGACTTTTCTGATTAAAACTGCATCTGCATGTCTGCGTTGTGTCCCTGTAACCCGAGCCCAGTCCAAGCACGTCCAGTTAAATGAGGGCAGTCAGGTGTGGGGTCAGTCAGGGTGTCAGGTTTCCACCTGCCTTTGTATTATTTATTTTGTCCTTAAAGAAAACTGAAGTGAATGGTGTTTTTTCTAGATCCACAGTCCTCGGCTACATATTGTCCAGAAAGTGTCCTCCATTGACATCTCATCTAAGGTCCATTGGTTCTAACACTCCCTTCTGTTTTTACAGGACAACATTTATGTATTTTTAGTCTCTGAATTATGCAGGCAATAACCTGTCGGGTCAGAGGTTAAATACCTGTCACATTGTTTGTTTTTGGCTTTCAAGGAAGCGGCAAAAAACCAGGAGGGGCCAAGAAATGAGGGGAATCACCAAACTGGAGCAAAGGACAATGAGGAGGAGAATTATGAAGAGGACGAGGAGGATGCAGAGGACGATGCAGCGGATCATAACAAGGGAACCAATCAGAGGGCGGAAATGTAGAAGCGACATCAGCTGCCCTGCTTCTTTTTGGCTCCCCGTAGTATAGAGCCATCCAGGTCTGCGTTTCTGTAGGTTCCATAAGGAAGAAAACCAGACCTCCATTCAGAATTCCAGGTAGGAAAATCTGGAATTCACGCCTGGAAAATGGGAAACACTGTACACTTTGGAAATGGACACTATTTTTTATGACGCAAACGGCAAATATATATATACTGTTTTTTGTGTTTTTTAATCAGACTTTTCTGTCTACTCGCATGGCTGCCTGATTGCCAGTCTGGTTCAGAGAATGTATTTTTATCAAAGTGCTGTCTGTCTGTGTGAAAAAGAGCAAAGGCCAACTATGTTTGATGTTTTTGTGGAAGTCAAATGTCTATTTACGTCTCACATCTCTGTCATCTGTGACATTTCTGTTATTTATTGCTGATGATGAAAACTCTGACAATCACAAAAGGTGCAAGGCTTCTACCCCTACCCCCCCACCCCAAAAATAACGAAACAGAAGCAGTTTGACGGCTTTAACCCACTTTAAGAGGCAGACACTCTTGGAGCATGTCCACTGGATTCTTCCCGATTAAAAGTAACTTTTTTTTTCTTGTGAACCTTTTCCATGCTTAGTGCCACTCTGACATGTGCCTTTCCATTATTGGAAACCTCCATTTGCTTTTAGTAATTTTATATAAATATATCCATTTAATACAACAGAGGTAATGTGAGCTTACCATACACCTGAGGGGGGGATTTTTAAGTCACCTGCAGGTGTGAATTAAATTCACAAAGCTGATCTTTTATCCTGCTGTACAATGTACAGTCACATGTTTGTACATTTCTATAGCTGCTTCATTTGGTACAACAGGAGGAAATTTGATTTGTCACTTGGACAGTGTTCAATAAACAGTCAAAGATTTTCAGATATATCTATAATGTTGTTGTCTAACTCTGTAAAAACATCTGAAGTTGATGGGACATTTAGAAAAGTCTGTTGACAAAGTTAAATGATCAGTTTCACATTGCGTGGGTGTGGCATTTGCTGTAGTGAATGATGAAATTATATCTGGCCATGTATACCAAACGAATGAACAATATTTCTACTAAAATTTAAGGAAAGATTTTAAGCTTCTTAAATTTGAGCTTTAAACTGAAAATCTTCTTCAATTGCTTGTTCCACACTCTGCCCAGAGTTAAGGGGTTTTCTTTGTAAAGTAAATCCATATACGTTTCTGTGCACAGAAACATGCAGAATGCTTTGTTGGCCGACTTTAGTCCCTCCATACAGTTGATAATACGTAAAATAATGGAAAACTCTGCTATCAAATTGAAATGAGGGTATTTTATATCCTGGGCTCACACGTGTTAATATTTCATTATCTCTGTAAGAAGAGGGAAATGAGAAGTCGCTCACGTGGGGAACGAGCAGACGAATCAGGATGAAACGATAATCAACAAGAGGAAGTTGACTGACAAATACACTTACCTCTAATGAGCGGCATTAACCCCCAGCAAACACTCAATGAGATCATCCAGGTCTTCTCTCCCTCTCTGCTCTAGACAACACTCCTGGGAGTCTCCCTCATTTCCTCCATCCCTGCCTCTTGCCATGCCCTCCTCCCCTTTCCTCTCCTTCTCCTCCTATCCGTTCCTGTCATCATCCCCTCTGCTGTTTTGAGACGGCTGATTTCCCTCCCCCAGAGGGACGGTGGGGTGCTGGAGCAGCAACAGGTGTCTCATTACGGCGCCAACAGAAGGCCACAGGGGGACAAACAGGCTCGCGCTCAAAGCTTTTTTCACTGACAGGCAAGGCGGTGACGATCACTCCTCCACATTCCTCACACTTTCACACCCATCTCAGTCATTTCACGGCTGAGCTTGTGGGCGATTTTACGTGTCAATCGCCCGGAGCAGAGATCTATCTGGAGACGAAAGCTCACACCACCGGCGCCAATTATCAAGCTCCCCATTCAGTGCCGCTGCAAAATGTACGTGAAAGCCGAAGCTGTGTTTTCTGTGAAAACAACAACAAATAAACATCTTAAAATCTCTCTAGATTTCACAGAAAAGAAGTCCAGGCATCAGAAAAAGATGACAGCCCAGAATAATCACTTGCAAAGAGCAGCCGCCGCCTGTGGCCTGGATCCTGGTGTAATGATCCAGCGGGCTCATTATCCGCTCACTCTGCAGCATCTCGCACTCATCAGATGGAGCCTTAACTTGTTGAACATTACAAACAACTTCACAAACACTTCAATAAATTCCAATGAGGCGTGTAACCGGTAGTTTGTGCCAGGCTATACGTGCTTGTTAGATTTGGGTTTCTTCTCTGTGTGTGGAAAGAGGATGCAGCTTCTGCCCGTGAGTGTGTGTGACAGCCCCTTACTGTACGTTTATGTGCACAATTACTTGCTGGGGTTCTGCAATATCCGGTAACAAACAGTGTTTATGTTGCAGGTGTGTGCTGAAACTGAAACCATTATTAAAGAAGAGTGCACCGTTGGGCCGTATGAATAAATCAACATGGGAGGGGGCAAATCATGGAAGCCATTCATATGTGACGGCAGCTCCTGAACACTTCCAACACATAACCTCTGCACCTCACACGTCATTAACTGCAAGTACATACTTTCAAAATGCAGCTCAAGGGTCATTACTCGGAGAGAGGAGGACACGAGAGGCCATTATCCAAACGAGTCTGAGCTTTGAATATTTAAAAAGGATCTTGAAAATGTCCTTTTTCTCTCCACATGCTGTAGAGAAAAAAAAGAAAACCTCTGTCAGTCTGAAGGTTTTGCTTTTCAGGACTTAAAAAGTTGAGATTGAGCATTTGAGTTAAGGAGTTGTCTCAGGTGTCTGATTATAAGACCTTGGATATATTGGATATATATCACCATGGGATTAACTATACTGGGAATTTGGCTGTATTTACACATGCTATTTTTACATGACTGGTTTCAGGAGAAAATTATTGAACTTTGGCCCATTTGAGAAAAGGTGTACACATGCATGCCTTGTTTTGTCTTTTTCCACATTACATTATAACAAACATACCAGTGTGTAAAAAAAGCCAGAGTAACAATCATAAAAATTTTAATCTACATATAAATAGTAGAAACCACCTTTTGGCTGACTGGGCCTGACTTTCTGTTGCTTAAGAGCGTGAAAGACTCCACTGAGCCAAGACCTAAAGGATGCTGAGCTTTTCCTCCATCAACACCATAACATAATCATTCATTATGGATCATATCTCAGCACTGAACCACTTCCAGTGAAAAAGCTATCACATACTTCATGGATTTAAGAGATAGTTTGCACTTAATGGGATTTTCTGTTTATTATCAAAATAACTTTTAGAAATACCAAGCAGGCTTTTTTCACAGAAGAAACTTCTGTCTTGTTTCCAAGCGTGCAGCACTTTCCTGAAGGGGATAACAAAAACGAAAACGGGTCTGTATGTGTCATAAAATGTGACACATCCTGGCGCGTCCTGGGCCGTTTGATCTGAAAGGCAGCGAGTCCTCTGGCAGCTTGGGGATTTCGTCCAAGATCTCAAGATTTGGCAAACAGGAGAAAACACTGAGTGCACAGAGAAACGAGAGAGAGGGAGATGACATGAAGGGCCTTCCTCCCCTGCACATCTACACATCAGGCTGAATGGTATCGATGTTCTCACCGAGCCCGGTAGTCCTGAGTGAAGGTCACAGGGTTGTGGGTCAGGTTGAGGAAACGCAGCGGGCTGTTCCTTAGCGCTCCCAGTCCCCTGAGGGAGCTGATGGCATTCTCTGACAGACAGAGGTGCTCCACTGCTGGGAGCTTTGGCAGCTGACACAGACTCACCAGGTGGTTACGGTGCAGGTTGAGCCTTCTACACCTGCCCAAAGGAGAAAACATCCATTTTGGGATTATTGCAAATAATCGGAACTGGTGGAAAATGTCTTTAAATGCTGCAGAATGCGACACAAATAATCACCAACAGATACACAAAAAGCTGTAACATCTGGCTGCGGCAGAACATGTGAGGGTTCACCGTAGCTGCTCCACTTATCTTTAATTACCCCTTCATGCACTCTTCTAAAAACAGCTGCCAAGAGTGTCATTTGGGAAATAACTGTATTCCAGGAGTGCAGACACAGATGCAGCCGACAATCAGTTTGAGCTGTGGAGCCGTTTTTTGTGAATGTGTTCATTTAACACCAGAGTACCTTAATTCAGAGTGGCGTGCTTACCTTGGCAGACGTACAGAACTCAGGTCGGAGAGAGAGTTGTCGACCAGCTGTAGGTTCTCCACACGGATCAACCGCCGGACGATCCGGAAGAAATTCTCCTGTTGGTAGGAATTACCCAAATCTTGGTAGGACAAATTTAATTCCTGAGAAGAAACATAGGTTGTTACTAGAGATAAACTGCACTTCTTACAACTCCACACAAAACCTGTGGACTTACAAAGCAGTTTTCCCAGTTCTCCTGCTGTCTCTCCTCCCATCTTTGTCCCTCCTCCTCTCTTCTCCTCCTCCTGCTCCCTCTCTCCAAACAGATGTCCCCTCCCTTGATTAGACAAAGCTCGTCTTCTGATGGACCTTTATTGGATTTTTTTAAAGAATGAAAAGAGAAAAGGTCTATTTGTCCATTAAAACAAATACAACCCTCCCCGTCCTCATGTTCATCACACACCTTCTCTGACCCGTGGGCAGCTCAGCTGGTCACCGGTGACATCGCATTGGTCCAGGCGATACCACGACACAAAGCGGCAGCGGCTGGATGGAAGCTAGTGGGAAGAAGAAGGGACGGCCACAAAAAACAGAACCATCAGAGGCTCTGTGATGAGGCATGCCGCAAACACTCTCACACACTCATGTTTTGAGGCTTGATCATAATTCAGTGAAATTTGAAAGCAGGAAACACAAGTAATGATTCATATCCTTCCTCCCAGTTGAATGAAAATTCACTCATTAAAACTCATTCAGCTGAAAGTCAGCACAGCCGAATATGCATCATCCATCTGGACTGAAAGAGAGAGATGTGTGTAAAAAGCAGAGGGGAACAGAAGACACACTTATGTTTATCTGCAGCTACCCATCAATTTAACTCTAATTTAACGCTAAAATCAGAAGGGGCATTAAGTAGTCCGTTTAACTCCACCAGCTGAATACTTTTGCTTAGAGCACTTCTAACCTCCAAATCCAGAGTATTTCAAAGACAATTATACTCATCAACTATTGAACTATTCCAAAATGATGTCATTTATCTTCAATCTTTTTTTCATTTGTACATGCCCAACAGGATGCAGAGTTTTTATCTTATTTTGACCTTTTCAACCCACGGTGACATTCATCCTGTTGACTTTACCCCTTCTGTTAATCTAGACAGAGGATAAACTGTCACTTCAGCTGATAACAGCCTAGACATTTGGAAAACCGTCACTAGGTCACCTGATCATTTGATGAGGCAGACAGAAATCAGCCAGAATCAAAAGTGCTACAGTTGACTCACAGTTCAGTTTTCTGTTTTTCCATTAAGTGGCAGACCAGAAAATGACAGAAATAATAAAATGGTCCATGGACTTATACATTCCCATTAAAATAGAAATGTCTAAGTAAAAAGCTTCCTTCACTGAAGAAGGACTTAACAAACTTTTAAAAACTTTCTTAGTTTGGTTAGGGGGGACTCCAACTTGCTCAGGCAGGAGGATTCAGAGGTAGAGGCAAAGTGAGCAGAGTAAAGGCTGCAACTGTGAAGTAGAGTTCAAGGGGAGGTGACGCCAGATATGGAAAGATAAGGAGATGAAAGGAGGATACGGGTGAGTTTCAAAGATAGAGATAGCAAAAGCACACACTTTAAGCATATCTAATGGAGTGTGCTCAATTAAATATGCTTCAAGTGTGTGTTTTTGCCATCTCTATGGCATAAGAATGTTGTGTTTTGTGTTACTGTGCATCTGTGACTTACAGGTGTAGACACCAGTCCAGAGTCGGGACTGTGGTCCACTGAGAGAGGTGTGCGTGTAACTCTGAGGTCTGAGAACTGGGATGAGTGGGATTTAGGGAAACTGCCGCTGAGAGTGTTCACACCTGAAGAACTAATGGGAGAGAGAAGTCACGCTAGTCACATCGCTGGTCTCTGCAGACAGGGAGACCGTTGGCTGTATTTTGGTAACGTAAGCCCTGTGTGTGCTGGAACCCTGACCACCGGCCGAGTGGTTTGAGTTACAGACAATGTAGGGCCTGACAATGCAGATTAGGACCCGTTGCCATAGCAGTCATGGACACCTGAGCAGGTGCTATTAGCTTATAATAGCTACTGCATGCCGGGGACGGCTGGCCCTTAGGCCTGGATAATTCATACTACATGTTATTTTGTGGACCGCCAAGAACGAACCAGATAACAGAACTGATAATGAAAAAGTTATAATAAAAAAAATTAAAAGCCAAATTTCCAGGTGGTCAATATTGATACAATGGGCTTGGTAAACAGACAGACATGACAGACTAATCACCGGGTGCGCATTTCAGCTGCTTTATCTTACCTTTCTGACATGACCTGCTCGCCTTGTGGTCAATTCTCCTGGCCTTTGTTAACGCATTACGAACGGCTCGTGTTAGCCTTGTAGTCCGGTAGCTGTTACCCATGGAGCCCGCTGGCTTTGCTCGTATCCACTGAGAGAAAGTTGCCCGTCCCGCTGCTCACTGGCTCCGGCGTGGGCGCGTGGCTCCGGTGTGGGGGGCTGAAGGACACAGACTGACTGCCAACCTGTCGGTTGCTTGGCAACTCTGTTCCGGTTTACTGTTGCGGGTCACGGCCACGCTGCCAGCTCCGAAAATCTATATTCAACTTTCAAAGGAGCTGTGACAACTCCACAAGCCCTAACAAAGCAGACTTTCAGCACAATGAGCTTCGTGATCATGTTTTGGCCTTGCAGTTTTTTTTCTTTTGGAGAACTATGACGCTCAGACTAAGCCTTTTCTTTCAGTTTCCTATTATCTAACCTACTAATCATTTCCATCGTTTTTTCTCCTTCTTTGTAATACTCTGTAGGAAATTGAATTTATATGAATGCACTTTAATTTAATCCTTGCTTACCCTGACAGCAGTGGAAGTACTTAGCCCAAATCTGACTTACATTTGCAGATTTCAATAGACTGCATTTATCTTTCGATGACTGCAACGATTCAAGGAAAATGTGGCTAATATGCAGTTATATTTAAACTAATCTCCTAAATATATAATGCCTGTTTTTAGTCAAACCCACATGCATGTGTATCCATTTTACCCAGAAAGTGTGATTCATAATTCAGGCCGCAGGTATCTTTTATTTATGCTTATAGTGCTGTGCATCCATGCCCAAAGAAGGATTAGGATTTGTTCCAGTTGAGCATGCATTTTGTGTGAGCTATTGTGTGGGATGCAGCCATGACATTTACTCCAAAAATCCTTGGCAGGACACTGTCTGCTCTGGGACAACAAGTTTCGCATTTACAGAGAAGTTCTGCCAGGCTCCTGTTTTTTATTATTCCGGCGACAAAGGCTTCATAACAAAAACCATACAGGTATTTCATTCACAGTGTATTGTGTTTCAAGAACCCAGCGTAAACTTACATGTTAGGAAGTTGTAGTAGCCCTTGAATAGCTTTTAAATTAGTCATATTCATATTGTTTATTACCAAAGAAAGCTGCTCTTTTCAGAAACACTCATTACACGCACTGGAGGATAATGTATATATTTTTAATGGGAACACATTCATTTTTCATTGAATCAAAGAATCAATACAGCTGGTGTTACTGTTTCTCTGTATATACATCCTCAACAGTGGAGCAGATTTTTATTCCAGAGCTCCTGTTAGCGCCGGTCCATCTCTATGGCAACCTGCCCTAGTTCTGCAGTCCCTCTGCTCACCTGCAAGATGCCCAACTGGGCCTTAATTAACCACTCAGATATGATAAGGCATAATAATTCATCAGCAGTTAAGCCATGTGCCTACAGCGTAAAATGTCTCAATACTCTCAAGAACACATATTACTAAGCTTTATTGTGTCAGAGCGAAGTGTTTGCACATGTTTTTCCTGCAATAAATACTCTGCATATATATGTATATATAGAACACAATGCCAGATGTACAGGGATGTATTTGAGTGTGTAACTTACAATGTGCACATACTATAATTGGATGAGAAAGACTGATTATTTTTCAACCTGAAAATTTTTTCTGTGTCCAATGTGTAGGTGCAAGTAAGTAAGAAGCTGCTGAACTTAAAGGGGTTGTGCGTGGATTCCATACTGTGTGTTCCTCTTGTTCATACAAAGTGTACTTCCCTAGAGAATATTTACAACTTCCTCGATCTGCATGTATGTGTCCAAGAATTTAAAGCTTCCAGTATAAAAACACAGTCACATCATATGTTTTATGATACGTTTCAGTATATAATATATCATATAATTATAGGTTAACTTTTTTTCCATAAAGAGTATAAAACACAGCTGAGGATGGTGATAGAGAATAGGTAGCATTTAAAACATCAAGGAGCTGATTGGGTGAGACTGAGTGATCTCACTATCTGTTTATATGTCAAAGTCCTGGTCACTCGGATCAATGACTTCTGGGGTCATAACTCTGCCCATGAAGAGGATGGAGCCTGGAGGGAGAGGACAGGTAGACACAAAAGACACACATTTATCAACGTTAGGCAGTAGCAATTAATTTACATAGATTTGCAAAACTATCTAAAAGACCACTTCTCTTTGAACAAATCACAAACATTTGCTTGGAAACTAGTGACATGTCTTCGACAACAGTTGCAAAAAAAGTGCTAAAAGAATAAAAACTGGGTTTTATGATAGGGATGTTGAAATAAAACAGTTTAACCGATTTTTCGGATCAGAATCTTTAAAGGCAGGTCGAAAACAGAGCTCCAGAACACGGTGGAGTCAAAGAAAAAGTGAAAGCTGGCTCTATGCCTGGTTCCATTTAAAATTAATCACTGGCAGGACAAACAAGTCAAGAGACTGCACAACTTGGTAACTTTCTCCATGGCTGCCAGGGTATCCAATTATTTAATATTTTGAGTGTATCTGTGGCTCAAATTAACTTTGCACTCTGGCCCATAGAGCAATTCTTATAAGCAATTCTTATATATAACTAGACATCTTGTCAACAAATCTTGCCATCAGCATCCAAGACCATATAACACTGCTTGTAATTTTTAGTTTTGGAATTTATTATGCTGTGTGGGATTATTCTAAATAATAATGTATGGCTTAGTGGCAAAAATAAATAAAATAGAACAAATATTAATTTCTGCTTTACTCTGACTTCAACATTAACACATGCACACACACACTTACCTGTCCTTCTGTTTCTGATGACAAAGAAGAATGGGTGATCAGCCATGACCTGCGGGTACAGCACCAGAGTCCTGGTCAGGGCAATCATTCCTACCAGGAAAAAAGGAAGATTAGTTGAAAAATCATCAATTATGTGCAGATTTGCAGCATATTGTGAACCTTTCAAACCACACACTCAACACTCAAAGCACACAAAAAAGATGGGATTAAGAAAAAGAAATACATTTTTTAAAAAGTGTACCTGACCCAACGGCTCCTTCTGCCCCCTCCTCAGTCACCTCCAGGTAAGCCTTCTGCACTGCTTTTCCAATGTACAGGTCCTTACCATCTGGAAAGAAAAACAGGCTTACACTCAACTCACCACCTCATCTTTATAATGTACATAAAAATACAAGAGTGAAGGAGAAATGATTGAATGGGCTAAAATAGACATAGAGGTAAACAAGAACAGCATGATTGTCTGCTAATACGTTTTTTTTTTAAATCTGACAAATGAACTACAGCAGCAGACTCAAAAGATGTGATATGATGTGATTTTCAATAGCAAATCCAATTATTCGAGTGACTGAAAGCACTTTAAGTGTTTTGTAAGGTAAATGTACCTCTATTTGTCAAAAACAACCTGAAACGGTTATTATGCTAATAATATTTTTCAAGGGTTGTTTTTAACGGTTAATCCATATCTATTTTACTTATTAGATTATATATACATCGTTTATATACATCATTTATATAAATCGTCTCAATGTATATATATCTTGACTGCAGGCCATATATATATATATCTTGACTCTGTGTATATAGGAGGCTCTACATCTATTTTTAATGGATGATATGACCGCTCTGTAATGCCCACACAGAGCCAGTTACCTTGGTTACCTTACAAAGCACTGAAGGCTACTTCTTGCTGCCAAGATAGAGATTAAATGTTATTTTAAACCTTTTAGCTGAGTTTTTCCAAACTTTCTGCTTTTGTAAGTCTATTTTTGGGTTTATTATAACTGCTTACTAATACGTGCAGTAAAGCAAATGGCAAAATGTGTTATGTATCACTTGTCATGGCTGAGAGATCAGCATCATTGGTGAAGATCTTCTTAATTCCCAGTTCCTGCAAATGGCTCCTCAGATCAATCTTCTGCTCCACCTTAAACCTGAACATGGACATCGGATTTAATTTGGCTGATCAAAACAACAAAGAGCAACAGGATAAATGGATTTAAATTAAACTCCTTGCAGTGTTCCACAGAGGCATGAGCTCCAGTATGTTGTAAGCACAGTGTGGTTGTAATCGTTTCTGTCCAATACAATGATTGAAAACTGATGGTTACAATTGTATATAGCATATTTAATCATTTATAGAGGCTGATATCCTATAATTAACATTGATTACAACATCACATTAACTTCTAAATGGGAATCTTGAGAATTTCTTTGTCAAATCATAATAAGTAGGACTTTTCTTTCTTCTTAAAATGTAGCTTTGCATCATATCTTTAGGAGGACAAAGCAAGCAAGCAAACTGGAGCTTCAGAGCGTTTTAATTCTTCTGGTTTCTGTTTGATGTTGCCCTATTAAAGCAAGTAAATATGTGTGGTATTCACTGATTGCTGAACATTATGCTTAAGAATATTGTGTTTTCACACTGCTGTGTGTGTCATATCACACCTGGGGAGGTATACTTCCACCTTTTGTCGTTTAACATTGTTAGCCCACTCCTCCAGCAGAGGCGCTTTGATGATGGGCTCGAGGGAAGCCAGGGGTACCTCCTGCCGAGGCAGGACGATCATCATGGACATGTCATCTCCCTCATAGGGCATCTCCAATACCTGATACACTCCGCCAGCCTCCTGTGATCCGTCGCTGAACTCACCTGATTGAGAGAGGGCATACAGGATTAGACTAAAAGAGCACTTTTAGTCTAATCCACAGCACACATGCACTTGATTGTCAGCTTTGCTGAGGGGGGGAACATCCACAAAGAGCAGCGTCTTGTGGCTCATTGATTAGCTCTATTGATTACAGTGTGTGGCCATTTATCCAATGGTTTAATTACATACTACCCCTGCTTCTTTAGGTGCAATTTGTTTGACATTGACTGCATGAATAATACATTTTATGCAGTCATGCAGCACTGGCAGTGATCTGTTAAAATGCCCATTAAAATTCAGCCAGACAGGAAAGGACAATGTGTATTAGTATGTCAGTATTGGCAAAAAAAGCTCTACTTTGAGATGACACGCAAGATCATTTCACTTAGATTCAGAGGCATGGGACAGAGATTATAAAGAGCACTGCCAGTTTTCTTGTGAAGTATGAAGGACAAAAGTGACAGCAAAAACACTGATCAGCCTTCATTAAATTGTGCTCTGGGTAACGTTTATAGATGCAGAGTGGAGTGAGGATGGGCTACGGCAGCAAAGAACGGGATGCTACGTCCCAAAAACATCAAGCTTAACCAATATGATGGGCTTGAAAATGAGAAAGTAAATACAGCCTTCTCCTCACAAATCCTTACATGTAGACGCCACGCCCGCCAAATACGCATGGCCCCCAAAAGACTAAAACAGACCTTAGCAGGAGCACAGGATTAAGGTGACCCTTATTGAACTTGCCAAGATCAGACAAAGAAATGTACTTCTAAATATTCAATATAATGAAGAAGAGAAATAGATGCATGCAAGTGAACAGGCTCATTTGCTAATCAAATGAAAAGGAGTCCAGTCGGGAGAAAATTAAATGATTTAAAAATTAGTTTGGCTTTTTTTTTTCAAAAATATTGATTAAACTATTGATGAAATGGAAAAGTTAATGGAAAAAAGTGTCAGGTTAAAAGAAGAAGAGACAAAAAGTAAGAAAGATGTTCAATTATAAATCACTTTTTAGAAGAATTTGACTGTGGTGACAGAGCTCACTGAGCACAATAGAGAAGCCTTCCTAAGGACTTACACCCCCAAATATGAATACTTAAGATAGACAATTAACACTTCAAATAACCCCAGGAAAACCAAGCGCACCAGATAAAAAGTCTCTAGTGCGATCCTTTAAATGCACGCTTACACACAGACACACACTCACCATAGTAAAAGTCTCCCTGCTGATACATCATAAGGGTCTGAACTTCAGAGCCATCATCTCTGGTGAAGGAGAAGGTCCTGGTATTCTCAGGCCTGAACTGGTTTTTCCAGGAGCCTCGGAAATAGATGGCGTTTACTAGGGTCAGGCGGGTCACGCTGCTGAAGTCCTCAGCAGACAGCAGCGCACGGATCTTACCTGCATGGAGAGATTAGTGAGAGGCAGCCTCGGCGCCTGGTCTGACTGGAACAAAACTAGCACAGAGGAATCTCAGTGCTTGACGAAAACGCTTCATTTGGTTTCAGAACAGACAAGCAGCAGCGATGGTGCATGGTCTCCTTCCTCTGACTCACTCTCTGTGTGGTTCTCCACCCAGCTGTTGATCTGCTCAGCAACTGTGGATGATTTGCTGAAGTCCACGGTTTCCACTTCAGCTCGGAAGTACTTCTTGATCATGTGCAGAAACTCTGGGTTGAAGGCGACGCCGTCCTGCAGGAAGAGGCTGTTAGCGAATCGGATCATGCAGTGGGTGTCGTCGTCGGAAAGTGCCACTGTCAGGTTCTGGAGCAAAGAGAACTCGACGCCTGCAGAGCAGAGGGAGATGCACACAATCATACTGTCAGTGTACACAAAACAGAAGAAAAAAAAAGGTGCAGAGAGATTTTATGAAGGTAAAACTCCACATATGAATTTTCTTTTTATCAGACATGAAAAGATCAAACATTTGTGCTGACAGTAAAATTTATGAATTATATTAAATTGATCATTACAATAATATTTTACAACATTTACTGAAAAATATCATGGCCGACATCTGCATATCTGTGTGTATCTAATGATGCTTGTACCTTTAAGTTTTTAACTTTAGGTAAAAAACCTAAATATGTCTCTTCTCTTTGTTACAACAAAATAAATAACAAGACAAATAAAATGGGGCCATTATTTACATAGTAAGATTTTCCATCTATATAATTTTCCATCCAGCCCCCCCATGACCCCGTTTGGAATAAGCAGTATAGAAAATGGATGGATGAATTAATCGTTTGTCATAAGACCACTCCAGTCCATCATTTTTTGGATGGGCTGTGTGCTTAAACATGATCTCAAGCCTCTCAAAAACTAAGCTCAAACCCTTCCACAGCTGTTGTGAATGAGTAGTTCTCGTTAGAGGGGATAGTAAACTGACCCATATGTTTGACTTTGAACTAATCCGAATTAATTTGGTCAAATGTTCCAAAGATTTTTCAATTTCATCGCATGGATTCTTCCTTTATCCCCCCACCATGAGCCGTTATGCTTTTGAACCTGTGTTTCTGAGTGTTTCTCACACCTGGCAGCAGGTGGCTGAATCCCACAGCCTGTCGTATCTCCTCCAGTGAAGCCCCCCGTGCTCCCAGCTCGACCATGCCCAGGGCAACAGACACGCTCAGTGGGGAAAAAATGATGTTTTCCTGCCCCCCCGCTGCCTGCAGCTGGTGGTACAGTCTGACAGAGAACTCTGATGTAGTGTCCTCTGGAATGTCCGCCGCCCGGCAACCGTAGCCCGGCAACAGAATGGAGAGGAGGAGGAGGAGTGGTGACAAAATGTCCAGGATCAACATGGCAGCATAGACCACTGAGAGCTGAGTGTAAGAGGATTTAATGTCATGAAGGAGAAAAATAGGGTCACATGGAATGAGGACAGTTGATTGAGAGGAGTGCAAGGCATACAAGAAGAAGGAGAGGTAAAAGAGAAGGGGTAGGAAGATATACATTTGGGGGACAGATGGGAAGATGGAAGGATTAGGAAAAGGGTTGGTTTGGAGGGACGGGCAGCCAAAGAGATGTGGAAGGAGGAGGAAACAAGCAGTTGAAGGGCAGATGTGATGACAGCACATAATTTGTGCAGGAGGAAAGAAAGAAGAGAAGGTAGAGGCAACGGGACAGCAGAGGGGAGGGAAGGGGAGAGAAAGAGATAAAGGCAAAGAAGATCATTGCATAAGGTAGAGACAGAAGAGGGATGAGAGGATTTCAGAGGACAGACAGCATGACAGAGAGAGCGGCAGCGTGGGATGATAAAAGGGAAGAAACAGAAGACATCTGTCAATCACTGTTCTAATTTAACCTGTGATGGAAAAACAGCATAGTTGAATGAACGTAACACAAAAGCTAACACAGCTGTATGTGGGGTGTAAGTGTAAGCTTTCTGTGTAAATTACTTAATTACAAAAAACACCTCCAAACATCTTCCTAGTCTTTTCAAAGTCATTACATCTGTCCCAATACTTTTATCGTCTTTTAGTGACATTTGTACCCATCTAAACCTTATTCCTTCTCCACCCTCCTTTTGTCGCCATTCTTTCCTATATTCTCTGTGTCTTTACCTCCCCGTCACTTACAAAAAACACACACACACTAAATCCTGTCTCTGGCGCTGTTGTTACCAAGCAACATTGTTTTCTGACGGAAAAACTGAAAAAAGAACAATAATGATAAATAGCAAAAACATGGAGAAAGATAGTGCGTGCAAGATATAGTGATAAAAAGAAAAAACATAATTTATTCTATTGTTTGTTTCTCTGTTCTGTTATTAGAGCTGTAAAAAAAAAAGAAATGGATCCAATTAGCAGTCCCACACAGGGTTGGAATCCACCGGTTAGTCTAGTCGTGTGAGATGGCTGGTGGCCATACTGTCAACAACATAAACAATGAGTAACGGCCAGAAAATTAGCACCCCGTCCTGTCCTTTCCCCGGCTCTGCTCTGGCATGTAACAAACAAGTTCCCCTCCCGAACTGTTCAACCCAGTCTAACTCACAGAGGTGCAGCGAACACATCATTTTCTAAACAGCAACATTTTTCCTATTGTCAGCTAAACCAATGACAAGACCGTTCATTAAGAAGCATTGTGTGTTTATCCAAAGACTGATCCAGATTATTCCTGAACGCCACAGACCGCCACAGCTCTATGGAACCAATTAAAAACACATCAGGGTTTCGCACTGTTGCACTGCGTGATTGCTCTATTTGGACCACATCCACAATACACTGTGCCTCTGGTGGGCAAACTCTCATGCACAGCCTGTGACTGAGAATAGTGTCAAACAGCTGTTTTCCAGTTCGACTTGTTGTTTACAAAGTCTTTTCAAAGACTTACAGGTATTTGTCCTCCTAGTATGAGAGACCTGGCCAATTGATTTTGATGAGCAGATAAAACCAACAGTAGAATTTGCATCTGCAGGAATAAGCTTGAGGAAACCTCTCTCTCAATAGACACCACTCATTCTTTAACCAATTACTTTGTTATGAAATTTCCACCAGTGTAATACAATTACAATACTCACACTCTGAAAATACGACCTCTATCCAGTGATCACACTTTTGCGCAACTGGTATTGCTCAAAGTCTGATATTCTGTCTGAACTTCTGTTTCTCACAGCTCTCTAAATTATTAAAAACCCATCAAGGAACCACCTCATTATCAAAGATGAGCATGTGTCGCTCAAACCAACAGGACTTCTGTTGTTCATGCATCCCTGTGCTGCAGGAATAAAATAAAAAAAACTGAACACACTATTTAGTAGAAATGAATCGGGCTGAGTGAGACACATGGATTAATTTATAAACTAATTTGTTTTTAGATGGTGTGGTTAACAGTAAAATGACTATGATCCAACCCTTCACTTAATTTATTTATCATGTAAGGATTTGAGTGGGTTTTGAGTAGGACAATTAATAAACATGTTTACTCTTTCATTTAAATCCATTAGAAATAAATTAGCCAAGCTGGCAGGCAGAAAGCTCCAGTGAGCAACTTTACATAGATTCAAAACAAAGCAATCAAAAATCTTAGACCCAAATCTTAAGGACTGCTTTTAGTCTTGCAAGCTCAGCTGCCTGCAATTAGTCAGTCTAACTTTGCATGGGGAGGGAGAAATGCCCAGAGGGAGAGAGGACAGGGGCGGCTGGCATAAATGTAAATGCAGGTAATGTTTCTGACCTTCTGAGCTGTGGGAGCTGAACTTTTCGGAGACAATCGCTCCTGTTTTCTGTAAGGAAAGATCCAGCCACGCAGCGGAGCAATGGGGAGCCTAAGTGTGTGTCTGCTTGTGTGAGTGGATAGCGGCACCATGGGTGCCTGACTTTTACTTGTAATGGTGACACCATTGTGACCTTTTGGAGCTGTGGCGTGCTGACTGCAGAAGGGTCCCACTTTGTAAGCTTGGCCATTGATGACTGTTAGCACAACTTGCCCCCGGCATACCTTTCAGGTAAATGGGGAAAAACTAACAACTCTCGAGACTACAAAGACGCAACGTGTCAGATAATCACTTGTGGTTTCATTTACAAGAGATTTAATCCTGACAACTTTATTAATTCCATTCAATTAAACTCGCTGGCCTTTAAAAGCGGCCTTTAATCTCTCTGTGTAATCCTAAATTCTCAGACAGAATAGATCGGTAGTTGACATTTCGACAATCAAAACATGACGTCACCCAGAGCCGCAGCACACACATAATCCCTACTGCCATTTAAACTCGACACCTGGAGACAGCATGCCTTGAAAACCGGGGAATTTACTAAACATGAACATCCTCATTCATGCTTCAAGTCCACAGGTCCACACAAACACAGACTCACACTTTAAAGTTTCTAAGCTGATGTTACCAAGGAAACATCAAATGATGGGCCTTTTTTAAAAATATTTTGCCAAGTTGTCATTTTTCTCTTTGCAGGATAGCGGCATCCGTTCTGGTTTTGTCTCTTATAATTCTCTCTGAAAATAAATAAATACATAAAAGGCAGAACATGCAGGCATATCCCCCTGACTTACGGGCTGGCACTAGGAATTTTGCAAAAACAAGACAATATTTTCACCTGCTACTTCTCCTGTCTCTGAAACTGAGGAGTTGCAGAGATCCCAAAACAGCATCTCCCTCTTCAAACCACAATCAAAGCACACTCACTTAGGCTTTCCCTTCCAAAGTGCTGAGGCTTTGACAAACTTTGAGAAAAAAAAAAGAAAAAAAAAAAACTATCTCATCACATGCTTTTACCTCTGAAAAATTGCAGAGAATGATGTCTATGATCATGTGTGGCCTAGAAAAACGTTGGATTTCTGCAGCGGGTGCTTTTTATAAAATAGCAGAGTGATCTTGGCACTGAATGCACAGTGAATATATTTAACTTCTAAAGGGCTCTGCAGCAAGGAGATAATGGATTCTGATTATCATTCATGAGTTATCTTTAGAGGTGCCATAGTGGAGCCGCTTTTAATTTGAACTTGAACTGAATCAAATCCAGGATGGCACATGCAAAGGCAGACTAAAAATGATTAAACTTACATAAAACTACATCATCAATCTTAAATCACTCTGCTCTCTGTGAGAATTGTTACACCTTTCAGTCTTTTTACTAACAGCTGGAAGAATCTCTGGGTGGTGCACAGCCTGCTTTAATTAGCTGTATTCTGACATTTTGTCTGCCTGTAAATCAGGCAGTTACAGTGAAATTTGATCAGACCTGTTTTTCTCGTCTTCTGCCTAACAAGGAGTGTGGAGAACACTAAAGTAGAGCATACGCTCCTGACAAGGTTGCTGAAATAGAGTCCAAATGGGTTTAAATCCTCTAACTCCACTGCAGTCAAATAAGGAAGCGCTCAGCTCCTGTGGTGGGTAGGGACTTCCATTACTCAGCACAATAAAGTGGATCCAATTCATCAATCAGGCTGCTTGCTTTACTGACACCCCCACCTTACACCGACTGTGGCACTAAACGCAGCTATTAACAGAAAAAGAGCAGATAAATTCTAGTGAAATAATGTGTGAGGTGTCAGTTTAACTCCATTACAATTTTGTCAGCAAATTTTAAGGTCCTCTTACAGGTTTAAGATGCCAATAATATTTGTTTCCAATTAAAAACAAAGCTGCTACATTTGGAACTGGCCAAAAGACACATCGCAGACTCTATAGGCCTCAGTCAGAATGTCAAATTTGGAAGTTCTTAAAGGCAAAAGTGGGAAAGGTCTGTACAGATAGTAGAAAGCCCCTTCTCTCTGAAAGATAATGTGGCAACGCAGCTTATGTTACACTGAACAAATCGGTTCCTTTCTCAGTGCATAGCATGAAATCACACACAAATAAAGGGAAAATGCATTTTCAAAGCCATTCAGGTGGCAGCGTCTTATGTTTTCATTATAGGAAAAGAATGTCTCTACTTATATGTAATGATATATTTTAATGTGAAAATACCATTCAAAGACAAAGCTTTCAGCTTTCCCAGACTGAACAGCTGGTTGTAAACAAATCCAGTACAAAACTACAACTCAATAAATTCGTCCTATTATAATAATAGCTGAAAAAAATAACTTGTACTTATTTACCGTGTTTGAGCTATTGTTAGGCTATTTTTGATATGACAGAAAGCATGTGCTTTGCTTCAGCAGTTCTTGGGTTTTCTCTGTTTCAGTGATTAAAATCTACCCCTATTGTTTACACTTTTTCCAGTGGCAGCCAAGCATGGCAGCCTTTCTGCAGCCAATCCCCAGATGAGCATCTTAGCTTATTCAGCTCATTGTTGAAGATGACAATATGGCATGGAACCTGAGAATGAGGTCTCAGGATGCTCACTGTGCACTCTATAGTGGTTAACAACCCTAAGTTGTAGCAACACCCAGAGGGGGAAACACAAAAAGGTGGCGATTTTGCAAAGGAAAGGATATAAACAACAACAGGTAGGTCAATATATGGAAGCAGGAGTTGTGCTGAGGAGCTGAACAGAAGCGAGACAGTTTTGTCTCAGAGCCAATGATATTTAAAGACTCCCTTGCATTGCATGGCAAGATGGTTGATTGCCTCCCACACACTGCCAAAGCAAACTAAACAGTGTCTCTTTTCTTGATATATATTGAGAAAAACACACACACTGACTCTAACTGCCAGGGTGCTGTGAG
This sequence comes from Menidia menidia, assembly GCA_907169785.1. NCBI lineage: Eukaryota > Metazoa > Chordata > Actinopteri > Atheriniformes > Atherinopsidae > Menidia > Menidia menidia. The sequence continues at coordinate 11,839,975 of CAJRST010037777.1, read as the reverse complement.
AGTGCTGTTAGGAGCTTTGAAATGTAATTGGATCGGTTCATATTTGGGGTCAGTGGGAAAAGTGAACCGACTAAAGGCCTTTTTAAATGGACTTCAAACCAAGGCGACTCTGGAGTGCAAGCCAGGTCACTATCAACTAGCCCTGGGGGGATGTGTGCGGTTGTGTTTGTCTGTATTGTTTTGGGGTTACAGAGGTAGGAAAGTGAGACCTGGAAGGTGATACTGAATAAGTACCCAAGTAAGCAAAGATGCAGAGAAGAGAAAGACGGCAGGACGATCATTCTGAACTGTTTCTGGTTTCTCTTGCTTTGGCCAGTGGTGAAAACTGATTACTAAGAAAAAATTTCATTTTCATTTTTCTTAATTTTTGTAGTAATTTGACTGTCAGAGAGAAGTCTGAGAAAGAGGGCAAAAAAATTCCTAGCAGAGAAAGACAGGAATGTTTTAACTGAAAGTATTGACTATTTTTTCATATTTGGAAACTGGAAAAGAAAGAGCTGCGTGTGATTTATACTTTGATTACTAAACAAAACCTATACTGTCACTCTCTTTTTCACTACTCTACTTTCAGTCCCTTCCTCAAAGTCAGCTATAAATCAATATATCGATTCCAGGATGCACTCGGATGTGTACAAGTATGTGTATTAAACTTTATATTTTTGTATGGATTTAAGAAAATAAATTAAGGGTAAATATGTAATTTCCTTTTAAACCTAACAAGAAGGAGGGAGATCAACTATACGTGCAGGGAAAGCATCCAAATTCCACACATAAAGGCAACAACTATTTCAATCTGACGATTTTCGAATGTTAAAGGCAAAGTTATTCAACTGGGGGGGGGGTTACTTCTGTTATAAGTTTATATCTTATGCTTCCTTCCTTCTAACTTTCTTTCTATGCGGAAACTGACCTTGTTCCTCTGAGTTTCTCTGTACTCTTATTCTTGCTATCCTCCAAGTATGGACTAATCCCCTGTGTTTCTGCAGCATCAGAGTGAACCTGGGATGAGCCTGCTGCGCATAGGTGCAGGTGCTGAGTCTCACTGGCTCAGTTTGATTCGAATGCAAGGAAATAATATGTAGTTCATCTCAATTTCTTTATTTTTTTTGGAGCTGATCTCACATTGTCATTTTAATATATAAACTAAACCATGACTATCTTTTTTATTCATTTCAGAAATAATTTCTGGTAGCAGAAGAGGAGTTTTCCCCTGCCTTATCATTGTCACAGCAGAGTAACTGACAGCAGCACGTCAACAGTCTTGCACATGCACGCACGAATGCACTTACAGGTTTGGGAGGCGATTACAGCTCCTCTGCGGGCGGTGCGTTCAAATCCAGGAGGCTGCCTCTCCCGTCCCTGTTCGTTTGGTTTCGCTTGGATGATTTGAAAGACGTTTAATTATTGAAATGCAATTAATGCAGCTCTCTGTGGGAATAGGCAGAAGACACACACAGATAGAAGCACACACACTTTAGACAGGCAGGGAGCAAACAGCTGGCTATCAGCAGAGATTTAAAAGAGATTCTCATGCGTTTGCGAAGAATTCATTGGGATTATGATTAAAAAATAATAATCTTATCTCCTGAATATGAAATGGCAACTATAAGGCTAAATGAGGATTTCAATGGCATTATCTAAGTGGGCTGATAAACAGATAGGAGGTGGATTAAACCCATGGGAGAGAGGGACACGCCAATGTGTGCAGCCCGTTTAGCGTGAAATCACATATAAAGCCATTCAATTCAAATTCTTTATCAGAAATGCATTTTTGGTGCTCAATGACCTCAACAGAAATGGGAGTATGTTGTTTTTTCTGTATCAAATATACATAATTCTTCATTATATACCATTTGAATGTGAGCTTTTGTGCAAGTAATACTCATTAAAAAAAATACTTATAATAACCACAAGCTCATACAAAGACATGCTCACCGGCATGTAAAGCAAGAGATGTGATGATGTCTTTATGTCTACATATGCGGGGTTGGGAATAAGGTAGGAGCGGGCTACTACAATCCACCTCGCCACTTCACACACATTCCCTCAATGCGTCTTTGCGTGCATTTCAAGGACAAGAGCCAAATCGCAACGACTGAGCCAATTCCAGTGAAAATCAACGACAGGAAAAGCAGCGCAACTGCGACATAAATCATACAGCCTTGGGTGGCTGACACATGGACAACAGTTCAGATCAGCGGGTTTGAATACGTTTGCTATTGTGCGTCTCCACTTTCTCTCTTGTCAAAAGCCCACACGTGTTGATTGTATGCAGTTCATTCATGAAGGCAATATCACATCAATCCAACACATTCCTTCACCTTAATAAAGAGTTATTCCGTGGGGGGAAACATACAGGGTATGATATTCTTTCTTGTCTCGCAACAGCTAAAAATAAATTTTCGGCAAAGTAATTTAGACGAATCAGTACAGGACTTCTACTCCAGCTACCTCGAGGATAAGAAATAAAAAATAAAAAAAAGCTCTTACCGTTAAAGGGTGTAAGGTACGTGTGGATGGAGAGATGAATAAGTGCGGTTTCTCTCTGCTGCTCCCATCCGCAGCTCACTGCTTGTTAATTTGCCGCAGACCCCGCCCCCTTAGCGCCGATTGGTCCAATTAAACTCATCCAAAGAGTTCAGACCTGGAACAAAATAGGAGACTCTTCCACATTTCCGTGTAGTATCCGTATTCCGCTGTATGTATTTATGAGAGCAATAAAACATTATTCTTAACCACTTAAAAGCAGGTTCTTATCTTCGTGTGTTTATTGTTCTTATTTATCATATTATCAACGGTCCCTTTGTCCTATTGTCCAAAATTTCCAAAATCTTTATTTTAAAATAGAACTTTTTTCCTGACATGAATCGTTCTCTTGCTTGCTAAAAGGTTAGCAACATGCTAGCGGCGGAACTTGTCGATACGATTAAGCGTACCACCCGTGTCTGGGACTTGTAGTTCAGTTTTTCTCGTTGCTATTGCAAAACATTAGGGCAACTAAGAGAAGGGACTACAAACAAACGTCAAGTGACACCTCCCAACGCCAGCGGTTTCAGCAGCTACGTCTCAAAAGTACAAAACTCCCTTAATTATTCGAGGGGCGGTACCAATAAATGGCAGATAAAGGTAAGTACTTCTGTTTGTCTTTTATTTTCCATTTCTTTAATTATTTCAGTAATATTATTTTACAGAGCACAACTTTGTATTTACCTATGACAGGAGTTGTTCACCTGTTTTCAGCTACTTGCACGTACAGGTAAAACATTATCATTCTTAAAAATGTTCCCTCCTACTTCCTCTAACTCCAGCACTTCCTTCACTCTCTGCTACAGCTTATTCTCTTTGGCACTTACCGAACAGTCTGTATTCTTTCTTTAAAGAGGCTTCCTGCATATTCAGATAAGTATGTTATCTAGTTGACTAGATGCTATGGCAGGTTCAGCATAGTAAGACTTTACATGTGTTTTGAGAAATGAATTTAAACACATACAAATATATGTTTGGTTTTTTAGTGATGCTATTCTGATGTTTACCAAGCCATTCTTCACCACAGAGGTGAGCATTTAAAAAAAAAAAAAAAGCCCCACATAAGGACTTCAAACAAATCTAAATAAATCCTCTTTTACTTTTCACTTTCATGAATAATATTTTAGCCATGATTAAAAATTATGCAACTCGCTGTGAACGTAACACATAGATTATTCTGTGCAAGTAGCAGATATAAGCCTTTAAAGTACCTCTTTCTATCACTTGCTGCTCATCGCTGCTTTATTCAGGCAAACTGCAAACACCAAGTCACACTCTGTCGCTGTTTACTGCAAAATCTTAATAATCTGACCCTGGAGCTTTGCTGTTATCAGTGACCCGGCTGTAACCAGCATTTACAGTTTTTAAGTTGTATTGTGGTGCTTAAAGCTGGAGTTATGCTGGGCATCCCTTCTACCGATTTAAAGCCATTCATTCACTGCCTTAGAGATAGGGTGTGGAGTTCTGCCATCCAGAGGAAGCTCAGAGTAGAACTGCTCATCCAAAGGAGTCAATTGAGCTGGTTCGGGCATCGGCTAGGATGCCTCCTGGTCACCTCCCTTTGGAGGTTTTTCTGGGCACGTGCTGCTGGGAGGAGGTCCTGGGCAAACCCAGAAGTTGCTGGAGAGATTATGTATCCTATCTACCCCCTGGAATGTTTCAGGATCCACCAGGAAGAGCTGTTGAGTGTTTTGCCAACAAGAGGGATGTTTGGATTTCCCTCTTCTCTGTGACCCGACCTAAGATGAGCAGATAAATATGGATGGATGGATGCACAGCTGGACAGTAAAGATCATAACATTTTAAACATTTATGTGACTGAGCTCCCAAATATTTCTCAGCATACATTTTAAACAGAATATTTTTTACACATTTCTGTTGACTTCAATTTGGCTTTTATTTCTCCCCTCAATCATACCTTCTATTTAACTTCCACTCATTGACCTATTCCTTTTTATTTTACCCAGCATCCAACACATGTCACGCTCATACGCATGCCACGTTCTTAGAAAGCACATCATCTTATAATTTGACAATCCATGCCCTGCCTGCTTACCTGTGTTCCTCTCTCCCTTTTCAGATTGCTTTCTGCCCTTATTCTGTCAGTCTCCATGAGTGATTGATTGCTGTGAATCTGGACAGGCAAACGCACTAAGGGCCACTGATTAGTCAAGGATGACCTCCGAACGAGTGAAGGATGGAGCTTACACCGCCCCAAGTACTCTGAGCAATGTGTTTTATCCCGTTTTTAACCAGGTGTGGCAGACAGAGTTTCAGCAGACATAAGAACGATGGGTGAATAATTTAGCAAACAAGGCCAGCTTTTGTCAGAGGAGAAGGAGGCCTAAATGTGGGGGTTGTAAAGGCTGTTGTGAGAGGACTGGAACAGAGAAGAAGGAAAGTAGAACTAATGAGGAATTAGAGCTAAGAAAGTTTCAGCGCTGTTTATTTGATGCATCTCTGCTTTGATGTGGTGAATCAGCTGGAAAAAATCAAATCAAGCTAAGCTGAAATGCACTTTCTAGAGAAGCTGGAAAATTACAAAAACTTTCAGCCCATAGTGTGTGGCGTCATGTCACACTTCAGCTCCATAATTATTTGGACTTTTCCAAACATTTCAGTGCTTTCTAACTTTCTAACTGAGTTTTAAGTCATATTTATTATTGAAAATGAAAAACGCAAAAGCAATAGATTTCAAGAGCGGTCGAGGAGCAAAATATCAGCTCAGAGGAACCAGAATTCACTTCTCCCGAGTTTACTGGGAAAATATAGATGAGTTTCTTCACAATATAGTACCTGTGTCTTTCATTTGATGTGATGGGATTTTTGGGTATGGTCTTTTTCAGAGAGATGGATCTCCCTGATATGCACTAAGCTGTATGCTGTGTTTTAGGGTTTGTGCTCTGGGGCTTATGTTTGTGTATACGCTTTTTACAACTTCCAACCGGAGAGTGACGTTTTAAAAAAGATAAAAATGTTCCTTTCACAAGTTTGTTTACATTTGATGTAATCTGCCACCCGCTTTAGCAGCTTTCCTCTCACTTTTTCTTCGTTATTAGTAGATAAAGTTGTTCAGTGATTGTGATGGAACTTTGACAGGTTTCCCCACAGAAGGCCAAAGCTGATGGAGAGATCTCAGGCCAGTTGTTTGTTTGAAATCTCTGTGCAGAGAATGATGGCTAAGGTCTGACTCCAGATTTCATGAAGATACCAGGAAAACATCACAAAATATCAGCTGTTGTCGGCTTCTACTTTCCATGATCAGAGATGGTGAAGTGGAAGGTAAGCTGTAATTAGCAGAAGGTTGGAAGAATGTCTTGAAAATGTAAAACTTTCGTAAGGAAAACAAAAACAAAACCAGCAGACTGTGTTTGTCTTCCTCTGCAGTGCCTCAGCTCATGTTGAATCAGCACAATTATCCACTGGGTGGAGCTGTTTCTCTATAAATCATCTCTTCCTGTTTTCAGACTTTCCCTTGTCCCTGTCTGTAATTGAATTCCTTTAGCCGAGTACAGTGATTGATGGTGGTAATGAATTCACACATACACACATGTACACACACACGCATACAAGCACAGTTTGGCTGAATTTTAAATGTGCCTCCAGCATGGTGCATCCCAAGTTCTACCTTAATCTTTTCTTCACATAACAAACTCAACTCGAATACTTTAAATGCGTGCACGCGGGTTCACGCACAGAAACACACACACTCCCACTATTCTCTGTGCTTTTTATGCATTTATGATGGAAACATTTGTCTTATCACACACAAGGCACCCATAGTGATTCTGTTTCAGTGTCCCACCAAGCTATTTGCATGTGTGTGTTTGTGTGTGACTCATCACTGAAGAGTTTCAGATTTATTTATTTTTCTCATCGTTTTGGCATTTTCAGACTTCATGATTGGCAAACGATAGCCTGATTTCCACAAGCTGATCATGAAGAGCCAAGCTCTGAAACACACCCTCCGCTTTCTTATTTTCATGGAAACAAAAGACGTGACTGAATCTTCAGATCACCTCTCAAGGTCTTCACTGGCTTGTTGAAGTTAGAACATTTAATGCAGAATTGTGCAGTGGGGACGCAGAGGAGTTTTACTCTTATGGCTCTGAAGTACACCGAACAATGACCTCAGTGTTCTCTAAAAGGACTTTTTTTTCCTTTGGTGAAGAGGTTCATGGCTTATAGACGTTTCGATATAGTCTTGGTATTTAGACTATTTAAAGTTTACAATGCAATTGTTTTTTATATTTTCAAAAGTTCAAGTTTAATCTGTATATCGACATATATGGAGACTCGACTGGTCATAGTGCATGTCAACCCAGAGACAAATAGCTGATATTTGTCATTTATGCTACTTAAAAAATGCATAAAATGCTTCTCAAAGTGACATAAATAAATTCCCATCAGATTTTCTTAAAATGTTGAGTTCATGTCAGGGAGTGAGCATGTGTGTGTACCTTTTAAAATCCTTGTCCATCACATACACGCGCAAACATAATGTGAGCGATTGTTAATCTGGCTGACCCATTTTGCCATTATTTTGATCGAATTAAAGTCTTTATTCGACTCATTGCTGAAGTGGTTCACCCAAGGGAGGATTTAGAAATAAAATCGATTAAAAGGGAACTCAGATATTCTGAAATGGAAAATTGGGATCGCATGCATGGGGCCAAAGAGTTGAAGGTGAGAACAAGTTTGTGAGAAATTAGGGAGAAAAGGAGACGAGCAGGATCAAAGGACTGTAGTTTCAGGAAGCTAGGGCCTGATAGTAACAGACAGATGTTTTTTTTTTTTATCATACTCCTACTTGTGTTTGTCATCCACAGAGACCGCGCCAATGATTCTATCTTCAGGAAATGTCAGAACAGAAAGGTAAGTGAAGACATTAGGAGGAAAAAAAAGAACTACCTACACAAAGAATCAGTCTCTGTGAAATAAGCGGAGCTGAAAGCCTGTCTATACTTATTGGTTAGGCAATTGGAACAGCAGAAGAGAGTTTGTGAAATGCTCAAAAGAACTTCGGTGACACTCTGTAGGCCTACTTCAAAGATAGAAAGTACAACAGTTTTTTTTTTAAATTGTCTGTTACCCCCCCCCCCCCACCCCCCTTTCTCCTTTCTTCTTCACATGCACCCACATGCCGCCAACACAGTAAATGGCGGTACACTCACGCATCAGAATGCTAACGTTCAGTGTCGGCTCCATGTAAACGGTGGTTGTTTGATCACAGGCCACGGTTCTATCAAATCCACCAATAATTCCCTTGACCCATTGCCAGCGGATTTGTGCTGGCGTGTGTTCTCTTAAGCCTGACATTCTCCATTCCAGCCAGATCAATGTGTTTGGTGGATCAATCTTAATATTGTTGTCATGGTATCTTTACTGTGTGATTGACGCGCGTGTCCTTGAGTCTTTTTCACGGTTGTTTTCAGAGTGAGTAATGCGTTTGTCGTCGCTCTCCCTTCAAACCAACATGAAGCCGCAGACCTTCAAGAAAGTTCTTTCGCATCATAGGATGACACACTCTCACATACACAGTGACATTTTCAGTAGAGAATTAGGAAAATTTGGTATTTTGATTTGCTAATTGGGTATGCTAATCCTAATCTTGGATAGAGAGGTTTTGACATGTTTTCTATGCTATGCCTTGATTTGAAATATTTCTTTGTTTTCTCATTAATTTTTTACTTTTCAACTGTACCTTCGACGGTCAGGCAACATAATTGTCTCTCGCAGGCTGGTTCAAAACAGGTCAGGAAACCAAAAGCCAATTCAACCTCATGCTAAGTAAAATAACCTGTCCATAGGTGATGAGGCGTATGTGAGATGTCTTTGCTACAATGAAGTGTTTGAGATTTCTCTCATTCTGCTATTAGATTTTGAGAATAACAGCCATCCTGTTTTTTATGTATTGTCTAGTCCCAAGTCCTCCATTAGGTTTTTCTGTCAATCTGTTCACACTAAAGAGGCCACTTTTATGCTAAGTATTGCAAAGTGAGGTACAGGTGTATAGATGACTTGTATAGATGTGCAAGTGTCAAGTAACTGAATCGTACAGATTTAAGTTGAAGACAATTGATACTAAATATTAATCTGCTTGACAAGCAGACATGCAATTTTAGTTCCACTGAAACATCTGTTTTGATGATGCCCTATATTTGGAGAAATAAAACCAAAAAAGTGTATGTTTAACTCTGATGGAATAGATATTTTGATAATGGCTTCATCTGTAATTTCCAATGCATTCTTCTTCGTATTTTCAACCAGTGAAAGTTTTTTGACCTGGAATTCCTTGAACTTTTTGAAAAGATTCATGAATAATGAAAACATTTTTTTTTACTGCAAATTAAAGAGTTTTGAAAAGGATTATCAAAACTAGGTCTCCCATCAGATTTGCATTGTTGAAAGAAAGTGCTTCGTTTTCGCTCACTTGCCCTTGCGTTCTCTTTTCTTCGACTGCACCTCTCTCTTTCAAGCACTAAGATCCTTACCCCCCCCCTCATTCCAGCAACTTCATTCTTCTCCCCGTATAATAGTGGATTTTCCATGGTGGATTTGTGCTGGCCTATTTTGGGCTCTGCACAGGCTCCTGCGTGCACTGCTGTAATCCAATTGTGATAGTGTTAATTTTTAAAGCTTTATAATTGAAATCGCTGAGACTTAATTTTCTGATCCTGTCACTGTTGACGGCTGCCATAATCATCTAATTCAAGTTATTTCAGACCATTAAGTCACACATGGAGATTTGTCATGGTCACTGGGACAGGAGGATGGATGGAAACCTGAGTATTGATACTGGATGTATAGTTTTTGTGTTCTTTCCAGCTTGTTGTTATGCTGTCAATCTGTTGATTTGACATAAACAAGCCCCTTAGTTACTACTTTTTCTCTTTTGATTTGTATGATCCACATGATACCCTCTCCAAGGAATGAGAGTGGCATCGTAAAGTACTGGTCATGTGTATTTTATTTTTCTGAAGCCTTAGGTTCACAACGGCACTCTGCAGTGATTTCAGCGCGTGAACATCTTTATGGGTGGATGTAAAAATTGTGCTCTTCTTGTAAAGTCTTGTGTTGTTGCTCAGGCGATAGCATGTGTGCAGGTTTGTTGGGGCGTTTCTGTACCTCACACAGATTATGTTCTCTCCAGTGCTTAATCTCTAAATAGAATTAATACATGCACACATGCGTGAAAGAATAGTACGTGGACTTACAAACAGTGGCACTCTTTTTTTTGACAACTTGGTTGCCCGGAAACTTGGCCCTGAGTCTTAAAGAGTGAGAGATAATAAAGTACTGTGTGTTTGTGGCCCATGCCACTGTCAGGGTTACTGGGAACAGTTAAGTTAATTCTCTGTGGGGGTATGTATGCTGCAGCTGCTGGTTGCTGTCCAAGAGGCATTGATTGCTTCTTAAACATTGCTGGCTTGGACAAACCTCTGCATGGACGCAAATCCCAGGCTGGAATTAGCTGATTCCAAAGCTGGCCAACCGTGGATATAGAATTAGTTAAGAGTGTCATACATGAGTGTTTCCACATCAAGGAACGTGGGGGACTCAAAACATTAAACTGACCGTCTCGGTGAGTTTGGATTTGCAGTTAAGTGCAACTCTGTACTTTTTGGACTTCATGATATCAAGACTAACATGGCTGAATACTGTATTTGTGTATGTGTTCACATTTGGACAAGCTTATGTGGGTCACATTTGCTAAGGGACCCATTTTCACAATTATAGGAGGTCTCCCGGGGACAGTAACATCAGGACGAGATGCCTCAGATGTCTTAGATTCGAGGAACGGTCGGGGTGAAGCATCGCCTCAAAATACCACCGCTGAACAGAACTGCACTCCTACAGTAAGATCCAGACCGACGCTGGCAGCTCGCTGCAAAACAAGCCAGAATGTGGTTGATTAAAAGTTATCGCACTCATAAACAAAACATGAGCAAATTGTGATGAGAGTATCAGCACTCTCTTTATTTATTACAGTGGCAGTAAGACATCTGCTGCAGTGTAGTTGTCGCTGTCAGAGATGAAAATAAAAGTATCTTCGCGGGATGACTCTGTTAATCGCATTCATAAAAAACAATGATAGCTGAAGCAGAGCATAAATTCTTTTTGTTCTTTTTTCTTTTTTTTTCCTTTTCTTCCCCATTCATTACTCTGTCATCTCAGTTGAAGTGCAGTTTATGCCACATCCTTTGAATTTGTCCCAAGAGTAATCCTTTCAGGCTAAATATCAAACCGATAGGGCTTGCTGTCCTCTCTTCGCCTTTGGGTTGAAAATAAGCTAATTGTTTTAGCATTTTTCTCATAAGCAAGAAAAATCAGGCAATCAGGCAAATTGAACACATCCCAACTTTTCTCATACTGTTATCATGCTTGTCATTGATTTGATTTCTCCCTCTTTGACACCAGCTGACGTAGCAGAGACTTGACATGCCTTGGCAACCTGCTGCTTACTTGAAACGTTTCTTAGACCTGATTTGGAGACCTATTCACCCACCTTCAAAAGCCATTGAGCTGGAGGAAAATGAAAGACCTTTACACGCTGTTCCACACAGGCCTGTTTGTATTGAGCGAAAAGAGCCCCAAAAAAAAGAAGTCTGCCGCTGTGATCCCCGCTTTATGACCATTATGACACGACAGCCCGCTGTGAAATAGATTTTGAGGGTTACTAGGGGATTATTCAAGCTGGGGAGGATCCTGTTTTGTCATGTTACACATAGAAAAGACGGCACATGTATTATTTGACCGAGACTTCAGCAGGAAATGTACACAGACTTTACCTCTGTGACCTTGTCTTGTGTGTTGGTGATTGATTGACAGGTCTGAGCAGTAACCATGGGAACGAGGATGGAGGTGGCACAGCTTGAAAGCAGGATGAACACGGAGGACTATAAAAGATTACAGAGCCTTTTCCTTGTGAGCCTGATGTTATGTTAGAATTAATAGCCTCATTTTAGCATAATCAATTCTGATGGGAATCGTTTAAATAAGGAGTAACATAGATGCCACAGCATCTCATTTGACTTGCTGCAGGAACAAAAGAAAAGTCTTGCATCGTATATAGCTGTGATCTTGTTCGTCCTGTGTGCAGAATTCCTCTGGAGCATCTCGCTCCTTGTCCAGAGCTGAATTCATAGATCTTGCTCGGTCATCAGTAGGCCTCGGGTCCGAAGAGGAATACGGCCTTCTGTTTGATGGAGTTGTTGTCACTCAGGAGCATCGCAGCCTCCTTCTAGGGAGCAATGGCGTGGAGGAAGAAGGACGTATCACTTGGCAAGGCCTGGTCTCCTTTCTTCTCCTGGAGCTGTCTGACAAAGTCAAACAGAGCCGGGCCATCAGTGGGCCTCGCTGGAAACCGCCACGCACCCTAACCTGTCCACATCGTGATCCTGTTCAAAAGGTGAAATAGTCACTGACCTCTCGGAGACTCCGTTTTTTGAAAAGCGTCTTTGAAGCGTCTGTACATAAAAACATAAAAAGCATGCACTGGTTGCAAAATGCAAAACTCTGCTGACTGGAGGGAAATCTGCATTATTAAACATTGTGTGGGGAAACGTTCAAAGGTATTAGGGTCTCGCCTATCAAAATGACACACCTCTTTTGAGATAAATGGGTTTGGACTGCCTTAACATCTATCAATTAATATGCAAATGAAGGAGCTGGTATAAAGCGCCTACAGCTGTGGATAGAGCGAAGGCTCACCACTTTAATCTGTCAATCCCGAGTATGTCAAAGTGTCAGAATGTTGTGTCAGTTGTTTTCCACATGGCTGAAAGGGTATGACCCTTTCAATAAGCCTGCACAGTCAAAGTTTCAATACATGGCTGCATTGAATGACTGAATATAGTGACCGAAGGTTTTCTGTGGTTTAAATTTGGTTTTTCAATCTAAATGACTAAAATACAGAATATTGGCAAATCCAAGATAAATGCAAAACATGCCAATCCAGAAACTCTGGTACGGCATCAACACTCTTACCTCAGTTTGGAAGAAATAATAAAGCTTTATTTCATTAAATGTTCCCCTCAGATGCAGTCGGCTTCAGCATTTTGCATTCCAGAGCTCGGTTTTAATCTTGCAATTTAGCCAGTAAAATCCTGCAATTAATTAAATCTCCATTATTTTATTGGCTGCAGCACAGAATGTAGCTAGCTCCGTTTTATTCACTTGTGCCCAATAAGAGGCAGATTTAGGGTGGAGCCCATGTTTAATGGACTTATTCAAGTGTATTTTTATTGTTATAGAGTAGCAAGCAAGAAGGGGAAGTAAATGATAGAATACATTTTTCAAGTTGTTTTTGCAAAATCCCCAGCCGAACAAATGAGCTCTGCACTGCTTCATTAAAGCTGTGGTGAATGTAAGAATAGTATCTCTCTGTTTGTTGGGCTAATCTGTTTATCTGTCCCAGTCTTGTGATATTCTCTGGTGTTCCCCAGGTGTCGTACCAGCAGAGCTCAGGCCAGTACCTGACAGTGAGCAAAGGGGGAACGGTTGTGCGGCGGGACGGAGAGAACCTGTCTGTTCTACACACACATCGTCTCCAAAACAGCACCGTCACACCTAAAGACCTCTGGGTCACAGACATGGTGCTTTTGAACAGTGTGCACAAGGTTATCAGATCTTTTTTTTTTTTTTGAAAGTTCCTTCCCCAAAAGCCTACCAGTTTTTGTTGTTTCTGCAGAACATACGTTGTGTCCCCTGTGGCTAGTTCTTGCTATCTAGGTTAATAGAAATGAGTTTGAATGAATAACCAGTCATTTATTGGAACGGATACTGTACTTCTAAGATTATATCCCAAATTCAGTTAATCATTGATTGATTGATTGATTAGTTGGTTCTTTTAATTGCATTGCAGATAGATAAAGCTGTTGCATAAAATAAAGCAAAAATGGGAAATATTAATTTGCAGAGACACAATCAATAATTAATCACCATTTTGAGTTAGCTCATTCAACTGTCCTGTTTTAGTTGTAATAAGTTAAGATTGGATTATCAGCGAGAGAGTGTTAGACCATTGTTATGTCACCTTATAAAGATTTCAGTATTATTCTTTTTCTCTAAGAACTTGTTTCTTCTCTCAGATTGCAGTGGCTTTTACTTGTAAGGAGCTGTGTTTTTACAACGCATCTGAACAGGACTTCAGCCTCAAGTTTAAACTTCAGGTGACAGACAAGTTACTGAAATGGTCCTCTTAAAAACTTGTTGTTTAAGATATTGTTTTTCAGAATACTTTAGATTTTTTTCAGTTTCAGTCTGGAGAGTAACTCTCAAGAGTTCATGCCTTTACAAATGAAAAGTGTCAGTGTCCATTCCTTATTACCTACTTATTTTCTGTAGGGTTTGAGGTTTGTTCCATGGTGTTTGGACTACTGGGTGGATCCTTCTCACCCTGACTGGGTTGTCCTCACCATTGGAGACACTGGAGGACAGGTAATATACAAGTTGACAAAGGATAAAGAAAGAATAGAAAACGTAGCAAATTTCCTGTTCGTAACCTCATAATTGCATTGTCTGTGCGTGTCTGTGACTGTGCGTGCGTGTGTGTGTGGTTTCCCAGGTCAGTGCTATATGCTTTACTTCAGCACAGATATCGTTGTTTAACAGACTCAGTCTGAGGTCAGGCTCTGACTCAGGAGACATCATCCAGTGGGATGAGTTGGTTAAAGGAAAACATTGCTCCTGTTACGTCCTGACACACCAAGCACACACTCCGGCCTGGGTCAGAAGAGGTAGGAAATGAAAAAGACACATATATTGCCTCTTTGATGATTACCTAATGTTTTTGTGCATTTTTAAGTCATAGAAAATAATTATTTCCTGTCTTGTCTCAGTGCAAACATGTGTATTCAGTCACTGATGCAAATGAAGGAGCTAACAGAAAGAGGTTTAATCTATGGATGTGCTCCATTAGGATATGCAAAAGCTGAATCGCTAAATTGCTCTGACTGCTGTCATCTGAAATCACCAGTGTCGTGTTGGCTAATTGTTGCAGCTGTTTGTCATTCATATGTGGAGCTGCATTCACCTGCAGGCTGAGGTCATAAATGGGTTTCATTATCAGAACAGAATAAAAGCAAAAAAAAGTGGGTGATTGAAATGTTTAAAAGAGAAATGCGCACTGGGTGTCGGGACTGCAGAATGCTCACCCACACACTTTAACCTTGACACCTGGGAAGAATGCCCCAGGCGTGCTTATGCAACAGTGTGTAAAAATGCTTAGGTGGGTACTGAGTCACCCGCCTCATAGCCAGACTTTTTACTGCCGCTGTGTAACGTCACAGGCAGGAGGTCTGGCCTGCAGAGATTCTCCACTTCAACGGAGTGTGGGTAACAAAGAGGATGCTTTGTTTATGCTGATTGCATCACTTAAATGGAGTCTGAGGAGTTATTGGGCCGTTTGATAACTGTTCAACAAAGACACTTTGAAATGGGATTGACTGAAAAGGGGGATCTTGATAAAAATGAAAACAAGAATAAAGCGCATGCTCTGTACATAAGCACAACGAATAGGGAAAACAGAGGGGATAACAAGAGGAGAGAGACAGAGGAGACAATAGCAGCATAAAGCCTGCGGCTGAATGAAGTCTTACAACAAGTATTCATTGTACTCTTTGTGTGGTGTTTTTGGAGTTTCAGAAAAGAAAAGGAGGGAGTCAGTGTTAGTCCCAATGTGTGTTTGCATACCTCTGGGGTGCTGGTGCTGTTCTTTTGAAGTTTTCTACCCTGCAATAAGAGTGGGCTGTGTACCATTAGACATGGCTGGTTATCCAGACCTTCAAACCTTGGGGCTAACGGGCCACCAGAGAAAGGAGGAAACATGGAGAGTGCTGTGGAACACAGAGGTAAAATGAGAGGAAATTAGGAGGAAATTGGTATGGACACAGGGCCTTGAGGCGTGAGAGGTGTAGGACGTTTTGGTGCATGCAAGACCAACATTATCATATCTTCATGTTGCTGTGGCCAAAGACATGAAAAAGAAAACTGCAATGAGCGTTCAGGTCACACAGACACCCCCAAAATGCGCGGCAGTCCATTGAACCGCAGAGGCTGTGATCTGCTTTGATGTAGATATGCGGGGAATCTTCCCGCCTTTATGGTAACTCTAACCTGCCACCAAAATACTGGAGATTAGCTGTTACAGCAGCTAAAGAAGGCCTGAGTGTCGCTGCATTAGAAACAGACTGATTCATTTGATCGGTGAAGGAAAGGCTCATCATTGAAAACCCTAACCCCCAACTAATCTTTTTTTTTCCACAGAGAGGAGAAAAGATTAGATATAGAAAACATAATCAGACCTAATTATTTGTCCGAGCTATGCGGCTGATCTTTGACCTGAGACTGTCACATGCCATTGCGCATGGAGCCCTTATTTGGGCAGTCTTTGAAAGCCAAGCAGCCTCTAATAGAGACACGCAGCATACAATTTGCCTCCTCTTAATCAGCATGCTAATTGAGATAGATGGTGATGCAAAATATATTACGTTTTCTGTACTGCCATTGAGCAAATGACACTGTGCCTGGCAAGTGGTTGGTTTACCCTACAACAGGGCAGAGGTCATTGCACATTTACAACCATCAACCTTATAATTTTATGGAACCTTCACCCGTCTCTCTCTCTTTATTGAATAATATCAAAGAGTCAAACACGGCTCTACAAAAAGTCTCTCAGTTGATGCCAGAGGTAAGCTTGATAGACTTTGATAGACAAAGTTGTGCCATGGAGCAGCAGGGGCACCTTTTTGCAAAGAATAAAGTGGCCAAAATCCCAATTGCCTGTATCATTCCTAACTAAAAGCCTAATGAAAACTTACCAAAACATGCCCACACACACTTCAGACAACATTGAAGCATTTTTCTAACCCATTGAGACGAAGGTTGAACCACTGGGCTACAACGGTTATGAATGAGATAAAGCATGAATATAATCAAGCTTTGAGCTACGAAATGCATACATGTTACTGTTTTTATTTTAAAGCACAAGAGTTTCCGTGAAATCCTAAACCCAGCGGTATATCTTCTTCACCCAGCACAATATTCATATAGTTATTCAAAAATGATAATTTTGATATTTGCATAACATTTTAAAATGACAATTGAATACGAAGTATAAATTGAAACCTGCCAATGGAAAGGTTAGAAGTCTTCATCGTGCAGGTCTGTTCTCTTTTATAGTGGCTCATGCTTTTCTAGATATGTTGTTCCTCATCTTGTTTTCATTTGCTCTTTTCTCCTCCAGTTTATTACCTGGGCTCACTTGAGGCCTTTGTGTCATGCAGTACTAGACCAAAGAGCAGCATGGTGATTAGCTGGATGGAAAAGGAAACCAGGAGCCTCAGAGTTACTACTTATGCCACAGAGAGGGGTGTATTGGATGTGGATTACCACCATGAACTCAACCTAATAGGTGGGAATGTATTTTTAGTCCTACATTGTCATATGTTAGATAATACATATGAAGACCATAGGTTAAAGAGAGTGAGTGTAAACGGGGTTGTGATTTACAGGAAACCAGTCCCAGGCTTTTGTGTTTTAAGTATATTTTTTCATCCTAGCAGGCATATTTGTTGCCCTGTTTTTGGGCGACATGGCTGCATTTTGTTTGGAATGCTGTTGCATTTGCAGCTCGCAGCCACCGCTGTTCTCAGCCACTCCAATTAATCGGACAAACCCTCAGTCAAAGATGTCGAATGCCTCATTGAACTCTGAATTAGTTATGGAGGCGGCTGAAAAACAACACGGCTTCTTGTAATTAGTTCATTTGACATTCTTGTTGGAGGCAGCCACTGCAGGTGTGGACCATCAAGTGTTGCTGTGGAGCCCATTTGTGACTTCTGGACCGATGTTTGCGCTCACTGGGCACTCCAGCCCTGTCATCGCAGTTCACTTCATGCAGACCAAGCAACAACTGCTCAGCTACTCCAAAGATAAGGTAGGCGTTTGTGTGTGGAACAGAAAATGTAAAGATTAAGAACCATGTAATTGTGATATCAATTTATAGTCTTTCCTTGAATTAACTTAAATTGCGAGGTCATAGTGCAGATCACTTGTGGTCTGCTTAATCATGTTACTACTGGAAGAGCAGGTGTTTCTCAGATGGGAAACAGCATTTCTTTTAAAGCCCATCTTTTTTTCCCCTGTGCCTCTACTGCCACTTCCCTCAGTTGTAACATGCTTTCTTTCTCTTTAGCTTTCAGCAGAGAATGAATATTTTAGTGGTGATTTATGCTCCATCTGCCCTCTGCTCAAACACCATCTGCCAAAGCAAGGAACTCTCAAGGCTTTACCTCAGTTATCTTTGGAAGTGTTCCTGAAACAGCAGTAGTCGACTTGGTTAGTGCTGTAATGCAATATGGCGAGGTCTTTGTGACTAAGTGACACAAACATTAAGGCAGGCAGCTGGAGAGGCACTTCTTCCTTGTAGATAATATATTTGTCACCAAATTATTAATTATAATTTTAACTTAGAGTTGGATGGTTTTTAGTCATATGTGGAGCACGTATCGGCTTTAACAAATATGCTGTTTCTGTATTGTCTCTCAAGGTGCTCTGCCTGTGGGACGTGTCCAACCAGGTGTGCATTCACCGTCTGGCTGGTGTCTTCCCAAAGACGCAGGAGGACACACGCAATCTCCTGTTTCTTCAAGAGGAGCATCAACACCTGCTGCTTTCACACAACAGCCAGCTTCTTTTGCTTGAGACCGTGAAGGAGGAGAAGAAAACCAGCAGCCATGAACATCCCATCACCTGCGTGCTGTATAACAATCTGTTCAGACAGGTATCTGTGTGAAATTGTGATTATTAGCACATTAAATGTGTTCCCAAGCCCTTAAAAAACTGAAAAAAGCCACGCATAGAACTGTGTCAACGAAATGCCATGTAGCCGTGTGGGGGTTGCTTTATGAAAAATGTTTTTTGCAGAGCTGATCACACCAATTAAGAATTTCTTATTCAGAGCTCAGGAATATCCCCCATACTTTAATCAAAAGTAGAAAAGTGTAATCAGTAAGTGGGTCTGTTTCTTTAAAATGTAGTAATGTGCTATTTATGAGATGATGATGCCTTTTTCTTCTGTTGCCTTTTTGTGTTCCTAACACTAACAAATTACATTGACGGCAATGTGGAAAAGTTGCTTGGCAATGTTGGATCAGAGGAGATATACCTTTTGTTCTATGGCCTATTTATTTTCACCTCTTATCCCTTCCATCCATCCTTTAGACAATTTACAACAATAAAACACAGGGACGTATAATTCTTGGATCCTCAAAACATGTAGTAGTTTTAACATTTTTTAAAGCATCTGTAACAGTTTCAGATAATGCAATGACTTGAGCATTCAACGATTTCTTCTCAAGAAATTCAAAAGCAACTTAAAGTGTTTTAAACAGCACAAGCAAAGGCAAAAGAAGTAAAGCCTACATTCATAGATTCATTTCTCACAGCCTTCAAATCTTAATAGAGAATTCACAAAGGCAGATGTGTACATGTAAAGATGTGACTAATTAAAATGTAAAGTGCTGTTAATCAAAGACCATTGAAACCTTAATGTGAATCATTTTGGACCAGCAACGTTTTGACATATTCTGACTGTGAGGCTGTGTTGTTTCTTATCTAAAACTAATTTCTTTCTCTGCTCCCCTTCAGAATCACTGCATAGTTTATACGCACGTGTTGCAAGACGAGTGCAACAGCCTTAGCTCTATCTCTAAAAGTGGTCACTAAATTCAGCAACCCAGCTCACAGTTATCCTAACACCTAATGAGTCAAACTGTTGATGTTCAATAACCTTGTGTGTCTGCAGGTTGTAAGTAGCGACTGTGCCTCCTCTGTGATCTGCTGGCTGGCTGACACAGGCCAGAAGGTCAAACAGTTTGACCGTTGCCACGGCAATAGTGAGATCACCACCATGGCCCTTGACGCTACTGAGACCAGGCTGTTTACTGCAGGTGCTGACGGAGAGGTCAAAGTAGGCAGCCTGCACACAAACACATTTTGGCTCAGTTATGAATCGGATCATTGCGGACCCGCCCAGACCAGAGGAATAAACTCCAAATACAGAGTTGTGAATCTTTACAAAGTTGACTTCAATTCCTTTAATTATTTGGCATGGTAAGGAATATTTGCCTGTCTGTCTGTTTGTAATTATCAACTAAATTGCCTTACTTATTATACTCACATAATTTATCGATAATGGGAGAAGAAAACAAATGCAGGCAAATTAGACATTCAGTATAAGGTCTTTAAGCAGTTTTATGGCTTTAATAATTCAACTGAATTTATTTAAACTCCACAATGAATTTGTGCACATAGCTTCCATCAAACATGGGGAAGGTTTCAGGGATACTAACAAAAGAAGGCTTAATGGGAGGCATCATGGATGACAGCAGACAGAAGAAGCCAGATTAACTGTGAGGCATACTGGGATATACGGTCAGCTCTCATTCATTTCCATTTATAAGACTCAAATCATGCAACAAAAGCAAGGCAAAAATTATTTTAAAAGGGTAAGGAAACAAATTCCTCAATGCCAAGTAACTTTTTGACCATGACCATGCAAAGCTTTTAAAATATGAATTCTCATGTCCAATTGTCAATGGGTGAACCAGTGTCCTTAGGCATCAGAGACACCAGAGGCATCTCCTTGCTTTGCCCATCTTAAGGTTTTACTCTTTTTGACTTTGAGTATGTTTGACATTTTGGCAAAACTCTGTTTGCACAAGCCCTTGTTCTTTTTGTTTTAAGATTTATAATGCAAAGAGCTGTTTTCCATTTATAGTTGCCCACATTTCATTACTGCATAATGACTTCAGACTTGAGAAAATAATAGAATAATTAGCTATTTGGCAATCAATCAATGTAATCAACCACATTAACTCTCTGACCCCATGAGCTCTTGTGTGAGTGCAGCCACACGCATTCCTTGCATGTGCCGTCAGCCTTTGAACTCATCCCCAGCAGAAAAAGCAGGCACCCCTTGCGCCAATTAATGACAAGGAGCATCATCTCTCCAATTTTCATCAACATTGAACCTGCGGTGTAGCAGTTAATACATTCAGAATTTGAAATTTTGACCTTTTAATTACAGTGTTCCTATTGAGACAATCAATGTGTCTTTGCCACAAACAAAAGGCATAAATTACGTCATCATGCAAAACTGTTGCAAGACAGTGAGAGACATTTACCAAGCTGTCACTGTGGATTAATGTACTGCTGGGTATGAGCCCCAAATTCCATTCCACTCCCTTCTCATCAGTCCTAGAAAAATATGACCAGCTATACTTTCTTCAATCGGTAATAGAGCAGAAAATGCTAATAATGCATTTTAAATAGGTTTTCCTGGAAAGAAAAATGAGACTGTAATGTCAGGATAGCAAGTTGTCTCCTCATCAATAAATCTGGTTAATTTCCTGAGAAATGTTAAGGTGGCATGTTGGCTAACGCTCTCATGGCAACTTATTTCTAATTCCAGTGTATTCTGGCTGATTGCACTTTAAATTCTATCTGTCATCCAGGTATGGGACTTCAACGGCCGCTGCCTTCACAGGATGAACGCCGGCCTGGGGCGGCCTGCGATCATTTTGCAGGTCTTGTTGCTGAGGAGGAGCATATTGACAATGGGCTGGAAAAGGTTATTTTTTATTACCTTTTCTTTAAGAAATGTGCAGATAGCAGGAAATGTTTTGAGTTTTGTGTGTGTTACAACCCTTTGTGTAATGCAGTTCAATATTTAAACCCTGGGATAGAGTAAATCTGCAGCAGTTACAGGCATTTTCAGTACTAATGCCTTAAAATAGATGTTTGAGGGTTAAGACTTGGTTTCAAAGTCACCATTAAATTTGGTTTACTGTGATATGTGATAGGGGAAAGGAGAGAGGATACAGATACACTGTGTCCTCACAAAGATAGAGCAACAAAAGGGGTGTGTGTTTCTGTCTGTGCTCTCCAGCTGTGACAGCCTGCCAGCAAGTCAAAGCCAACCAGACATCTGGACCCTAACAAGTCAGATCGCTCCAGGGCTCTCACTTTCGCTTTACCTCATATTTGTGTGTATATGTGTGCGTATCTTTTCTAAACTGACATCACATCTGCTCTTCATCATCATCGTCATTTCACACCCTGTGAGCTGAACTCAGCAGTGCGCCACCATCCAGTTATACGACTTCTACTCTCTTTCGTCTCCATGGAAACACACACACGTGTACACACACTTTTGTGCCATGGGGTCATTTTGTGTCTAACTTCATTTCCTTCAGCGTATCTGCTACTTGAGTAATTATAACTCGATACATCCTGATTTTGATAACAATAGGAATACAAGGTCCAATTGCAACACGAAAGCAATAGAGCGACAACACATCTGAAAAAGTAAAAGACAACAGTGTTGTCGTGATTTTTATCACACTGAGAATGTTTTGCTTCTTCCCATCAAGCACATCCACAGTCCAATCATAATCACAATTCAAATGACATCCAACTCAGTTCCTTCATTCCAAAAGAAAATGCTTTGTATTGGTTTTTACACTAATAGCAACAATGCATCGGTACTTCCATTCACACACCGTACAAGAAAAAAGGCAAAAAAGCAGAAGTGCAGGTACAGTGACGAGGAAAGGTTTAGAGAAGTAGAACCCTTTGCAGGTGTGCCGCAAACCCCCCTGCAGTGCACATCAAAGTGGTGCATATCAGTGATATCCCCATAGCCCTGTGGTTTCAAGGAAGGCTTTCATCAGGCATCAAATGTGTTAGTGTTTAAATGCACGTTTAAATGCTACACAGGGGAAATACAATACAACAGATTCTCTAACCTAGTCCAGGCTGCTAACACTTCTTTCTCTGAGGCATGTGAAAAGATCAGATTCAAGGAATGTCTTTTTTACCATAACTTTGGCTAAAATAACCGCCTCTGTCACAACAGTCAGTTGGGAAAGTTGACATTATACTGTACAGAATGTAAACATCTTAAAAAAGTTCAGCATATCTCATGAATACTGTTTTTGTAGTAGGTCATTATTACTGTCACCTGTCGACAGTGCCTCTTTGAAATAATGATTTCTATTTTTGCTTGGTCGAAGTTGATTCTGTTTGTCTTTTATTCATTCTGCAGTATTCAGATATGACTGTGAATGTAAATAAAGAAATACTTTTTTAAAGAGATAAAACCCAAAAATATTTTGGGTGCTATCTATGATTTTTTTAAATCTATTTGGTTTATTTGCATGTAGAATCTCTGTTTACTGATGCGTGGTATTGAAGCTGACATTACTGGCACTGTTTTTTTAATACCATCTAAACAAATTGATTGCTGCTCCTATAGATATGTAGATGTTTCCGCACAGCAGATGACAAAGTAGAAATTGGCTCAGCCCTTGAGATATGCAGCAAATCTGCATAAAATCCTGCACACAGTATTTATAAGTTTGCAATGAGAATAATCCTTCAACCTTAACTCAAGTATTACAGAACTTGCAAGAACCATTTAGTCTCTCACCAGAAACATTCACTGTCAATACTGTAAATGTTTTTGCTTATATGTACTTATTTCTATTTCTGAAAGTAGTTGTGTATCTCCACAGTGTTGGTAATTAATGGTATTATAGTATCGGAAATACTTTTATAAATAAACAGGTTCAGTGTATGTTTATGTATAGAGTCTTGTCACCATGTTTATTTTGTGTTTTCACTCTACAGGATGTTAACAGTTTTCCATCTTCACTCTTTCTCACGGCCAATCGTGGAACCCTCGGAATGGAAGGGTGGCGTTCAGCATCACGGGGACATTCTCTGTGCTGCATACCAGCCTCCGCAGAGTCTTGTCACAGGTGTGTGTTTTTGTTAACATCAGCATTGTTTCAGCATTGACGATCTCAAAGACAATAACATCTCTTAACTAATATGGCTTGTTCTGCCTGAAGAGAGACTGTGCATGTTCTTGCCTGAAAGTTTGTGTTCTGTGCTTTTTTTCAAATCGCAACTTACATTAAAACCAAGCAGGGAGCTCTTGTATAACTGAGCAGTTATCTGGTGATTACAGTAAGTGGGGTTATCAAAGAATTCAAGCCGCACACTCTTGTGCTGGAAACAGCTATGTGTTTTATGTGTATCTGTGTATGTGTAAAGTCAGTAAGAGAGAATGTATTTCCAGCCTTCAGTGGTGCTCGAGAGATGCTCGACAGGTTTAAAATTTTGAACCACAGTTTTTGATCAAACCTTTAGCTGGACTCATTTTTAGGGAGAATTCAACCTAAACACATCACCCATGTGCTTGCCTCCCAGATTTTGTATTGATTTTTTCCATTTTACTGCTCACCTTGTTTTAAAGTGCTTTGCCCCAAAATACATCTGGGACAGAGACTCGATCTACTCCCCCTCACTTTTGAGATACTGCCATCCTCTCCACAACCATTACAGGCTTAGAATTTCACAGAAAACTCTAGGAATACTTTAGGCTTTTATATTTGGCTTTAAAATAAGATAAGATAACATTTACTAAATAGACACAGACAAAAAGATGAAGACAAAAAAGTACAAGACATTTTCAAAGATTATATAAACCACCCAAAAATGAAGGATGGGATGGTAGGTTTCAGGTTCTGATTAGGTACAAAAAGCATCCACCAAAGACATTGTCTTTAAAACAAAGGATGGATTATGGTTCATAAGATCATTCAAAGAATGATTTCTAAGTCCCAAAACATTTTCTCTACGTAAGATTGCATAGAGACAGGCATAAAAGAATGGATAATGCTGTCTGTGTGGAAAACCAGTGTTTGATGCGCAGGATCTTCAAGACTTAAGCAAGCAATGCTAAAGAGATTGCATGACACAGAGATTGTCATTACTACTGGGCACAGGTGTATCATAAAAAACATTTTCATTATGTGTCCACATCCAAAATGTAAGCTTCAGCAATGCCACACCGAGAAAGTGTCAAAGTCAACTCTGCACTAGAATACCGCTAATGCAAAAGCATGTACTGTATAGAAATTTTGGAGGGTCACTGTCCTTTCCCAGAGAGTTTGTGGTTATTTATTATATTTATTACTATACAGTGTCAGATCTCACGCAGCAGTTCTTCTAGCAGCATGGCTTTATAAACATGCTCTGTGTGTGTGTATGTGTTTGACTGGCCAGGTTTCAATCTACATCTACTACCTGCCTAGAATGCAAGATGTATTAGGAAGACGATTAGGAAGGATTTGGACTGCTGCAACTGTGCATTGTTGGATTGCTGACTTCTTATGCTGAGAAAGAATGGAAACAGATAGCTTTTGCAACTGAAAAATAATTTTTTTATCAAAAGGAAGGTTCCCAAGAGAAACAATATTTCACATTTTCATTAATTTGTGCTGAGGAACCAACTATATCTTTTTACATGTTATAATAATTTAACTTTCATGTTTTGTCCTGATCAGATTTATAATTGAATCCTTAAAATGATGAAATCTCTGAACATATAATGAAAAAAGTGCTTCACACTTACACAGATGGTAGTACATGTTACCCATGTTTTCCCCACTTCTTTTGTTCCCTTGGATGTATTTTTTTGTTATTTTTTTCTGTGCATGCACAGTGAGTGAGTAATTATACAGTTAGCAACAAATATCTGGAGTTATGATCACAAGAATCAGGCAGCTGACCAGTCCATTTTGTGTCAAAGTGAAAGGTTAATGATTCACACTTTAGTTGCCAGAGTAGAGTCTGAAACTCACAGCTTATTAGAATGCAGAAACACCAGGTGCCTCTGGCGAATGGAGCCATCTCTTCTCATCCAATCACTTAAATTCATTATTGCCCTCTGTGAACTCATGCAAACTTTGTAACTCAAATTCACTTAGTTTTTTCTTATTTCTAAGTGTTCGGCTTTGTGGGTTTCTTGCACCCTGGATGTAAACCCTATGGGGCTTAATCACATCTGCCAAGTTGTCACATTGTGCAGTCCAAGACTGTCAGCTGCCATTAACCAAGAAACGAACGTCTTGCACTTTTCATGAGAAAACCAGCATCCTTACAAATGAAGGAACCTGTTTCAATCTTTACTGTCGCAAGACAGCAAACTTTGAAATACCAGCAAGGACTGTCAGCACCTGTCACATCTTCAGACTTTTCTGCCCAGGGGATTGAACTGGCAATCCTCCAGTCACACTCTGCACCCAATTTGCCCCAGCCTGCTCCTTAGTGTGTGTAGTGGTATCACTTTGGCTCTCACATTGAAAGCTCCCATTCATTTTGTCAGTCTGGGCAAGCAAAGTCGAGACATGAACTGTAGACCTTCTGCAGTTTTCTTGGAGAGATCAACCTCAGAGATAAGCATAGAAAGCGATAAAGAGAAGGAGGTGGGAAAGTATATAGGATGGGCTCTTTTCAAAGCCATAGGATTGGTTCAGAAGGAAATGAATCGCTGGAGCTGGAACAAAAGCACATTTCGGGAGCCGCTTCAAGAACTTGGAAACTTCTTCAAAGTTTCTTTGTCAGTGTATTCAGCCTGCATTCCCCCTCCTACCTCCCCGGCCTTTAACTGGCATTTTACTTTCACCCATACCTTCTTTTTTATCTTGCTTGCTTAGCACAGTTTAGTTCAGCTTACTGAATTACAATATCTGTCTACACACAGACACACACACACATGCACACACACATGTCCAGGCACATGCATAGACAAACACACACACACTGCCCCCTCTAATTTAATCCAAAGTCCAATTTAAATGACACTTATGAAAGCTGTCTCAGTGGGAGTGAGGGGAAATGAGATGGAGTATTTTTTGCCTTTTAGCCTATGTGTGTCCCTGTGAGCATGTTTTTCAGCTGCAAGATCATGCTGTTATCTGTGAACATCATTTTATGTAGCTGGTTTGACTCCACATACTAATTCCTCTTTATTCTCTTGGTTGGTAACCAGCAGGCATTTCATCTCTCTGCAAGGTAAGGACATAATTTGCCTCCTTATTAATATGTAATGATGCTCAATACTTTGTGTGAGTCATAGAATTGAGAATCTGAGGTTTTATTAAACCCTTTCCTTGCATAAGAGTAGTCTAAAGAGGCAAATGAGCTCAATTCTGTTTCCCAAAACTATTAACTGAATGTGGTGCGTTCATAAATTTCGTCCGACTTGTTGACGTTTTCCATTTTTGAAATTGGCACGATTCATCCCCAGATCACACTACTGATGAAAACCAAGCACGCAAATCTCTGTTATTTCCACATTTGAACAGTTTTTGCAGATTCTTGCCTCACTGAGCGCAGCGTATGGACGAGCGATAACACGTTAGTTAGACTTGGCAGCATGACTCTTCAGGGCTGCACCGAGTAATGTTGTTTTCATCAAAGCATGTCTGGCGCCAAGTTATGTTTGTGCTGTCTAGTGAAAGCAGTGGTTGCATTGTAGCCACCGGTGGCAAAAGTCAATTTAAAGTTCTGTTTGGACTCTCACATGCTCATGAGGACCGTGCACATGCATCTATTTGCTAGCGTCTCAGCAGCTTGGAGCGGGAACACTTGGTTGGTGTGGGACTGAAGCCTATTTATTCATATTCCGAGTCTTTGTGAGGTTCCGCTTGACTTCTCTCACAGACACTGTCTCAGGCATACACACACAGCCACAGCAGGGTACATGTACACAGGGGTCCTGTGTGTCTCCTTCAGTCACGACCCCACTACTCGCTCTTCTTCCCATGCTTGGATCCCTTAATCTTCTGTGGCTAAATAACTTCCAAACTACCAGGCACAAACTCATCTGAACTTTGATTGATGGCCAAAGTGTTTCACAAACAGAGCTACTGGTGCAGAAGTCAGAGAATTTTGTTTACAATGATTAATTTAATTTGGCTGCTGGTGTTTGATCTATACAGTCGTCACCTGAGTGAAAAAAAAGCAGCAAAAAGCCTTTAGCATCTCTAGTTGAAGCACCATGAGATCTGATTACGCCCACTTTCTGTATTATCCACTAGTGGCACAACAGATCGAACAGCCGGGTATTTGATTTTCCTTGTTGATAACGTCTGAACGAGATACAAAGATAAAAGATAGAATATCTTTGCTTGAGCCATGTGGGTTCTGGGCTTTTAAAAGACATCTGACTTGTATAAAAACTCCTGGTGCTTGACTTCAGAATCTTTTCAAGAGATTTCTCCCATATCTGATGAACGCATGTTGATTTAACTCGGAGATAATCGACAAATATGTGTGTACTTGTAGATAACTTTGAAAGCATGTTCCCCTAAGTTAAAGGTTGGGTAGAACAGATGTCAGTAAAGGACGGAATGAGGTTTTATTGTTGAATTTGATGACTTGCAAGAGTTAGCTGGAAGACAGCAGTCAAGAAAAAGTTTTTTTTTTCTTTTGTCGTCTCTTCGATTATTTAGTATTCGAGAAAGCTCGTATGTCATTTGCATTGAAACACTGAAAGTGACAGTGTTTGGACACCTTTAGGATGAGGCGTCACTTTCTGTCCATGTTTTTTTTCTGATGTGTGCAGGGGGCTGCGATGGAGAGATCATAGTGTGGAACAGCAGCACAGAAAAGGCTGTAAAGAAACTGCAGCGATGTGATGACCATAAAGATTATAAGACTCAACAAAGTCTCGCTCTTACAGGCAAGTGCTTTACATTTTAAATGGCTTCATGTATCTCAGGGGGATTCTTTACCTGGTTTTGGCCTTTTGCTTTATCTGTCTGTGCTCAAAAATTGGCCATTTCTTTCTCTCCTCAACTGATTTGGACAGACGCAGAGAATCACGCTGCCATTACAAAACTGTTTTTCATACCAGGACGTGCGTCTGCTTCAGGTAAGAAAGTAAAAAACTACTCATCGACATCTTTGTGTTGCATTAAAGGTCAGTTAGGGTCAGTTTTCTTTGCTCTCTTTCTGTGGTGTCCTTGACCCACACATAGACCCACACATACTTGGCCTTTCTCTTACTTCAGTGGATTGGAAAATGAAAGTGCGATGGTCACTGGAAAAATGACCAGCTTTCCATCGGGCACCTCATACTCTCCACATTCAGACAGAGATACAAAAACAAATAAGGGAAGCTTTGCAAAGAAATAATAATAAAAGAAAAATGTGTGAAATAAATCATTAAAAAATATCTGTTAGGATGAACTCTTTATGGAAAATAGATCCAAAAAGGAGTCTGCTCCATTCCTTCCAATTTGTTCTAAAAACATGTCTCGCATATAGATGAACTTTAATGGTTTATCCTCGAACGACAGTCTAAGGGGATGAGATCTTTGGCACTTCAAATCCTTTGTAAAACTGTGGGGACAGTATCAGAAATCCAATGAAGAACAAATTTCTACTTGAAAAAGAAGCACCTAGAGAAGCTCCAAGAGACTAAAATTCTGTGCCAGTGATTGTTTCCCAGAGTAGCAGAAGATAGGCCCAAGGCCATTTCTTGATTTATTTGCACTCTGACGCAAAAGTCATTAATAATGTGGTGTTCGAGATGCGCTGGAAATATGAACCTTCAGCTTTTTTGGGAATCAATATGTTTTCCTCCCTAAAAATGGCTAGTTTCTTTATAAAGATCCCTCACGTATGACTACTTTAGTTTTAGCTCCCAGGCTGGACTTGTATATTATGAAAAAGTTAAGTTAACTCAGAATGATAAAAGAGATCCACAAACAAACGCTGTTTCCAACTGCCAATCTAACGCCTTTCCTTTGTTGTGGAAAATAAAGTCTTCTTTGTGTGTGTTGTGTATTTATGTCTTAAACTTAAGTGTGTGGGTGTAATCTGCCAGGATCCCGAACATTTTAACACACCAATGAGAAATTGATGTGCCACGTTCTCCCGATGTTTACTAATCATCCAGTTCAATAATGTGACCTTGTGGGGTATGATTGTTTCTTTGCTTTTCTAACTAAAAAAGAGGGAAAAAAACAAAAATTTGTGTGTCTTTGAGTTTTGCCTTTATTTATTCTATGATAAGATTTTGCCTTAGCTCACTGGAAAGGTTCATCAACCTCCTCCTCTTACTAAGGGAGGTTTGCAGTGGATTAGTGGACTGGTTATCTACTGGAATAGTTTTCTATAGAACAGTTTTGCTTTTGGGTTTAATTGTGTCAGATGCCACATTCAGGATAAGTATAAAGGGGGGATTGTATTGGCAACAATAAGGGTCATTTTGTAAATTCAAGTTAGACAGACATTTATTCAATCACAAATACTTGTTGTTTTTGCCGGACAAGATAATCACTGAATCCACTTCAGATTGTGCAGATTTGGTGTCCTGTGGCGGCATGGGTGCGGTCAGGTTCTGGAACATCCACCACGGCCGTCTGGTAGGACAGTTTACAGCTCACACCCGGGGCCATGGATTGAATGTAATGACGGTCAGTCCCTGTGGGAAATATTTAGTCACGGCTGATAGAGTTGGAACCATAAAGACGTGGGACATCAAGGTAGGTTTTTATGAGGCTTAAATAGGATAAATCAACTTTCCCTAAAACTGAAATCCTCCTCCCACCATCACATTTTTGAGTATTCTAACAAGAGGAGAGAGAGAGTGACAAAGACTGAGAGCGAAATGAAGATTGAGTGATTCAGAGGGATCAAAACAGGGACTGCAGGAGGCAAGAAAGAGAAAGAGGGCTCTTGAAATTTTCATTAGATAGAAGATTTTCTTTCATGTTTGTCATTTATGTCAACTACAATCAAGAGAGCGAATCATCTGGAAAATGTCCCCAGGTTTATGAGCAGAAAGGAGTCATGCCCCACATCCCTTTTTGTGATTTATTTGAAAATATCATAGGCCAATTCTGTGGCTGAGAACAGCAGTTTTTCCCTTTAATATCTCCCTAATTTTGAACAAAAATCTAAAATTGAAAGTAAAATAAATTTGAAGGAGCATATAATCACAAAGTATAAAATTATTCCTAATTCTTATTACTTTAAACTCGGATTCCCCTCATGACATGAAACTATGTTGTATATGGAAATGAAAGAGTTTATAATACCTCACAGAGACCTTTTGACTTTTTGACTTGGAGTGCGGAGACTTGGATCATACCATTGGTGTGAGGCATAGCTACATCACGGTCATGCTCATAATCACAGTAAAAGAACACCTCTTGGGTATTATTACCACAATATTCAGAGCTCAGCTCTCCGTCACAGATTATAAGAGAGTATGAATTCAGATGGCTACATCTCATTTGGCTTCCAGTTTAATTTATGGAGATTTATGTATATATGTAGCAGAGTTGAAGGAGTTGGGCAAGCTCAGTGCTCTGGTAGAAATCCTGTCCTTCGGCAAGTCTGGAGCAAGCTTTTGAATTAGATGGATGACTAACGTGATTGCAGAATTTATAGATTTGTGTGCTAAGACACAGGACTTCTCAAATACAGCACAGGTCTTTCCATTCAACAATGAATGAGGTAGTTTCTGTAAACAAATACCACAGCTAAGCCCTAAACCCTTCACACCCATTCATATTTATACAGAATTAGCATTCGATCGGTGTGTTCTCTGTGATGATGAACTGACAAATGATCAAAGACAGTTAGGCTTTGTGCTAGATAATTGATTAATCAAGACCATTTCTACTCTTTATTTTTTCATATTTGAACGACAAAAATACCATGAACAAAATCATTCACGCTCATTCTCTGTAGTTCAGTAAAAGCTTTTTCGTTTGTCCAGCTGCAAACAACGTTGTTGCATTTTTCAGCTCTCTGCAATAACTTCCAGGTCTTTGACTTCAGGCTTCTTGATTTCTTTTTGTTGCCTGGCCTTATGTTTCGTTCACAGATTCATGATTGAATTCAGTCCAGCATGCTGCTTGGTGCTGGTTTCTGTTTATCATTTTTTGGCCGCTTGAGCTGTATATATTGGCTCACTTTGTTGTTGAACGCTCCATTGCTGCCAATTTTTTCTCCAAATTACAGTCAATATTGTCCCCTCCTGCCAGTTTTTAATTCCTATTTAAGAACAAAAAAAAAAGTATTTTTTCTACAAATTATGCATATCAAAATAACCTCCCGTGATCTTCGGAAGACTATGGACTGACTGTGCTTTTTTCCTAGGTCATTGAATGGGGATCTGTGGAGTAGAGCAATTCAATTGGTCTATTCCACATTCTCATCCTCCACTAGGTCACAGTGTTCTTCCCTGTTTACTCTTAATCTGTGCTATGCTCTGTTTAGTACTTTTAATGTTGAAAAGTAAAAATTTTCAAGAATTCATTCATTCAAGTATTTCAAGTATTATCAAGAAGATGACGTACTCATGCAATCAGATTGATGCAGTATAATAATGTCTTAATGCATTTTATGGCTCCACCAGTATTAGAAAGGTAGTGCTTGCTGGCCATGGGCCGTGTGAGCTCTTGGTTTGGACTGAAAGCTCACCAAACTCTTTCTCCCAGCCAAGAGAGCCCTTAGCTCTGTTGTATTAAAGCTCCATTTTAGCTGTGAGTGACACTGAGAGGCCACTTTGTCAAGAACTTTGAAGCTAGCAGAGCTGACTTTAGTGAAAAATAGCTGGGATCATCTGAACCACGGGGATCCCACAGCCATGAGCTGTTCACTTGAACAAGATACAGCTGAGCTAGCTCATGTTGTTCCTGGCCAAAAAAACTATTTACTAAAAGCTCATGAGCCTTAATCTCAGCTCAGATGTAAGGTCAAATGGCTTCTTGACCAGAACTGATCTCAAGCAGCTCGCTTGCCCTGCCAAGCCATGTCTTATTGCTCATCTGCACTGTCACGTCTTTTTTTTTTTTAACTATCTGCTATTTTCTTGCAGATTTCTTGCTAGCAATTTTTTTTAATTTTGATCAGTTCCCCACATGTAATGCAATTGTAAGGTTTCATTAAGTAATTCACTTAAAACCCATGTGGCATTATACATCGGTTATTCTGTGACCGCACTACTCTGATTATGTAGGTTCTTGTCCATACACCCAAAACACTGTAAGACATGTTAAAGTCTTCTTGACTAGCACGATATTTAGACTTAAAGCTTAAATTTTCTTTCAGTCACAGCAACTGCGTTTACATGGGCTCTTCTGATTTTTAGCATCACTGTCTCGAGCCAGATGAAAGGCTGAATGAAGACCTCCCAGAACTTCTGCATCATTTCCACCTGCACTTTGATGATGTGACACACTTGGAGATTTTCATGCATGGCCATAGATGCCTGCTCCTCTCATCATCGTCAGACTGCAGCGTAGCTCTTAGCTACCTGAATGGGGAGACCATAGGCTTGTTTGGACAGGTAACCACACACTCACAGCTCGTCTCAGCCCCTCATAGTGTAATGTGACCTGCATGTTCCAAGTGAATCGTCATTTCGATAGGCTATTCAGCACCAACCTGTGAAGGTAGCAGCCTTTGATCTTCACAGTTCGCCAGTGCTGGGGGGCAGGCTGGCTCCGATAAAGTCTAAGGATGGTAGCATCCTGTTGACTAAAAGAATGTGAAACCCAGCGTCAAGCCACGGTTCGGCATTAGTGTGTTCACGTCAGAGGAGGACTATAGTAAGTTAGCCTCAGGTGGTGGATGCTCAGTGTTGCTTCATTTCAGCTTGCCTTAGGCCCCCCACACGCAAATACACTCTCTTACATACAGTGACACAAAATAATTCATAGAAACTTGCCGCAACCCAAATTAGTGCATGTAAGAATAACAGCTGACATGCACATGTGCACCAATGGATAAAACAATGAGAAGCGATTTAGTTTGATTCGATAGATTTTGGTGAATCTTAACACTCTGCAAAGTTTTACACCACATGCATTTAATTACTTCACACCAGTTCATTACATAATGTTAGATTAATTCATAGTCTGCGCTACGTTTACCGGCAGAGGGATTCTGCTAATGAAGGGCTACATACATATTCAACGCATCAGGTTATCAAAGGATACACTGTTAATTATGAATATGCTTTGGAGCAAAAAGGAAATACAGAGACAGCGAATCATACAAAAGTGCTTTTCTACTGCAGTTTAATCTCATTGAAACTAGCCCTCGGGTTTATGTCTCCACATCCTGATGATCCCATAATCTGTTGATTCAGAATAGAAATCTTCTGTGTCACAAGGTTAACTTTGGCACATCGGCATGCTCAAATATGCCTCTTTCCTCTGCTGTTCATCTTCCTTATCCGTAGGAAGACCATTGGAGCTTGGAGAAACTGCTCTCAGGACAGAAACCAGATCAGGATGGGAGCAACTATGCAGGGCAAGAAGAGCCGCTTTTAGAGGGGAAAAATCCCTTCCAGTAATCTGAGACTGTTGTTGACCAAGGACTAGATGAGGATCAAGATAAGAAAGAGGTGGGAATATGTGGATGAGGACAGAGAGATGTAAATGTCAATTTTTTCCAAGTTGAAGACTCAAAACTGGTTTAATGCATTTTGCTGTATCTTTCCAAATCCAATTGAATATTTCTTTTAGCGGATTATTTCCATGATTGATAAAAGTGTAAGTTATTTAAATTATTCTTTTCAGTTGGTATGTCATTACTATACAATAAAAAGAAACTAGATATTTCAAAACGAGAAAGCAGAATATTAAAAGCAGATATAATTCTGACCACAAAACCTAGACCCATACATACAAAGCTATATCTCTTAATCCTACATGAAATAATTGGTGCTTTCGCTGTAATTAGGGTGTTACAGGGCTGCGACCTTTGGCTGAAGGAAGACGTCATTAAAATGATAGTCAGTGAGTGAAAATCAGTTGTCCTTGTATTTGGTTCTTGTTTTTTCATTTTTCTTTTGCTACATAGCCACATACATTCATGCTCAGTGAGCAGAACAAGAACTTTATAAAATCAAATCATCCACAGCAGTGCCATCACTTGATGGGGGCACTTTTTATTTGTGCTTTAGAATGAATCATTTTTGGCTTTTTTTGTGACAGCCCACAGTCTGTCCTTCACTTCACTGAATATACCTGTATAAGAGCGTAGGGGCCAAATGGAGAAAGTCTTTTCTAAATAAAATGTTTTGTTAATGCCTTCTTTATTGAAGAAGGGACTGGTTAACTAATCAGAAAGTCACTGATGGGCTTCTATTGAAAATATGTGTTGAGACTTGCTTTGAGAAAGCTCGCTTCGTTTATGATGAAAGTTCTGGTCACTGTGGGATTTCTTAGATTTCTATTGTTCATGCCTCCACTGAGCAAAGCAATTATTTTAGCTTATTAACACCATTTATTTGCTCATTATTACCACCTAAGACTGCTCAATTCTGCATTCCTTGCAGTATGTTTCAGATTATTAAAATGGAAAATAGTTATGTTGGCTGAGCTGGTGGAGTAAGGGCGATGTTTGTCAACAACCACTGATGTGCAGCCTTTTCTAATTTTATTTCTGTGCTCTGGGACCGTAAGATGTGTCTTGATAGCATGATCTAACATTTGAGACCATGAAAGACATGAGATTATAGAGTGCTTTATCTTTTCAATGTGAATTGAAATGTGGAATTACAAAAAAACGTGAATTCATGTTTGTCCTAATTAGCAGGGAGGAAATCGGCAACGTTGTATTTATTGAACCAAATATCTACTTAATATGGCTAAATGGATTTAATTTGATTGTTTTATTGTATATTCGATTGGGAACGGTATCAAAAGCACAAGGAGGTGGGCAATTCAGAGGACAGTCAAGGACTATTTAAAAAGTGGTAAATAGTAGTCCTCTTCAGCCTGTGTTGACATTTTTGGCAGTTTTTTTTGTACAGTCATGTGGTTTCTGCTCTTGAAGCTATTGGGACTCTTGTGTAATCTAAACCCGTGTCAGTCACTGAATGCTTGCTTTTATTATTGGTCACCTTTCACACTTTGAAGTTTTCTGTTACTTACCGCAATGGAGTTGGATAACTCATAAGGCTGAGTCCATAAAAATTATTAAAACATCTTCTCATCTGAGTACTAAAATATTATCATAACACTTTATTCAATTGATTAACTCACCAGTCATCATAAATGATAAAGGTAGGATGTGGTTGTCAACGTTGCTTCAGTTTTATTGAAAGATATACATCACCATTTTTCTCCAACCTGAAGTCCCTATGGGACATAGTTGGAAATGGTTAAGAAAAACACTTGACAGATGATTGAATGAATTGTTGATTCATTAATCACAGGCTAATTTTAATCAGTTAGATCAACAGAGCGGAGCTGCTTAATGAAATTAAATGGAACTTTGCTTGGGAGAGAAGTGAAAACATCTTTTTAATCAGGAATATATTTTGTAGTCTTTCCTGGGATGAAGAAATTATTTTCAGCTCTGATATATGTCACCATACCTTGTATAAGCATCAACACTTATATCTTCATTTATGACATTTATTAACTATAAGTCAAGCAGTGCAGCTGGAACAGGAAACTGAAGGATCTGAAACAGCTGCTGCAGCCACAGACACAGCATGAGGTCTGGACAGATGGACTGAAAAATCCACCTGTCTTTCGTGATGAGCAGTATGACTGTCTTTTCTAAACTCAATGGCAATTAAAAGTCACTGAGATATCTCATTACACTGGATGCTCTGGTGATGATAAATCAGCATTTCAGAAGGTTGCTATGAATTTTAGTCTGGACTAAAATGACAAACACACATTGACAAATCAGAAAAAAACTAAATAGAAATCTAAACTCCACAGTTTGATGAATATGATATTGGTCAACATGGCTTTCTTTTCAAAGAAAATAACAGCCTTATAAACTGAATCTCAAAGCCCTCAAGCTTGTGTTAAGATATGTTTTACTTAAGTCATTTAAAAGACATCGAATCACAGCTATAAATATCAAAGCCTCTCTCAGGAAACTATATAAAAATCATGTCAGTATAAATGCTGTCAATTTTTAATGATGCTGAGATTGGAAGATTCTGTATAAAATTTATAACAGCAGATAGGAGATGTTCTCAGGGCTAATCAACAGTATGCAGCACACCGTAAGAGAGAGTATGGAAAATGTTGAGACCTTTATTTCACTGATTGGAGGTCATAATTGGCTCCAAACAGTTTTTTTTTTATTCTGGTGATGGCTCACAAAGAATGATACAGAATACTGATGTCATATACATCCACTGAAGAGTAGTTTAAGAAGTACAAAGGAAATGATGGACATGGAGAAAAGGGGGCATTTGAGTGTTTCAGTTGAGTTCAAGGACAAGTTAAGAAAGGGCTCGACTGTTTTACAGTATAACCAACTTCTTAAACTCATGAAATTGGTTAGCACTGGGGCAGTGTCTGCCATATCTCTTTGGACAGAGATCAATACTGATAGTGTGACTCTTTCTGATTGTCTATGTGTGTACTTGTGAGAGTGTGTGTACCATACTGAGCTTATCAAAAATTTTGTGCGGTTGCTTTAGTGGAGGAGCCAATTGGCGAGTCTTGACTGGGCTGCCAGCCAGCTACTGGGCATGAGGTGAGGAAAGGGAATGGCTTCACTCCATCACCAGCTGAGTGTGTGAGTGAGTGTGTGCGTGTGTGTTTGTGTGTGTGTGTATCTAAATAGCCCCAGTCCATCAGTGCAGCCATTCACCAGTGAGTGAAAGTGTCAGGTCTGTTCCGCTCGCTCCATCACTGCTTGTGTGTATGTGTGTGTGTGTATGTTTGTAAGTAATACAGGAGTCATGGATATTGATGGGTCTGGGCGCTCAGTCTAATCTCTGCAGAAGCACAAAGTACCCTGTCGTCCACAAAAGATATAAGAGAAGCTTCCCTGTGAAGCACACGCTCTGAGAGGCCATATGGGATTCATTCTCTGGGCTTCTGCACAGCCATAAAGATCACTTGAAATTATAACAAAGTAGATCAGAAAATAGAATGCAGGTAACATTTCTAACAGCGAAACCAATCCTTAAAATTTGAATGTCATTAAATGTAGCACCAGCCTCACGCTCCTGTACAATGTGGAGGTGGAAAAGCAATTACAAGCAGGCAGGTTGATTTTGATTTTAATTGGGGCGCTCACTGTGAGTTCCACCTGTTGTTGTCAACAGCCAGCAAACATAAATGTGGGGCTGTCGATCCCATGGCTTAATCTCCATTTCCCCCTCCAAGCCCTTTGAAAAATGGATGAACAGTTTTAGTGCAAGGTGGTTAAAGACAGTACTTAGTAACATGCTTGTAAAAATAATTCACATCATACTGTAGCTGTGTTAAAATACTTTACTATTCCTTGATACATACAGTATATACATGTAAGGGTGTCTGTAAAAGTATCCTTGCATGTAATTGTGGTTATTCACACTGAGACGGAAGCCTGTCTGCTTTATTTTACGAGCAACGGGGAACATTAGTTTCATGTGCCTCATCCTGATCATTATCACCCCTCCTTTCCAAGCCAGCACATCTCCAACTAATGATGGGCACTAATGACGAAGCTACAGGCCATTATCATTCATGTACAGTCATGTACACTCGTACATCCATCTCAGAGGGTCAGAAACACAAAGATGAACACAGTCAAATATGCTGCAGTGTATGTTACAACCTCTTCCTTGTATTAATCTACAATTCAAAGTAAGTCCAGCATGCAAATGATGTGTGCCCAGATATTCCCAATTAGTTTTATTCACTGTGCGTAAAACACGGGGCCACAGCTCAGCGGCAATGTGTTGAAAGAGTGAAGTTGAATTACGAGGAAGTGGGCTGATGAGGCTGGCCTGCTGCTGCACACCCCTGAGCACACAGCGGTGTTAGCATTTCAAATTGAGCTACACGCTAAACAAGCAAAGCAGCTTGTGAGTGCTAACTCATCTGTTTATAGCAGGGGCTTGTCTTGTTTGTTTTCTTTATGTTTGAGTATCAGTGTGTGTGTGTTAGTGTTTGCTTGATATTCTTTATCTTAATAATATGAAAACAAATTAAATTTCTTGGTGTGTGCTTGCGTGTCTTCGAAAAAGTGTGTGGAGCTACCTATGCATCTGTGCTCTGGTCTGCTTTTTAAGGAGTTTGTCTTAGGGGCTAAGCACTCGTCATGTAAATCAGTGGGCTATTAGGAGAGCTGGCTCCCCGTCCTCTGCTTTCTTATGAAGATGAATATGAACTAGGCTGGTGTTAAAGGAGAAAGGAGTGGAAATGAAATGAACTCTGTGATTAAAATGCTCTGCTTTATGGGTCTCTGGGTGAAATCTTCTTATCCAGTGTAATCTTACATCATTTGCATGCTTCAGTTCATTTTGGTTTTGCAGTTTGAGACATTCGGTCAGTTTTTAAAGGGACGTTCAAGCTGCGCAAACATTTGATGAGCACCTACATGAATCTTGTTGCATTTTGGTGACTGCTGCGTATATCACACCCAGGTTGATATATATATGCAAAACCATTACATTGCACCATATAATCTCCCATATGGTGCATTCAGGGAATTAGTTTATATTGTGTGCATAGCTAAATGTGTATATATGATATAAATAACATGTATATATAACAAATAATGGCAACAATACTTTTTAAAATTTTATTTAAAGTATATACACACACATATGTGTATATATACATCCCTCTGATGTGATGGAAATAATTGGCCTGAAGCACCCAGGCTTGTAATATTACCGTATTTGTTTCAATGGTGCATAAATCTCTGTTTATATATTTTTAAGATGGCTTCATTTGTATGTATGAGTTTGGTGGCAGGTAAATTAGTCTGCGTGCATATTGCAGCCCAGGCTGCCTGATTGCGGCATAATTACCATAAATCAAATTTACATTTGTCACCTAATTTAGTTCTCATCTTGGCATTGCCTGGTTAATTTTAGTGGCCACTGGAAATAAGATTTATTGTCATACAGATTAATAACTGGAACACATGCGCTCACACATGCCTCCCACACATGTCTCAGGGGAGGTATCATTACAACCCAACTTTGTGAATGTTTTACACTTTAGATGCAGCATTAACTTGTGCCATTGCAAAAATTCCTCACTTTGCTTGTACATTTACTGGGGGGCAGGTGCTAGGACTCAGATAAGATGGTTAGGGCTATGGCACAAAGACAATTGACTAACTGGTGTGGTGCAGTTTGTATTTGTGATGTATGTAACAAATTGAGCAAGGCCCGCAATGCATTTTTTGTTGTACGTTAAACTCCACAAATGAACATAGATGCATCTAAATTCTCTGGTGCTCTCAAAGTTTCAAAGAAAACAGCATGTGAAAGTAAGACTTGCTCCAAACAATGCACATGAAACCAAGCCAGCAGATCCAAATATAAACATGGAGAGGCAGGTGGACAAAAAACAATGAACAAACATAATTTCTAAATAACCACAGACTGACGAATGGTTGTGAAAATCTGAAGTGTGGCACTGCACTTTGATTATTGCTTTTCAACTGTTTTATGTGTTTGAATCATTCTCAGTGGCTCTTGGCAGCACTGACTTTCAGTGATTGAAAGCAAACACTTCATGCTGCACTACAGAGACTGGACATAAAAATAATAATAGAAAAAAAAAAGAAGAAAAAAAACAAAAATCCCTCTGATGGAGTTAAAGTTTGCTCCCCAACCATATCCAATAACATTTTAACATTACATCTGCAGTGCAAGTTTATTAGATTTAATGCCGAGCTGAACAAGCTCACAATCCCTGTGTGCATTTGACCATGTTAAAGGTGTGTATACTTTCCTATGCTGGAGCCCAGGTTTTTATGAATTTAAAGTCAACAGTGATTGTTGACTTGAGGAGGGCCACCCAAGCAACTCTTCCAGAACTTGAGATGAAAAAGTTGTTAACCGTTTAAGGAAAGCAATTAAGAGCAAGGACAAGCACCATAAAGATGCATCAGCAGTGTTTTTTCTCAGTCCAGTACATGTTAAATGAAAAAAATGAATGAAAATATAATACTGATACTGATACTTTTAATATAATGAACTTTAAGACTCAGTTTTATATTATTTTCTTCTACTTCTGAGTAGCTGCACTTCACCAGCCAGCATTTATATAAATGTAAAACTAAAAATCACACCAGCGCATCGGCCTGACGCCTATTGTGGTGCCTTTGTTGTTTCTAACGCTTTTAATTGCCTCCCGAACTTGAGGAAATAATTAGCTGATCTAATCACACAAGCAAAGTGCCTATTAATGAAGCAAGCAATAAGGTGATGAAGTCACACGTGCTGATGGGAGAAATCCATCCACAGATACAAAGTGACAGCCTCTCGGCTGTGAAATTATACAGGATGACAAGGAGCAGCTCCTGTGAATGTACCTTTTGCAGAAATGCCAGTCCAATCAATCCTCCGATTGCCAGGGGGATATTGGCATCTGATCATGACATGCTGAGGTGATCTTCATCATTTATATTACATTTAGAGAACTTCTCCCTGATGCAAAATGGATTATTTGAGATGGGTAAGAAAAGAAAAGGCAGTACAGCATTTTCAGGCGGAGCAGCTTTCGATGCTCAGCCGGCTCTCTATCTGCTCAACATTACATTTAATAGGGATGTTGTCTGAATGCATTTTTAATTGCACAATGATTACTGCAGTGTTTGTAAAGATGGAAATGTCTGGATATTGCATCTTTTATGAGATGTAGTGAGTCAGGGGAGGACCATAAAGTTTTCACCATTTTACAGGCTTTTCGGACCACTGTAGCGTGTTATGAACAGGAACATAATGAAAGACCATTATTCAAATCAGGTTGATGCGCTGTCTTATTGTTCCCTCGAGACAAGGATGTGTGGGGGTGTGGTCGGACTGTCCAGCCATGCATTATTTTTAGTACAGTAAATTAGAACAGAGCTGTGCGTGAGAGAGGGAACAGTAAACGCAAGATTTAGATGAAAATCATTCATCAGTACAGAATAAAACTGTCCAAGGGAGAAGGAGGCAAGTGTTCTTTGTTCATATTTGTGTTCCCGTTATAATTATGTGTGTCTGGACTGAATCAGTGTGAGAACATTTGACTTAGAGCCAGAAGATGCATGCTATCAGAATACTAAGCAGCACTTTTAAAGACTCTTAATGTTCAGAAGTTGTAGGGCAATAAATCCGCTCTGACACCATGGACTCCTTCCCCGGGCTTCTGATCAGGGGGCACACAGACACTGTGGTTGTAAGTAGTGGTGTTCTCACAAGTCAAAACAGGTTTATTCTCTCACTTTATCTCCTTTCAACTTTCCAACTGTAGAAAAGGAAAGGAAGTGAAGGGAAAAAGACTAAGGAAAGTTGTTACAATGATGTGTGTAGAGACGGAAACAAGGCACGAAAAAACTAGCGAGAGGCAAAGCGAGGGCAAACATGAGAAGAACTGAGGCAAAGGCAAGAAGAGGACAAGACTGGGAAATGAAGCGGGGAAAAAGTTAAAAGGCTGGTGGTAGTTAGAAATGGGAGGGGGAGGACTGCAGTAAAGGGGATGTGAGAGGGCAGAGGTTAGAAGAAAATGAATAAATGTGAAATTACAGATAAACTGCTAGACAGACAGAGGGAAGGAAAGGTAAGCAAAGGTTCAGGCAGACAGATGATAGTAGCAAGATATCGCTCCTGGCAAAAGATTTTACTTGCTGTCATGTTTCGAGCAGGAAGGCTTTTCTTTGGCCTCTGAACTATCCAGTTGCCAATAGCATGTGGTGGATCTTGTGCTACTCATCAGTCAAGTGGCTCTGAAGTTACATCTGCACACACAAGTGGATCAAAAAAGGACTTTGTATGAGAAACATATTCACATATTCAGAACTCCATAAATCCCTAAAGATAAACAGCCATGTGTCCATGACGTCAAGCAGGCACAAGGACATCTGTTGAATAGAAAAAAAAAGAAAAGCACTGCTCCACCTCCTTCGGGCTGCATCACCTGTATCTTGGATGTGTGCTAAGACCTGACGCTATAGACGGATATTTGCTCAACATCATCACGGTGGCTGCAGCCCAGCCCTTTTTTAAAATGCATCAGTTTCATC
Organism: Menidia menidia; assembly: GCA_907169785.1. NCBI lineage: Eukaryota > Metazoa > Chordata > Actinopteri > Atheriniformes > Atherinopsidae > Menidia > Menidia menidia. Next base: position 11,797,570 of record CAJRST010037777.1, on the reverse strand, counting down.
CACATTCTGCCACACGTGTCTCAAACTGCAGTTCTATGATCCCTTTCTCTTGTCAACATACTGACATGCATCCAAGCATTTTTTCTTGGATGCTGCTTGTACATATTAAAACTCTAAATTATGAGTTGATGCTTCATGATTAGTTTGTCTCACAATTGAATTAATGTGAATTTACAAACTTGCAAATTCATTAATGAAGTGACGAATCTCTCGTCGCTCATGGGTGCAATTTGTCCTCTTAAATAGGATTAATACTGATTAATACTTTCTAAGGGGAAAGAAGCCTATAATAGTTGTAAAATAGACTACATAGCTGACTTAATCACTGCACATTCAAGTTTAATGCATGTGGGATGACCTGTCTATTTGTTGTTGTTTTAAAAAGTCCATTGACTTTGAATGTGCTGACATAAACTTTCATAGAGAACATGGGTTTTTCCAATTTTTTTATGGACCAATGTTTGAACATTTCTGGCTTGATAAACAAGAGCTAATGACCTCCACACTAATCTGTGTGTCCCAGTTATTCCCATTCAGCATTTTGCTGTATTTCCCTGCTTGTTGCTTTTCCCCTGCAAAATACACAGTTGATCTTCTTATCTAACATGCAGGAACATTTTCAAACATCTTTTACACAGGTGTGATTGCTGAATTGGCTCAGGTGGTTTCTGAAGATCAATAATATAAAAGATTCAGTGATTCCAAACCCGCATACATTCAGATAGCCTGGTAGCTACGGTGATTGATGTTGATGTCCACGCTCAGATCACGGAAACATCTGAGAGTTTGAAGGTGGAGAGAAGTGTACATCTGCAGCCTAAGGGTCCAAACTCTTTGTACATATAAAGACATTCAGCTGAAAGGTCCATTTGCAGTGGTCAGTCCAGAGCAGAATTTGCCCTCACCTGTTAGCACTCATGTTCGAATGGAAACTTCAGTAATTCTCTAACGTCACAGTGAGCTGTTCAATGGAAAAGAATTTAGTAAATTTTTTTATATAAGTCTAAGTCTAAGCATGTGTGCACTTGGAAACCACATTGTCTTTTCTGAATGCTAAATCCATCTAAGCCACTATAGAGTGGAATCTTATAGAATAATGCATGTGAAATGAGGGAACTGTTCAACCTTACACACACTTGTGCACACTTAAACCACTGCAGGCTTCTGGCTTAATGACTTTCGTTTGCTCCAGGCTCTCCCGACATAGCCACTCACTTTGTGTTTGCTCAGAACAGGGTGTGACAGTTTCGAACCCCTGGTCACATCCCCATGCCTGATTTCCCCTAATAATCTCCCTCCGTTTTCCATTCAGCTGTTAAGTTGAAGCATGTGTGTGCCATGAAAACATTAGAAAATTCTGCTTTTGTGTGCGCGCGTGTGTCTGCATGTGTGTGTACGTGTGCGTGCATTGTGTGTGTGCGTGCGTGCAGTGGAGGTAAGGGGAGAGAGGACGTTGTGCGACGGAACATGAGACCAATCACAAATATGCAGTGTTCACAGATTTTTAGCTTGGATTTAAATTTTTTATGTGACTGAAATATTGAAGCCCTCCACCTGCCTGCAGTATATATATATATTCTCCAGCCTCCCCTCACCTCCTGTTCCAGGCTTTTTAAATTCTGGACAGGCTTTCAGATCTTTCTCTTTATTTAACTCTCACTTTCTTTCTCTTTTATCTTCTTCCTCCTGCGTCAAACTCCTTCATGTCCTCTCCCTCTACCCCACACCCTGTCCATCACCACTGCCTTCCATTGCTTAAGTAATCTCCCTCTTTACTGTGTCCCACTGTTTTTCTCTCATCTTCAATCCATCATTTCAATCTCCTCTCTCGGTACAGCTTGTTTCATTCTCTCTGTTCCTATCAGAACCTCCCCCCCCCCCCCCCCCCCTTCCTGTCCGCACATCTGTTGCCTCCTCTCGCTCTCACACTCTCCTCTCTCTTTACCTCTACCTCTCTCCATCACTTCCTCCCTTGCTGCCTGTTCTTCCATGAAATTAAAGCGATCTAAGCTGCTGTTTAATCAGAGTCTGTTTTGGGAAGTGCTGCGATGACAGAAACTGTCTACCCCAAGTGCTCTGCCCCTGTTTCCAGGTATGCACGTCACAGTGCATACAATCCTAGAAGATGGACAAAAAATAAAAGAACCAAGTCACTGAAATTGTCCAAATTCAGCCTTTTTTTGCCTGTTTATGTGAGCAGTGACAGATTTAAATTTAGATGGTCATTAATCCTTAAATACTCTGTATCAGCAACTGGTATAGCCTGATGTAGGGGATGATTAACCAAAAAACAGGAGTGTTTATCATCTGGATTGAAAGACCAAACACAAATCAACAAAGTTAATTAAAACCATTTCACGTCACCAAACAGTAGTTAAGAATCCAGTGTTTGCCATTGAGGAGGTGGGAATAGAGAGATGCCACGTGTGCAGCCTGGGAGGTAGTGAAGAAATGACATCTACTGATGACAGTGGATTGTTCTCCCTAAAACCAAACCATGATGCAGTGGAGCCCAAAGAGACTGCCCCCATCCATGCAGCAACCTAATTTGAGGGTCCTGTTTACCTGTATGACCAACCCGTTCTTATTCTAAAGGGTCAGATGCAGCCATAATAAAGGAGCCAAATAATCCTCTTTCCTCATTTGTTTCAAACGAAACCAGGACTTTGATCTGCGTTCTTAATAACACATAGATGATCACAGCTACACTTTCTGTTTCAATCAGGTGAATTTACTAATAAAACAAACATGGTCCTCATAATGCTTTTTATGGTACTTCCTTTTTCCTTCGTTAAGGCTTCATTAATGCTTGACTCGGAGGTCAGGAATACAATATTCTTGATGTGTTTACTCTGAAACTATTAAGGAACCCAAATCACCGATTGGGTGATTCAGCTGACAATTTGTTATTTGGAGGAGGAAGTAAGTTGTGGTCCATAAAACTGTCATTTTTGTCTCCGGCATTGGGGCATATCTCAGCCAGCCCGGGCTGTCTTAGTTTTCGCTCCGGAGTGCAATGTTTACATGACCGTGGCCTCAGAGGCTACAGAACAAGCTGTCAAAACAGACAAAAAAAGCAGCTGTGGACAGTGATGAGAAGTAAAAAGAATACTAACACACCCCGTACGAATGTGTTTACTTGTTTTGAATTCATTTTCTATTGTACAATGATTAAACGATTAAACTAAGGTGCAATGTAAGAAAACTTCAGATAAACTAGTTGGATTTTCATCTTTTTCTGCATTTTGGTATTAATCTAAGCCACAAACTAATCTAAGATGGGCTGTCAACTAAAGTAAGGATTCAGTTGTAGGTGCTCAGAACAGTCGAGTGCTTTTCTTGCTGTGTATCTACAGTCTGTGCAGCACAGACTGTTGTGTTCTTACTTACTGGCATAAGATGTGTGAAACTAAAAAAGAAACTTTTTTCTGTTTAACTGAGAGTAGGGAAAATCACAGGTTGTAAGCTGCTTTCTCCACACAAACACACCGCCATTTACAGTCTCACAGATGTTTCACGCAGGTGCACACACAATCACTGAAGCCTACACGCAAATATAAAAAGTGACATGATTGATTTGAAATGGTTTCCTGTCGCTCGTGCATATAATTTGTTGTTCAGTTCAGAATATCTTCCCGGCGCACACACTGCCGCAGAGTTTGTTTGGATGCTTGGGACACATTTTGGCAAACACATGGAACGTCGTTCGTAATGTGCAGATCATATTTCCAGAAAACACCTATGGATTTCCTGGACACTGGGACCACTCGCTTACTCATCTTCCACGCCTGCATGGAAAATCACAACGATAGCCTCAGAGGGAACTGTCTGAAAGCTACTCTTCACTGTGGTGTCCATGTGCCTATGTTCCGCTTAGAACCTCCAGATGGCAGTAGAGGTACAGCTCAATTATGTTTGTGAGCTCATGCACAGGTGTGTGCATATCTGCAAAACCCTGTTTGTGTGGATGGAGAGAAAAAGTGGGTGCCCAACAGTGATCAAGCAGGAAAAAATAATAATAATAACAACAGCAGTGTAAGGTATTGGGGTTTTATTTCACCATTGTTTTTCAGACATCAGCTTTTGTTTTTATTTTTTCCATCCTAAGTCCTATTCATACCACCGTTTTTCTCCATAATCCACGATAGAACAACGGGCTGATTTGATCTAACAGTATCATCTTGTTCCCTGGTTAGGAAATGTCATGTTTGTCCCAGATTTCTGTGCCACAGTTACTGTCACTCTATGGTTTCCCGGAGTTTGGCATTGCAAAACTAAGTATGAAAAATACTATTAAAACTATGCAAGTCATCAATATTCAGTGGTCTTGGTTCACTGCATGCTCTGGCAGTGCAGTTGGTTTGTAATGCTGTCTTTCTAAAAACCCCTCCTTCACCTGTTGTCTCTACATCATTCTAGCTTTGCTTTAATGTGTGTGGGTGGCTTTTCTTTTCAGTGTAACAAATCCTCTTTTACAGACTTTCTTTATTTCCTTTTCTTCTTCTTTACTACCTTTCAACTGGTGTTTCTTATATTACAGTCCGTGCATGCTTCCAGACAGATTTATAGCCTGGCTAACTGTCCTCAGATACTCATCTGAGCTTTGGCTGATGTGTGATCGGTGAGTGCGCACTTTGTCTGTGTGCAGCTGTGCAAGAGCCCGTCTGGGGTGTGACACAGAGCCATCAGCTCGAGCTACTCCACATGACAGAGAGGTGCTCACGTGCACTCCTCTGCCTCCTCACCTATCTGAGCTGTCATCTCTCATGCCAATCCATCTCTCCCTCCCTTCCACACTCAACCTCTCAATTTCTCACTTGGCCTTTGCGTCCAGCCCTCTGGCCCCTCTCCGCTCCACCACAGCTCTCATTACCTCTTCGTCTCTTTCTCAATGACATGCAATGACCAGCCATCAGTTCCTGACACCTTGATATCCTTCTCTCTCCTCGCATGCTCCCTCCTCTGACTCATGGTGATGCACTCTTTGTCACTCGTTCTGTCACCCTTTCCTTCAGTTCTCCCTCCCAATTTTCTTTCTGCCTTTCATGCAGCTAGCTCATCAGTAAGTCTTACTCCTCTTTTTCCTCTTTATTTTTTTGTGCTCTTTTTCTGGTCTCTGGATCCTTTTAACAAGTTTTAGATACATACAGCACATGCCAAAAATGTTTCTATAGTCAGCCATGACTGTATCTGTGGATTTCTGTTCTCTTCTCTCTTTCATATTTTTTAGGTTGGTTTTATCCCGTTCCATTAATTTTTCCTGTGTCAAGGTTGTCTCTATCCTGATGCACATTGTACAATGCGAAAACTGTGACATTCACACAGACACTGTCGACACATTCAGCTAATAACTCTCCCTTTGGGGCCTACAGTGCAAAAGTCAAAGGGGGTTGAGGCACATCATTAGTAGAGTCGGTATACCGGACTCTCCTCATTGTGTCAAGGACCCGGACAAGTATTCCTGTCCATGTTTCTCATCCCACTGTGGCCCATAAAGGCACCGAATCCTATTTTCTGCTTTTGCCTCTCTGACTCTTCATAATCTTACACACATCTCTTAGACTGGCATGTCCACCAAGTATGTCTTTTCATAGTTATGGTCTGAGATTTTTGTTGTTTTTTTTATTCAGGGAAGAAGATCTAAGTGGGAAAGCTAGACTTAAACAATGTTTTGTCTTTTAACATTGCAGCAGTTAATCTTCAGTGTGGATTTACTCCAGAGCAACTATACTATGTTAAAATATGCTAGCTGTCAAGGAATATATTTTCTTTGTGTTTAGGTACATACCAAAAGTAACTGTACAAATGACATTCAACTGTATGAATTCTCAAGAATTCCTACTGAACACAGTTGGATATTTTATAAATTCAAGTTTCAGATTCTTTGGGTATCAGCAATGTTTTTCTTTGTCAATTTATCAATATATTGATTTCAAATATAATTTCAGATAAGTTTTGTGCTACACCCAAAATAAATATAGACCGTTCATGAATACGAAATGGCCGAAAGACACCACATAATAAAAAACTGGTAAAGCTAAAGAGACATAACAGTATAACAGTGTAACTTGATATTATTCTGAAGTGTTAAGCTTGTTCCCTTTTAAGTATGGTGATTGTTGATGTAGATGAATAATGTTCATCAGTTTTGACTGATAACCAGCACGGGGACACTTTTCTTTTTTTTCAACATGAATGTATGGAAAGAACCCCTTGTGTTTTTAATAAGGTGAAAAAGAAGATAAAGGTTTCCTGTACAAACACTGTATTAATATGATTATGGCCTGGCAGCTTTCTTTCCATTTTTGTATGTGGGGATAGTAGTTGTCCTTGTGTGACTCTGAAATGAAATAAACAAGAACTGAGCATGGGTGGATGGGAGCTCTTTTTAAACAATGCTGTAATTTATTTGTCAATATACTTTACATATTATCTACCAGGGGGTCCTGAAATTGGGGCTGTCTCTTGCTGACTGACTAGTTTCCGACGCTGTGTCCCTGCTGCTCCCTCTCTGTCTTTTCTAAAAGGCTTCTAGCTATTTCAAAACAGTCAATAAACAGTGTATCCAGCATTTGGCTGGCGAGGCAGGTTTAACCCAGGAGATGACATTCAGTACAGAGCCATAATCATTGCCTCCTAATGAATTAAATAGCCCTGACATTTCACAGTACAGTGCTTGTCCTTTTCCTGCCACTGCTCTGCTGTTGTAGCCCTCCTTTCATGCATTATGTTACCCTCTTGTTCTTCCTCCTGTGTTGCTTTTCCACGTGCCTTCTGGCCACTTGCTGTGGCTCGCCACCCCTTCATCCACTGTTCATTTCTTTCCCACCCACCCCTCCTTCTCTCATCAGTCGTCTACTCATCGGTATGCGATGGCATGCCCCGCTGTCTGTGCAGGCAGAGCTGAGAGTGAACGGGAGAGGGAGCGAGTCGCTGTTTAGCAGAAGAGACAGAATCCAGCTGGAGGGTCACAACCCTAAATGACCTTCAACGCTCACAGGCACGCTCAAAAAGTCACGCGCCCACACTTCCCTGATGACAGGAGCAATAGGTCATGTGCCAACAATGTTGGAAGAGGCAGAGGGAAATAAAGGGAAAGAGATAAAGCCGGATTAAAGAATGAGGTGGAGGTGTGCCTGCTGAGCCGTTATTGGCCCGTGGTGTGGTGGGAAGATGTTAATAGTTGACGGAAGGCTTAAGAAATGAGGAAATATGGGGGGCATGGCTGTTGGCAGAAGAGTGCTTTTGCTATTGTCAGAAAGTCTCTTGTCCGAGGATACAAATATCATTGCAAATTTACACGCAATGGAAAGGCCAAAAAAACAAACATTGGATAGATAATAAAGCCCTCAGGTGACACTGCATTGAAAAGAGACATTATCATGTTCTGGAAAACATTGCCCAGGAACACATCGTGACAACCCCTGCATATAAATATAGTCTCTAGCTACATCATCAAACATCAACATCCAGATGTCCTCTACTGTTTCTGGGCGGCAGCCTGTTATACATGGACTGAGCTGAGGGACTGTGATGGTCTGGGGACCTGTCCAGGCAGTGTACTATTTACCATCAATGCTGGACAGTACATGCTGCCTGGAGCCCAGATGTGAATGCTGCCAGTTCCATTCACAAATCCATCACCATACCATCAGACATGCAACATTTTGAACTTTTGAACTGAGCACTGACAACATGCAAAATGGTCAGACCCACCCCCAATTTTATGGACTTATCACATATAAACCCTCTTATTTACACACCAGTCACGTGAATCTTTTAAATCTACTCATTTATCTTTTTTGACAGGATTTGCATGGGTCTGCTTCAAATGTATGAGAGTGATCCAGTTTCCTCAGTCAAACATAGATAACCACACTTGTGGACACACTCACACACAAACTATTTTCTCCTTTGATATGATCAAAATCATTCTCACTCATTTATCTCATGGGGCAAATAAGAAATGATATTGCCTCTGATCTTTAATGCTTGTCAACATGAAATATCTTGAGATTTACATCTCACATGACTAAAGACAACTTATAAGCGTGGTGGAAAAAAAGAGTAACAAGAGTTCAAAGCTTTAATCAGTGCTATTAAATACATCTTGATACTGCCAGGGTTTAAATTAGAAGGGAAGACCCGCTTCCCATGATTGTTTGGGTGACAGGGGAATTATTGAATACGATGTTTACCCCCCGAACAAACATAAACACAGTGCAATAAGCTCTTTAAAAAGTTAAAGATAAGTCAGCAAATGTAGAGAAGTTCAGAGCGACACACATTCACGTCCCCTGATGGAACTAAATAACCTCCGGGAAACTCAACGCACTTTTTTGTACAAAATATAGACCTTCTGAAAAATGTTTCCACGCGTCTGGAGTGCTCACCACAGCTGGAGAGACGATTAAGATGTTGGTAAAACGATCACACGTTATGTCCTGTTGTGTGTTTTTATTTAAGAAATGAATCTTATTGTTTTCAACCAGTGTACAATAAAGTTTTCTATAAGAAACTATCAACATCGTATATTCCATTGAAATTAAACAAAAACCCTCAAATGTTTTATTGAGGGGTTCAAGAGGTCAGTGATATATAAGAATATGTGATATATCATATCATAAGATGCTATATTTATACAAGGCACCCAAAATAAATGTAATTGTTTTACTCTCGTCTGATCGCCCGTGCACCGGAGCTATCGCGAGATGAGCGACGGTTACCATAGTGATACGTCAACAGAAATGATCAAACTATGGTACCAGTTATCATACTAATACGAACTCACAGATACAGTTTAAAATAAATGATTGTACGATCCCAAGAAGAAATTCACAGAGATCCAGGGTAAGTTTGACATTCTAAAATTCAGCAATTAACGGATGAAATGTAAATGCGGCATTCATTAACAAGATTGAATACAGCTGAGTTTCTTTGTTGTCTTTGCTGCTTAGGTGTGACAAAACCCCACAAAACCAAAAGCCCTGTGAGCCACTGCCATAACTGATTTGGCAAATCAGATGTCTGCCTAAAGCGGTTTATTTTTCTTAAACAACTAGTTTCGATCGCAAGCGACGTTTTACGTAATGTGAACGCGCGCGTCCAAAGGAACATTTGTTTTTTGGTGTTGGGTGTTTTTTTTTAGCTTTCGCTCTTTAACGAAATATCAACCCTGTTCACTTCTTATTAAAAATATCAATTTGATATCTTACTGAATCATAACGGATTTACCTTAACTTCCTGGATGGATTTGGTTTGCTATCAAAGTTAGTTAATTGGGAAACGAGTTCAAATAAATTGGCTTTTTATACAGTCTCAGTGGACAGTCTTAGTGGTCATATCATTACTCGCTTTCATGCTTTTCTCAAAGATAGCAAGCAAAAAAAAAAAGTTCAATCTGAAAACGTTTATCAGACACTCACCTTTCCTGCCATAATGCTGCAGCTACCAGCTTAGTTTTGTATAGCTTACGTTGTGTTTCCAAAATAACCAATTTGGACTACTTGATTCGTCTTTTAAGATCATGTTCCTGAGGAGTATGTAAATTATCATCCACATGGCTTCAAGTCTTAAATCATAACAAGATAATCAGTGATTATCACTCGATGCATGTGGTTTTAAGTTTAGATTTGATTAAAGTTTTAGGATAAATTGCTGCCACTTTGAGTTTTAATCTTGAAGCTATAACTTCAAGACTTACTTTTCCTAAATGATTCGAACTGTCTATACAAGAAAACATTGTGTTTTTATGCCTAAGCTTTTGCAGGAGAGAAGTCCCCCTAAAATAAAATCAGGACCATCTTAGCAGCTACAAGGAAGGATGAATTTAAATGATTTTGTGGTGCTTCCTAGCAACAAAACCATATCCGTCAAGCTCAATGCAAGGTAAGTGAAGATCAAGAATTCAATTTAAGGTTTTTGGTTAGATCTCAACTTCACTACAATGTCTTTTTCATTTGTGTAGTTATAAAAAAGAAAAGAGAAACAAAAACATCTATCCATTCTGATTTTGCAATGCTAAATTTAGGCCCGTCTCCAACTGTTCTTGCTTGCCTACAGATAATTGAGTGATTTTCAAACTGTCATCAGCCTGGCTGATGACAGTACACTGATCTAGTAACTAATTGAATAATATATTGATCGGCCATAGCAGCTAGGTGAGGCTAGCTAGTGAAGATGTATTGCACATATATGGCTGAAAGCCTGGTTGTCTGTTCTGGAGGAGTAGGTCATTTGTACAATTGATTGCTGATGGTTTGCATGTGTTTGCATTTGTTTTTGTTGCCGTAGGAATATGCAGGACTTGCAGATGGACACTCTGGCTTTGGGCAATGAGAGCATGGCGATGGAGGAGAAACTGCAACAGCTTAAAGACAACATGAGTAAAGAGAAAGAGGAGAGAGGGTAAGTACGAGTGCTTCAATAAGGGCTAATTAAAACTCCATATAATTGAAGACACTGTTGATGTGGGGTAACATTTTCTCTAAAATAGATGTATCTTGGCTTGTTAATTTTCATTATGACTTTATTAACAAAGTTTGTAATGAAAAAAGTAAAGAGAAAGAAGTGAAATATTATGTTGTCACGGGTTATGCATACTCATTCTCCTGTCCCTATCTTGTCCTTATTCATGCACTCAAATTACATTTTGGCCACAAGGAATTATGGCCCAGAATGATATCCTTTCTGTCATAACTAATGATTTTGTGTATCTTTGGCAAAAGGAAATTATTGAGGAATCACTGGAGCTCCCTTCCTTTCCAAAGCTGAAATGTTTTTCAATCAGATCAAAAGATTCCAAAGTCATACGCACTAATCGACTGGGCCCCCTGTTCCAGAAATGTTTGTGTCTTTCTGCTGCGCTTTAATTAAAAAAACAAAAACAAAAAAAAACAGCCTGTTTATGTATCTATTAGCTTGATCTGCATTTCTCATTGATACATATGTTTCTACAAATGAGGGGAAATATGGAACAGCCAAAGAAAAGGGGAGCTGGGCCGCAAGTAGATTCCCAAACAGTTGGAGAGCAAACATAAGGCCCAATCTCTGAGCAACAGATTAGCTTTTTTTTCTTGAAATATCTTGACTAGTTCCTGGGTCTGTTTCCCATCTTTCCTCCGATGAACTGTCACTAACGAATGAAGACTAAATTGTAAAGATAAAGGCTAATTTTGGGATAATATATGTACAAGCAGAAGACATGATGAAATGGAAAGGTGTGGGGAACAGAACAAATGAGTATTGATGAAACACAGATGTGCGGTTTTAGGCAAAGAAGATGGGAACCAGCTGCAAAAGAATGAGAAACACAAGAAGTAGAGACACAGAATAATAGAGATAGATGGAGTACGACACCAATTGAGAGATGGGGGACCTAATGACTCTGCTTGCTGTAAAGGTCAAGAAAAGGTTTCTGTGCGAGAAATGAAACGGCAGAAAGAAAAGTGGGAGAAAAAGCATCTCATAGATGAGCTACAGGCTCGTGCTCATTAAGTGCACTCTGCTTAAGCGGAGCAGCATTTCTTGTACAGCTTTATGTCCTTTGAGTAACTACAAGTTGAGGCTTACACATTTTCTGGTAAAACATATCAATAATGCTTGTAGTCTTTAAATGTTCCTTTCTTAATACTAGCCTAGACATAGTTATAAACATATAGTTTAGCTCTCTATAGAAATTCACTGTTCCCAAGAGACGCACGTGATATTCACTGTTAGATGTGTGGAAGTCAGTTAGATTTACAGTGTATGTATATATACTGTGAGGAAGATAAATATTTGAATACCCTTCTATTTAGCAAGTTCTCCCACTTAGAAATCATGGAGGGGTGTGAAATTGTCATTGTAGGTGCATGCCCACTATGAGAGACATAAACTAAAAGACAAAATCCAGAAATCACAATGTATGGTTTTTTAAACTTTTTATTTGTGTGACTCAGACGTGAGAATGGCATTGCTACAGATGTTCCCTGATCTGTTGACAGTCCATGTTTGTGTACTTACTGCATTTGTTTCTGTATTGTGTACTAGAGATGTTCTTGTAAACTGGGTGCCCTCTACTATAATTAAGTAGCTATATATTGGTATGGCGAAAGGAGCATTTTGTCCAGGCTCTACAAATGATAAGCACAGAAACTGTGTTTTCTGTCACGCTGAAATACTGCAACATTTACTGCTCCACTTGTTCCAAGATACAAGATTCATGGATGGCTGCTTGGGCGTATATTTGAAGCTGGCCGTCTATAAATAATGGCAATAGTGTGTGTGTTAATGTCCAGAGATTTACATTTGCGTGTTGGCAAGTGTGATTGACTTGGAAAAAGACAGCAAGAGTTTGAGTAGGAGCATGCCTGACTCGAAATTCATTGCTAGCTCAAGCTACACTAAATGTAAATAAGTGAAATAGTTTATTGTGGATATGATGGCTGAGAGTTATGTAACTGAGAAAAAGTGTAATTTTTACATTAGGATGCATGAATATTCCCGTTTCTGCATGCAGGAAATGACAGGCATTGGTTGATTTATAATGCTTTTCTAATGTGCTTGCATTGCAGTGGTGTTACTAATCAGTCTTAGCTGTGCAGTTATTAAAGACTTCAGCAAAAGAGAAAGGGGACTATCTTTCTACTTCCACATATCCCACTACAGGCAAATATCTGTTTCTTCAAAGTTATGATGTGTGTTCACCCTCTTTTGGTCAGCATTCCTAATGATTCAGAGAACCAGGATGAAAATAACTTGCACATTTTGAAGCAGTCATTTTCCACATGATATAATCGGTCACATAAATGAAATAGGTCTTGTACATCAGGCTCTCACGTTCTACTTCCACATTAATTTGATTGAATTCCCATTATTTCTTTTCAGTTTGTGGTGATGGAATGGTCTAATATGAAATCCAACTTAAGTTTGAATCATCAAGTCTCTCGTCTTTTTAACAGGGCAAAAAGCAGTTGATGATTTAGTCATCTGACTGACTGATAGTTTGGCATTTCTGATTCAGCAGTTGTTTTCTTTCCAATGTGTCTCCTTTTTTTGCCTCCCACTTTGAAGATAACACAAGTGTACATTCGACATGTCTTTACTGTAGATCTCCATGCTCTGATTTATGCCCAGGCTTTGCATTGAAGTAACTGTCTTTGTGATGCATGGCACTGTTTTTCTTTTTCTGTCCCTTGGACTACTGAGCACCCGGAGTAGATCAATTGTTAATCTTTGTCTTACAGTTAATCTATGCATGCACACTCTAATGCAAAAATTAGATGAGGTGAACAAATTTGGTTATCAGAAAGATGGTGTGGTATAATCGGTTTGTGAAGGGTATTGGGCAATAATAAAAAGCTTTGGGCAAACATGGTACATCATGCTCAGTTGTACCTCCCTACCTTTAATGTAGCTTTTTCTTTAAGCCCTTATAGCTCACAGTGACTACTGCTTCTTCTTCATAAAGTACTATTGAGGTTTCAGTTTGTATGTGCACGTATGATTCGACAATTTAACCTGACAAAACATCCAAGCATTCTTTCTTGTGCTCTTTAAAATATTTCCTGTCTATATAATTCTGCACTTTGGTAAATGTTTTTTTCCCATTTAGGAGCAAAATTTGCAGCATGCAACTGTGTTTGAAACTGTAATCACATAATACAAATATCTCTGTGTAGCGTGGATATTGTGGAGTTGTGTTTAATGATTTCTTGATGTAATTACAACTTTTTCCTATGAAAAAAAAGACACCATGTAAACAAATTTGCAGTCTTCTAAATGAGTCTTTTTGGGTTAATAATTCATACACAAGGGATATGGCTTTCATGTCTTATGTTTTACAATCATGACCACAGATTTTTACATTTTAGGCACAGGTTTCCCAATGATCTTTCTCCATAGAGAAGAAAGGAGGCTGCTGATATATACAGGGCATATTCCCACAGGTGAAGATTGTATGTCAAAACATGTATTGGTCTTCAGAGCCAAGTCACCAGTTAGCATTGGTTCAGTTCACTTGAACTTAAGCTGAAATATTACAAGCTACTATTAACACTACAAATCAGAGTTATCAAACTTAGAGTTAAGTTGAGTCACACCATGAACAGAAAAAGGGCTGTTTGTACACGGCTTGCTCATTTCTGTGGTGCTGACTCAGCAGGAGTTCCTGATGTTCAGGGTGTATTTGGAAAAATAAAGACATTAATTTCCCCAGCCTCATAACAGTATTTATAGAAGTATTAAAAGAGAATAATAACAAAAATAGCTCCTCATGTAGCTTGTTTCTGGAATTACTTTGAATTGCTCTTGCACATCCTGCAATTTTTGTAGCCAACAATTACAAATGGCACATCTAGAATCATACAAGCAGTTTTTATCTTGGATTTGATTGGGCACCTTTTGGTATTTGTACCTAGAAATAGGTTTTGTGAATGCAGTCCCCAAATATGCACGATCAGACACGCGTCTCTCTCTCTAGGTTGCCTGTCCTGAGGGGGCAGCCTGTCATCCTACACCAGCAGGGGCATGCCTCAACTGTCACCTCTAGCAACAGTGAAGTTGCCTAGGTGATGTTAGTAGGATGATTACCTGACACCTGCTCTCAGTGTCAGCATAGCAGAGCACAACATCAGGGTACTGGCACACCTTGCCAGTACACCCACACTCTTCCAAACTGACTTCCTTTGCCCTGACAAGCTGCCAGCTCAATCCAAAATAAACTTCTTTCAAAGACAGCCTGACATCACAATAGCATAAATACTATAAATAATTTAACACTGTGAGCATGAATAACTTGGATCTAAATGAGGATCTCTCGACACATCTTTCCTTTCTGCAGCTGAAATGGGTGTCCTGCATCAGTTTTGTTTATGTGTGGGCTTGTATGTGCATGTTTTCTATCACAATTAAGCAATCAACCTGCATGTGTGTGTATGTATTTATAATTTAACTTTAGCCTTTGTTTGACTCAAGCTATTTTGCCAATATATTTTTTTCTTTCTCATTTGTCAGATATGGAAGGACATTTAAATGACACATTCAAGGAGTGTGACAGCAATGGACAATTTAGGATTTCATGATAAGGAAGCATAGCTGTATTATTTGTTTTACTGAGACATGAAGGCAACAGCTAAAGAGAAGGGATTATAGTGCTTATTATATATATCTGTATTATAGCTTAACCTGTGAATTACAGTGTTTGTAACAATGGTCCTTAAAAACAAGCATATGTTTTCAGACCCCAGATGTGAAACCTTCACCTGTGAGTTTCTGGCTATGTTGTTTTTTCAGAATATGGAGCTTTGGCAGATAGATTGATCCCAAGTGACAAACACCTTATTAGATTCATAGGGATACCTGAGGATTCCAACTACATTTACTGTACTATGTCAACTAAGTCTCTTACTCTATTTCTTGGCAATATATCAACTTTCTTAATGTTTGTTAGTGGACTTTAACTTTTTTTTTTTTTCATATGTACAGGAGTCACGAATCTGTAATAATTATTCTTTTTCCCTTTAAAAGATTAGGCAGTGGTAATTAATACATTGATTTGAATAACATTGCAGGCAATAGGTTGGTTGAGTCAGATGTTATTGATGAAAACATCATCATTAAAAAATTATGCCAGAAAGAAATGTGGGTAGGATATCTTTTTAACTTGTCTTACCAGAGGTACATGCACTATTGGAAACTTGGAACACTGCCTTTTTAGAGTGAGTAATGAGAAGAAATTCGGGACTGCCGATATTAATCTCTTTGGTGATCAACAGGTTAAAATGTACTTATATTGAAAACACTTTTTGATCAATGTAAATCCTGCTGTATTGCAGGCTTTCCCCTCTGACTGTAATAACCACAAACCAAAATTGCAGAAGAGCAGCCCTGAAATCCACATTTTATGAGCTTAACTTTTATGCATGCTTCCAGGATCCAACCAGGGGCTGATCAAATGACAAGACCCCCATCAAACAAATGGGCATGCTATCCGCCAAATTGCTATAGAATTAAGCCTGAAAAGACAATACAGTAACCTTTTGGGGCAACGTTTTTCAGGAAAAGAAGTTCAAATCAGTTTGTGAATGTGTGAAGAATCGTTTTGGCTCAAAAAACAGTTTCCATTAAAAAGGCACATTCATTTGAATCAAGGCATACCTTGCATTTGTGTGGTTGAGCAAATCTTCAAATATTATCTTTGACATGCATGGATTGTGTAAACTTACTTTTTATATTTGTGTTTTTGTATTGTCATCCTGTCAGTGATCATTTGTGCACCTTTGTTGAATCATCCAGAAACAAGCATACTACACAATCAAATACAGCTTTGAGATCAGAAGTGGTTGCTTTTGTAAATGGTGGGGAGAGTAGAACAAGATGAAATGGAAATTTTCTTTTTTTTCTCTGTTTTTTTCTCTTTTCTGTCCCTGATGGCTTCACTCATTGTTAGTCAATTTCCTGAAGATGATGGGTGCAAAAACAGACAGATGAAATTCATTTCAGCAATCCAAACTGAATTAAGTGGAATACATACATAAAACCATGCTTTGCAGCTCTCCCCGTGCCCACTTAAGGTTTCATGTGAATCCAGCTGATCCACTTAGGATGTTATATCTATTGTTCTTCACACCATTGTTGGCTTTTCTCATTGGCGTTTCACACTTGTCAGCATCTTCGTTTATTTCCCCCATACCTACCACAGCTTTTTAATGTCTGACTTTCCGTCATGGAAGGGTTAGGATTTTGTCTGACCATTATAACATTTCCATTGTTCCATTTGCATTCATTGTTTTTAAAAAACAAACATCTTTTCAATAATTAAAAGAGATGGACCTCTTATTCAAGTATTTTGTATGGTATGGCCGTACCCAATTTAAAATGAATAATGGAAGAAAAAAGAAAATCTGAAGAGACTTTGTAATACAATGAAACATGTATTTCTTTTTGTTTAGACATTCAAGAGTGTTCAGGTGGACATCTAGAAAGTGTCTTTCTTCAAAAGGCAGTTCTTTATCAAACAACTTCAAGACAAACAATATCGAAAAGGTAAAGTATATCTTTGCATGTTTCTTGTAGCACATTGCCATGATTCGGTTATGCTCTGTATCAGATTTCTAATAGCTTTTTCAGGCACTATTTTGCATCCTGCCATTTATTTTACGTTCACAACCAGCTATTTGAACGATGTGGCAGTGCAAATCATATGGTGTGAATACATTACTTCAAAGCATACTGACAACAACTTTGTGTCAACAGCTGTCAGCAGGCAAACTGAAGATTAGACTGCTGAAAGATGAACCCCTGACAGGTGAGAGATTTACAGCCCCAACAAAACATCAAAATTTGAGATATTTTCACTATTATGTCATGGATGTTGACTAAACATTTGTCTAGAAAACATCCAAACATCCTGTTCTTATCAATACTTTGGCTTTAATATTGAAGGACAACTACGATTAGCGGGGTGGCATGGTGGTGTGGTGGTTAGCACCATCGCCTCACAGCAAGAGGGTTCTGGGTTGAGTCCCCAAGGGAATCAGGATCTTTCTGTGTGGAGTTTGCATGTTCTGCCTGTGTCTGCATGGGTTCTTTCTGGGTTCTCACTCTCCCACTGTCCAAAAACCTGCATCTTAGGTTAATTGGACATTCCAAATTGCCCTGAGGAGTGAGTGTGTGTGGTCGTTCGTCTTTGTGTGTCTCTGTGTGGCCCTACGATGGAATGGCACACCATCCAGGGTGTACCCCGCCTCTCGCGCATTGACTGCTGGATCAGGCTCCAGTTCCCCCGCGCAACCCCATCAGGGAATAAGAGTTTACAAAAATGAATGGATGGATGGAACTATGATCAGCAGTGGTAAAACTAGTGTTCACTTATCGTCTAACTATGACAGGTGAATTGTTACAGTGTGATTTCAGGGCATCAGCTTGTTAAAGACTGGCCAATACTGCCAAAAAGCTTTGAATTAATAAATTATTTTTAATTTTTTTATTTAAAGATGTATAGCAACACGTTATACACCTTAAACTGACCTTGGGGTAAACAGTTTTTTATAAATGTAAAATTCAAAACATGGGCCAGAAATTCCATAGATTTGCAGAACCATGGTAATTGCGTTTTGTTTTTCACAGCACAAAAGTATGGGGTACTTCTTCTTTTATCCTCAAAATAATTCATGACACTGAACAATTTTCACTGTGTGCGGTACTGAATGTGTCAAAATGCTAAAATATTAGTAGTGATAAATTACATTTGTCACTGTGCTTTCTGTTAGCTCCATCTAAGCCGACACCTCCATGCAAAGTCCCTGCTGTTGGTGCTGGAATAGGAAGAAGAAGCAGACTAAAGGGAGTGATCTGTGGACAGTGTGAAGTCATGACTGCTGGACTGGTATGATACCACCCCCCCCCCCCCCGCCAACCAACGTACACACATTGAAAACTGAACTTGAGATATACATCCTTATTCTCATTTTGTTACCTATTTTTCTCCACCTCTCTTTCCTCTGACTTTTCTTCATTTAATTGTCAATTACTTCTTTTTGGGGCTGTCCTGTCCCCTTCTCAGCCTCTAGCTGTATATATTTTCTTTGTTTCTCCACTGCATCAGCTGTTCCATCCCCCTTTCATTCGGGTGCCCATTATCTCCCATTTTGTTTTCTTCTTGACTATAAGGCTTACCCAGTTGTATGTCTTCATCTACTTTCCATCCTCTCTGTTCCATTTTGAGTTGTTTAATCTTCCATATTTTCAGCATGTGTTGTTTTGGATTTCCATTCTCATGGTTGCTTGTGGCAGTCTTTAGTCTCTCTTCTCTCTTGCTGTGGCTCAACTGTTCTATCTGATGATCTTAGTGTTTGTGTTTACACTGATAACAGTTTAGCTGGATTCATTCATCGATATGCTATATCCCTGAGGGTACCAGTGTTTATTCTTTCTCACCTTTATCCACTATGGCCCAGGAGGAGGGACCACGGCCTGCAACTGTATGTGTGAATTAGAGGGAAAAAGAGCCTTACAGATTTTGTGTGCATAATGGACTATGTCAGACCAAGCTGAGTAATGCATGCTTGATGACTGGTAGCTCCCACATCTCCACCTCCTAATCCCCAGCTACTTGTGCAATTTCTATCCCATTTTTCAATATGAGACCAGTAGACTTTAGTGCTGAATAACTGATGCTTCTGAGAGACCTACGAGACAGAGAACACAAGCAATGGGCATACGAATAAGATGACATGAACATGAACTAACATGAACAGAAAATGTAGGAAAGAGAAGAGTATAACTGACTGTAGGGACATTCACCATGTCATTGCTCTTTTCGTTTTCCAAGTATTTAAGTACCATAAATAATCATGTGATGATGAACATTTTAGGGTATTTATTGTAGTGCTGAACTGTCCATTGAAGGGCCCAATACTCCATTGACCTATAGGGTCAATGGACAATTCTCATGTGCACACACAAACTGTCCAGCCCTCGTGCCATGTAGTTATGGCAATAAAAAGTTATATGACATCCCCTGTTTTGTCCTCAGCAAAAATCTTACACACACAGACACACAAAGAGGCATGCATGCACACATACATGCACGTTTTCAAAGCCATAGCACAGCTTGGCTGCTTAAGTTGTGACAAGCCATTTTTTACCAAAATCACATGAATGCGCAAATACACCCTTAGTTATATTCAAAGTCAACCAGCCCCCCCCCCCCCCCCAAAAAAAAGTGTCTCGTCAGTTTGTGGACGGCACACTGAGTGCTGTGATATGCTGCTTGTAGTCTGATAGGGATGCCTGTTCCTAGGGGAGTGGCTGTAATTTGTCCTGAGGCCAAAGAGGGGAAATGAGGCCCTGCTTTATGTTAGACCATTAAAATGCTATGTCACAACTGTATATTTGCATGTGCATACACACACTACGCTGATACGTAGTAGTTAATGTGAGGGGGGTGGGGCGGTTGACTCTGTATTACACATAACAACATTAATTACAGGAGCAATAAAGAACAAAAAGGGAGATGATGAGATAAAGAGCTATGAAAAATGAGCGAGATTCATTTATGAATCGGCTGGTGAAATTTTGCCCTTAAGGGCCTTTACTCATCTTTAAGAAATTTGTCTGGAGCAGCAATTTTTCTTTGCACTGCATTGTTTATCTTGAACAATGATTAGGAGTACGTTAATAAACATTTATTTTGTCCTGTGCAACCCAGTCACTCAAAACAAATGAATGAATTAATTAATACTGATAATCAGTATTTCTAATATTCTTTCATTTGGATACTTTGCTCTAAACGTGATATAAAGGATGAATTCTTGGGCAATAAAGAAATAATTCAATGACATAAATTTTAGAAATAGTTATTTGCAGCAAAAATCTAATCCTATCTTCCATCCTGCCATCATAAGCCTTTGCTCCCACAACTACTGGCTTTGCCCGATAGCCTCTTCTATCCAGTTCTGGCATTACCTCCCAAAGTTGCCCCGAGATGTCCCCGACAACTATGAATCAGACATTATAAGCAGAAATACAAATGACCTCCTTAGGAAGGAAGTTTTCATACCTCTTTTCAAAATTTGTTTGGCAGTTTTGTGGATAGAGAACAGTGAAATGCATTAATTTCTTTCTTCAAATATGTTCTCTGCTTGCCACTTTGCAGAAACATGCATCTGAGCCTAAATAATATGCATACACTGGCACATTTTTTACCATTAAGATTTTCATATCCCACAGTTTCCTATTGTATCTGTGTCTCTCACTCACTGTCTAATGCCACTGTGTCTTTGTAGAAGTGTGCTGAATGTACAGAGAACTTCTGCATTGGTTGCTTTGCTAGATTTCACCAGAAGGGTGCACTGAAGCTCCACAGCATGGTCCCCATTCAGGTGAGCACTGTCATGAGTGTATCGAGCCTTTGTCTTTTGTGTCTCAGTCTCCATGTGACTCTTTAGCCGATACTTTCAATTATATCTTTTCCAACTTCATTCCCCTTTGACTTCCTTCATTTTGTCTCCATTCCTGCACCCTATAACTACTAAATGCTTTTATTCTGCACCCCTCTTCTGCTTCAGAAACCCACATCAGCTTTTTATATATGAACACCCACACATGAGTGCCAGGCTAGGTAATTAAATTAATTAATTTGTTAATCAACTTTCTAGGTGACCCGGTTTTACTCGTTTTATCATGTTCAGAAAATTAATACTTTCATACAGTATTAAAACTCTGTGGCTTCCTTAACTTTCATTAGCTTCTCTACCAAATTAAATAAAATTAGCTTTTAATTGGCAAACCACATTTAAGTGTGGGTGACATGTGCCCTCCTACTTCATACGGAGCACTTTAGGAGACAGTGAGCAAAGCACATTATAAGCTCAATACAGTAACGTGAATCATACAAAGAGCTGTTATAGTTAGTGAGTGCTGCAAGTTGTACAAGAATGAAATATGAAATTAGCTAAATTAGATTTAAGCAGCTTGAAGACAGCCATGTTTCAGATCGTGCTCACTAAATTTTGAAACTGAAAACACAGTTGTCCTGTACCTGAAATAGTGGTCGCAGGTGCTACATGATATAAAAATTTTCAAAGCGTGTGGGTTATTAAACAGAATATCCGGCAGTTATTGCATTATTTGAGTATCACCTTATTATAATGTTTTACATTTTTTGATTTTTACAATTCTATTTTCAAATATCTTATCATGCCAAATTCCAGTCGTGCAACAGGAAAACAATCCCCCAAAAGTCAAAATGCTTGCTGCTTCTGAAGTAGCACCACAACTCTAGTTCAAAGTAGTGATCAACTTTGGAAATTTAGAATGGATTGATAATATTTAAGTTTTTTAAAGTGTTTTTATCCATAAGAGAGTAATCAGCCCTAATAAAATGTCTGATTTTGTTGGCCGTAGTAGCCTGTATTCAAAATTGCCTGACAGGAAATTGGGGGCAGAAAGGACTGTAGCATTGTTACGTGATTTGAATGCTCAAGTAGTTGAGCTACCTGGCACCTCGAGCCTATGTGTAGAGAGCTGTGCATAAACAATTATCTGTAAACCTTTTTGCAACTTTGGAAAGAATAAGGCTGCCTGTAATGGTATTGTATGCAATAACTGCTGTTCCTAAGATGTAATTTGTTTGGATAAAAAGCATCCTCTTAATCACCAAATGTGATAAATACAATGGCACTCATTACCACACATGACTATGCACAGTCCATTACATTTCTGAACATTAGTTTTAAGAAGTGACAATTGATTTATTAATTTATTATTTTACTTAAATGCAAGGCTATGAACATAATAAATATAACATAATTTTAAAAAAATCTATTAAATTCTCCCCCTCACATTGATGAATGGCAACAATATCCAAAATATTTTCTTTCAACACTTGCCATATTCAGGTTCAGTGCTTGAGTGTTTTGTTTATGATCAGCTATGCACCTATTTTTGTTTGGGTATTGCTTTGTGAACATTCATTAAGTCCTCTTATACTTCTATTGAAGCTCTTTGTTCAGTCTATTCCCATGCTTGTCTGGTAGTTGGGTCAAGATACTGAAACACAATGGGAAGCCAACATTGTAGGACAAAGCCATTCACATGGACAAAGACCGAAAGTGCACAATTTGAAACTGCTTTATGGAACAACTCTGGACAACTCTCTGTATCTTTTCGATGTTCATCCGGGTTTTTTATCCTCACTTTAGTCACTGATAATGCATAACTGTGTATTTTGGCAGGATACAAAGACGAGGGATTACACACATGCAGCCATCGCTCTCGCTGCTAATCCTGTTTGATTTGCCTCAGAAAGGGTGATGAAGGAGTTGAGGCTGAGTTGGGGAAAAGACAAAAAGCAATAGCAATTTCATCAATTTGATAGCGTGACGATTAGTGTTTAGAATTTCATCCTATCCTTCATTTCATCAAACCTCGCACACACATACACCTGGTTCAATTAGTGATCAGTTAACAAATGATTCTTGGTGTTTGATTAGGTTATTATTATGTGGAGTACCAAAGAGTGTGCTTTGGATAGCAAGACAATTACTTATGATAAAAGAAAGCCTTATCAAAACTTTAATAAACATGTTTTTTGTTGTTGTTTTTTTCTCCTTTTTAAAAAATCATTCTGCTTTTAGAAACTGACATATCACAAAAGCCAATATAATTTAGTATATGTACATATAAAAATATTATATATATTATTTTATGTGAATAACATTTACTTTGTGGTGCTGTATTTTAGACACACTAAATTTAATCAAATGAGAAGTTCAAAACCTACCTCAGTGTCTCTATAAATGCACAAGCGTGACCTTCCAGTCTTCCTTTTTAGCTAGATGCACTGCTAAAAAGTGTCCTGGAGTTAGTTCAGCAGGGTTTGTCCCAATGAGGATTTGTGGCACAAAATATTGAAATAATATAATTTTTGACTACATTCTGCCCCTGTTTACGACATGAAAGATCATACAACTGTGGAAAACATCAGATTGCACCCAAACCTCACATCGATCCAATCCCCACCCTGAGCATGCGTGAGGTGGCTGTGGGGAGAAAAAAAAAACCCTTTTAACAGGAAGAAACCTCTGGCAGAAACAGACTCGGGGAGGGTGGCCATCTGCCTTGACCAGCTGGGGTTTGAAAGGACAGGAAAGAGGGACAGAAAACACTATAACAGCAGCTCAGGGATATCTCCTGAGAAAGGGAAGCACAAGTTAATGATAACAACAATGTCATGAACATGGAGAAAAGGAAAATAACAGCATGATTAGGAAAGGAGCATCATGTGAGGTCCCCCAGCAGTGCAACCTATAACAGCATAATTATGAAAAGTTTCAGGGTCACCCAAGTCATCCCTAACTATAAACTTTGTCAAAAAAGTTTTTAGCCTAATCTTGAAGGTAGAGTGTCTCTGGTTCCCAAGCTTTTACCGGCTTCTAATAAAGTCTGCTGTGAAAAACTGTTAACTAGTATATCAGTATGTCATTGTTTATGTATAAAATCTTCATATTAAACAACCAAACAATTACCTTTGGTGTAGTGTAAAACTTTTAGATGTAGCTTAAGATTCTGACTATATACTTTCAGTCAGAAGAAGTCTTGCGAATTAGATTACGTTGTGAAGGTTGAGGATTGAGTCTGTGGTTTATCCTTTGCCGATATTGTCAGTAGCTTCCTTGGACATTGAAATGTCCAAGGTTGAGAATGTGATTTGTATAAAAAAATAACCCTCTGCACTTTGTTTCCTTGTAGATTCATTTGCATAAAGGGGCATTCTTAATCTGTATTGACTGGAGTTCACTGCTGTGACCTTCAAGGTTATTTCAGTAATATTGTGAGCACTTAAAATGATTAGGTTTTATCCTCTAAATGATGTGATGACATTAGCCTAAAAGTGGCCTCATCTGCCATAGTTAAATGACAAATAGGATGCTACTATTTGAGCATATAAATGCCAGAATTAGGACAGACTATTTGAAAAGGTCTTTTAAAATGCCCCAAAGTCTCAACATTTTCCCTAAATCTTTTTATATGCATCCCCTTCTTTTGATAATGTTTGAATAATTTGTGGACTGATGATTATATTTGTTGTTTTTATACTTAAGATGCTCTTTGCTTGATGCCTGCTCTATGTCCACTTTGGTGCAATACAAGTTTTCTGGTGTGTGTAATGGTTGTTGTGTGATTCTCCTTTTTTTATAAAGCTTCACACATTTTCAATAGAAAATAGATTCGTATTGTACATAAGCCAGTAAAGCACACACACTGAGTCTTTGTAGCCATGCTAGTTGAAGTCATACAGAATGATATTTTGCAATGTCCCACTGTATTAACCATGGGCCTCCCAGGAAGATGTGTTGATTTTCATCACATGTCTCTAAAATTCCAAAGAAAGTCCTTTGCATCAATGGAACCTTCAAACCTACTGCATGTGAGTCACCAATGCAACAGACTCTCAGAAACACTGACCTTTGCACCTTTAGCTGATAACCACCTTGATGCACTTTCCCATATTTGGAATATGGAACCAGATTGAATATACTGAAACATGGAAGCTGACCTCAGAAGTCTCACGGTGTGTGACTTTTGAGGATGCATCTGAAACCAATAAATCTGCCCATGCTCTTTTGAAATGCACTTCTCTGCTTCTTTAAAAAAAGAAAATGATTGTAATTTAATTTGATTTCATTTATCATTATTTTGGGATTGTTTTTTGGGATGCTCTCATCTGATGTTGAATAACGTTGATTAGAAAGAATTTAGAATGCTGATAAAGAGATCAATGTGGGGACTTCATTTTGCCTCTGGTTTTGTTTATTATTATTTTTCTTATTGCTTGAAGAGCATAACGAGTTGCCCTCAGGCAGAAAAAACGTAAAACAGCAGAGGGAGACCTCACAACCTATTGTCATATTCACAAATCTGGCTTAATAAATGCACAAACAAATGCAAAGAAATCATGCTCAGATGCCGTAGTGCCATTAAAATCTAGCTTTAATGCCATTTTTCATGTTATTATGATTTACTTTTGTATAATGCCCATTTGTATTTTAACTTTTGTTCATCTTTTGTTGCAGGCAAACCTACAGACTCATGTCAGCACCCAAGATATTGTCAATTTTGTGCAGAGACAGATTGACGATGGGTCCTCTCGCAGTACCTTTAAACCCAGTTTCCTTGTATCCACCAATTCCAATATCACCATCTCATCCAACACCAGACGAGAAGATGAGAGCCCAGAAAAAGCCACAGAGGTTCAGGAAAAACTTTCTGAATTGGACCCTGATTGCTGCCAGGTATGAACTGAATAACTGATGAAAAGCTGAGTTTGTAACAATGTGAACATGAGCAGACTCTTAGCATGGCATAAACAGTGTGCCTTATATGGTTGATACATCGAATACAAAATGTACATTTGAAGAATAAAAAATCAAATGTCAGAAATGGAGACGGGAGACTATGAAGGAAATTCCTTTGCTGATTTTGGTGACCCTGAAACTACCCAACAGGTTAACGTAGCTTAAATTGCTATTTTGTTGATTTGTTTATTTATTTGTGGACGTAGTATTTAATATGATTTTGGTAGGGTCATTAATGACGGTGGATAATATTTTGTGCTGTGACAACATAATTGAAAGATATCCAACAAGTTCTATGATGTAAATTCTGCCTCTCGCCCTAAGAGTCAATTGACAAGACTTAAAACAAACCCTAATTGATGCTGCATCCACAGGCAGTATCTACAGGCAGGCTTGTGAAATGCATGTACCTTTGGACAGGAAAACAAAAAAAGCCCTCCAGCAGTGTAGATCTGGCAAGAACAGTTTGATTGGAATTTCAGGCTCTTTACACCACAGAACTCAGTTGGCATCTTTCACTTGGCAGGAATCTCAAAGAGCTTTGGTTAGAAGGTACTAAAAAAAAAAAAAAAAGGTTATAATTGTAGAATTCAACCTAAGTGTTGAAATGGCAATGGCTACCGTCACTTGTTTAATTGCTGGTTCAATATGGAAGTTCCATTTATCTGTGTTATCATTATGGATCTGGTTTTGTGATAAAGAAATGTGTATTCATCAACACGAGAAGGCAAGACTATAAGGAGGCAGCGTCTGATTTATTGTTGACTTTACCTTGAGGCTCTTGTTCTTTCACTAAATTTTGGCCATTGGTTGTTTGGTCATGACATATTTCTTTTGTTGTAGATTTTGGTGAGAGGTCATGGAGATGAGAAAAATGTGGGATTAACTGAAGATCATTTGGGAGAATTTCCCTTTAACTTTCAAAGCGGACAGCACAATAAAGAGTCGTCATCAGGTCATTCCGAGGAGGATCTGAAAATATGGAGAGGAGAGAAGAGTCACAAAGAAGAACAAAATTTATCTCAGGCACTATGGACACATGCCAAATCAGGTGAACATCAAAGACATTGTTTCTTGCACTCATTTATTTCTAGGTGTTGCATTTCCACAGCATTAACACTCGACAGTCTTTCGTAAACCAATTGTTTTTTTCCAATTTGGCTTGGTTTAACATTTCGTGCCAAAACATATATTTATTTTTCTCATTTGATAATGAGCTACCTGGTTTCAGTGGGGGATGGATCTTAAGTAATGAGAAAAGTATACATGTTCTCTAAAACCCATTTGATTTGGTAGAAGGTTTGTGTTAAACATATATATATATATATATATACCTTGTTACATTAGATCAGGGGGTTGTAATCATAGATCAGAGTACCTAATCTTTCTCTAGCTATGAAAGCAAATTCAGTTTCCATTTGTTCTGAGATCACTGGGCTCGCTGGAATAATACAATTTTTCAAACACTTGACATGCACGGACAGTGCAAATGAAAACTGTTGTTTTCATTTGCTGTTCTTCATAACCATAAGCCTTACATAAATCTGTCCACTGCTGGCTTAAAAGGTTATGACACACTATAAGCTCTTTCAGTTGCAGGTCTTACATTTTGTGATGTGATGAAGTTATTCTGGTAATGCCAGAGATCCTGTAATTTTACTTTCTCACTATCCGCCCCTCTTTTGTTTAGTTTGTTATTTAGCCAAATAAAAACTAACCAGGCAACAATGGCAATAGGCTGAGACTTTTCTTACATCATTGTTCTCCCATTCCAATGTGGAACATACTGTTATATTAGAAAAAATGCTTCTTTGAAGAGGAAAAACCTAAAAATGTTATGCCTTTAATGTTCACCTCTCACTATTTCCTTCTTGTCTCTCCTCAATTTTCAACATTTCCGCATCTTTCCTGTCTTCCCTTCTGCTTTCTCTGCTTTGATCAGTTAGGCCCTGATGGAAAGTGCTTACCTCTGCAGTCAGGGGGATAATACATAGCCGCTCCATATTAGGATAATGAGAGTAGAAGTGTTTGGGGTAGTGCTCCACACCACTGCATTATTTGCTTCAGCTGTGGCTGTTTATATGTAAATTCCACTATAGCAGGCTTTTAATTTCTTAAAAACAAAAATAAGTTTCTAAATCTTCACGTTTAATTGTGTGTCCATGTTCATGTCGATGTTTATTAGGAGCACAGTTACCTGGCATTTCAGTGTTTTTTTCTCATTTATTTTTTTTACGAGAAGAGCGAAGAGAGAGTAGGAAAGTGTGTCCAAGCAATAAAGCAAATTGCTACTAGCCCCTCCAGCCCTAATTATTTTTGTCAAGCCAGTAGCACCCAGGCCCAATTTAAAGTGGCCAGTGTGGGTTAGGAAAATGACTTGGAAATAATCATAGAAATTCTTTTACTTCTATCTTACTATTCTCCTATGCTCAGTCTGCTCCTATCGTGTTTGATAAATATTTTTCTTATTCATATAGGGCTCTCCGTCTGTATTTTGACATTTTTGGCCCATTGACGTGTTGTTTTTGTACGTCTTGAAGTTAGATTTGCATCTTTTTGACTATTGGCTCTTTTTATTTATTTTTTGTTATCCTTTTCTCATCTCGGTTTTTTTTTTGTGTGATCCTCTTCAACCCATATTCTTCCAGTATCCGTCTCAGAAATGGCAACCCAGGCTGACCTCACTATGAACAGAGAAGCTGAGAAACGGAGAAAAGGGACAGACGAAAGGATAACTGTCAAGGTGGAGTTCACAAAAAACAACCTTACCTACTTGGACAGACTGCTTCTGAAGAAGCACCGCAGGTAGACTCAACAATGCCCCTGCACATCATATAGATTTTAGTCATTACATTTTCTATACATTTTGATTATGTGTTAATAATCAATTAAAGCATGAAAAATGTGATTCATGGCAACTGCATCTGTGCTAATTTTATTTGTCTTTAAAACTGTTCAACAAATGTCAGTATGTGAAACCCGTGTAATATTGATAAAGTAATCTTGATCTAAATTTGAATCAGATGAAATCCTTGTCCACCATAATTTATGATGCAAACAAAGAGCTGTTCTCTGTAGTAGTTGCAAGTGAATACTCAGTATTTTTTTATTTCCATTGAGAGTCTTTTTGTGAAAACAGATTTTACGAGTAGGTTGACCTATTGCTGACCTTTTTTGACATCTCTTACATCGGAGATGTCATGAACGTATTTGGGGAGTTGTTTATAAATAAAAGCAGATGATTTAGATTTTCAAAATCTACTGCACAGAGAAAGGCCCTAAATGTTTCACTTAAGAAAATGGCAAGCTCTTCCATTCAACCTTGGTAATGTCCGATTACAAGGAGATAAAATGAACAACCATGCAGCTCTCATGAAAACAAAGAAAATAATATGAAGTGAGGAGGAATATCCTTTTTTTCTTTTACAGACATGATTACTGTGTCTACAATGTCATAATCTCAATTATTACCAGGTTACACAAAATCCCATTGCAGGTTGAGATGGTTTCAGCCTCTGAGTACAATACCTGTGCTGAACTGTGGGGTTCTATAGCACCACTTCATCCTTAAACTGAGTCACACCCAGTGTGATCGAAGATACTGCTTTCTATGAGCAAAAGAATAAGGTCTTGATGTGATCTTTCAAATGCTGTCAGTCTGTCTTCAAACACAGTAGATACTGAGAACCTTGTGCAGGCTTCTTTCATGGGGTTTAATTTAACAGGCTCAAAAAAATCATTGTTGTTCTTTCATCATTATTTGTCTGACAATACAGTTGTGTTCATTTAAAGTTTTCTTTTTTTAAAGTTCAGAATGTAAAGAAACATAAGTCTCATTAGAAAAAAATCTTCTAAACATGTGGTTGCTAAGCAAAGAATAATTGTTGTTTATTAAGTGAAATATATTTTACAACTCAACTCATTACAGTTTTAAATGTTAATTACAGCCCATTCTACAGTAAAACTCTGAAACACTAAAATGAATATTTATGATATGTTTCTGTTTTTATGGTTGCCTGGTCTCTTTATTTCTTTTAAAAATTCTGTGTACGTTCACCTATGAACATTGGAAATGGATATGTATCTGACCTGTATCTGACTAAACTGCTGAGGTCTTTCCTGCAACACTGTAAAATGATACAACCGCACACGCACAAACCTCTTACATCGAGTCTTACCACTTGTATCATGGGACACAAATACACTCATGTACACACATGCACCCATGTCTCACCATAGTCAGCCCACATAAGTCACTAGTGTACTAAGCAATATCTCTCCACTTATTCTGAAGTACACTGCCTGCAGGTTTGGCTTCAGCATTATCACAACCTTTATTTAAGCAGGTCCTTTTGGGGGTGAGTATTCCAATGGAGAGCAGGTCAGGAGAAGGGAGAACAGATTGCCGTTTTAGGCCCTCTCACTGCCTGAGCAGGAATGCTCACAGTCCCCAATTGTAGCAGCCTTTAACTGTGGAATAGACCAGAGAGCCAATCTGGAGTGCAATAAGCCTGCAGCGGTGATGGTGGCAGAGCTTAATGGAGAAACAGAGAGACTTGTTGGCTGGCAGGAAGACTAAAAGAGAGGCTGAATTTTAACAAGCTGCAATAATAATGGGGGGAAGAGTGGGAGATGGAAGGAGGGTGGAACAGAGGGGAGCTTTAAAGAATTTGCTAAAAGCGCTAAGCTATATTAGAGTCGTAAACTCTTATCATCCCGGTAGATTTGTGCATGGACTGAACATTATAGAAAACAAGCCTGTGTCCAGAACAGCGTCACTCTGCTATCCTGTGCTGACTGTGCATTAGTCAGGGGGTTACTGAGTGCCTGTCTTAACATCAAGTGTCACATATTCACATATGTGAACAGAGCACAGAAGAATTCAAAGCAAAAGCTTGTACAGCTATATTTCTTAGAAGTAAACTAACCGCTACCTGCATTTCTTAAAATTTTCATTCTGCAAGCACAGTTGTGCAAAGTCTGACACTCCAGGGTAATTTTTTTTTAATTGATAAGTTCAATATTGGTACCCCACCTATTGTCCAATGGCAGCTGGGATAGGCTCCCCTGCTCCAACTTCTACAAAAGTCTGTTAAGGGCTCGTTATTATAAGATAAGGGAACAGAACCTTAGATTACCAATTTTGGATTTTCAAAAGATGCAAGGCCTAATTCTTAGTCTTTAATAGTACATTGATATGTTTATAAGATATCTATGTCATCTAAAAAGTGATTAGTGAAGTAGCTATCACAATACTTCTCTTTTTACTAATTAATGCAAGACATCCTTTCCTTAGATCTAGATTTATTCACTAATGTTAAGTATCTTTTTATTTACAGAATATCGGTTGGGAGTGACCATTCATCACATGGCTCTGGACCAGATTTAAAATCTTTGAACGCTATGGACACTAAAGAGGAGATTACAAGCAATTTATCTGGTAATCCATGTTTTTACACATGGCCCCATACATGCATGTGCACAGATGTCCATATACATCTTGTCACTAAAAGAGAACATTAATACCCGTAGAGCTGCATGCTTTTGTTGTACATGAAACCTTTCTGAAACACACATCATAAACAGGCTCTCAATGCAAACCAACAAAACACAAGACAGCCTAGTCTGAGAGATCATCTTCTCAGGCACACACATATTACGCTCAGATATACAAACAAATGACTGCAAAAATCTCTGTCTCTCAGCAGGTCAGGCTATCAATGCTTGCCCATTCATCCGTGGCAGTTTAATGGGTAATCACTGGCGGTGAATGTGTGGGCAGAGGGTTAGTAGAGGTGGCTCACACCTGGAGGGGGTTGGGTTTGGCCTGTAGTCTGGGTTCACTGTTTTGGGTTTATCAGCCAGAGAGTGACTTTTTACCCCCCAGCCATGACCCAAAGGACAAGGGTAGACCAAGGTTATCTCTGCGCTTTAAAACCTTTGGACGCCAGGTTGTCAACTGCCTTTCACTTCACCAGTCAAGGCTGACTCTGATTCTGACCTTAATATGATCTACATGCTCTTGGGTTTCCCTGCCCTGTCTTAAATAATTACTACTTTCAGATTTTTGTGGTCAAGATAGTTCCATGCAATTATTACAGTAATAGGTAATAAGACACACGTTTGAGTTGTTGTAACAATATGTTGAGTCTTTGTTATATCTTGACATCGCTCCAATTTGTCCATCATCATTCTAGTCTATTCAGGAAATATATAGCAACCAGTTTGACCCAGAAATAGAATTTATTGATAAGTATGATAAGATTGGGTATAGCTTTATTTTTTGCTTCGTGGTAAGAAAAAATAAAGCTGACTTTAATGAGCTTTTAGTTGTGCTGATAAAAATGTAAGACTCTATTTTTTCAGCTTGATAGCCCAGTTTTTGGCATTGTTTGTTTTAGATTTTACAGTGTCAAAAGCTGAGTCCTATTATAAGTAATTTTTTGATTGACAAAATGCTACATCAAGCTTCTTTTAAAAACTGGTTGTAAATCCAGTTGCAATATTCCCTGATTACTGATAGTGTTTTGAATAGTTGGTTTTTGCCTCATAATATTGAAGAACCTGGCCTCTATATCCCTGAAAGTGGCAAATGGGCTTACGCCACTGTCTACATGCTTGAAGATTCTCACCATCCTACCATATATTTGCATAGTTATATGCAAACATGAGAAATGTGGTTGTGTCTTTTGGAAATGTAGAGCTGTTCAGTACTTGATAACCTATTCCTACCACCTGCTTCAAACTTTCCCCCTAATCCATGCCTCTCACAACAGGTTTCAGAGTGTCTCCTCCTCTCTTGTCTTAGAATAAGAAAGTGTGGGACACGTGTGTGCACATGAATAATAAAAGCTGTTTACCTGCATCATGTGGGGAGCGCCCCCTTGTTTTAAATTCTCATTTCCTGTGCTGTCAGACTCATGTGGTGTTGTGACAGAACATGTTGGAGTGTGTGTACAGTTGTACTGAGAGACAACTTGTAGTGATAAATAAAAGAAGGGGGAAAGTTAGATATAGTATAATATAAATATAAATCACTTTTATTCATAGATCCATCTTCAGATAAGAAGATGCATGTCATGGCAAACTTGCACAAATACTGATGCTAGCCACTCAGATTCCTAGTACATAATGTTGTTAATATATTCCCAGATCACAAAGATTAAGGGGATCCACAACTTTGTGTCTCCAGCAGCATGAGCAGTCATATGGCCGTTATGGGTCCCTGCTGTGTCAGGAAACGGATTTCAGGTTAACCAATACACCAAAGTTATACATGCATGGCTCCCTATGCCACTGAATTGTGATGCCTGAAGGAGGAGGTGACATGAGATGATAGTCAAGTCCATTTCGATTGTTCACAGTCAGAGGGAACAAAAACTTGAAACAAGCAAAAAAAATGCTGTTGAGGGTATCATAAGTTTATACCATCAGAAATAAAATAGAAATTCTATCATTCTATCAATTGAATTGTCTACACTCAATGAAGGATGTTCAATGGATTGCAGAATCTCCTTGAAGTTTCTTTAAAAGTAAAGATGAAAAGCAAATCAAGGGAATCTGTGGGGAAAATGACAAGAAAAATACAGCATTGTTCTTCCTACCTCATACCTTTTTTAAATTTGTTTTTCCTTAAGCTGAAGAAGAAGATTTTCATCGCTACTGTACATCATTGTTTGAAATTCCTCTCTGGAGGAATTGGACCGAGCCACAGTCTGCTACACCTGAATCATGCCTAGTCATAGAAGTCTTGGATGAGGTGAGAAAGACACAAGCTTTTCTTAACATAATTGACACTGCAAATTTACTTTATGTAGTGAAGACGTACCAGTCCCACACACTAACACTAGCACATGGGTCGGTTTTAATAGGTTTAGCTAAAATCAACCACTCTTGTTGATTTTTGGCTCAGTTTACTATTTGGAAACTCGTACACGACACAAGTTTTAAGCACCAGCAAGAATGATCTGTGGGTTGAGGGTCTTTTATCAGTATTATCACTGTTTTCCATCAGAATCTACTTAGCTCTATATGGCTCCATATTTATTGTTGCTCACAGGAGACTCACTTCTGACATCCTGTCCAATCGGCACCTGGCAGTCTGCTGTTGGCTCAGCCTTGATGAAATCCCGTTAGTGCCATGCTTAGTAGATGCTAGCAGAAAACCTCCATTTGACACCATTTAAATGTTTTCATTTAAATTATGTGAATATAAAACTTAACCGATTAAGATACAATATGAACAATTAACTTAACGGTTCTAAATCAATTTTTGCTCCCTTTACAGAAAAATATGTTTTTTATTAGACTGGGGAGTTAACGATGTTATTGCAATCAGTGTACATTTTCTATTACCTGCCAGCATTGACAAAGAGATTGATAAGTTGAAGGCAACATAATTCCACAACCTTTGACATTTTGTAAACAGGTCTTAGTTCCCATCCTTAGACACCAGAAATCAAATAATGAGCAAGTTCCCCCTCACTCATTTGACTTCAATAATGTTATTTATTCTCTACAGACATGCAGAGACATGGAAGTAATATGTGATGTGGAACAAAAGGCTGTAAGCAACAGAGGGTAAGGCCAATTAAAAGCATTTGAAGAACCATCAACAAAGGCTGACAAAACAGACACAATCTTCACTGAAATAGAAGTACATGTACTTTTGTAAAACAAAATGGCTTACATGATTAGGAACATTGATTATACTAATTTCCCAGTAAGGGTGAGAAAACGTACATTTAAAGTGAAAGGTTACCTTTTAAAGGACCCGATTATTTGTTTAAATGGTGCTGTCCTTTCCATGTCAATTGAATAAATGAAATATCCTCTGATGAATATGAGACCTTTTGCTATTTTATGAAAAATATATGTACTAATCTCAAACATATAGATTTATAACATTAATTTACTAATGTCTAACATTTCACAAGCATTACGTCAGATTGTCACTGCTTTGTGAATATTTCATTTTCACAGTCAACAGGTGGCTATGAGTTCTCTATTTTCCACACAGGATCCCCGCTGTTCAGAAGAGCAGTTGGAGAGAATTAACACCACTATCCCAAACGGATCTGGCTAGTAGTAGGTTCTCAACAGCAGTCAACTCCTCCCCAAGTTCAAAACCATCCATACTTTCTGGCATACCTGTACAGCTCAAATCAGCCAAGAAGCTCCATTCGTCTAAGTGTCAGACTTCGCAACCAGAGCACTCAATCAAAGGTAAGCTGTGTGTTACAAGGATAAGTCAAAGCCCATATAACGTTTGGTTTTCAGCTTATCTTAGGAGTTTAGAGTGTTTTCCTAGCAAATCTTTTTTTCAAGCCTGTGTATGAGCTACTATGCACTCAGGATATTGATCTGATGTTTTTTTCTAGGTAAACACATCTGTTATGATGAGGAAAGATGGATATCTTGTCACACTGCTGATTTGCTAAAACACTTACTAAGTCACCGTCTGTAAAGCCCAAAAATGGCTAGCTCTAAGAAAAATGTATGCAATGTGAAAATTAATATCAGAAAAATACTAATAAGGTTTGATTTAGTGTAATCTGTCTTAATGGATTTAATCAGATAAATCAAACATGTAAAGGGTAGTCCAAGTCTTTAAAAACAATTCTCTATGGAATGATAAATGCTAGTTAAAAAATGTGTTATTCCTAAATTCATATGTGTATACTTATAGTATAGTTTCTTTTGTACAGAAATGTCATCCAAAAATAAAGCCCCAAGTAGCCCCATTGTTGAGAGTCCTGCAACTTCAAAGACAAAGACATCCATCTCAGCAACAGCCTCTCAGTCATCTATGTCCATCATCTCTCCCACTGTCAACGAGTCAAGATCTATCTCTGGAACAGCACCAGTTCAATCCCTGTTGCCACATTCCCAGTCTGAGATCCCCAAATCTTTACACTCCCCTCGTTTATGTTTGTCTGATGCTTCACTTTTGGACGGTGAATGGTCAGCAAACCTACAAGAATATCCTTCCTGGTCTCCATCACTATCCATTACTCTTAGGTCTACCTTTACAGTTTCACCATCAAGCTCTACGGAGTTCACCTTTTTACCCAAAGTTTACCATAAGGATATGCTTGAAAATAACCAAGACTCATCTCACAGGTCACGACTACCCCAGTGCCCCAAGTTATTGGGAGAACCAGTATTTTCTCAAAGTTCTTTTAAAGCACCAACAGGCATTCGGATGTCCTCACAGCAATCCCAGCATTCCATGTGGGCCTCAAAGTTCCCTCTATTAAAAAATCAATTCCCACCAGAGAATTCTGTGAAACCAGTTCTGTCACAAGTCAGCCCAGTGCCTTATGCGGTATCGCCATATTCTCGCTCTTGGCCAGCTTTAAAAAATGATGAAGCCCCAGTTTTTTTGCCCTCTACCTCAATACCTGATGATCAGAAATCAACTCGGTCACATCAGGATACAAAAAGGGTCTCATCCAGTCTCAGAAACGTCTTCCAGAATCCTCTGAAACTAGATGAAGATGAGGAGCTGTCAACAGGTAAAAGAAATGCAGATGTATGGTGTGTGTGTTGATTTGATTAGACTGATCCCCTTGACTTTCTTTGATGGAGGGCATGCTAATGTTCTGTTTAAAGTGAATGAATTTGATTCACTTTCATACCTTTTCAAAATTCAGCTAATTTTAAACAAAAGCACACTGAAAAGTTTAGTGAATGTCATGACAGGTTTCAGGATGAATCTTTAGGATGATCTGAAAGCATGCCTTCTGTGAAATCTGGGTTTAGTCCTTTCGAAGTGTGTCTATTTCCCTTGCTATGAATGCTCAATTGCCTTTTGATGGTATTGTTAGTTGGGCTTTAACTCCAGATTTGTGTATTCACTTGGCTGCAATGATACTAATTAGATTGCAAACCGTTCTTGCTCCTTGTCACTAAGAGTAACAAACCAAGCTCTTAACCATTATGTAATTAAAAACCTGGACAAATGAATCTTTTTCCATGCATACTTTTCAGAAACCACTGTTAATGTAAACTGCATGCTGTTAACCAAGCTCAAGTGATATGGAAATGTTCACCTCTGTTCCCCAGCCACGGGCCTTGGAATTGTCAAAGTGGGGTTCTGGCATAATATTACCCGCTGGCAAGGTGGAAATTGAAATTGTGTCAGTGCTCTGCATGAAAAGTTGTCACCAAGTAGTGTGCTTATTAAGGTTTAGAAATATTTGTACACCTTCATTGACATCAGAGTTACTATATAGTAAATAAACGTATCAGCAACTAGCTTTAACACCATGCAGATAGAATGTGGTTGAAAGCAAAGGACACGCTAAATGTCCAGCTAGCAAGGTTTTCAGTTTTACACTGTTTTGCTGTCATGGTTTTTCCCATTGAATACTTTAAGTATATAGTCTATTTTCTCCCAAATAAATTGGATTTTAAAGTAACATAATCCAATTCCCAGAAACTGTTTAGTGGCAATAAGATTTTGATTTCAATATAGCAAAAGGGGATACAAAAAATACAATTTAACAAAGAAAAAACTTTTTTTTTTTATGGGATTCCAGAAAAATAGAAGGCAATGCTGCAATTTGACCATAATTCGTAATTTATAATAATAAACGGTTTGTGGTTCTCTGAGTAATGGCTTCCTTTGAATCCCCTGGGCTGTCAAAGTCAATTTAGACCCAACAATACAATGTGTTCTTTTCTATTTATTAAAATCGATTAAGGTTAGGTTTGAAGTGAATACCTGACACTACACTATAATAGACAGGAAAGTAATTACATTGTAAAGAATGACCCTGAATTTCTTTATTGCAGAAAAACACACACACATTATCTCACTCTCCTTTTCATAC
>CAJRST010037777.1:11654218-11754892 GCA_907169785.1 Menidia menidia | reverse complement strand
TAGTTGTATTTTGGAGTTTTTGTTGACCTCTCTCTTTTACTGTGACTCTTTTATTGTGGTGTTGTCAGAGAGCTGTAATTCAAGTTGCTGTGAGGATTTGCAGCTGGTTTTCAGAACAATGGAGGACAGTGAAACACAACCAATGGGAATTGACTTTCTTTCCACCAGGAGTGGAGAAATATCAGGTACAGCGGGTAATGCACTCATGCAAACTTTGGCATATTTTGACGACAACTCTTTCGGGCAGGGAAAGCTCTGCCTGTTAATATGTTACTCTCCAACACACACAACTCGATTTCATACACGATTGATACAGCAGATCCCTGTTACAGCCAAACTTTCCTGGCACTGAGTATGCAGGTTTCTCAAAAGAGATTATACAGTATCACTCCAAAACAAACTTCCACACTGGTCCTGTTTATGCACATGCTGTGCTCAAACACATGCAGGTGTGGAAATTGGTCCAAGAATATGTCCTCTCATCACTTTCTTTGCCAAGAAACACTGCACTAATCTGATTATGCTGAGGCACACACAGACATTCTCTCTCATTCATATACTTGCAAAACAGACACTTGAGAAGCAGGAAGATAATCTGTTTTTCACTGTGACATATCTTATGCCCCCCCCAGTGTCAAATAGTTCCTAAAGCTGGTATACTTATTTTCTCCTCTTACATTAACTGTAAATAAATGCATTTGTATGAGGGAATGCCATCCCTCCGTTTTCTTATTTCTGCTCTGTCAAACTCATTACACCCCCTTGTGTTATGTATTTCTCTCAAATTAAACCTACTCCCTAATTATACAGGTTTATAGTTTTATTTATGTTAACATTATTTTTCTCCAAGTTCCTTCATTTTAAGTTTTAGCTCTGAAGCACAGATTAAGAGAATATATATTGGGATATTTTATTTGGGATTTTTTTCACAAAATCAATTATTTTATGACCTGTTTTTTTCTTCTTTAAATAAAAAAAATGGTACCAGTGATAGTAAGTATAAATTATTTGGAAAGTGGACTTCAGTTTCCTGTTTCAGTATGCTGTCTCATCAGTGATGTGGCTCAATGTGCTGTTTGACAGCACACTATAAAACGCTTCACACCGAAACATCTGTGCTTATTCTCCCTTGTGCCATTAAGGAATGCCTAAAATAGCTGTTCGCTTTGGAG
Organism: Menidia menidia; assembly: GCA_907169785.1. Lineage (NCBI taxonomy): Eukaryota > Metazoa > Chordata > Actinopteri > Atheriniformes > Atherinopsidae > Menidia > Menidia menidia. The sequence continues at coordinate 11,753,720 of CAJRST010037777.1, read as the reverse complement.
CCCATTAGAAACACACAAATCTTTTCAGCATTTCATTTGTGTTTCTTTTTTTCCTTTTTCACCTGACACTCAAACATCATTTTCGTGTGAGAAATCATAATATTAGTGTAAGCTATATAGCTGTCTGCATCTTAATACGGCTTTGATTTATACACCACATACACACATTCGTTTTTATTCAATGCAGCTTAAACCTGGCCAATGAATTGATCATGAACGGGAAATTTAGTTTAATTTTGAAGTAAACTGAAGTAATCCAGTCTAGAAGTGCGAGTGTGTCCACATGGGTTTGCGGCACTGCACTGCATGCATCATTCCTCTCATGCTGTTTAGTTTGACAGTGCAGGTGGTTGTGAGGCACTAAGTGGAGGTTCTGTACCAGCTTAAAGACGGAGCCACAGAGAGGGAGGAGAGAGGGCTGCGGAGACAATGGAAGATTGAAAGACTCAGAGATTTAACACTGGGGCTGAAACTGGTTAGACAGCAAGCAGCATGTGCAATCAGTGTGGTGCAGACACACACATACACACCCACACCATCACAGCTTCTCAGTAGGGACCTCGATGTAATTTACAGTGAGCAGGTGGGGATGGATGTTCAATCTGATTCAATTTGATGTGGCTCGCAGTGGAGTGGGATGAGACACCAGTCATTCGACCGACTGTTGTGATCATTTTTGTGTCTCCCACCTTCTTGCCTTGAATCTAGAGCAGCATTCTCCCTACATTGTTCCTTTCTTCTTCTACATCTCTTATCACTTTCTTCCACGCACCTCTGAATGTGTTTTTTCATGAGATACACCCTATTCGACCTGACCTTATGACCATATGTATAAATCCAGACAAGTTGTAATGATGTCTAAAGTTTAACAGACCTGAAAAAGGCACAAATGCTACATTTCAAATATATAAAGTGTGGAACTTTTGGTGGTACTATTTGTCAAATTTCTTATTTGAGATTTTATGTGAGATTTCAGTTGCTTAAATTTTGAAAAGGCTTTTTTGCATTTCTTAGTTCAAGGACACATACAGTAAGGTGTCCTTAATTGGCAGCTAACACTCAGCAGATACATCATAGCCTATCTACACTGGTTTCCAGCCTTGTTAGTGGACACAGTATTTCTCTTCTGATTCTTGAAATGTTTTCATGGTATTTCAGCAAGTGTTCGGTGTAACTTCCAAATTCTTTGCAATTTTACCCCCTGACAGTTGTTTAACTTTGGGAAAAAACAACGGGGTTGTGTCTTTTATGTGATTTAATAAGCGTCTCTCATATTTCATCATATAGTTATTCATTTATCAATGTTTTACGTGTCTCATTTTTCACAACCAGTGTCTAACAATTGTCCTGACAATTCCAAACAAAATCCATCTAATTGACTGAGGGTCTTCCTCTGTGCCCATCTCTCCCTCTGTCTGCTGCCCTGCCTTATCTCAAAATGAATTCAGAATTTTGCCTGCCCCGTCGTCCTTTTTCCCAAGCAACCCAAGAGATCATGGAGATCTGTAAGGTGGACGAGATGGGTTGCGAGGACCCTGATGTGGACATGGACACAACTGCACACATGCTACAGGGTCTGGAGCAAGAACTAAAAGACATGTCAAAGGGTAAAGACATACACAGGCAGTGCTCATGCAGATAGGGCTGTGACCTGTCATTTGCAAATATGATTAAAGGGAAATTACTTTAATAAAAAGCTCTAATCATAAATCTAATGAATGTCTATCTTTGATACAGAGAATCTTGATCTGGTGCTGGATATGGGAGATGGTGAGAATGACAATGGGAGACATCATTTCATGAGGTGAGTAACCCAAAATCGGAGCACAAAATACTGTTGCAGTAGAATTAAACAACTGTGTCTGATTGGCTTCTGGCTGCTTGAAACTACTATCCCACTTTGTGGAATAGAATAATAAATAATAAAATAAATAATAATAAAATCCTCATCTGACAGGGATTTAGAATTAGAAATGTATTTGCATTAACACAATCACCATCACATAGAACAAGAATGTTATTTGGCATATCTGTTTTTGAAGATCCGGGAATCTCCTCGTCACAAGTGAAGCTCAATTATTAAACAATAGTGGCTGGGCCATCTTTATGAGACAAAGACTGAAACAAATGAAAGGCTTCATATGCAGGACATACACATGTCCTTTATAACTTCAAGTTGCCGTCTTTGTAAGCGGCTTTTAGCTCAGTTGCAATTTCATATCCTGAAAGGCGCATTCATGCCTCTGCCCTTTGAGAATCTGAGCATGTAGCCATGTCAATTCCCATTTTCATTCTGTCTTTTCAACATGATCAGCATGTAATCCATTGCTTTTTCACCGCCAAAATTTCCTGACTCTTCCCTACAATTTTAGTTGTCACAATGGGGGGTAATCCCTCTTTTTTGTGCTCCATCAATCCCTCTCTCCGTCAGATATAGGGAGTTTGTAATGGATCGTTAGCCAGCACAATGACTTTAGCTTTGACAGCATGTTGAGTTTCAGACCTTCATATGATGTTTAATGTGTATAAGTGTGAGAAAAGAATGAGACAGAGTGCGTCGATGTGGTTTTCAGAAACTGAGCGTGTGGGTTTATATTATATCATGTCTATTTGATATTTTGACTGTGTGCATGTAACAAGTATAATCTGCGCCAGAGGCCTTGTGCTGAGAAAGGCTCTGTGAATTAAAATTTTAACATGTAATAAACAGATTTAGAAATACAACAGTGTCAGCTCCCAAAACAGCATCTTTCATACTACTTTACACAAACACACAAATATATCAAATATTTCTTTAGTAAAATCTGCAAAGTGATTGAAATGGAATCACATCATAACCTGCTAATTGCTTGTTGTATACATAGTATGTGCTTTCTGTGAGCAGCAGATTTTGTCTTGTAGGCTTGGTGTAAGTGAGGAACAAAAAGCCGAGGAGGAAGCAGCAGAGAGAGACCGACAGAGTGTCCTTCTACTACCCTGAGACATAAATGCAAACATGGAATCACGACTAATGCAAGATGCAAGTCACTCAAGTCAGGAACAGATGCAAACTCCACTCTGCTCCAGATGCCTTATTACTTCTCAGAACAAGTTGTTTCCAAACTCCTCGTATGCAAAAGGATGAAAAAATAATCGCAATGTTTTTAAACCCCTCTGTGAAAACAGAATAAAGCTGTTTTGATTAACAATTATTATTTTATTGAATGCCTTAATAGTTTCTGAGAACTCTTTTAACATTCAGAAATGGTAGTGGTGAGATGCAAGCTTGTAGATGGATTAGTTGAAGGTAGAAAACAAGTTGGAAGGCAAAGGATGAAGATGGGAGGGGAGGGGAGGTGTTGTGAAGACAAATGGTGACTGTTTTTATTCTCAACAGGAAACTCCTTGGACCCCCTTTGACGGTGTGGTTTTGCATGTTTGCTCTTATGAGACTCGAGTTAAAAGTCAGACACTGAGGTACAAATAACTGTGGTGCCAATTTTACCCGCAGGGGTAACTCTGTTGTCACCAGTTTGTTTCTTAATAAGGTTAGGGATGGCACTGGATCGGGGCACAGTCTGCACACGCACACACACGGAGGAGAATCCTGCTGGTGCTAAATTATGTTTGTAAGGGAGGGAAAAGGAACAGTGCCAGTATTCGCTGTTGTCATTTCTGTGTGTACAGGAGTAAAGACAGATAAGCACCAGGCACTGGAACTTGTTTGTTACCTCTGTGGTGAATGTGCAGATGTTTTTGTTGGTGTGTGTTAGTGTGTATGCTCCCCAGTTCTGCTGTTTTCCATTATCCTCCGCAGCCGGTCCTAATCTGTCATGGCCACTACTGTCCTCAGCTGAGATCACACCCCAACATCTTCTACTTTATCTCCAGCTGATATACATTTGAGGATCAAACAAGAGCAAACAGGTAGAAAATCACACCTGTATCACACCACCGTACACATTGAAAATGGAATTCAATAGATGTTAACTTTGTGATGCAATTTTCGATTAGGGGTTATTCTGTGAACTGCATATTTTGTGTCTAAGCGTGCTAGTGATTGACTGTGGCCATACTCTTTACTCAGTTAATGTGGAGGGATATAAGGGCATTTTATTTGTCCCAGCGTTAATCGCTAGGAGCAGACAGCAAAAGCCCTGTAATCCAACAGCAATTACCACAAGACTGATTGATAGCATGGGGACAGAGAGAGAGAGAGACAGAGAGACCAAGAGATAGAAAAGAAGAGCGGGAGGGAGAGGTGAAAAGGTAGATCTTTGTTATTGTGTCCTTCACTGAGTTTATCACTTAATGTTTAGGAGAGGAAAATAACAGAGACATAAATCTGATGGGTATCGAACCACTAGTCTGAGTTGAAACAACTCAGAGATCTGGCTGTCATTCTGCTCTCTCTCTCTCTCTCTCTCTCTTTTGCTCTCTCTCTCTCTCTCTCTCTCTCTCTCTCTTTCTCTCTTTCTCTCTCTCTCTTTTTCTCTCTCGCTCTCTCAGACACACGCAGACATACATGCTTACACACACACATGCATGCATACAAACAGAGAAAGAGAACAGACTAGATGACCTTTGTTAGATTTTGAGCCAATTGTGATGTTGTTGATGCTGTCAGAAAGACAGTGAAAATGAAGAAGTTGACATTTCACTCCACTATACTAACTGACCCTTCTTCTGTGCTGGAGTTCAAACTGAATGTGTTGCAAAACACGGGCATCTCCAGCACACCCGGTTATATAACAAGTTTCATCACTCATGGATAACTTCTAAAAAACTGTCTTTTGATTGACATCATGTCAATTAAAAGTTTGAATACACCAGACATCACAAATGACAGGGTTGGCAAATATAATGGACATATATGGTTTTCCTACTTCCCAACTCTCAATAACTGTTTTTTTAACCGTGCTTTCAGAATTTTATTTTTAAGATATAGTTTTCTTCTGTCTGTCTGTCGGATGCATGCCCACTGGTTTTCATAGGGAAACTTATTACATTTTCCTCAACCAAAATGCCCCAAAAGAACCCCTTTTTTTGTGTTACAAGTAATCTACAATGAGCTGCAAGGCACAGCAGCAGCATATTTGTGCAACAAGAGTTCACATCTAGTCCGTGAAACCGAAAATACGACAGCCCTTATAGAATACAGTTTTTTTCCCCCGTTGTTATTTTACCAGATATCTAACTTGAAACAGCAAAGAGGACATTTTACTAACAATGAAAAAATGCGTAAATTAAAACTTTGCTCAAGGTTAGATTTGGAATGTGATTTAAGCAAAAAAATTACTCAACAAACTCTCCAAGGAAGTATTTTTTTCAACAACATACTCCCACATCCTCCAGAGTTCCTTTTCATGGCTGTCAATTAATTTGATTGCAAACTGGAGAAAAAAGGAAAACGGATACCTGAAAATGTTTAGCTTTTTTTAGTTTAATTAAATTCTATCAAGAGTTTGACTGATTTTTGTTTACTTATATTGTGTTATATAATTGAACCGTGTCTCGCTTTTGGGCATCAACCATGTTATTTCCCAGAGTAAACTGCTTGAAGCATACTTTCTCTGATTAAACCATAACAAATCAACCACCATCAGTTTGGGCAAACTTTTTTGACTAACTTCACAGTCAAAATACTTGTGTCTGTCCTTTTCTGAGCTTTCAGTAATTCCTGCACAGCTGTGTCTTAGCTCATTGAAAGACACGTACACATATTTTTCAATACTTGCTTTATTTTTGTATTTCTTTGGCAAATATCATCGAACATTTGCTGTGTATGACATAAATCCGTTTAAAAGCCTGAAAAGGTAACAAACCAAAAATCAGCTGTGCAGCACCAACATTGAGTAGCGGTAAGTAAATCAGATTGTTTTGATGGGTTGTTAGATTGTCATCTCAGCAAATGAAGAGGGCTTGTGTGCCACCTGTGCCTGATCATATCAAAGCATATTTCTTCCTTGCAGATTATTTTAATTAAATTGAACTGTGTGTTTGTCGTGCTGTCACTTCAATCGCATATTTAGGATAGATTTCAATAAGACTATGTCTTTCATGGTTACTAATGTCTCTGGTATTTTGTTTAGGTTTCATGGTTATGCAGGAGACATCCATGCTTGACCCTAACGGTGCACTAAAAACTAAGCAGAGATTATATACTACTAACTAACTACCATACTTTTTATGGTCACTGTAATTGAACATGTCGTCAAGTATTCACACTCCATCATAGCAGCATGAATGAATAGATTCTTTCCTTTTGTGGTTGTCGGGTCAAAGGTATATTCGGAGTGAACGTGGACGTCTAATCATGCCCCATGTTGTCTGTTGGAGCCCTGTTGCTTCATTAAAGGAGAAGGAAATATGGTCTTGTCTGTCATTGCGAAAGAAAAAAAAGAAGCCTCATAGCAACTTAGTTTGTGCTGTCTGCTGTTCTCGTCTACCTTATTATTCCTAGGATGTGAATAGTTCCAGTGTAATACTGCTGTGGGATGGCTGTGCCGGCAGAGTGAAAGATAATAATGGCATGTTGTTGTTTTTTTCCCCATTTGAAAATCAAATTCATGAACTGAAGTTACCTTTGAGGATAGATAGATGGTTAGAATTCAGTTTGCACCCAGCTCAAATCCCTGTTCCATGGACAGCATTATTTCTCCATAACCATGCTGCCTTTATGCTTTCATGTGTTACTGCCCACCTAGCTTTTACTCAGGTGTGGCTCGGTATAACTTTCAAGGTTACAGCCTCATCTATGCTTAAATGACCCCATACGCTGGAGATGGAAGTACTGTATGCCCTGGATAGAAAGTTTAGGCGGAGCCAGTTATATTGCAGCGGAGGGGAGAGGGAGATGAAGTGAAAATATATCACCAGAACAGAGTGGTTGCAGAGGTATAGTATAGAAATTAAAGAAAGGTCAAAAGAGGACAAGAAAAAAAACTGTGCTGCTGCAGGTGGAAGAACTCTACTTTGATTTGGAAATGTTGTATTTTCCACTCAGCTCTACCTACCTTTAAGGTATTATTACTCCCTCCTGTTTTCTCTCCTTCATACATTGTGTTTTTACGTCTATTCTATCACTCTTCCCACAACATTTTATTCCTAACTACTCTCTTTTAGTCCTTCCTGTCCTAACATCCATCTCCATGGACTCACTGCTTGCCAACAGTCCTCTTCCTTTTCCCTCCCACACGTCTCCTTTTGTTTTATATTTCCTCCCCATGATTCCTCTCCCCTTTAATCTTTGATTCATTTGCTTTCGCTCCAGTATGGTGGAAGCCTCGATGTCCTCTGGTTAAGTCACCAGGACCAGCTGACAAATCGATACATCACTGTAATTGATTCTGTCGGGCCCCAGTGTGTTTAATGAGACCTCCCACCCTGCAAACTCCCCTCCCTCTTGCACATGAGTTTTAACAGAGCCCAGTTTAATAGTTAATGGAAGCATCCATGTGAAGTGAAGCGCTGGAGATGGTGGGTGAGGGAATGAAGCTGGGAGATGATATTGGTCAGTGAAGAATCTTGAGAGTTAATCAGAGCGTTACTCAACATTTTGGACTGATCCAACTGTTTAATTTGGAAAGGTAAATGCTACAGGAGATGTTTGTTGCTTGGAGAAAAGTGTCTGAATGAATGTGAGTGTGCATGCGAAGTCTGTCTGCTCTTAAGAGCCTTTAGTTCCGTGCAGCCTCTGCACAATGGGCCGTTTTGGGTAAGCTGTCACACGGTCACAGTTTTGTCAGTTACGGCCTGCATTACTGTTCAGTCTTCTGCCCACTCCTGAAGTGGAAAAATGGTCTGTACTTGCACCCTAATCTCAAACTGAACAACGCTGAATCCATTATTTTTATGTAAACACTACAGCAGATCATGTAATAAATAGAAAACAGCTCAAACTTGTTGTTAAAAGATCAGTTTCAGTCAGACAAACACGATTTCCTGCTGAAAGAGTGGAAGAGGCCAGAGAGCAAAGGAGAGGGGAGCGAGTGGGTGATGTAGTGAGTTTGTCAGCATCAGCTCGTTTTTCTTGCGTGCGCGTGTCTACATCATGGAGATGGGAAACCTTGTGGACAGTGAATCATTAATATCAGCAGCCTGTAAGACACACTAATGAATAACACAGGAATATATTGCTTCTCGCTTCTTTGCTCTTCACATGCTCTCCCTCTCTTTTCCCCTGCACTGGATTTGTGTCTCTGTCTGTAATGAGAAACACCTGTTGGAGCTCCTCATTAGGCATCCCTTGTTCAGGTCCCATTAGACCTGTAGTTCCTCTGTGCACTTGCTGTGAATGTGTGTGTGTCATACACCTCCAACATTTGGTTTCATTCTAACAGATGTGAACTTTTGAGGACTCCATTTCCAAAAACCTTCAGAATGCAGAAGTTAGTTTTTTGTTTTTTATTCTAAAAAGTAAAGGATTGACAAGATCGTTATAAAAAGGAACATTTGAAATCTAAATGATTTTTAAGGAAAATTAGCTCTTTTGTTACCACGGATAGATGTGTATGGCAGCATAAATCTGACACTGGAATTCCAGTGCAACAGGTGACCCAAAGACTCATTGGAGCATTTCTATGTCTAATGCTTGACACTGATTAATTCAGTATTACTCGTGCTAGGACAGTGTGTGTGTGTGTGTTTGCAGTTATTTACTCTATATTAAATAATGTGCATCAGTCAACATTTTACTCCAATCAGTTCAATCCTTTTCCAAATTAAGTCAATTTCTGTTCAATTTCCATCATGAGGCAATGGCAACAAAAATGGTAGAGGGGATAACACATGAACATGATTACAATATTCTCAGGCAATTTCTTTTTTTTCCTACAATTTCTTGGTAGATTTATGGATGTTTCTTAGCACATCTTTAAAAAAATCTTTCCTCCAACTCATAATCCTATCCAATAAGGTCTTTTGAAAATTCTTAACAAAGAGCTCAGTTGGTCTAAAGATAAGGACTGTAAAAATGGTGGCATAGCAATCCAAGGAGGAGTTATTCATAGGCACTTTATACCTAAATGTATTGTGTTAATATATTTTTGTATTGTGTTAATGTATTTGTTTAGTGCAAAGAGAAAGAGGAAATAAGTGACTGATATACTGGATATAATCCATTTATACAGATAAATATCTTCTCTTAAGCTAGTATGTCTCATTAACTTCAGCTCAATGCTAATGATGAGGAATGTGTGTCTGCATAACAAATGGAAAAGTGCAACAAGTTAAACTGGACTACACTGGATACATTGGTGGATTTAATTTTTTATTGCCATAATTTTTATTCATGTTCTTTTTGCTACAGAGGCAAAGCCTCTAATGTGTTCTCTTGAATCATATCACAGTTTTCAATCAACATTATTTCTGCTCCACTTTGCTCTGTTGAACTACTGCTCTGTTGACACACACACACACACATACACACACACATATACACAACTGTTGAAACATATTAGCAAGAGATGGTTTGAAAAAAAGGCTCACTAGTGTTGCTGTATCTGTTGCTCTAAAAGTAATTTGATTTATGTTTATTAACTAACTTTTGGTTTTTCTATGGAATCAATCCTTTTTGTCTTCTTTTAAAGCTTTTAAGATGGTATTTGAGCACACAGTTACAGTACATGCTTCGGTCTATTATCTCATTATCAAACCATTTTTCTGAAAGTCTAACTGCATGGACCGATGAAATCCATGTCATTTAGAATTCCCCAGCAGGAGTTAAATTAAATGCTCTATAACTCAACCAGTCCATATACAGCCAGATAAACTCAACTGTAATACCACAGTTGGTCTGTTTCAATGCATGGTTGTATTTGAAATATATTAAACAGTGATTTATATTGCACAAAAGATACAGATTGGGATGAATACATTAGTCTCCCACTACAAGGTAACATTGTCAGCAGAATGTAAATATATATGGCAGCATTTATGATCATGAAACCTACATATCGATGGGCTGATTATTGATAAAGCTATTTATGCCCTGTAATACAACCTTTGAAGCTGCAGGAGTGCAAAGTTTTCTTTATGGGAGAGTAAAAGTGTTAGTATATGGGAAAGAGGTTGAATATGGAAATAAAGCTTATAACTATGGTAAATACATATACATTTTTATCATGTTGGATATTTTCTGTAAAAAAGTAAGTTTGCCAGTTCATGTATGTCAGTGACATTTTTTTCAATTAGCCGCTGCAGTTGAAGGAATCTTGCATTGTCACTTTTAATTACAAATCAATCAGCCAAGCTTTGCAACCAGTTTTTAATTGATTAGAGATTAAAAAGAAGACTTGTGATCAAAAACAAAAGACCTAACAGAGTTCATGCATTCCTAACCAGTTAGCTGCAACTTGGCAGAGGCATGGATGGAATTGCTGGCATACTTGACTGTGTAATACATTTGCTATCAGAAAGTATCCATGAAAGGACAGTTCAATGGTATTAATCTCTACCTACATGTGTTTTAAAAACATGCTTGTGAGCTGACTTTAGGTGTAGTAATATTTTACCACTGCTGAGCCTATGAGCCTACATCCAGTCAAATCTGCCCCTTAAGTCCTTTAACTTTTGATAGTATTTTCTCATTTCTGTTGGCGAAACTGTCTTTATGATCAAAACGTGCATTACAGGTACTGCTCATTCACACGGAATGAACAGCGTGTGCATCTGTGATCGTGACTTCAGCTATGTAACTAATGCATATCAGTCACCAATATCAACCATTGGATTACCGTTCTGCTCGGCTGCTGTGTTAAACACTGACCGACACCACCCAAAATTTCAAAACACCAGATTCAACATCTGTCGTGTAGCTGAATGTTAGTGAGCTCTGTATTTCAGTTCCCTGAGTGAACTGTAGTTGAACACAAGTGCATTTTGGTTCGGCTGTAAAGATGTGTATGTGAGCTTCTGCATCCCACACCATTTGTGTGTCTGAGTCGGTGTACAGTCATGTTTTGTGCAGCACTGTGTTAAGGCTAAACACACTTAAGGCTAAGCAATCAGCGAGTAAAGTTTCCCCACCGCTGTCATTAAAGCTCCACATAAAAGCTTAAGCTGCTTTTATCCTTCCAAGGAAGAAAGGGAGAATGTCAGCATATAATTAAATTAGATGAAAGGAGGGGAATTAACAGCTTCTTCCTCTTTAAACACAAACGACTTAATCAGAACCTTGGGCTAAATGAGAGACAGGCGGCTACATGATCATGGGGAGGATAAACATCCGTCTCAATGCTTCCGTCCTTTCTGCTATCTCACTTTTCTTCATCTCTTCATTATCTCTGTTACCTGGTCTATATCTCTTTCTGTCTGCTGATCTGCCCCTCTGAATCTTGCTTCTTTCGTTAGCCTCCATATCCATATGTGCACATTATCTTATATTATTTCAGTATATTGCAAACACTTCCTGTCCATCTTTATTTTCCTCAATCAAATCTCACCTGAAATTTTCCTTTTATCCACTCGTCACCTGCTCTTTTAATTTAATCTCTCAGATGGTTTTCCCCTTGCGAAATCTGCCCTCTTTCTACCCCCTTGCCACCATTTTCTGAAGAAAAGAAAAAAAAAGTAAAAAATGTTTTAGACCTTGAATTCCCCAATCCACATCATACAGGGAGAAGCTTTTTGAGCATGATTTATAAGCCGCTATTGATTGGGAAAAATGAATTCCATCATACCTGACATTGATCTGTTGCATCACACCCTACACCTTTAGAGAATGGCAGTTTATTTTGTATGGCTCACATAAACACAGTTTTGAAGGCAGAAATGATGCAATGAAGGGCATCAAAGTAACAGATATGTCTTGTTAGATTGAGTTCTGCCTTTAATGTTAAGGAAAGGTTCCATTCTGACGTCAGATCCACAGTTGCATCTTGCACTAATGCCCATGAGTTTATTTTATTATTATTATTTTTTAACTGTTGGTGTTAAGTATTCGGCAGACAGAAGAATAGGCCTCTATTTGTATGCTTGGATAATATTTTTTCAGTCTGCAGCATACAGTCCTACATATGCAATACACTTACTGTTTATTTAGCAGAAAGTAGTATTATAAAGTAATCTGGATATCACGTATCTGAATGTTCATTCTTAATGTTAATTAAGAATAAATTAACTTGGAACCTGCTCTGACAAGTATTAACAAAGTTTCTTAGACAGAACTGCCCCTTTGCTACCATGCATGCTTTATATATGTGTGTGCGTGTGTGTACAACGAGTAGCACCAAGCAAAACACATTAACTCTGATGGTACATTGCATTGGGTTCAGTACATTTTTTGTTAAAACGTATTTTATAAAATGTAACTTTGTAGGTGGTATTAGTTCTCATATTTAAGTGTCTAAAATAACAGTTAATTTAATGACTTTTTCTGAAACAGATTTTGTACCTTGTAACTCCTCCAAGGTGTCTCATGCGTACTTGATCCTTACATCAGTCCATTGATTTTACATTACCACATCACAGTTCAGAACACACTGTATCTACACTCACAGCAGACTTTTCTATAACCTGTGCAATGGAAGAAATTCCAGGGTTTAATGCTGCGTCTTGTTTTCTTGATTATATCTTTAAGTAGGATTTGAAATTATTTGTGTGTGTTTATGTAAGCCCACTGTCCTATTAACCTCACTTTAAACCTGAAGGAAGTTGTGTGAGTGCTAATTAGCAGCACAGGGGAGCGAGCCCCAGTGGCCAATCAAAACTGCTTTTGAGAGCAGTTTCCCAAGAGACACCATGGAAACAAGGTGACTGAGTTACCAAGTTGAAAAAGGTATGATGTCATTGATTAGGAGCTTTTTTTTCCAACCAAAAATCTATACATCAAATAAATATGCCCCATGTTCAAATCAACTCAGATTTCTTTTGAGCCACAAACGTGTTTTAAGTGCCATAGCTGACAATAGATGAATTCTCGATAGAACCGTTTGACATGTATATACTTTTAAAGAAAGTTAATGTGATGTGGAATAAACTGCTTATAATATATATTTAATAGGAATAAATTAATTGATATGAATTCAAATTCAGATGATTTTTATGACAACACAAAAACAAATTACATTAATACAAAGTTAAAGATGCAACCTAATCTCATATCTCGGTGATCAGGATTGACAGCAGTTGTTTGACGAGAATTTGCTTTACACATTGAAAAATAAATGTTCGAGCAGATCAGTGCTGATCTGAAGTCATTTCAAAGAAAAAGTTGATTTGGATTATAACTACCAAACAACTGGCCTGCTATAAAGTAGAAGCTGCAAGATCTTTATTGTCACCTTTTGCTATCACCTTGTTTTTGCATAGCTAAACATAAACTTAGACCAAAAAAATTGACAACTTTTAGATAAGCAAATAGCTCCAATATACCAAAGTAACATGAGAAACCAGCAGCAAAGAGAGGCTCCCTGTTGGGTGTTGTCCTGTTGGCAGCGCCTGAACAAATTAGCACATTAGCACATCGTAAAGATAAGAGAGACAAATGCTCACTGACTATCAGTTTGATGGTAAAAGCCACAGCAGATATCAGAGGAACATAAAAAGACTCCTTGGGGCAGGTTTTTATGGCCAGTTGATTCTAAAGATATTATTTGGTTATTGGTTGTTGTCCAGTTGTTTGCCCCAGAAAAAAAACAACTGTTCATAAAGGTCATGAAAGTGTAAGGCTGCCTCGACATTCCAGTCCACTGTGTTTCCACAACTGGATATTTATTACACATACACTACACTGCGATTTTGCTGGTGGCTGGAATAGGTGGTACAAATTCATGGATAGACGGATTGCACAATCTATTTGGGGTTCACAGTAAGATGTATTACAGTGGTGCAGCTTCCTTATGGGAGGGATAACACAATATGGTTTCAACTGAAGTATAAGAGTAGATATTAGAACCAGACTGCAGTGCGACAGTATTGCTGTGTAATGTCACTGTCATTGGAACACTGGATGAGTCTTAATGTGAATGAACATCTGCTGTTGCAAATACCTATGTATAGATCATTATAGATTGTTTCTTTTGTCCATCCATCTATCTTCTTCCACAGATACAAAGGTTAAAATGGCCTTACGTGCAGCACACATTTTCTAATGTAGAAACACGCCAATAAGTGTTCAATTATTCTAATTTTCAGGAAATTATGTGCCTTGCAGGTTTCAGACTTTCCAAATTACTCGAGAAAATTTAACTTGCATGATAGGAGAAGCAGATGGGACAGGCAATATCCGCAGGGTTGAGAGTTAATGGTTAATGACAACATTCACCTTTTGAGCACTTTGTCATTATCTGAGTGTCCTGGTAGATCACTGCCAGCCATGTAGCAGTTTTTCTATTACACAGCTTTTAACATTTAACCTAACAGTTATTCACACCTTTTGAGCAACACTAAATCCCAACTTCTTTATAATTGGCAAGGCTTTTCTAGAGTCAAAGTTCAATTAACTCAGAGGAAGGGCAATGAGGTACAATCAGTCCCTTTTTATGTCTGTGGTGGATTGATTCCCAGAAGCTACATGAAATTGTTTCCACCGGGAGAGGTGTCAGGGGTAATTGTGGATAACACATAAGATAAGCTAATGTACACAACTTCCAAATGACCCAATGGGTCATCTATGTTTTTCTTTATCTTTAAAATCATTATTTTCATTCGATATTTAGAATAGGAGATTATGGAGGCTGAAGTTTTTAAACTCTTGCATAATTTAAAGTGGGATTTTTAGTAATAATATCAAATCTCCTACTACTAAAATGGAAACCAATTTAGAGAAAAAGCATAATTAGTTTAACAGAAAGTTCAAATGACAAAGATTTTTTCTTTGAAAAGGCAAAGCAGCTTTTTTAAGGGATACAGTTGCATCACGCCAAATTTGATCACAAATAGAAAAGGGGAAAGTATAGGTTCCTTTATCATCTATGTATGAAAGCTAGGCACTTGGAACTCATTTCTACATGAAAAGCTCATTAGGTAATTATTTTTTTTAAATTGACCCCCATCTTTGTCAGGGGTGAATTGTAAGACTTTTGCCCAGTTTGCTACAATTTTGCCTTCAACCCTGTTAAGTCACACTGAATGAAAGGTAAATAAATTGTGATGAAAAACGTCTTTGAAGGGAGCTTTGATGATAAAGCTCATTCATTCACAGTAGCAATTGGCATGACCACATAAGACAGAATGCTTCTCACATTGAGCCTGCAAGCAAAATAAGAGATGGAAAAAGTAGAAATGATTCAGAGCTAATGAGTCTGACTTACTGGGGGAATAGCATCAACAAAAACATTAAAGAAACCACAATACCTCAGAAGCTTCAGACACACTAATATGGCAGTGATAGTATGATCAGATACAGCTTCAGCTTCTTAAACATGAATAAAACCATGAACCAGAAACAAAGACTTGGAATCATACTTTTTATCACTTTGAAGTGATCCAAGTAACTAGTTTTTTGCACTTTTTATGTAGTGATTGATGTGTGAAGGGCTTGTGGTAGAATTTTATTCGGCAACCTTATTATTTTAAATTCATGCAAGATAGTGCTGCTAATATTCACTCATGTTTACTTGTCAGGGGCCGAGCAGTTGGGCAACAAAGAAATATCAAATTAATCCATAAAAGAGGTTAATTAAACAAAAACATACAGCAAATAAAGTAACACTGGGGGGTCAATGTTAATAAAACAGTCAATTCTGCAACCAACACTCCAACAAACCTGACCCTTTGCAATGGCACATAAGGGAAACCTTTATACTGGCTGAGCTAAACTAAACTAAAACAAACTGGGAAAAAAAGTTAGTTTTTTCCAGTTACACATGATATTTCCTGGTGAGCCCCCTTCCTGATAGAACGGTTGACTGACCACATCCTTTTGCGCATCCAGGAAGTAACGCTCCACCATGGTAACAAAGTGTAGCAGAGAGCCATCAAATTTCAGTGCTACCACTTTCTCAAACTGTCTTCCACTTTTGGAAATGTGAGCTATCAGTATAACATTAAATTTAGTAATCTGATTTTTTGTCCATCCATTTGTATTTTTTTTTTATAGTAAATCGTTTTAAGGGTCGCTGGAGGTCTGGATCCTACTCCATCTGCCACTGAGCCGAGGGCAGGGTACACATCATGGCCAGGTCGCTAATCTCTCACAGGATCACCACAGAGACAAACAAATTGACCCTTGGGTCGATTTGGAATTGGCAATTCTGCTAAAATGCACACAGAAAGGCTCCAGCTGGGATTGGGACCAGGAATCCTCTCGCTGTGAGGTGATGGTGCTAATCACAGCACTTCTCCGAATGAGTATCAAAACCAAAAGAAATGCTTTAGATTGCCATGGTTATTTTCTTCAAAACTAACAATTTACATTAGCTTTCCCAGACAACCTGTGGTTGTATCATATCTGCTGCAGATCTGATACCAGCCCCCGGTTTTTAAAAGGTTTGTGCTGAATAGCCAAAGGAGGAAGACTGCTGTAACACAAAAGAGCTCAGTTTTTGTGAACCGATCTTTTGTTCAGTAGTAGTAGTTTTTGTTGTTGTTTTTTTTTGTTTTTTGTTCTTTTGTTTAGTAGTTTCAACTTAAACCTGTTTGGTTTAAGGTGTTGTTATTTTCCATAACTTCTAAGGTTTGACTCTATTCCCCCGTGTTTGTGCGTAGAGCAAAAGGGGAAGGCATTAATAATGTGTTTTGGTTTGTGGAGGTGTGTGTGTATAAAAGTAAGAGGGTAACTACTGTCTGTTTACAAGTGGCTGAGCCTCAAAGTGCTGTGATTTTAGGCAATTTGTTAAAAATCAAGGTTTGACTGCATATTATGTTTTTATAATGGGGATTCAATAAACAGCAGTTTTTTTTCCTCCCTACTTTTATTTGCAACCCTGGGGGTCCTCAAAGGCGGCTGAATTTCCCTGAATCTAACAGCACTGTTGAAAGGAAAAAGTGTGTGGCCGTTCTCCTCAGTAGGGCATCGCTATTAAAGTGACTGCTTCAGAACAATCACATCTCTTCTACTCAGAGCAAATATCATGCTGCCGTGATCTCGTCCAACAATCAAATCAGTGAAAATGCATTAACCTGACAGCACATCTTGACCAACTCAAGTAAAGCATAAACATGCACAGAGTTATCCTCAGAGTACACATCTGTCATATTTAATATAAGCTGATCACTGTCTGCGTTAACAGCCTGCGATGCCTCCGCACAACTCGAGGTGTAAAACGTGCTAGCACCAAGGTTTGACTATTGATTAACAGGCTTATGCCGTGTTGCAAAATTCTGTTCTATGGTATGATTCTGAGGCTTTCTGTGCTAATGAGGCATGAATCTCCACAGTATGTTCAAATTCAAGTGGGGAACGTGTGCTTTTCTTCATCTTTTTTTCAAGCCTACTGTGTATTCACACTGTTTATGTGTTCAGCTATGCAAATGTTCCACCACTGAAATGAACATTATGAAGAAAATAAAACACACTGACCCCTTGGGCAGAATTTCTATATCATATTTTTATACAGTGAGGATGATGTAATAAAAAATAAAAAAAACGTTCTCACAGAATCTTCATTTCTTAATACGGCAATGTTTTTATAGTTGTGTATGTACACAACTCTGCATACTTATTTTTTTTTAACTGCTTATTGTAAACTCAGAGTGTTGTTCGCATGAATTGTCATATTTTCTTAAAAGCTTTGTTTCTGCTCCTGGACATTCTGCCTAGTCATTCCTGTAATTCTTCATAAGTTCTAACAGAAGTATCTTTTGCATCATGAATTTTCCTTAATTGTGTTTAAAACATTGCCCTTTTTAATGTTAACATGAGATTTCTAAAACACTGGGAAGATAACCTAACTACATGGAGCATTGAAATGTAACAGCCAGAAATATCTTACTGACGCTTCAAAGCCTCATGAGGGGATAGCAAGCTCATGACTAGAAACGAAGACAATGTGATCCGAAACGTTGCAATCAGGGAGGAGTATCCATCTCCTACTGGTGAAAACTTGGTAATGATCGGAAATTAACCATGCTCTGGAGGAAGGTGGGCATGCGTTGATCTGCATGTGGAGCTGAAAACTGTTGTCAGGAACTATCCCCTACTGTTAAAGGATGTTTTTCAGATCTGAGCTCTGATAGTTATAGGGAAGCTTGAAGTCCCAGATACTACTCAACATGTGCTCTTCTTACTTTTTTTTTTCCTTTCTTTTTTTTGGACCATCATGTATTTTGGACTGTGAATGGTAAATGTATCTGCTCATACTCTCTTACACACTTACACAAAGATCTTATGTAAGTATTTCTGTCTTACTTGTGTGGGTAGATAATCTTTATTTACCTTAGGACTTGCTTGAAAAACAAGTGTTACGGTTAGTTTTGATTAGCTTTCTTCTGCCAAATTAGAAGGCATCCAACAGGCAGAATTCCTCTTAGAATGGGATATCAGGCTTTAGTGCGTGCATTTAAGTTTACAGTAGTAAAACGCTATTTAAGATGGATGAACAAGTATGAGATTATGTCATTTTAGCCAGTGCATTCTTTATTAAAATACATTATTCTAAAATCTGGGATGCTGTTTGAAATTGTACATATATTTGCAAATATCTGATAATAGTTAATGTCATATTTGGACCAATTCAGATTAAATTGATCACAGAACATTCAACATATTTGTTGTATTTTTGCATAGTATGCTGAACTTTAACAAAGTCTTACGAAAGGATATCTGCACACAGCCAGACACTTTTAATGATATTCTGTGGATGATTTCTGTGGTTAATGATGTGTTGGGAACATTGTAAAATAACTCTTCAATTTGGAAATGTAGTTAACCACGACTTTATTCTAACTTACCAAACCAAGTCTCATCTGGGCAGGAAATCCCCATAAGTTGGTGTTCTATCAAGTTATTTGTCCCCCAAACACACACATCCACACCCTCACAGACACACAGATACATTACCCAGTTGGCAACCTCTCAGGAAGGATATCCAAACTAATGAAGGCTCTTTTTCTTTAATGCCAACTCAATGAGCCATCGATGCCTAAATGTGTGAAAGATTCATGACCCTGTTTAATTTATTATTTTCTTCAGCGAGAGACATGGGAAAAACAGTTTCGAAGCAATGAGTGAAAGTACAATTAACTTGATACTTATGGCAGATAATAACAGCACTGTGCATGGTGGGTTGGTGGTTTGCACTGCCACCTCACAGGATGACCTGTGGGTTCTTAATGTTTGGAGTTAGCTTGTTCTACCTCTCCGGGTGCTCCGGCTTCCTCCCACCGTCTAAAAATATGCATGATAGGTTAGAATGGAAACAGCCCTTATCGTCCTGCGAAGGGGAAATTCAGGTCAATTGTACATCTCTGTGTGGCCCTGGAAACCTGTCCAGGGTTTACTCCACCTCTAATTCAATATCTGCTGGAATAGACTCCAGCCATATTTCACCCATACGAGGACCGAGTGGCAAAGAAAATTTGAAGAACACTTTTTTTTGTTCACTGATGGCTTATCATATTGTTACGCACAGACTTGTTCATTTTAATATTACTCGTCTTATTAATTCCAAGAGAAGGCAGTCAATTTATCCGATGCTGCACAAAAAAACAACAAGAGCATGAATGTCACATGTATATGCAGAGAAACACGACAAAGCATCACATCAGTTTTAAAGTTAGCTATGGGTTGATATGTGGCTAATTAGCTGAGTGTTTGTATGCGCCATGAGAGGACTGGATTAAAGTGTGTTGCTTCACAAAATTCATAGATTTAAACTTTGCAGGCCAGCAGTGCATGGGCTAAAACATTGTTAAATTTCAAACAACCCAACTCAAACATAGAGACCAGCACTCACGCAGCAGGGCTCCACTTTTAGTTTCCAAGGCACTTCAAGAGACAAGCAGTTTGGCCTAAAACATCCCATCAATACAGTAAAGAAACTAAAACTGGGACCCTGCAGCGTCTTCTATGTTTTTAGTCACTGTGCAGCAGTGTTTGAGCCCAGCACCTACTGGCCTGAAGTTAGCCAATTCTGTCAGTGGGTGTTCTTGTAAAGGAAAGACTGCATGTCATGAGACACAAAGATCAATGATTCCAGGAAAGCTTTGGTCTAACTTAGAACAGAGTAGTTAAGTAAGTCTACAACATCAGTTTCACCCTATGCTCCACAAGGTTCAGAATAGTGTGGAGATTTTCCTTAATGGTGTGCAAAGGCGAACCAGAATCTACACACAGTTTAGGATGGTTATTTTCCTTTCTAAAACTTGGCATTGGCTTCTATTACATTTACAGGTTAAAGAAGATGAAGCTGATTATGCAAAACGCCAAAATGCTGGAAAATAAATGGGGAGAGTTTGGGAAGAAAAGGATGAAAGAAAGAAAATGTGGTTTTTGGTACAGTCAAGATGGCAGGATTCAACATAGCGATAGTTCATACTTCCCTCTGGTTATGATTTTAAATAATTAACAAGAAAGCCAATTTTGGCCGGTCCTTGTCAGGGAAGGAATGAATCATTCCCATTATTCCGATCAATCTCTGAGGCTCTGTTGAATACTTTTTCAGAGCGTAATGCTCCCACCACCATTCATCAGTGAGAAGACGGTGCTCACAGGATGATGAGAGGTGACTTAGCACTAAAGGCAGATGGACAAAAAGTTCCAGCTCACCTGCACAGGACCAGAATATTTCTTCCACATGCATACAGAGTTCTCTTGCTGCTATCTTCTTTTTCTTTGAGCGGATGCTTTTTTCTGGCCACACTTCCATTAAACTTTGTGGAGTGATCTTAAAATGTTCCAGTGGACACTCTGAAGGTTAGCTTTGGTATCTTTGTGACCTCTCTGATTAATGTCCATCCTAAGTGGTCCATGAATTTTTGATGTTGGTGTGTTCCAAGAGAAATTCTGCATTGACTCTCAGTATGTTATTTAATGCTTTGCGGACTCTAGGTCCTTTGGAACAGTTTTGTCATCTAATTTTTGCATCAAACTGTGGAATTCAATTTCGCCGGATTGAAAAAGATCTAAAAGAACTAAGAAACGTGGTGTGAAATTATTTTCAAACTACTGGTTCAATTCTCTGATGTATTCAGCAATTTGGACCATAAAATGATGTTCTGTGACATAGAAATCAGGAAATACACTTGGCAACAAGCCAAGGGAGTGGATCATTTTGCCTGGCACTGTGTGGAGTTGATCATGGATTGATAGAGGGATCTAATAGTTGGACAATTGGAAGGACTGATGAATAGTTGGACAAAAACTAATACTACCAGGCACTGTTGCCATGATATTAACATGTAAAGTAAAAGATGAGTAAAAATGTAGTATGAATAATAAAAAATCTTTAAGGTTCACAGACCAATAACTCTCAATCAAATTGTAACTCATGAATATGGATCAACTACAAGAGGGTGGGCTTGTTTTCTGCCTCAGTTCCTGCCCATGGGTAATCACAGTTTTTAGGAAACATGCAACGCTTCAAAAAGTAAGACCCATTTAAGCAGGCAGAGATGTGTGAGGGCAGGTGATGGAAGTGCTGCAAAACTGACTACGGCACCTCTCTTTAACCACCTGCATGCAAAAATAAGTTTTGCTCTACTACATTTGGGGAATCAAAAGAAGCTTCTGCTGCTGCGTAGTGACAAGCCCTAGCTATGCCCTGCCAGCCTCCTCCTGAGGGCTGTGCTAAACAGTGCAATTATCAGCCCAAATCACACTTTACATCTTTGTCAACAACCATCATCCACAATTACAGCTCACTCAATTTACCTTGCAATTATGGAAAACACTCAGGGAACATTGAAGACATCTCTGGACATCTCTTCAATTTGCACATTTTGATATTGAGATAAAACGTAAAACGAGAAAAACATGAGGAATGGTAAAGTGTACAATGCTGATAACTACTCCCATAATCTGTAGGAATCAAGTTAAATTAAGTGCATGTTTAGCTAGGATGAAATATCCAAAAGTAAAATGTAAAGAAAAACCGATACCTACAGTTTTTTTTTTTTTCATGCCTTATATTATTTTAGCCACATCTATGTATATTTAAACTTTCATTTAAAAGACACTAAAGTAACTGTTTTTGCTGAGTCACTTTCATGTTGGAGAGCGTGTGAGATGGAGTGATACCAAATGGACATAGCTGGGCTCATTTTCACACAGAGTCTGGAGTTGCTGATGGTGAGAGCTGTCGGATGGGTGTTAGGATTCTCACAGGCCCCCAGCTGAGTGTCTCTGTGTTGGAGCTCCTCCCGACCAACAAGAGGGTGCTTCACCGCAGCTGGAAGTCTCACGGGAAATGTTTCGACTATTGTTTGTGTGTGCGCTCCAGACGGCAGCACAGATTACCTGTTTTTTGTGGACTCTCTAGGTGGTGTCTTGTGGGGGTGCCACCAGGGAAGGCATTGCTCCCCTGGGGGATTTTTGTGGGCAGTAATGGCATGAACTGGAAAGGCTTGATTGAGAGGAACAGCAGCGTTTTATTTTTGGACCTCCGTGTTAGTCATGAGTTGTTCTCAACAAACATCCTATTTGACGATACAATGATGCCTAAACCTACCAGGTACCAGTTGACTTCAAGGTAACAGTCAAAGATTGACTTTTTAGTTTTGTCTTCAGACTTGTGGCTAAATGTGTTGGGGAATTTATTCAAGAGAAAGCAGAGCTAAAAAACTACTGCTGCTCCTTCACATCGAAAGGAGTCAGCTGAGGTATTTGGGGCATTTTGGGACACCACCAGATCGCCACCCTTTGGAGGGTTTTGGGCATATCAAACTAGGAGGATGTCCTGAGGCAGACTCAGAGCGTGCCTGAGGAATGATATATTCCTTTTGGCCTTAGACCCTATTAAGCTCTTCCGGGAACAGCTGGACACTTTCACTGTCCGTGTGTCTGCTGCCTGTACGATCTGACCTCATATAAGATGGATGGATGGATGAATAGTTACATTTATGCATTTAGGAGATGCTTTTATCCAAAGTCACTGACAAAGACACTGGAGAATGCACCGGTAGGCAACGCAGGGTTCAGTGCTTTGTCCAAGGACACTTTGACATTTGGCTGGGGAAAAACTGGAGTCCATACCTTTCCATTCTTCCCTCATAAATAATATACAAGATATTTAATAAGATTTAAGAAATCTTCTTAAAGGCCCTTTTTAAAAGAACACTTTTTAGAAACTGTTCTGTTTTTATTCTTCAAACTGATCTACATAAGATAAAAGCTTTTGATTTGTCTAGAACTTGTTATTGTGACACACACCACAGTCTACTTTATATATAACCTTTTCTGAGATTATAAGGAAATTGAATTGTCTTACAAGTTAATTTACATTCAATATGATGTGTTAAAAAAGTGTGTGTGTCCATGTGTCTGTGTGTCATCAATATTTAATGTTTGGAGTATTGCTACATTCTCTTCTCTCAGATCATGACAAGTTGGGAACAAGACTCATACCTGAATAAATCATGAAGTCATTTACTAATCAAATCAAATGGTCACTTATCCAACTCTCTGTACCTGCTTTTTTTCCATCCTCTTTTAAATTTCCTTACTTTTATTAATGTTTCTTTTTTCTTTCTTTATAAACTTTTATTTAAACAAGTTTGAATGTTGAGGGCAGCAGAGGAGTAACATTTTGCACAATTTGATCAATTCCAACGTAATTCCAACGTTAATTTTGCTTTAAAATGTGCTTTGTTAGCAGTACCTAATGGCCATAATATAAAATTAACTAGTCTCTTTTCATTAAATCTATTGCTATGGATGTATTGAATTTGAAAACGAGACATCAGGTGCAACAATGTTTGGGAACGACTAACGATAAAGCAGGAAGATGAATCAAATGAACAATTCGTTCATGTGTTTTGGCCTGGCTCCAAGTCCACAACAAATATGGAAAGAGAAATAAACAAAAATATATATATGAAATAAACCTAAACCAGAGCAAATGAAATCGATAGAGGCCCGATTGATAGAAGGAGCTACAATTTGCCAACCTGAAAACACCAACACGCTTACATAATCCACATGAGGTGATGGAGAAGGTCTGAGACCATCACCTTGTAGAATGGTACCCGTTAGCTGAAAAGGCCAGCTGACGATTTCAAACAATCATTTGAATCACCATCTATTGATGTCGATCTCTTGCACATGTGCAGAACCAGATTGCTGTAATGATGGGTGTACTGACCTTTAGTCGTGGCAGTCTAGGCCAAGCTGATGTTTAAACCGGTGACATTATTGAGCTAAATTAATATATAATCAACAACAGTTATGGATGTGAACTACAGAAGTTTTCCATAAGTAACAGACACTAACAGTTCATTCCTCTCACAGCTATGAATGAGACCAGAAATTAGCTAAATGAAGGCGAAAACTATTCATTTCACAGAGCCAAGTAGAGTCAAAACAGCAAAATACTGAGCTAAAAGATGTGGGGACTGGTAATTATGTGTGTTTGTAATATGCGTGTGGGATGTCTTGATGACAGAGACCCCCAACCGGGAGGCAGAAAAGGAGCTAGAGAAGTCGTCTTGCCTCTTTCCTCTCATCATTTTGGTCTGAACAACTGGCAGAAATCATGCTGTGCAACAGTGCAAGTAGGAGGAGGGAGAAGAAAACAGAAAGAAGAGAGAGAAAAAGAGCAAGAGATAGAGAGAGAAGAGGGAAGAGCATCAAACACTCTGTAATAACTGGCTCTAATTAAGACCAGAGGGAATGGGGGAGTTATTAGCTGTCATAAGCAAGTTTATCACACCCAGAGAGAGCAGATCCAAGAGTGTGTGTTTTCATGTGTGTGTGTGAGGGTAAGAGAGTGGCAAAGTGCTTGGACAGTGTGTTGATCTACTCTTACTGTATGAAAGCGTGTGCGAGAGATACAGGGATACCGTCCATGCCTCTTGTGCTTGTGTGTGTGTGTGCGTGTGTGAATAAATGTTATTGCAAACTAGCTGCCGTTGAGCAGTGGTGTTCCCCCCCAAACACCCCAAATGTTATTAATATGCAGCTAAGAGAGAAGCCCTCACATCCCCCACCTCATCAAAAAACACTCATAAATGCATTAATTCCAATCCCCATTAAGCTGCCGCTCACATCCAAATGGAGAGAGAGACAGGGGTGCGTGTGTACAAGCAAAGAAGCAGAAGGGTTGAACATTTTAGATATTTCCAAAGATGGGGTATCGTTTTTGTTGATTAATTAATGTTGAGCTGTTTTACATCTGAATCGAACACAAGCGTGGGTTTAATGTGGGCACAGATGCCCTCACCCATAAAGGTTAGATGTGCTTCAGCGTGTACATATTCACCTCCCTCTTAAAGTTACTGGTGATTTTGGACAATGATTTTGAACCAAACTTGAAATCAACCCAATTAAAAGACACAACTTCTTTTTATTTTGTAACAAGCTATAGTATCTGCATATCGTAGTAATACACAAGCTGACAATTATTTATACATGCAGACAACACAGAGTAACACTGGTAGTAGTTTACCTAAGGCAAGAATCTAGGTACTTATCTGCTAAATGCCCCGCTGCCTCCCTGAGTTAATCATGTTTATCAGCTGTTTTTGCGCTGGGTTGGTCATGTTGTCACAGCTATTTTGGCAAAAATAGCTCCTTCTTGTTCTGCTGAAAACAAAGACTGCACGGTATTAATTCTCAACATGGTTCATTAATACTTCACAGGCTGGAACACAGCTCCAAGTGACAATACCACCAAAGTTAAAGCCCAGCAGCGAAGAGTTTTTTATAACTGGGATGAGCATTAGGAATGACTTCACAAGAGATGGTCTTATGGTGGGTAATTTCTTCTTTTCTTTATAAGAAAAAGATGGTTAATTTATTCCACTAGCAGTGTGATTCCGAAACCAATATCAAAACAAGATTAATGACACTTTGTGCCAAATATAAGATTCTGCAGTTTCATGAAAATACCGAAAATTGTGCATGCATATTATCCACACTGCTTTTTTTTCGTCAAAAATTGCAAAAATTATGGCTTCGGGTTGGAATGAAAATCACGGTCAGTTTCAACAAGCATGATTATTTATTTCCGACAAATTATTCATCTGGGTTTCTGCCACAGTTTCTAGCTGTGAATTGGGGAACCTTAAGGTGGCTCCAACAAAGCTGAAAAACTGTTCTGTTCTGGTTGGGATTCCATGCTATTTATTCTACTATTCTATTTTACCGTGTGAGAGAATCATCTCCTTAAGTAGAAAAGATATTATTTACTATATTTTAGACAATAATAGTCAGAAAGTTTTTTATTCACTGTTGCTGCTTTTGTGTTGTAAAATGAACAGTCACTTGTTTGCAGGTATTTTTCAGTGAATGCCTCATCCCTTTTAGCCGCATAACAGTCCTTCCTTCTCAAGTACAGCTCACTGACACCATTTTACAAATCTCAGTGAACAGAATTCATCCTTACATTCCATGTGTCTCCAGTTAGGCCGGCTTATTTCAAACAACCCGGTAATAAAGATTGCTTTGATAAATGCCAGGACCTGACAATGTCATTGTTTTCAGAAGACACTAATACACTAAGGTAGACAGAATATTTGTATCCCTGCATTCTCTGAGCCATGAAGATAAAATGCTGTGTCAGTCTGTGAAAGCCTTCCTTACTGGGGCTAGTCAAGCAGATTTGTCTACGTTTTTTTAACTCTTGTATTTTCCAGGGTAGATAAGGTAGTCAGATTTAGTCGTAACACACCATGGAAGTGTCTTTGAGAGTGTTTTGCGTGTGACAATTGCGCTTGCCTGTGGTGTTTTGGGTTTGCTCTGAGCTCTATGTGGAGCTGAGCAGGTATTCAGGAAGTCTGGGGTGGGGTCTGGATGGCTCTTGCTGGCAGACCTGCAGCTCATCTGCATTCATTTAGTTCTGGCCTCATCGGGATCCGCAGGAGCTCCAGTTTCTGCCAGGCTGTCTCTGCACCGCAGTTATGGAGGGAAGTGTTGATTGTTTCATTGTGCCGTATTCTCAGGACAACCTTGCCTGTCTCTGCTGTCTCCTTCTGAGTGTCTGGACTGATAACCTGCAAACGGAACCATTTGCCTGCCCTTCGTACCTGCCCACTTCTCCCTGCTGCAATCTCAACTGTTTACTCACCTCTCCTTTGCTGGACCCCTTCTGGAAACATCTTAAGCATTCATATACTCACCTTGCGACCCACCTCTCTTCCATAGTCCTGCATCAGTCTGCTTTTGGGCTCCACCTTTTATGTTCCAGCCAATTCATAAAACTGGGGAAAAAGTACCAAAAGGGCAAATGCAAGAAATGTTACATTATTTAGCTTTTTGTGTGCTAATATAGAAGTATTGACAGCATGACAAAAAGCTGCAACTGTTGAGACTATACACGAGGCATCGAAGAATTCTGACTCCTGACCAACTGACAATCAGCAACCCACAGGTTTTATCACATAGACTGTCAAAATAAATTAAGGTAAAAGTGGCTCATTTATTTTAAATGGTGGAGCAGTGTGAAAGTGATTCTTTCATGAAAATGACTAACTTAATTTCCCCAAGCATTTTACGTTTACATCTAAGTGTATTAAATTCAAAACATGTATGCCAAATTGTTTCATTTTTCACAATTTGATTAAATTACGAATGTCATTGGGAGATTACTGCCCACCAATCTTAACATGATCCAAGTTAAAGAGTGCTTATAATCAAAGTCCATGTATACCCCCTCAGCTGTTTTAACAGCCATGCTCCCCTGAAAGTCTTATAAATAAAAATAAAGGTGGTCTATATTGAAGTTCACCACACCCAGATAACTCCAATAATGGAGAGGTCAGAAGTCACAGCCACACCGTATTGCTGCCAGCTGCATTCATAGGTCAGATAAGCAAAGAAGAAAGATGAAACCACCTGAAAGGGGGGGGAGTATTCCATGTCACATCTGAAATCTTATTTCTGTTTTTCTTTTATTATTTCTGCCAATACCGTAATACCTACCCTTCACTCAGGCCCTGCAGTTTTTTTTAGTCTGTCCTTTGTTTCTGTCTTTTTTAATAGTTCATTTCCACCTGATTGTAATAATTTTCTTTGTGTTTCTATTATTTAACCCCTCAAGGGGGAGGTTTAGATAAGCTCAGGGAGGCAGCCCACTTCAACATGAATTTGCCTACACTGATAAATGCCTCTATTTTTTCTCCCTCTCTCTACTGAGTCATTTCATCTTTTTTGGATGGATTTGCTGCTCTATGTTTTGAGTTTTTCATGTTTTTGTAGAAATTTTGATTAAAGTTTCATTTTCTTATTTCTTATCAAACAATGTTTCTTTTCACATATTCCTGCCTTTGTTTCATCTCTCTTAGCCTCCATTCACATCTTTTTATGTTTGTTTTCTATCTTTCCACTCAGCCATCCCCTCTGCTTCTCCCTTGACCATGCATTCAATTACAGTGCAGCCTCCATTGATTTGCTCTCTGGCTGAAGTGCTATTGATTACAATACACGCTCCACTGCTACTAAGCTAAGGCAGTACCGCTGTGCAAAAAACGTACACACACACACGCACACACACACACACACACAAACTCACACAGACACACGCACACACACACACACACACACAAGAGTACATGCCAAACTTGCAAACACACATTTCTTCTTATTTCCTTTTTCTCCTTTTTTTTCTTTTTTTCCAGCAACTGATATCCACATCTGAACATTGTGCAACACGCTGTCTCCATTCCTTTATCATCTAATTTCCATCGACAGTGGTATTTATTGAAATGTTGAGGGGTTCTTCACAAGAAAAACACACCTCTCCCAGAGCATTTCCTCAGTCATTGTTTTGGAAGTGATTGTTGGGAAGTGCTTGAAGTCAGACTCAACATTGAGGGGAAATAGCTTCTTTCTTCGAAAGTTTTCCCCAGAAATGAAAGTCGAACAAGAATTAAAAACATGTGACTTTGTGTGTTTGTGTGTGCAAATTGAAATAAGATACAGTCTTTGGATAGTATAACTGCAAATAAACCATGTATATATGTATTTATGCCAACATATTGAGAGCTAGTGTTTTTTTTAATGATTGGGGATGGTGATGGACATATCATGGGGCCTGATGAAGCAAAACATGCCCAAGCCGTTGTGTTGCTGGATGTGATGTATTCATATCCTATGAAGCCAAAGAGAGAATTTGTTGATCTGCAAAACTGCTGACACGCTTGTTGACACACGAACAAATCCATACATCTGACCTATGCATGCTTTTTAGCAGCCTTACTCATTCACCCCATGCCTGAAGCTGTTTTCATCCAACCTCATTCTCAGGGCACTAGGTATTGCTGTTTTTTTAAAGATGGTAGCATATTTGATGGTGCCAGACACTGTACTGCGTTAATAATGACTTTACAAGACAGAAAGTGGGGAACTATGATGCTGGATCATCACTTTGAATGATCAAATTCTTGCTACATGCTTGTTCTTTTTTTCATTTGGCCGTGAAATAATTAATCAAGTCTCAGATTTGATTATACATTAAAACTATTGTTCTAACTGATTAAGAAACCAATACTGGAAGGTTGTAGCATAACAGCTCAGGGTCTGATGGAATACACTTTTTTAATGATACTGATGGAGTTTGTGATTCATCCATGAATTCAATTTTTCCTGAAAAATTAACAGTTGAACCTTTTTTTTTATCCATTTGGCTAGATCAACAAAAAGCTTGGACATGAACGTTTTCATTGTAGCTTTTGCTTTAATGTTATTAGTTTTACAGAAAAGCCAAGGACATACTTTTGATAAATATTTCCCAAGGAAAATGTATCATGAAACACTGAATGTAATATCTAATTTGCTTTCTTCTGAGTTTGAAAGGAACGTACAATACTGTGAAGAAGAATAGATTCATGAACTTGAAGTACTTTGAAATGTGCACAGCCAGGATTGATAACATGCGTTAGTAGTTTGACAGAGTACAGAATAACAATAGGCATTTTCATTAGTTCATTATTAGCAAATTTAATGTGCATAACTGAATGCTCTGAGGTTAAGTATGCTGAACGATTGTTTTAAAGAGAAAAGAAGATTTAAAGCATTTTGACAGATTTTTAATAACTAGCTGGAAATTTGGATCCCTAACCTTCATAACAATAGGCAATCAATAACCAGTAAATGAGCTGAAATCTCTAGTGTACAAAATCTATCACATATGATATCTGATCTGAAATCTTCATGGCTGTGTGATTAATAGCTTGCAGTTGGTGTTATTTTCAGTGATTACCGGCCTCTCCAACAGCACACTGATCAGTCAGAGGAGATTAGTGGAAAGGCACTCACTATCATCACACTTGGCTTTTGGCTGATTTTCATATCTCCGTAAGAATTATGGATGAAAATGCTGCACCGAAGATGTGAGCCAGCCGTGCAGTTGCAAACACAAGCAAAGCAGTAATGATGTAGAAGCACCTTATCAGTCTGTCGGTGGATTCTCAAACTGCACATTGCACAGGGTTTCTAATATCAAAATCAGCAGGAAACTATTGTGGGAAATGTTTTGCATATGATTCACATCCTGAAAAGCTATCAAATGAAACATTTTCTGGAAACCCTCTCAAATGTGGAATTACTAACTGTAAATGACTGGAAATGCAATTAGCATTAAAACTTATCATTTAAAAATAAAATGAAGAATAATTCTAAACAGTGAATGCAGCCATCATTTAGGTTCAACTCACATCTGTGAAAGTGTTCAAATGAGTTGTTGCAGATAAAATACAAAAATAAAAAACAAAATTTGGTGGATAAGATGTGCCCCTATGTAGTTTAAACACTTAGCTCACAAAATTACCTAAGACCTCCACTACCTCATCACATACATCAAGTAAAGTACGTACCACCACATACACAAAGCACAGACCTCTATGTACACATGCAGCATGTGCACTTATCGCAGTGCAATCAATAGCAGGGGTGATGGATTCTGCATGCTGGTGTATGTGCTGGCCTCTGACCTGTAATTGAATGTGCAGGTTTCAGACACTTTATCATGATGGGGCTGTTCACTCCGCAGGTCATCGGTTGCTAAATGGTTGATAAGCCGGCGCACTCTGGGTCTTCTGCTCATATGTCTGCTGTCAAAGCGATGGCCTCAACTGACTGATTTCCAGAAAGCCTGAGAAAACTGGAGGTTTTGCTTCAGACAGAATGTGAGGGAACGTTTGAAACAGTGCACATGCATGTGCACAGAGTCCTCCAGTTAATTGCCAAGAGTCGTAGCTGGAGAGGCACATCAGGAACGTTCTCAGTGGGACACTTAAAAGTTGGGCTGGCGTTGAATTTAAAAAGAAAGAAAGTCTACATTGACACTCATCACACCACTTAGACACATTTTAACTTTCTACATTTATTCTGAGCACCATCAGACTTGGAAAGGATCAAATGGATGCCATCATTTGATCCAATTTCAACCTCTCCAAAGCTGTCAAAGGATGAGACCACGCAGTTATTTCTAATTTACACTGAAAGTGGTTAAGAAGTGTGAAAACTTCCAGAGTGCAGAAGTGATTTGGGGATGCAAATCACACAGATAAAAACCATGAGCATTATTTTTAATATGTGGTGAAACAACTATATTTTTCAAGACAAAACTGGATACTCAACGCACATACATTTACGATGACTATAGAATGTCATGCTGTCAATATATTGTCAAAAATTTCAAATTAAAAGTGGCAGAATTTTCTTCACATTGACTTCAAAATTTAAAAAAAGTTGGATGTGTTGCAAAACGACCCCCATTTCTACTGAGAATGCTTCTAAGCTCAAACACATTTTCAGACACACAGGGTTCAGAAATGCATGCCAAAAGAGGTTGATCATTTTATAAAGATGAAAAATAATTATCCCAGTCAGTCTTATTTGCACATTTCATGCACATAAACCCAATGTGCTGAAACCAAACTATGATGATTAATTGCTAAAAACAGCCACACTCTTGCTGGCTTGTGAGGCCTTCATGCTGATGTGAACAATCAAAAGAAAACCTCATAATTTAATTTGGACTGTCAATAAAGAAGGATTTATTTGAACTTAAATAAGGCATGACTAATAAAAACCGCAGCACAGTAAGAGCTGAATGGTTTACGTTATCAAATTTCCTCCTCATTGGAAATATTTCAGCTGGTCTTGGACATGGAACTCCTGGGAATAATATTGAGCCCATGCTGGCCCTGCCAAGGCTTATCTATCTCTTTGTTTCCCAGAAAGAACTCTGGTGAGTCCATTCAACATCCTTGAACTGACAGCTGATATACAGGGTTCAGCCCTCGACATCATCAAATGTTTCTGCCTTTCAAAAACTTAATTTTGTTGTTGGTATAAAATACCACAAAATATATTAAACTGTGACATTTTTAAAACTCCTGATAAAATTGCACCGTTAATATATTCAACATAAATGTATTCAGTGTGGGATACATTCATAAACATAAATCACAGTGGAATTAAACTCATTAAAGTCCAATTTAATATTTTTCAGTCACATTTCCTGTTTTGGCTGAGGAATCCCATTCAGCAAGCTCACTAGGCAGCAAAAAGTTAGGTAATTGGTAATGAGTCTCATTACTAGAAGCATTCTCAAAAAAGGCATTTCGAAATCATTCAGCAGGAAGATCAGATAACTCAAACATTAGGTGCAATAAAAACAGGTAAATTGAAAAGCAAATTAAAAAGGAAAACTTTTGATTACTGGAGTCAGCTTTATTGTCAACTTTTTTCCACAGAGGCATAAAACATTAAGCTTACACTGCTAATAGTGACCATGGTGATGTTAACTCATTAGTTGTGAACTAATTACCTGGAAGAAAATATAGCAGCTTGATAGGTATAATTTCTAATATGATGAGCATGGAAATATCATTCTTTTGATTATTAGGCATTTTTTGGTACTTGGCAGATACTATCAGTAGCATTCAGAAGAAGTGCTTCACATCATACATGGGCCAACATACCTGATAGATAACATGTATCTGTTAGCACACTGACCATATAATTCAAAGGACATTAATGTTTAATATTTTATTAGAAAACTGTTTTTAGGGGAACTTACTTAACTGAATTAAGTACGCTGCCACCCTGATGAATTAATGTCCCCCTCAGTTACTTTCTTTGTCTGATTCAGCTTCTCCATAAGGCTGGCTAGCCTGAAATTTGGAACACATTGGTTCCATTTTTCCAGACAAGATCAATTAATCACAAAAAACTTCAGTAACAATCTTTACGGAATGCCTGTGATAACTTCTTTTGCACTGTATCATAATATAACTAAAGTTGTGATCATCCATCCATCCATTGTC
This sequence comes from Menidia menidia, assembly GCA_907169785.1. NCBI lineage: Eukaryota > Metazoa > Chordata > Actinopteri > Atheriniformes > Atherinopsidae > Menidia > Menidia menidia. Next base: position 11,720,432 of record CAJRST010037777.1, on the reverse strand, counting down.
GTTACCGCTTATTCCCTAATGGGGTCACGGGGAGAACTGGAGCCTATCCCAGTGGTCAATGGGCAAGAGGCGGCGTACACCCTGGACAGTTAAAGTTGTGATCATGTAAGAAAAATGTTGAGTTCCATTATATGTAATGGCTGATTCTCTACATCTTTCATTGTGGAAAACTGAATTCTACCTAATTATTTTCAGATTTTTGATTGAGACAGAAATAGAATCTTAATAGAAATTTAAGTAGAATACACCACCCTTCTGAAATGGCATTTAAAATCTTTGGCTGCCAATGAGCAATACTAAGGGCCAACAGCTCTATGCCATTATAATAATTATGACTATTTTGCGTTGGTATGTCTGCAGTTCTGCCTTAGATATTGGCCTTTATAATGATTTGTGATTTCAAGGTCCACACATTGGAGCCACATGCACAAGGATGCATGCGCAGGATTTAACAGAACATTTGGAGGAGAGTAAACAGAGAATATTTCATCAGCTGTGTGGGCTGGCAACATTAGGGCCTGCGGTAACAACATTACAGTCTATTTGTTTGAGGTACTGACTGTGTGTGTGTGTGTGCATCAGCAGTGCCAGACCCTATGGGATGCAGGCTCACCTTAGTTGGTTTATTTAGAATAATAAGCCTGCGTTTGCAGTCACCGGTAACATTATTCTACTTATATTGCGAGGGGAATCCAATGCAATTGGGGCTGAATATGTTTTGCTGGTGACTGTAGCCCAACATATGCTGAAAATGACAGTAAGTCCAAGAAACTATGAAACAGTGGGTAATTTATACCACTCTTGATGTAGAGTAGTTCCAGCCTGTATGGAAAGTCTAGGGGATATATGGACACTGTTAGCATTAAAGAAGTTCAATCACAATTCACGAGAATAGAGAAACAGTTATAGAATATCTTTTAATCTCTCCCACTTTCAACGAACATACATCGACTCTGACTGCTGAACTACTGATTGTGTTTTGTGGGGGTTTTCCTTGTCAGCCCTTGGTAGGCCGAGAGAGCCTTTCTCCCTTGGTGTCAGCTCCCCTACTGACACACCTGCTGCCCCTCAGCATCATTATGCTTTTTTAAAGGATCAGCAGGTGCACGCAGTTTCCATGTTGTTATCGCTTCACTTCCTAAGTCATGGCTGCACCTGCTTTAACCAGTCCTTCACTTCTAAGTTATTCCCTGCTGGTCAAGAAGGGGTTCACGGGTCTGCGTTTCCAAATGTTCCCCCTATGCTCACCGGCTCCTCACAGATCTTCATATGGACAACCTCCTGCCTGCAGGCTTTCTTATGGCTCCTGCATTCCCCCAAGTACATTCAGTGCCTCCCTTCAATGCCAATCCAGTTAGTGAGGTATGGTTGATGTCACTGGATTTCTCCAATAACTATTCTCCAATTGTTAATTGATGATCAACGAAAATGATGATTATTCATTAAATCTTGACATGACCAAAATTAAGGTTGCATCTGTGTGTAATTTTGCCAAATACAATGTTGGGCTTCATTTTTTCTCAAAAATGTGCAACATTTTGTGATGACACTGATTGGATGATTTAGAGTCTTTCTGTGGAAAACTTGGTCTGAGAAGAAGAGAGGCTTCATGTCTCCTATCATTAGGAAGAACACACATAATGCCTTTGTCTGCTCCCAGACCACCCAAAGCTATTAAACCAATAAACTCAATGAGCATATCTTGAAAAAAGAAAAGAAAAGAACTAAATAAATTAATATTGAATTAATTTTGTAATGCTGAATATGAGATTATCCTGTCCAAGTCACTGTAAATTACTGGACTGGTGTTTATTATGATATATTTCATCATACAGGAACTTGGCAACAGCAGGACCATGTTAACATCAATGAATCTCCCTCAAGTTAATCAAATGTTTCCATTCCTCAAACCACAGGCAGAGGAGGAATGGATGCTATCTTCAAATCACTATTACAAATCAGTTGCAGACCCAAGTTCAGTTGTAGCTCTTTTGAATATCTGACTCTGCTTTTGTCACTTCCTCTGTTTGCTGTGTGCCATTCACACAGTTTTCATTTTAATTCTCAGTTGCTGATTTGATAGTGCTGAGTTCAGATAATGTAAATGTAGTGAGTCACTGAAACATTACACAGTTGTTGAAATTCATTAGCTGCACAAAAATACAGTCACCTCATTTGAACCTGATTTGTAGATTTGATTGATTATGATTTGCAGCGTTTCTGTCTTATTGAGCTTTCTTAGCAAATGGCAACAAAAACCTTTTCCAAACTATCAACATTTATTTTTTAGTCAATCCTGGACAGACTTTCAAGGAGTCTTTCCTCTTTATTAACATTTCCACATTTGATTTTATGAAGTTCTATTTATTGACAGGCTGCGTATCACAGGCTTTTAAGGTTTCTGTAATTAAACCTTGAATTGGAAAAGTTACCCTTGATCCAGGACTCTTGACTAATTATAGACCCGTATCCAATTTCCCTTTTATGTCTTCAGAAACTGTTGCTGCTTGTGATCATTTAGGCAGAAATAGTCTATTTGAAGTGTTTCAATCAGGACTCGGACCACATCTTAGCACAGAAATAACACTTGTGAAAATGATCAATGGCCTGGTCTAACGGCAAGGCACTAAATATGGTTCCCATAATCCCCGCTGTCTTTTCCTCAACATTAGACTCAGATTTACTTACCCAAAAGGTGTAGAATATAAAATGCTGGCGAGGTTTAAGTGAACCGCTTTTGAAGAGCATTTCCTTTCTATTTTCCAATCGACTTCAACATCTCAGCTGAAACTTCCTTGACTTTCGTGTTACAGCTTACACTCGATCATTCCTCTTCATAATTAGGTCCCCTGACACTTTTCTTACTGTCCAGTTGTTAGGGAGTGTACATCCCTGTGCTTGTGATGGTGATAATAAACCTATTCTCAGTGTATCATATCAGAGCTGTGTGTCCCTATTGAATTGGTAGCTTCAGTGTCTTCTTCAATGCAATAGCTCCTGTGTAGAAGTTGCTTTGCAGCTTAGCTATTTGCGTTGCACATTCATTTGACCTGTGTGAGATACCGCAAAGAGAGTTGAAGGGCAGTACTTGTGTGGGTCCAACCCAAAGGGTGCAAGCAGAATTCATATTTATGGAATCTTTTATTTCTATTCATCTCCCATGTGCCAAATGTTGCTTCACCCAAAGACTGTGGAGGGCAGTGTGGCCCCAAGGGAGGTGCCAATTATTTTATCTTTACTTATCTTTTTTTGATCAATAGATTTATGCTATGGGGAAAGAAAATCATTCAAACATATTTTTTTTCTGGATCCAGAAGACTTAGACTAATGCAGTTTTTTAAGTTGCCCTAATTTCCTGACATCTTTTAAAATATATATGTATATATTACGATGACTTTCTTTAGCATCTGCAAGGATTTTTTTTTTCTTTTCTTTTATTCTTTCTCCTAGTTTCTGTAGGATGCACTGATGTACTTCTTGGGACTGATTATCTATTGTAAAAAAAATCTTGTTCTACTTGGTTTGGATTTTACCTACATAGCTACCGAAGAGTATAGCCAAACCTTGCAAAGATTTGACATCATTATTTTGAATTTCTTGCTGTCAAGCAGCTTTGCAAGTGGACCAATCAACCAGTATAGTTTTATTTACATAAAGGAAACTTTTATTAACTTGAGTTTACAATAACTATATCTTAGGGTCTCTCTTCTTCATTAAAAACATGCTAAAACATATCATGTGCACGTTTAACACAGTTTAACATTAACAGAAGTAATTATTTGCCAATGTCGCATCTGAGCAAGAAAATGAGGGTAGTGCTTCGAGGTCACAATTAATCAGAGCCGCTTTGTTTGAAATTCTGAACCGGTCACTAAAAGAATAATTTTCACACTTTGAGACTGTGACTTCAGAAATCCCAGCATAGAAAGTCCTTTGTTTTAAATATCATATCCCCTTTAAATTGGCTTTGAAGGAGTACAGTAATAAATTAGGATGACACAGAATACCACACACTTGGCCTTTGTAGAGTAACTTACATCTACTTAATTCTGTTTCATCAGCTCAATTTTTCTTATCTTTTTGAAAGTCAAACTTTTTAAAACTTAGTTGTGGAACGGAGACCAAAACAAAGTGATCAGGATCAGTGTCAACATGGAAAACATGAAGTGAAAACAGCTAACTCATGAAGCAATGAACAGCTTATTTTCTCTGCTCAATAATAATGCAATGATGAGCCCTACTTTTCTTTACTGAGTTAGATATCTCAGTGCAGATATGTCTGGTGTATTTCTTTTTGTTTTACAGTTAAGTATGGTATTATAAGAATAATTTGAGAGGCAACGTTTTAACATTTATATATGCCAATGTCCCCTGATTAATCAGAAGAATACAAAGATATCATTTTCAAAAAAATGTTTCAATGCTCAGTAACACTATAGGCATTATGAGGGGGATGGGTCAGATAAAAAGATTCAGTCAAGTGAGAAATGAACAGGAGAAATAAGATATTTCCAGTTCACTCACTTTGTGGTGAACTTTGAAATAGCACCTGTAATAATCAATACTGTGAGAGGAAACTGTAACATAACAAACTTCAGCTGTTCCCCAGGCACAGCATTAACCTGTGACTCCATAAGACTCTTTTCACAGAACCTGCTTTTTTATTTATTGAATATATATTCAAATATATTGTTAAAAGTATATGTTTGTTATGCATATGTAGTTTAATTTAACCAATTGCCTGTGTTTTTAAAGTGGTAATCTGTGACTAAATGAGTCTTATGCCACAGAAACCCAATTCTAATTGCTTTGGCATGTCAGGTTTCTCTTCCTCTGCCCGCCAGCTTAAATGCTGGCTGGAAAACCACAGGACTGCTCTCTGGTTTTCAACCTGACTGAAAGCCAAGCCACCTGCACAGCAGCGCAGCAATGCATACACTCTGTGCCATGAAACAGGCCATCCAGTTGGGAACATAGCTTAATAATGCAAACTGCTGCATCCACTCCACCATGAGGGATGAAACTTCACAGGATGACAGAGAGAATGTCAGTGGGTGTCCAGCCTTAAGGCAAACACTTCCTCTCTTTTGAACTGTGTGCAGACTTCACTGTTCAACTGGATCCTTGCCAGCAGCCTCCCTATGGGTATGATGTTAGTCCCTGCATTTAAAGGCTCTTGGTGTATATACATATATATATATATATATATATATATATAATGTGTGTGTGTGTGTGTTTATTGTGTTCTAGAAAAGTTTGTGTACCATATTATGAGGTGTATTGTAAGTCCAGAACTGAAGCATTTCAGATATAACAAGTAGAATGAAATAAATGACAAGGCCTTGTGGTCTCTGCACAGCAGAATGTCCTCTTAATCATCATCAACATTAGAGAAAATGAGGAGCCGCAGCCCCTGACAGCTGGCAGCCCCTGTTTCAAAGTAAAGCTCTCAGTTTTTCCTTTTTTCTCCGTAGAGAAACTGTTCATTGAGCGCAGTCTCAGTTAAACATAATACCAGGCCAAAGAGTCACATTTTGTGATTTTCGGGAAAAGCAAATGGATATACTTTTTATATTTCCCCATAAAGACTTAAAAACACAAACAAATGCCCAATCATCTAGCAAACTATTCTGCTGTCCATACTACAGATGACAAACATTTTGAAGGTGGGTATTTGTGGTCAACCAAATTGAAAGAGCCTCAAACAGGGAAACTCGGTTGATGACAGACTGAGACCACACCTTTTCTTCCTTTTTTTTAGTAAACCACCTAATTTAGTCTTTTTTTTATCTATTTTTCTGCTGCAGTTTGGAGAGATGAGAGGTCATCTGGCAATGGGGAGGCTGTGGTTTGACTCCAGGCTTTTCCGGACCACATGCCCCATTGTCTTTGGGCAAGACACTGAACCCCAGGATGACTCCAATCCATCTGTGTCTAATAGAGGGAAGGACAACAAAACTGCATGGCTTATCATCATGAGCTACTGATTGTTTTGTAAAATGAGGAAGCAAACTTGTTAAGATGATTGACTGCATCAGAAAACAATGTTAACTACCTGTCCTGGTTCACTGCGCAGCCAGTGATAGATCTTGGCTGGATGATACTCGAGAGTCAAAGCAAGCAAATGTTTCCCCCTTAATGTCTGGCATCAAAGCTTGATACTATTGTTTTCACTGGGCATCTGCTTAATCCTGGGGTCACAGCCTTAAAGCCTTAAAACCTTAAGTGCAATGCTCAGATTTAAGAAATGAAAGATGTAAAAGAAAGAAAGAAAAAACAGTTTTTAAATCTAAACACAGGAATTTCTTTTAGGACAAAACCTCAACTGTGTGGTTTAGTCTTTTCCCAGATTCCGTTTACATAAGACCATTGCAGAAGGGGGTTCTCTTCTTGACATGCTCTCAGCTGGACATTTTAAAGAGGGGGTGTAGGGAATAGCTTTTCAGGAGATAGATCTTGATTCAGAAAATACACAAAACATACAATATTCTTTAGATACAACATGGTGCCTGTGTATTGTTGATGAGTGAGCAGAAAAGACAAACTCTCACCGTGACATACACTGGAACTCAAGCAGCAGCGAGTAATGCTCCATAACTACTGTCACGTTCATCTTGTGTTGTTCTGAAGATTTCACCAAGGGCCTGGATGGAAAATATCCCCAAGAAGTACACAGCAATTTTTTTAAATTTGTGTTATTTATAGTATGTCTGAACAATTTCTGGAATATTTATGGACTCCAATACTTGTCTGAAAGGTGCTTTATTGTTTAACAATCTCACTGTGACCTAGGATGCCAGAATTGTATTGTTGGGTTATTGTCTTCTTCCACAGAGTGGCAAAAGTTTTTCTCTACTGAAAGCTGCTGTATGTTTTAGTGCTTTATGAGATCTTGAAACAAAAATGGGTTGGGGAAAAAAAACAACAAAAGAGAGAAATCATTCCACTGTATCCTAAAATGCCCCCATGTTATCCTTTGTTCCCATGGGAGTCAACCTTTGTGATTGCTCCATTGCTCTCTTAAATCCCCTCGATTACAGTGTCTGCATTTCAAATGCTTTTCTACAAAGCACTCTGTTACTGCAAGCCCTAAAGCCTTCAGGCTAGAGCTATTGCGCTCTAACTGGGGATTATAGACTTGTATTTGCCATTTACTCCTTGTTATTGGTCTTCGGTGAATGGCTCCAATTTTTAATGTATGAGAGGTGTCCAGCTATGCAGGATGGAGATTTAAAATCTCTGTACAAAGAAATTAATTGGGAAACATTTTAAATTACCAATTATTGCCCAAGGTAGATGATGATGAGGATGATGATGATGATGATGACCATGATGAGACTTTGCAGCTTGCTGGGTTCGGTCCTGAGCAGAAGCTTTGATTGAGATTAAAATCCCATAGTTTTTACTGAGTGAGACGGAGATGGATAAAAGAAAAAAAAGATGGGAATAGGAAAAACATTTAAAACATTTATCACGAGATGGTTTCTCCAAACCTTTCAAACAGTGAGAGATACAAAAGGAAAAAAAAGAAAATCGGAAGCACAGAGGTGCATGTGTGGGAAAGATTGATAAGGGAAAGGAGGGAGTAAAGGAAAAAGTATGGAGCATACAGTCGTATAAAGCAATCCGTCAAGGCAGTGACTGTTTCAGAGTCAAAAGGAAACCACTCTGCCTTGGCTGACTTACTGAAATAACCTCACTGGTTTGATGCAACCCCAGCTTATCCCAAAACGATTCTCTATGTTAATGGCATGTTTTCTGTCTGATGTGCAACTCTGAAGTGAAACATTTTTTCAGGTTTCAGAAATCCCAGCAGAATGGATTTTCCATCTCATTATTACTTTTACGCAGCCAGCTTCACTGTTTTATACAGTTTAGGTGATTTCAGTTAAAACCAGAAAAGGCCAGAAAAGGTGTTGTAGCACCTCTTTTTGTAACAGCAGGTTACAAAAAAATCTATGAATACCTTATTCACTGATCACCTCATAGCACACAAGTATTGTACCAAAAGGATCAAATAATAGCTTTCCCACTTTTCATATGAGAAAGAGGTGTCACAAGCTGTTAGTTAGCTTCACAACAGCTGAAAGTGTTGTCAGAACAGAGCGTGCCTCTGGTTCTGAATATATGCAGAATGAAATGGAATGCATTACAATTATTATGACCCCATGTTAAGTTTCCTGACTAAATTACTTAATGTTGCACTCATGCAGCTACAAGCAACTGAAGATGAGACAAAGAAGCAGCTCAACCAGCTGGACATATCTTTACCTTCTGAAAACGTGAGCAAAGATTGGATTATTTGTATGTTGAAACTAGATGAGCTGTGACTTAACCGCACGGCCAGAAAGAGCTGGCAACGGACAAAGAAAACCAAAGTACTGAAGGCGGTACCAAGAAAAGTGGATGCAGGTGAGTGATTACTAATTGGGAGCAGGTGGTGCCAAAGACAATGGAACAACCCCATTCTGCCACAGAGCCGTTTTTCTTTTGGAGTTGTTGCTTTTTACATTCTGGATTATTCAATTTATCTTCGTCAAGTACCACATTGGATCTTTTTCTTCCTAAATTCATCTTGTGCTCTGATTAGTTTGAACACCGTGCACGTGGCCACTGTCTCATCCATGAAGCCTCTGAGCCCAAAGAAGTTCAAGGTAAGCAAACTTTATTTTCGTAGCAAAGTTTAGAAAAGTCTGTGGCGCTTCACTAAGGTTGCCAACACTAATCCATGCCCCCGAGGTTATATCAGCCATTCAGGAATGACAGTTGATGGAGTGAGGTCTTGGTGATCGAAGATCACAGGTGTCCAATTTAGATGTGTGTCCTTGCCCTTTACGCACTGAAAGTCTTGGTGATTGCTCGAATGGTTTAATCATATTTTGCACTGTGGAGAGAGAAATATGCAAATCCCCAAAGCTCTTTCTTTGAGAAATATTGTCTTCAAACGGTTGAACGGTTTTCTTTTTTTCCTGTTAGACATGGAACAATAAACAAGGTCACCAATGGCTAAAGTTTATGATTTAACCCTTGTGTGCCCTCCTGGAGTCATTCGTACCCAAGTTTAACTGAATCTGGGGTATGAATGTCTTAAGGAAGATGCTCGAAGGTTAAATTAATCAAGTGACAGGTGATCAATACTGTTTTCATTACAACTAAAGACAAATGAAAGTGGATGGGTTGATTCTAGAGTGACACACAGTAACAGGAAAGAAAAAAGAAAAAGTACAATGCTCGGTCCTTGAACTTTCAGACTGCAGAAAGGACAGCATAATTTCCAAAGTCCCATGAGAAATGTGTGCAACTGAGCTGTAGACTTAGAAGTTATGGGTTTTGAAGCGGATGCATTTGTTTGCCTACTCCCTGACTCTGCTTGATTTGTCTCTGGTCAGTTTATAGTAAGTTATTTTGAAATGCAAGTAGTCTTCGACACGCGCATGTATTCTATGCAGTGTTAATTTAATCTATATAAGGAAATTATTCTTTAAGTAATATGTGAATTCTATGTTTTCTGTAGCTGTTAAATCAGACCAAACCTTCCCCTCGTCTGCCTGAAGAAATAAGTGAAAATGTGTTCTGCCAGTCACATCTCCTAAAATGTATTCTCTCCAACACATGCTGTTTTCTACTGCTTTTTATTTTACCTTCTGGTGTGGAAATCTGACATAGCATTTGATATTTTATGTGGTCAGAAAGCACAGCAACTAGTTCAGAGAGACCGTGTCCCGGCTGCAACTCACTGGACACGTTGCCTCCGAGTCAAGTTATTTTTTTAATTAACTACAGTGATCATTATTGTAGAAATGAGGAAACATTTCACACATTACAGAAGTTGTCACTGATTTGTTTTTAATGGTTCTTGAGTCTAATTACAGAGATCTAAGCCATTTAATCTGTTTTAATGGAATTTGTTGTACATACAATATCAAAAGGCACCAGCAAATTTTCTATTCTTTTTACACAAAATCAATTCTGACTTTCTGTCTCTTTTTTTGCACCCTTTTCTTTTTGTTGTTAATGAATCCCTTCTTATTCTTGGAAAACTTTTTAAATAATAAGCTTGTGGAGTTTTAAATCGACTGTAGAAACTGGGCAAAAAAACAAAAAACATGCTTGAAAATCTGACCCTGAGGCTGCCCTTTACTTTAACATGGTGCCTTAGGGTGAGTTTATTTACATGTTCATGTGTGTAAGATTTTGAAGAAATGTCAGGTTGCGCATTCAGCTTATTTGATTTGTATGTGTGTGAGTATGAGGGCAGAACATGAGCTGTGGCATGTGTATGACAGTGATTAACTGTCACTGAGATCAGATTGCAGTGGTCAGCCAAAAGGCCAGGAGCTTTTCAAGCCGTCAACAATCATGACAGCACACAAACACGTATACACACACACACATACACACTTAGACCCATGGGAAAGTTTTATTTTATTGCTGAATTTTCAACTTTGGTGTGGGCAGTATTTATAACCATGAAGACATAATTTTTCTTTCAGAATTTATATTTTTTATTGGTGTTTTTTCAAAAACGTGTGTGCATATCTTGAAGTAAAAACAAAAATTCTTTGAATAAAAATTAGACTAGATTTTAGTCTTGAAAGACACGACCATTGAATTTCACGCTGACTTATAGACTGCCATTTATTTAGTTATTTTTATATTTTCGGGACAATTCACCTGAAATTCATTATTCATTTACACGTAAAGGTCAGATTTTGCTCAGTGGGGTTTATGATTGAATCACTGTCTTTCACCATTAGGGAAAAAAAAAGCAGGAGAAAAAAAAGCCACATTGCAAAGCTAAAGTTGATTCAGGGAAATCCAAGACCATGAAATGAGTGAATAGAGATAGAGCTTAACCTTTTTAAATCTTTGTTCCCTTATGCCTCCTCTCGGTCCATTTCCTTCATTCTCTATACTCTTCACTTCTGATAGCTTTGCCTTCTTTCTGTAGAATGAAAATAGAAAGTTTTCATCCTTACTGGCAGCTGTGTTTTAAACCTTTGTACACTTTCAACCTATCTGACCTCAAATGTTGGGTCGCTTCTAACCCAGGGAACATGTACTTAATTTAATTTTTTGTTTTTCTCTACCTTCCTAAAATAAATCTTAATTCTACATTCACTAAACTACTTGATTAAGACATAAATTTAATATAAAATTAAATCAAACATTTAACATATTTATGAATTTACATATTTTCTTAGACTTCCAAGGTAAATATTTTAGAGATAATGATGATTAAAGTTGTTTCTGATCGGGGACGTATTTCCGCTCTGGGGCGCAAAAATCGTTGTCCATAGACGGTCCATAAAAGGTCATGCACAGTAATACCTCCTGATACCTCCCTTGATTTGCATACTTCCACCCTCTTGCAATCGGGCCCACTTCCGGGCTAAAGTCGCTGCCAACTATCATAAAGTGCGGCTGATCGACAGGTCAAGCAGCGGGAGCTGGAGACGGTGGGACACGTGCAAAATGGAGAAAGAGAAATGAACTAATTCAGTGAAGTTGCATGAAATGATACCTTTTGAGAGGAGAATGTATCGGGAGGAGCCAGAGGTGAAAGAGCTTGGTACAGACCAGCCAAGCATCACAATAAATCAGCAGTCAGAGGGAGACAGTACCAGGACCTGGTCTAGCAACAAGGCTTGGCTACATACAAGTACCGAAGCAAAAACTACATGAAATTAAAATGTTTATGTTCTTTGAAAGTGTTTTTTTTTTTTTTTTTTTTTAATAACTGCACACATATACCCTTTTTTGTCCCATAGTCCCTAACTAATTTTATTTTGATGTTTTAAAGTAACATTTTAAGTTGGAAATGTGTTTGCCGCACGTAGATGAAGAGGAGGGCTGTCTAGGTGTAAATGCCAGCATTAATGGTTGGTTGTCTCTGTGTCTTACGGCCACAGTGCTACTTGTGATTGGATGATTAGTCACCTGTCCCAGTAAATGATGCCTGTCACCTGGTTTAAACATGTTCTGTTCAAGCTCACTGTATTGGATATTTGCTGTAAGTGAATACTTTCTGTTGCTAACCTAATGGTGTTTGCATAGAATTTAAAATCAAGTTTGAAAAAGCCGGATTAAGTAAATATTTTATATTTAAATAAATGCATGTATTTTGTGTAAATGTCAAGTACAACAAACAACACAACAATGTACAATATACTTTCTTCACATCAATTATTAGGTAAGATGGTAATATATTTACATACTGTATTGATGTGAAATACACGCACATTTTAGTAAAGCAGTGTTTCTACTCTTAGGGAAAGCCACAAGCTGCATTTCAACATATGTGTTGGTAGCATGTTGAGGTGGTTTATGGCTCCATAAATAAAAATGTGGCCTGCATTGGGAGCCGTCCAAGCCAGCCATTAGATTTACAATAGATGACATTTGCAACCTTGTCTTTTTCTCTGATCTGTGATCCCACTCTCTAGTTTGATACTATGGAACCAAGTTGATACATATGTATATACAGGCACACACACAAACATAGGGTATACAGTTAATACCTTAATTGGGTTTGATTTTAGTCACTCTCTTGCCGAGTTGATTCTGGAGATAAGCACTGTCCCGGTGGGACACTCAGCAGTGTGGATGACAACACTCTTCCATTAGTTAAAGCTCATGGTTTCATGGCAACAGCACCATGTCTTAGATAAGAGTAGCTTCCAGTTGGAAAATAACTGCACACATAGCCACTGTAATTTCAGAATTTATAGTTGTATTTTTATTTAAGGCCATCATCAGCTTATGTCAGAGATAGAACGCATCAAGATCTCTGCCATAGTCCTTTTTTTTTTATGGAGGCAAGCCCTGGAAGTGTGGTGTGTTTCAGGCCAGGCATATGACTATTTATATGTCTTTCAGCTGATTTTAACTGAAAACCCAGCTCATGAATCACAGGGCCTCCCCCAATTCCTTTTCCATGCTAATGTGGAGTGTTGGTATGATAGAGATCAAAAGTTGGAGGACATCGTGTCAGCTCATTTTCCTGTTGGTGTCTAACAGGCTAAGCTTTCATTTCTAAAGGCAAGAGGAGATGAGGGAGACAGACACACCTGCATTGTCAGTACTATTAAAGACACTTGCTTATATTTATCATTTGAGGCGTGCTGACTGATCAGGAGGAACAAATGAGCAGAATATTACAATTTTGTATCTTTATGTACGTGGGCTTATGTGGTGGCTTGATGGAGAAATGAGATGTGGAACAAAATGAAAGTCTGAAACAGTGGAAGATGAAAAAGTACGGGAAGCTGCAGAGTATTTAGCAGCCACTGGACTCATTTCCATCTATTGCTATGCTCAGAAAAATCTAATGCATGTTTCTAACATCAGCCACATTAATTAGAAGCAATATCTGAGCTATGTTGCCCTTCCCCATGTCATTCAGCCTTCATTACAGACACTTTGATTCTGAAATGAGCCAGCCTTCAGCTGAATTGTGGCCATTATACTGCATACACTTGCTGCTATTCACTCAGTTTCATAGCCAGGCTCTTTTTGGGTTGGGCTTTGTTCTGTCTGGGTCAGAAATTGGTTATTCTGGAAGAGTGTGTGCCTGCCTGCACATTTGTACAATGTAATGTGATCCTGTGTGCTGTTCTGTCACAGCACAGCTGTTTCAATACATTAATGCAGATTTGATGACATGGTGTCTACAAGTAACAGCAAAAGGGAGTGAGTCCCTTCTGGAAAATTTAGAGGTCTTTGTGGTAGATCATCCCTAGCAGATGGTTTTGTCAATTGACTGATTTTATTTATATTTTTAAGATGATGATGCTGCAGTCATGGAATCAGGATTTTATTTGATCAGAGCAAATGCTTTCTGCATGGATGAATTAATACAGTTCTTTCTGGGATGATTTTCACATCTAGGCAGGTTTTAACCAAAAGGAACTGAAGTGAAAGGATCTTTGTTTGAGATGTGGCTGGATATATGCTAATAGTTTGTTTCTGCATTTAGCAGACACTTTCATCCAAAACGGACAAGATATGATCTCATATTGAACATTTGGTATTTGATCTTGTATAGATGTATGAAATGCGAATATCAACACGCTGTCTTTTAAAGAACGCTGAGTTTCTACAAAAAAAACCCAGAATCACTGGTTTAGCTTATTGACAACTTTTACTAAGTCTTAATAATGACCCAAAAAGTCCTAAAATCCCAATCATGAAAGCATGGCATTTGGACTTGTTTCCAACATTTGAATATTTATATAATTGTCACATTTATCAGAAGATGTACTGACCTCAGTGTTTACTGAATAATCAGCTCGGTGAGTAATTTCAAATCCGGGAAAACATGCCCATAAATTAGAAGCAGTTTAGCTTTTGTTTAATTCAAACTGGAACTAATAGAATATGTGTGCAGTGCCGTGAGACTAATGCACACTTCTTCTGAACTAGAGTTGTTACATTGTAGCTTAGTGCAACTTCAACACACTTGCTGTGAATAATTTATGTAGGCTGGAAGAACCACAAGTCATAAACTGCGGCTTAGGGAAAAAAAAGTGTATTTTATTATTTTTAAATTTATTTTTGGTGTGGTAGTGATTGAATTCGATTGGAACCTCTGCCTGTTAACAGAGTGCTGAGGTCATTACTTATTTCATAATTGATGAGACAAGCTAGCTTCTGTAACGGCTCGCTATGTGTGCCTTCTTTCAGAATCTGTTCAATGAGTGATAAAGTTTATCCACTTCTCTTCTGACAATACCCCTCACCTCCTTTTTGTTTTATAGTCTTTTATCATATCGTTCAGTTTGCGAACAGCTTGACTGTGCTGAACTCCTCTTCATGAAAAAAATCATTTCAGAGTCGCTGATTAAACCCACTACCTTAAGTGCTGAAGTCTAATATTTAGCCTTGGGGTTTATTTTAACGAGACAAAATCTCTCCCCAGTGCAGTAAATGTTCAGATTGATTTTAGCAATGTATGAATAAAAAAATAAAAGAATTCTTTTTCAGAATGCTCAGTGAAATTGTACATGTCCTTAAAGGAAACATGCACACGAGCCTCTCGTCACACTGAACGCTAACCAATCTTCACACACCAAGTTGAAAAGAGTGGCCTGCTTCAAATTTACAACCTCATGCATCTCAAGCTTGTGTGTTTATTGCCTAAAATGGCAGGATGAAATCAAATTCATTACAAGGCAGTACATCATTCAGAGCTGCCTGCCGAGGGCTTTATGTCCCTGCTGCAGCAACCCCCCCCCCATGGAAACAGTGAGCAGGAGGCAACATAGTGCGTGTTTGCTTAGTATGTTAATTCTGAGGCCCTCTTGTAATACACGTCAGGTGAGGGCAGTTAGTGTGTGTTGCTAAAATTTCCCTGTGCCCGGAACTGAAATTTAGTCTCCCCAAGTGGTTCCAGAATCCATTAAAGCAACGTGCTTTTCTTTCCTGTTTCCCATTTTAGCTGTGGACCTGAAGGAGCTTCAAAAGCTGCTCTGCCTGCTCTAATACAAGCTGAATATGTGGCATATCATGGGTTGTGAGATGCTGCATGGTATTCACTGTTATCTTTTTTGACATGGTGGGAGCTCAGTTTTGCCTGTGATAAGCTGTCACAACAATCCGGTCAGAGCGAAATCCTTGTGTATGTCAAGCTAGCCCCCCCCCCCCCCCCCCCCCCCCCCCCCCCGCTTTCAGTCCATCTTTCTCTTTTAAACTTATATCTCATCCCTCTGCATTATGCATCATTTCTGCCTACCCCTTCCTCTCCAGGACCATAAGATGCTAGATCACACTGGAGTGTGTACAGTAGAGTGGCATTATGTCAGATTTACTTCTCTGCTTCATCTCTCCTGGTTTTGCCATCTTCCTCAGTTTCCTTTCTCATCTTCTGATACTACTTCCTCACAATACTCCTCTCTTCGCCTTCTACTTCTGTCAGCCCCCTTTCATTTCATATTTTTTTTGGCCTTGCTCACCATGCTATCAGACACCACACCCACCATAAGAGTGACAAGATAAGAGATTGCATTTCGCCACTCAGCAGTCTGAGCTTGGAGAGGATGTCATATGTAAGGAGGGGGCTACCTGACATCACACATCAAACTTTAGTAACATTTCAATGGGCTTTCTATTTCTCTCAACGCATCTTGTCAGGCATCAACCTATTATTGACAGATTGTGGATTAGAGAAGTGGTGGGGGAACCTAGGGCTTTCAGCAGATTACTGCTATCTGTGTTTGCTGCTATCTGCAGTGCTGAACGCTAAGGGACAAACGCTTGAGGAGGCAATAGGATTTTCTCTGCTTGGATGATGGTGTATAAGTGATGGTGGGGTGCTGTATGATGTGGACTTGACAAGATGTAAATGACACAGGTTGGGCTAAAGGGGAGAGTGTGCAGGCAGAGGAGGGGCAGATTTAATCAAAGCAACACCCCCCCAAAAAAAACATTACAGACAGGAAGAGGAAACGGGATATGATAAAAAAAAAACAGAAAAGATTCCAGGACAGAGATGTAGAAATTCAAAGTTGGTCTACATTGCAAATAATTTAGTTCTGCAATGTCTTTATGAGGCAACCTATAGAAAATGGAGCTTTCCAGTATGTGGTTAACACTGTGAAATCTAACCAAAGCACAATGATACACCAGAAATTAAGCAAACCTCGAAGGGTTCATACATTTTTTACTAATTCTAAAAGCTTGTTTAAACTTTGTATTTATGTTTCCAACTGTTTTTTTAACTGCCTCTACAAAACACAAAATAAGTCAGCTCAGAGTTCCTTTAAAAAATCAAATGATACTTTTCCTGTAATATTTTATGAGGACAGTGTCTTTCGGCACACCGTGTAAAATGGATGAGTTCTAAAGTTTTTAAAGGTCATATGTTGGGGGAAGGCGTATCATTTTGCAAACAGACACATGGGTAACTAAAGCACCTCATTAGTTTTCCAAATATTCATGACTTAGTACATTTTAAGGTTAAAATCTGAATATTTGGGAAAGTCTGGATCAGCCATGGTCTAATAGTAAAGATGAAGAAAAAGATCGCCACTATGTTCTCCCTTTTTCCCCTCGTGATCAAGATCTTAACCAGGGCATATTACAGCGCATGCCGGGACTGCAACTCTGGGATGTAGCAGTTAATGTACCATGTAAGGAAAAAAGATCACCTTGAAAAAAAGACTCATGCCTCCGACAGAGAAAAATAGAGACCGAGGTTAAAAGTTGAGGAATAGAAAATGAGAGCGCATGGTTGGCAGATGGGTTTGAAAAATTCAGAGAAGTCTGACTAAATAGAAGAGGCTAGAAGTTGGCCAAAGGAGACAGGAGACAGACTCTGAACCACAAAATGTAGAAGAAGGGACTTAACTGGGCAGGATTAAAATGCATTTATCATTACAAGCAAATATATTTCAGTTGAACTCTGTCAACAGATTTGTATTAGAACATTTTAGATCGTGTATTAACAGATTAACATTTTACTTTTACATTTGACTACTCTTTTATCTATATAAGCTGGTGAATGTTTTTTTGTATAAAAACATATTTGGAGCAGATGCTTATGAAGGGAGTAAATTTCACAATTAGCTGTTCGGAAGGTAATTCCTGTTCCAGATGTCATGATTTGACCTTGCACAAAAGAGTAAAAAGATAGTACTTTGACTGCCACCATCCTGAAGAAATCAGGGAAGCTCATCAAAATGCATCGGTGTTAAAAAGGCTCAAATGTCCAAACACTTTCGTTCTGATGCTGGAAGTCGGTGAGCCCTGCCAATGGTCCCTCTTAGTCAGACACAGAATGGTGTGGATGGGAGAGGCGTCATGACGTGCCGTTTCATCAAAGGATTGAATTTTGAAGGTGGACAGGTGACACTGTGGAGGGGCATTGTGCTGAAACAGCATCAGTCACTGTGAGGCTGAAACGGTGCACTCCCAGTACACAGAGGTATGTGGGGGTGATATTAAGGGGGTGAGGAAGGGGAAGGACAGAGGAGAGAAAATATAAAAATGAATGAGAATAAGCAATTGGTAAAGGGGGCAGCAAACATATGGCAGATTAAAGAAATGGAGATGCAAGATAATTTTAGAATAATTAAGAACGTATGGGTTGAAATGGTTCAGAAAAGAGTAGGAGGAACACCTCAGTTGTGAGTATGTTGTATGGAATATGTTTAAGGAGAGTGTAAACAGTTTTCGGATGGACTGCATGGCTCCAATTGTTTGGGATTCTTTTACAAAACAGGAAGTTGAACAGATGCCCATATTGAACAGCACTGTTCATTATGAGGAGCAATAAAACCAGCGGAAAGCAGTTTGAAATCGATTAGCAGGTGGTTGTTGTGTGAGCGAGGAGGAACAGATGCATCGGAATGACTACATTTAAAAAACATTATTGGAAAAAATGCAGACAAATAATACAAGGAAAACAGCCAATTTTTCAGGAAGAATCATTGATATGGGATCCACACTTTTACAAGTATGAGACTCAAGATTATTTATTAAGCAGTGGGTGTGTAGATCTTTTCTTTTCAACTGCATAAAACCACGACTGGAATTCATGCTTGTTGTTATCGTCTCTGTTTTTGGGTTTACCTTCCTGTTTCTTTCTCTGTCAGACTTTCTGTTCAAATCCAAGCTGAGACACGGAAAGAGTTCCAAGCAACACAGCCAGCATTTTGACAAGTGGGGGAGAAAACTCCGCCATGAGGCAGGTGTCAGGACTGACCAGTGATTGCCTGCTTTAAAATGAGCCTGAAACCACCGCAGCACGTGCGCCGCACATGTGGCTCGACACTTGCATATCTTGGGAAAACCCTACATTATTTGACAGCCAACACAGGAGAGGTGGCCACATCCTGCTGACCATAACAGATGGCTTTAAGCATGGTGTCTTGCTGTGTGTGTGCGTGTGTGTATGGAACATGTGTCTTTGCTGGTCCTGCATATCACGTTTGTGTGTGTGTGTGTGTGTGTGTGCGTGCGTGTGTTCACCACAGGGCTGTTACCTTCAACATGACACATGCTGAGCTGTGGAACAGAGGGGCTTATAAAAGTGATGTGGCCTGAGTCTAAACAGATCTGTGGCCAAGCTCACAAGCTTGGGGGTGAAAGATCAAAGGATTACAATCTGAGGGGTCAGAGAGTTGCTGGTCATATTGTGTTACTTCCAAAGCCTAGACCCGTACTGTTGTAGAGAGCACGTGTTGTTTCTGTGCTTTCTTGCACAGAGAGGGCAAAAAAGAGCCTGAGTTTTAAAAGGACTGAGATTGTTTTTTTTTTTTTTGTTGTTGTTGTAAATGTATTTGCATCTCAGTGTCACCTTTCCATGAAAAGGTAGTAACGAGTGTCGGTCTATATATTGTTTTTATTCAATTTTTTAAAATTGAATTTGTATCATATTTATATTATATATTTGTATTATTTATATTGCCACTCTATATTTGTAGAATGCTCATTACATTACACAGAATGCTTTTTAATTCTGTTTTTCCCATACATTTATCATTATGTAAACACCCTTCAGGTTTTCAGTGTATCAGGTGACAAGAAGCTTCTTTGAGGATTCAGACTGGCTGTGATTTAATGAGGCATAATTGCTGGGTGGGCAGCTCTTTTTTTTTTTCACCCTTTGAGTACGTAATAATATTGCCCTTTAAATGGCATAAATGAGAACTATGAAGGAATTGAGAAATGAGGAAGAAACCACTGAACTGTTGTTCCAAGCCTGTGCCATCGCTCATCAACCTTTGTCAGTGTTTTTATTTCCTCACTCGGTCTAGGACACATGGATGAATGACTGTCATGCTTTTCTCAAGGTACCTGTCATCTGTTACCTTTTTAATTTTTTGTTATTACTTTCGTCTTTTGACATCAGTCATAAAAAGTGGTTTTTAGATGGATGATCAGTCAGCCTGTAGAAACTTTTTTTATGCCACATTTTTGCATAAATGAGTTCAATTTAGTGAGGTTTGTAGTAGACTCAGAGCACACAAAGCCTGTTTACAAACTTCAAATCACTAATGAAATACAAGTTTAAGGATGTGTTTCAATGTGATTCTGGGGTGGGCAAAGGGGTCAAGTTAGAAAGCAGCAGAATAGAAAGGAGAAAGAAAAGAGAAAGTTTTGGAGTATATAACAAACAAAATGCCAATAAGACAATAAAAATCCCACCAGTCACACTTAAACTGCTACAACGGGCTATAATTCTGTAGTTGATGTCCAAGGTTTCAGAGAAAAGAGGTGAAACCTTGTAGAAACATTTATAAGTCTTGTGGAGTAGAACTGTCCGTGGTGCTGAGCAGACTCTCAGCCACACCTCCGATACTCCTCTGTTTGAATTCACAAAGGAAGCAGACACATGAAAGTCACAGATCTAAAGATGAAGGAAGTTCTCATTGAATATTAACAGCTGTGCTGAGCTATTTCCTCTACCTTTGGGGTTACTGAAGCGAAGGGAAACGGAGTTACAAAGTTCAACTACAGTTTAAACAGGTTTGAAATCTTTCTCTGAGGAAATTCCACATCAAGGCTTCTTTAAAAGGTTCAGACAACGACCATGCTCTTACATCCCGGTTTGGTTCAGTTACATTGGTTTCTGCTGAAATATCACCCCTTCCCCTGTTAGGTGCGTATAGTCAGTAGAAAAGAGTGGCAGCAAAGCTTTCTGGATGGGTAAGTGTGCGTACATCTATTTGTGCATGCTTGAATAAAGGTCTGAATCTTTTTTGCATTAATACTTTCTAGCGGTACTGCTGAAAGAATGAAAGCCCTCTTCCCATTTAGGCGTGCTCTGTTAAATAAAGGGGTAGGCAACTAGTTATCAACTGCTTGCGTGGAAGTCACAAGTACTGCCATCATGCTGTCACTCAGCTCCTTGGCTTTGAACTGAATAACCGAGGCCTCCACAGCGCATCCGCATCATTTTTTGTAATGATGTATAGATAATAGAGGAAATGTTCAAGAGGAACAGAGTGGTCATGAACCTGGCGTAGGTGGGAACAGAGGAATGGGGGCTATCGTGGCAGAAAAGTGGAAGTGGTGTGCATTCAGAACAACCGATGAATTGGACCAAATGAGAGCATCCAGTCAGATAAAAGGATTCAAAATGCAGAGAGTTGAGAGAGAAAGGTGAAGGTAAAAGTGAAAGAGTTCATTACTGAAACAGAGCAGTAAGTGAATGCAGTATTTTTGGGGGGGTTTGGGGGGTGGTTGGCGGGGGGGGGGGGCATTAAGATTAGTCTGTGAAGGATGCTTCGTCTTGAGGCAATGCAGTATATCAATCAAACCTACGTGTCAGTCATGCCGCCCACGGTTGGTGTCCATGAGATGAGAGACATGAAATGCAGCATCTGTGCATGAATTTCCTGCAGGGCATGAATGAAGGTGAGGATGAATCTGTTTGAAAATAGCGGAAACCCGTGCGTGCAGTCCATGCTCCTAACCTGAAGAGAAATGACAGACCCCGAGGCCAAGCAATATATGAGACAGTACAGCAATTAATGTAAATACACAGAGCTCTAAGCATATGCTTGAGATCCTTTTCAAGAGAATATGCCAGCCACACACTGTTAATTGACATCTGAGGCCTTTGTTTTAATTCCCTTTATGACTAACTTCCTTTCGTTAAGATGAAAAATGTGATGCTATGTGCTCAGTCTCTGCCATGGCATGTGCTGCAAGAACAAAGTGTTACAAGACGAAGATAGTTTATAGACACCAAATAGATTTGCTTTCCAGTTTATCTGACATTATGTCATAACAATAAAAGTGATGTTTTGGTTTGAGCTGTGTAAAAGGCCCTTTGTGTAATATTATCTGTACAGAGGCTCGGCTATCAGATTAACTGGCACAATCATTTAAGAAACTTTATTTTAAGCTAAATGGTTATAAAACAAAGCAAATGATAATGGGGGAAAAAAACTTGACTGTGTATGAGAAGGTGTTCGTGAGTGTGTGGTCAAGAGTTCAGCTGGCATTCTGTGATTAGGCTGCACTTTCAGCTAGCTGTTAAAATCCACTGTTGCTGCCAAGAGCTTACCAGCTAATTTGGACAAATTCTGGTCCCCTAAACAAATTGCTTGCTCTATTTGAGGAGGAAAATCTAATTAAGAAATTAGCACAGATCCAACACTTCACCCCAACCAGTAATACAAATAATTCTTAGTTTCTATTTGTCTTAATTGCCAGAAAAGAGGCTGATGGCAGTACCTTTTGTAGCATGTGAGTAATTTCTCTTATGATTAAAATACAAATAATTTTGCCCACAATAACTGCTTTTAATGTTTACAAGTGTGCTTTTTGTCCCACCCTCTGTTCTTGTTTTTTTTCTGTACTGACCCAAAGACTAATTATGTGGGAAGTCCAGTATCATTAAAGCAATGTAGGAACGGGAAGGCTGAATGCTTCTGAAAGTGCTTTAAAGAAATCTCTGTAATTATGTTTCCAAAGCCTATGAATTGGTAATTGTTCCCAGACTTGAATTAGATTAGCAATAAACCCGTGCCTTTGATTGCAATGACGCTTTCTACTTGGACGTGGTTCTCACACAGCGGTCCTTGAAATCTTGGTATAGATCATTTGTAATGTGGGCACTCGGTTGCAAAAAATCTTCAAATAAGGTTTGGCTGAATTTGTATTTCAGCTATTTCAACAAGCTTACATATTTGTTGCTTGTCCTGCACGAATGCTTTCAGTTAGACTTTGTTTACTCTCATATCAGTGTTTGAGAGACCACCACAGGGACTAAATGCATGAAGGGAGGGTTACAAACTACACCCCCAAAACCAAAGACGCTGGGTGCTGTTTAAACCTTACATACAAACAAGAACGATTATTAGAAATATGACATGAAAATGCCAAATTTTAAGTTTTTTTCCGAACAAGTGAAGAGTAATGCTGATTTTAAAATGTTTTTTTCTTGAATGGCATCAACATTTCCATTGGCTGAGGCCATGTTCACCGTCATGTAGCAACCACTCCTGCTGAATAAGGGAACTCAGGAGACCAGATGAAGGTTCCGGTGTTGGAATATAGTCCCATTTTATAAGATTGAAAATTGTCAACTGGTTTTGGCTGGTGAGGGCTCTGGACTGCAGACCTTTTTATATTCTACCACTAAGCCATGCTGTTGTAGTAAATCCAGTGTGGGACTTGGCATTATCTGACTGACATGCAAGATTTTAGTAGACTAAAAGTCACCTGGATGTAATCTTGGCTTCTCTTAAAAATGTAGACAACTCAAATCAAGACGACTTTAAACACAATGCACAGATCTCTATTGCTGATTTTCAGCCATGTCCATGTGTGCCCAATGGATTTGTTTATTTATTTTAAGATTTCTGCTTATCCTTACCTTTGAATGTGACTATTGAATTAACATAATTGGTTGCAACATGTTCCTTCAGATATGTATTTTTGCGATTGCTTAGTTTTCTGCCTTTTTGTTGGTCCATGTTCGCATGTGATGGGATTTATATTTTGGAAGGTGAACAAAGCATTGATTTGCGATGTGAAAATCACTGCAGTCTGTTTTAATTTATATTTCACTTAGTTTTTTTTGTACATATAGAAAAAAAGGAGAACATTGATAAAATCCACAGAAAACAAGATAGGAGGAGGAACAAATTAAACTGTTCTGTTTTTCATGTTGTGAAAAAGAAACGTTAACTATTACATAGAGATGGAGACAAGAAGTTGGAGCAGTAGAGGAGAAATCACAAACCGCACCTCCTCCGCTTCCCTCCTTTCTCCTTTCTTTCCCCACTTAAATTTGAACTGCTATTGCTGCCCATCTCTCATATCCCCGTTGCCCACACTGTTTCTCCCTTTGCACCTTCACCTGAGCAAGATTAATCGTTCCAGTCGAATCACATTACCTCCCAGCCAAACTCCAAGCTCTGTGTGCATGCACTCTCTCTCCTACAGATACACACACGCACACACACATGGATATAGAGGGACCGAAAGGGAGAGGAGGGCTTCCAGGAGCCAGAGACTGAGGGAGATGTAGGGTGGAGGGAGTTGAATGCATGAATGGTCTACTCATTTAACTCATCACATTATTTTAGCCCTGTGCTTTATTACACTTAACTGGGACACTTGGTACTTAGTCAAACACACACACACATTCATGCATGTTCCTGCCAACACATCTATTCTGAAGTTTTTGCCATTATGTGTTTATGACATTGCGTGTTTAATTTTGGGGAGAGGATGATTCATGAACCCCGATAACAATACTTCATCATCCCATAGCACCTATAGTATCAAGAGGGGCTGTGCAGGGCAGGAAAACAGTTGTTAATGGGATGCTAATCATCTCATAACCTGGAAAATGTGTTAAGAGGCACAACCCCTCATGCAAATGTATTTAAGCGTATTTACTCGTGGATGTTTGTGTACATTTCCCTCTGTGTGTAGCTGTGTTCAGGTATGATGACCACGTTTCAGTGCTTGAGTGGTTTGCATGCGAGGATGAATATTGATCTATTACTCTATGCTCTATCACACTGGCAGGCCTAATAGGAAAAAATGGAACACTAAGCAGGTGCTCTCCTGCTGTTGATTTATAAAGCATATGCAATGCAGTAAACACCTCAATCCCTCCAGGGGGCAAAGCTTTGAAGATTGATATCATTTACATGCGGACGGGATAATGGATTCATAATTTTTGTGCTTGTGACCTCTTAAAGTATTTAGAATAGAATTCTTAGATTTTTCATATTTCTGTGTACTCATTAATTTGAATGTAATGGATACATTGGGTCAAAATAACCTAGAGTGAACTTTGCTAGACTTTGATATGAGGCCATCGGCACGCAGCAGCTGAGGCTACGAGAATAGTTTTGTATTCTATTTTTTTTCAGCCCTATGGAGGCACATTTTTTATTACTGTGTGTTTTCGTTCAAGCAAAGTGTGCGTTCATGTTCCAGAAGTGCCGCTTTGTTTGCTAGGAGGATGATGCTCCTGTCAATTTTGACAATTGCATAACATTGTTCTGTCTCTGCTTTAAATGACACTTGCATCAAGTGTGCTAATGGATAACTGACAGGGCTGGAAATGTAGGACTGGCTTTGTTACTTCACTGCTTCTTAGAGAGTGTATTTGTGAATGCAGCTGTGTCAGAGCCAGGGACACGACACTCAACGTGCCGAAAGAGGAGGTGAAGGTTTGTTTCCCTGCAACACTGCAGCACACCTTGATAGTAAAACACGATGGCACAATGATGTCACTCAAGCTGCTATATTACGAGTGACTAAAGTGTCACACCGTGTATCTGGTCACTTCTAATTGTGTATAAGTGAGTCTGTGGGAGTTTGCATATTTTTATTTGAGAAATGATGCGATCTAACTCTGTCTGACATGGCATTTTTTAGTAGATCTCCTTTTCTACTTTACCGTCTCTTGTAACTTGTTTGGAGTTTGCATAATCGGGGTTAAGACTTAATTGTTTTTATTATAACAGATATGTTCTTAATCTTCACACTTACGATACAGGGTTTCACGTGAAAGTTTAGTTAAATCTATTCACAATCTGTCATTTTATTCCCTCTCACTCCAGTTTTCAACTTCCAAGAAAAAGCCGGTCCTGGAAGCAGCCTGTTTCTCAGATATCAGTGGCATAGGGCACTCCTGTGTGAGCGTTTTTAAAATAAGATGCAACACTACATATAGGTCATTCTGGTCTGATGGTGACTATCCAGTGTGTGACCTGTCTGTTATCATCTCGGAGAGTGGCAAACCTCAGCAGCACCTTCTTCCTTTCCACTGCCTCTCGCACTCCAAGCTGTTTTATCTCTCACCTTTTTTGTCTTGTTATGTCCACCTTCACATAGCATCTCTGCCTTTTCCTCCACTGCAACATGTCAGTCGTCATGTTCTATTGTCGTCTTTTTCATCTGTCATTTTGTGCGTTTGCTCCTCCCCTCTACTGCTTTCTCTACTAAACGTACAACAAATGCGGAACTCTCAAGCTCCTTTTTTCTTCCTTTGGCGTGAATTCCACCGCTTACATGATTGTTCATCAGTTCTTGAGATCTCATAACGCTCCCAATCCATCAGAGGTAACATAGTTTTATTTGACACATGTCCTTGTGTCATTGGCCTCTGATGGACATGGCTACACCCACCACAGGCACTTTGTAAAATGAACAGGGCCCTCAGGATTGAAAGAGTTAATAATATATGGGATAAATCATACTGATGCATGTGCTCTGTGCTGTAATCTCTGCAGGCACCCACAGCCTGGTCTTTACTGTAGGTGCTGAAGCTGATGCACCAGGATGAATAATTCAAGTTTGTAGATGGAAGGCCCCGCATCTATCAGCAACGTTGTTGTATTGATAAATCCGAAATAGAACATACCTTCCAATAAAGATTATGTAACTATCTTATCCATTTCCCATTCACTCTTTCTGACCAGTGGAATTTGGGTCTGTTTGGTGTCTCTGTCTAAACAAGATTTTGCTTGTTAGATAAAATGCTTTGTGCCACCATGCCGACTTGTGAAAAAGAAAACTTACCAAAATACTATTTTGTACTTTTACATGGATATACTGATGGGGATAAGAAGGATTAATATATTGAAAGGGGGGAAAAAGGACTCCCTCTTAACCAAATGTAAATGCCTATTGACATTCTAATGTGTTCTGAATGAAATGTGAAATAATCAAGTTTGTATATTTTGGTCAGATTGATATTTTTTAAAATTGATTCCTTTTTTCTTTTGTATTGTGTTTTTAGTCATTTACAAGTGATGCTTGTTTAGGCATGCAGAGCACAAGGCAAACACAAAGTCGAAACTCCATGTCTACTTGAGTCCGTTTTTTTATGGAAAGTGCTGATTTCTGCTGATTTGTGCGCCCTCAATGGTCGTGCTGACCAGAGCATGTATATATTCATTAACGTTGATAGACACTGAAGACGGCACATAGCCTATAACCCAGATTTTCATGGAATAAGATTTGAAAGAAAGACAATTTTGGAAATCCAATAAAAGTAACTTCATGAAACTTGGATCTTTTTTTTTTTTTTCATGAGCCACCGCACCTGCGGTAGGTGCAGATGATTTGGAGTTATTCCAGTGCTTCGTGTTATTCATAGACACTGATTGCTTGAGCTTTTATAGTGAACAAAAGCTGGTAAATTACATGCAATTCAAAATGACTCCCAATTGTATTCTAAGTTGCAAAATGTGGTGCTGAAAATAGCTGATTTTTACCTTGAAGTCTCATTTTGCATTCTTGAAAGATGAAAATAGGCTGTCCGTTTAATAAATTACCTTTCTATTGTGAGACATGTTACATTTTCTTTCTTTGATATACATGCTTCAATTTGTTTGACTTATGTGCCTTAAATTGCACAGTATGTATGAAACGGGATGTAATTAGAAATATGTGACTTGACAGTAGTTGAATACAATTCAGATCTGAATGTGCATACCACTCAAGCTTTATAACACAATGAATGCTTCCCAGTCATACTTCATATCTGTAAGTCTAATTCAGGTTTGGATAGTTTATGCAAATAATGTCATGAATTATTCACACTGACTGTCACAAAGTAAATATCTATTTTCACAATTGATGTATTTATGTAGACTTGCATAAGCCAAGTTTGTGTGCATTTCTTTTAATAACTATATTTGTGCCTCCTTATACACATGATTGACTACTGCATGTGTGTATTTGTTGTCATCAGTTCTGGAGCCACATGAGCTGGAGCTCAGGTAATGGGGTTTGACAGGCAGTGGCTGGGACAATAATTACAAAATCTGAGATGGCCAGCACTAAAGCCCGCTATTGAGAACTGTTGGTACAAATACAAACATTTATCTCCGTGCCAAACAAAAAGGGACTCAAAATCTAAAAGGAAAAACTGTCAAAGTTCAGCGGTTTAGCTTTAAGAAAAGGCAATTAATTTGGACTGCGTGCACTCAATTACTTCCCTTTGTCACCTCTCCTTCTTTCATCCTCCTCCTCTTTATACTTATCATCCTCCTTTCACTACTACATAATTTCTTCTCCTCTTATCTCATCCTTTCTTTTCTCCTGTCCTCGCCTCTCTCAGTAGATGTCACTGCTGTTCCACCACGGGCCAGGGGCGCGGACAGATTGTAATGCATCGTGGGACGTCGACACCCTCAGGTGACGATAGCAATGACGGAAGTGACTAGAGGAAGAAGGGGGGAGGTATAGAAAGGATATAACGAGGGGTGGGAGAGGACAGATAAATGGAAAGGGAGAAAGGGATAGGATGGAGACTCTTGAACTCAGTCTTTATAGGTAGGTCCAGGCAGAGGTTGTCAGCTGTCACCACACGCATTGCTTGCTCATCTTCTCCTCAGAACATATGCACGTAAACAGTAAGAACACATCCTGTGGTTCACAGGTGTACGTTTAAATTTTGAAGGATGATAACATATTAGTAAACGCACACAATCGCACACATCCCACTGATGCAATTAGCTGTCATGCCCCCATCTCCTGTCAGTTGGTAATGAAGAGCTAACATGTTGTGGCCTCGAGGGAAACGTGAGGGAAGATGGAGGTGTTGTTGACTTGCTACTGTCAGACGGATAGGAATCTGTCAACTCTCCCAATATTCCCCCACTTCTGTTGATAGGAACCCACTTTAGTTGCTTTACTAAGTTTGGTGAATTAAAACCCATCACTGTTAATTTATTTATGTAGCAGGTCAGCTGCTGGAAAGTGTTTGTACTTCATGTAGGTTTGCAGCAGATGAGTTGTTGAATTAATGACCAGATCAGGATATGGGGCTGAAAATAAATACATTTTGAAAAAATGAAAAGGGCGCTTTGGGTGTTTTTAGGATGATGATGCATCTCAAACTCAGGACGCTGGCTTCTGCACTGTAGATTTTAAATTCCCATGACCTCTAGTACCCTTTTTTGTTGGAATATTGTGTTCTGTCAGTCATCTGTCACAATGAAACAGAGAGATCGAGTTGATGTCTTTTTTTTTAAGCTTCTTTTTCAACACCACATGTCTGTCATTATGAATCATTATTAGAATGATGTTATGCGGTCACATTTTGTCAAAACATTACTTGTAAATCGTCATTTGGTAGCCTTCTTGACATTTGGTCTATCAGAAAAGCAAAAGAATGTTTAGTTACATCACATGCTTTAGTTAAATGAATTCCCTGTTGTATGGTTACAATTAATTTTTTCTATATTCACCTATAATGGTGACGTTTTTTATATAATTCATCCATCCATCCATTTTCTATACCGCTTATTCCCAATGGGGCCATTGGTGGGTTGCAGCCTATCCCAGCTGACAAGGGGTGAGGGGTGGGGTACACCCTGGACACGTCCCCAAAGACACACAACCAGACATACTAATATACAGTAATTCAGGCTGCTGTTGTTTGGATTTTTTAAAACCACATGAAATAATGGTAAAACATACATTAATTGAAAATTTATAAACTGAAACAATAATTTTGAAAAGAATAAAAAGTGATACTCACTGTAGGTGTTCTTTGTATGCTTGACATCCTCTTACTGTTTAACAACAATTAACCCAAACTATGGACATCCATGTACTTTATTCTTTATTGCAGTCTGACACAACAGTTCTTAAAAAGTGGTCGTTGGCAACTCAGTGCACGAGCTGAAGAGTATTCAGGTTCTAAGAACAAAATGGTTTGTCTACTGGCGTTGCCATGAACCTAATGGTGCTGCTGCATATTTCTGCCTTCCATTGTGGGCCTTGGCATGGAAAGATGACCTGCTGGTATGCAGATGGTATGCAGGTCTATCTTCAAATTACAATATTAAGTAACAACCAGGATAATTGACCATTGTAAAGCACAAATACAAATGCCAACCTTTCATCTGAGGGATTTACCTGCTCCGATTAGTCAGAGGATACTTGTTAGGTGCGTTTCTCCCTTCTTACTGATCCCATCTACATCCCTCTGAATGTACAGGGAGATTCAACGTCGAAATCCAACCAAACATGATTACACTGCCTGCTTATGGTGAATTTTGGAAGAATTACGTTGCATTTTTGCGTCTTCTTTTCTATTATGCATCTCTTCTCTTGGGCAAATGCTTTGCCATCTGAGTTTTTGGTTGCACTCACAGGACAGTAATAAGTCCCTTTCAAGCACCTGTTTCTCTAGAGAAGAGAAGCATATTTGTGAGCAGCGTTGCAGGAGGAGCAGAGAAGCTTTGTGTGTTTGTTTGCATTGTGTGTGGACATGGATTTCCTTTTCTGCAAGTGTGGGTACCCGTTTGGTTGTAAGCATTCTGGTGTGTCACAGTTCAACAGCAGACAAGTGGAGAGGAGCATTAAACGCCCTCTTCCTCCACTAATCAGGGATTAGACAGCTTTTAAGAGCAGAGGAAAAACCATGAAGTAAATGAATGTGTGAAAGGAATGGTTTAAAATGTCTGTGGGAAAAAATGTGTCTGTTACGTGTAGGCATGATACAATGAATGTGTAGCAATTCAACTGTTAATTTATTACTGTTACATAGTCATGCCGCTTTTCGTTTGTACAATTTTTATGATTTATGAGTTTTTATCAGAAGTACTAAAAAGAATTGAAAAATATATTTATATAATATCAAGGATCATTGATCAAAAGCCCACCGTAAATATTATTTTTGAGTCAGTATTTGAGTATACTTGGTATTGGGCTAGGTCACATACTGTTAATTGGTTTTGGAATGAAACCTATTTTTAATCAAAACATAATTGTAATAATGTAAATAAACATGGCTCATGCACACTCTTACTTGATTTATACCATAACTAACCTGAATAAAAAGAAAAAAATCCACAATATCTAATTTTCAAAGTCTACATGCAGTTGGATAAAAATGTTTTATGCCTCAGACGCGATCTTCAAAACCTTTTGTGACATTCGCACAGTTTGAGAATCATTACAAAACTGTTGGGTGTCAGGTCTTTGATAGAATCTGGTTTACAGAAACCCTTTTCACCAATGCACTGATTTGTGTGAATCGGATTTAAACTGAATGTCTTAGCAGCATGTGTGAATGGTGCTTTTCCAAATTATTTTAAGATGTAAATTTGTCAGGGTTGGAAATAGTCACTAACTGCATGAATGCTACTTCCAAGTCTGACCCTCTGCAGAAATGCTCCACTTATATGGGTTTAATTTGACCCTGGATCAAGTGTTTAGTGGAATCTGACTGATTGGATCAATAGATAATGATTCAAAGAAAAGACACACCTATACCTTTTTTTTTTATTAATATTTTTTTTTAACACAAACTTCCTCTATGTCACTGGTCTCAGAACACGATAATTGACTTATGTGAATGAATGAATTTATTTGCATATCGGGATAATGCTAAACTTTTGGTTGCATAATTTGCTTGTGCTCATGCGTTGCATCTTTGGGTGGCACTATTCAATGTGCATAAATAGAGATTTGAGGTGTGAACCTAGAGGCAAGATGAACGAACGAGAGAGGCAGGTTGACATGGAAGTCTTGACGGGTATAGAAAGAACGAGGGGGAAAAGATACATGCAGACTGAATGGGAGAGAGAACGTTGTAGAAGGCGGTCTTACTAAGGATGTAGAAATGATTAATGTGAAGCTGTCATAGAGGTGGAGAGGGGAAACCACAGCAATGAGGCCAGGAGAACAGAAAAGGGATGTGTGTGTGTATATATATTTATATATATATGAGGGAGATGATGGTATAATGGCATAAAAAAGCTTCAGGACAGACTGAAAATGGGAAGAGGAAGTGAGAGTGGGGAAAGTTGGGTAAAGGCATTAAAAGGACTTCTAGGAAATGCATCTTAGCAGGTTTGATGACATGGAAGCGGTGACAGCCATGGTGAGAAAATGAAAGAAGAGGATATAACAGAGACCTCTTTAAAACAGAAACGCATGCAAAGAAGTGGCACAGGACATCAAGACAGACCTATTTGTGTGGGTCTGTAAGAATCAAATGGACCGACGGATCAACAAACCAAACATCGTGTGCCACAACAATTGGCTGAACCGATCTATAGTTTAATGTAGGTATGTGTGTTAGGGTGACATCTTCTCATAAATTCTGCTCTGTGTTAACCAGGCACCATAATGGTGTGTGCTGCACTTATTGTTCAGGTTCACCCTTGACCTGACTCCGCTTTATTACTCCATTCAATCAAACTGGCTTCTCTATTGTGCTTAGTTGTCACTGTGCATGTCACGTGTATAAGTGTGTATGTGAGTTTGTGTGTGTGTGTGTTATTGCATTGCAACACATAGCTTTACAATTTAGCTTTGATTTGTAGATGGCAACACAATGGGAACTTCGGTCATTGCCGCAGCATTTGTTTGCAGCAGTTGATGGATTTTCCTTGTGAACATTTGAATCCAAGGGAGTGCAATCTAAAACAGAATGGGAATGGGGGAACCAGGGCTGTGCTAGACTTTTATTTCAGTTTTATTGTCTTGGTTTTTTTCTTTCTTTTAACCATTGCTGAAGGTTAAATCCTGAGTGTGATGCAGCGGTCAGCTGTAACATTGACAAATCTTCCATATCATAAATGTTGATCGCCCTTTTATGACTCGGAGGATGACCTATGATGTATAGTGTATAGATGTATTGTGGATGTAGATGTATTGTGGATAACACAAGAACTGATCCAGATAAACATTATATGAATCCTGCTGTATGCAATTCATTTGAGGCAAATTTAGCAAAGGTATTATGTCATATCATCATTTTATTAAATCTGATGTGTAACTGAAATCTAATTGCTTTCTTGGTATAAATGATATCTATACAAAGTTATTAATCATCATGGATGACTTTTAGAAAGAAGAATACACATTTGTTTTTTGCATTATTCATTAAAAAAAATCCTGTGATGTAACATTCTCTATAAATCTATGAAATGGGTGGAGGTAGGCTGAAATAGTAAATTGCAGTACACTGTGCTTGTTCAGCCTTAATATTGACTTTTAATTTTATTCAGTGGAAACTATAAAATAATTGTATGATGTTTCAATTCTCTTGATTATTATGCAGAGGACAGAGATGGGAAATGGAATGAAATGAAGAACAGGCTGTGGGCTCAATGTTAATTGTTTTCTATGCTGCAGATTTTTTCCCCAACAAGGAAACAAATTGTGCTGTGCCTGGAGTTTTGAGCCACCTTTCTTTATTGGTCTCAGTGGAAAGATCATGTTACCTTTTTAAGACAAGAGCTTCTTCAATAGGCTGTGTAAAGAAAAACACTCCATAGGGACCTGAATAGAAAAAAAACATGGTTCATCCAAACATTCACAGTTCAGGACCAGTAAGGTTATTAAAGCTTACAACTTTCCAGCATAATGAAAAACGCATTCACTCCGAATACATTTCTTTCCTGGTAAAGTCAGCTGGGATCTGACACTGCCTGGTGGAGACTGAAGCAAATAACCCAAGTCTTTACTGATGGAAAGTATTTTTTTTTGCTTACAAAAGAAAACTTACTTGCTTCTGTCATTCTCTTTGTTTCCCTACCATTTCCCTTACTGCAGTATGCAGGTGGCACAGTGTATATGATGACTAAGTACTCGGCAGCCTGTGCGCGTGGCTTCATTAGTCTTAAAAGACTAATTCACCAGCGATTAAAACCAGCTTCCCTGACTTTATTGACACCTCACGCCTTTGTGAACTCAACCATTTTACAACATAAAAAAGGATCCAAGCCCAGAAAGTGAGAAAAAAGTGGAAAATTGGTTGCGTTTTTAAAAAAGGAAAAGTTTGATGCTTTCAGGTTGGCTGCATCCTTTCTGGCGACTTGTCCTTGCTAAAAAAAAAAACATAAAAAAGAAAGAAAACTAGTTAAGATAAAACGGTTTTATACAATGCGATTGGTTTGGGCCGTCTCAGCCTCATCGAACTGAATGGAACAAAGTCAAATCTGGGAGTAAGTGTAAAACAAAAAGACAGTGTTCAAATATGGTAAAAGACTTCATGTTTGGATGGAATATTTAGTAAATCAATTATCTGCCCCAGCGTTTCAATCTATATGCATGTGCATTAACATTTTTACTTAACAATTTTAGATGTTTGCTGCTTCCATTAGCCTCAGTTTGTCTGATGTGTGTGTATATGTGCATGAACCGTTGCCGCTACAGTGAATTTCGAAAAAAGTACCTCGCTGCAAAGTTAATCACTTGCTATGTTGGATGTTAAATCCAGCTGGTTTACAAAGTCAAGCAGATCAACTGAAAGAGATCAGTCAACCGGTTGTATCTGTCAGAGCAGTAGGTGGGCAAATGCCCTGAGCTTCAGCAAAAAATATCTAATGTTGTTCATCTCACAAAAAAGCTGGATCCTGCTCAGTTGGCCCATCAAATATGAACACGGTCACATCTCAGGCAGCTTAGATAGCAACATAAATTCCTAAATGTATCTGTCTATCTTGCACTCAGCACAAGACTACTGCATATGAAATACTTGTGTGCTTTCTAATCGTTTATGTGAGCCTGACATGCCATTTTTTGGTTGTTTGATGGCTGATAAGCCAGAGCTTGAATGCACAAAGTGGTCTTTGTCATTTTCGTGGTTTCAAGCAGTCACAATACACAGTTCCCAAACTGGATTATCTGCTTTCTCTTCTTCCGCTGAGTCACCATCTCCACTTTCATCCCTTGTTTTTGTACACTGATGATTATTGAAGTTCTGTGGTACAGTGTGGGATGCAGGAGTTCTAAAACATTCTGACCATGCTGATTTAGCATGCATGGCCCGAGGAACAGTGCCTTTCGATTAGACTCCGTTTTGGTGGAGGGGGAATGACATTGATTGGCTGAGGGGACGGTGATTGACATTGATTGGTCCCGGCTTGTTTGTGCGGGCTGGAAGTGTTTTGCATAATGCAGAAATTCACAGTCCACTGAGATTCTGTACGTGGCACACTGGGCCAGAATGTAAAGAACTGGACTTAACAGTACAGATAAGCACAGTGGATGCACAGATTACTTTAGTTCACACCAAAGAATAAAAAAAATTGAAAATAAATTAACTGTAATATGTAGGGGTTAAGGGGTGAAAAATATAAATGAGAAATACCAGGAATGAAGAAGGAGATGAAACAAAATAAAGGAAAGTCAAATACGACAGGTGGAAAAAGTGGGTGGGAACAGGGGAGTGCTTTGTCTCTTGGCTCTCTTTGTTTATGGTGACAGGGACAGGTGGATGCTGACAGCAGGACCTTTACAGCAAGCCAGTTAAATAAAGAAGGGAAGGAAGAAAGGAAATTGGAGTGAGGTGACACTCCCACATGACTTAATGCCAGTCCTCAAACGATTGTCAGTCCTCTAGTTTTCTCCCTGCTTGGTTTTTGCACCACGTGGTCGATTGGCCGCTGGTACTGCTCTCGGTAATGTGACGACCTCGTCCGTTTACTTCAAGCTCTGCTTTGTGATTTTAATTTTTTTGCATTTATGTTTTATCATCACCACAATGGTGCCAGTTACCTTAGTAACCAGGCACTGGTTGTCACAGAGACTGCAGGGTAAGGGTAAAAATGTCATCGATGGTCATGCCGGCCACATTGTAAATGAAAGATTCAAGCCTAAACCGTAAACATCGGCTAACCTTTGCCAGATAATATTCTCCAATCCTGATCAGGTGGTGGACGTATTTCAGTAAAGTGATGTTTGGCTATCAGCAGAACATACTATTCAAACAATAACTTTTTAAACGTTTATTTATAATTCAGAATCGGGATCACTTCCACTGTGCTTGTCTGTACAAGACTCTATATACTTACCCTCCCCTTCTCTCACTCCTCCTAACTCCTTTCTCTTTGTCTATGCCTCTCTCTGTTAAACCAGGGGACTGTAAAGGCAGTAGAGTTGGTATTTCCAACCAGTGATAAGAGCCTTTTACAGAATGAGTCTGACGGGAGGGGTCCTAATGTAGTTAAAGCAATAAAACGGAAAAAAGTATTTGCTCCATCACACACACACACCCCTAAGGAAAAACTCAGTCCTCTCTCGATAGAGTAAAATTATGTTTCGATACCAGCAGTGACGGATGGAAGAGGGGGAAGCCACTGAGTCCTGATAAGTGCTTGCAAAAAGGCTGGGTTATGTTCTGTAGCATGTTGCCGTTTATTTCTGTGGAGCTGGCCGGTATCCACTCAGACTGAAGGTGGGACATGCGACTTGTGAGATTGTATTTATTGAAGGTCTCATTGATGCATGTCCTCACTTGGCATGAAAATGGGCAAATCAACACAAATCGAGCATAATTTTTGAATGTATCACATCTGGAAAAACACGGTTCTGTTGTGAAGTTAGGCCGGTCACTTCCTGATGCCCAATGTGACTGGATGATAAATACTGCAATCACAGGGCAGAGATGAGTGTTACTGGCTATTTTCTCTTTGTCTTAGAGAAATATTTACATGTCTAAACCATCTGTGGTTGATGCAAGGCAGAATTTTGGAGATACAAATGCTGTATTTTCATCATTCTTCGGCAGTTTGGCTCACTGTCCCTGGTATAGTTATATCTGCCAAGATGTTAAGTTACAATATATTTCAAGTTGATTTTTAAAATGTATCTGTTGTCTTTAAGTCTTGTACAATATTCTATACAGTCTTTAGCTCTAATGCATCCTAAAGAATCAGACAAGCGAGGGTTAATAATCTTTATTTTGGATCTGTTTATTTCCAGCTACTAAAAGATGTCAACACTTACTGATGAGTAATTCTATTCTGACAAAAATAGTTTTGCATGGCATTTAGAAATGAGAAATCCTCTTCAAAAAGTTTATATCGCTTGTAATTTGGCATCATTCTCTCAAATGTCATGACTCAAATTAAAGCACAACGTTTTTTTATTTTAGGAATACATAAGCGATTGAATCATTTTGCACTCTGACTAGTGCTTTGCTAGCTTTTGTCACCTGAGAACAGAGATCGGGTGGACAGCAATCGTGTGTACGTGCAGGATATATGAACAATACGCCTGTCCATGTGCTCAGTTTCCTATGTGCAGGTGTTCCTTTTTGTCTCTAATTTCCCAGACATTAGTTTCTAGATCGTAGCCAGGCTGACAGGAGATACGGATTGAAGAAGCAGCTAATACGACTCCAGTTTAAAACGAGGTTTGTGAGGAAACAAAGCAAATTGAAGTGTCATAATATTAATAGAGATGTGATGTAGCCACAAAGACCTACAGCAAATTGGAAGGGAGGGATAGATAAATGGTAAATAACTGTTAGAATACACACTTGCTTTTTTTCTTTTATACCTCTGACGTTGACAAACAAATTATTTTTCCAGGCTCGGTGATAAAATGACATATTCTATTGTTTGCATGCCTGTTCATTGAGTTTGTTCAAGTATTTACACAGATGAAAGCATGAAATAAAGCAAGTATTATGAAAAGTGTGACAGTGCTACACAACATATTAAACGGCTGTTCTAGTTCTTACAATTTTAGGCAATTTAAGCTGAGTGAGGGATGGGGAAATTGAACAAAATTAATGTTAAGAAATGGAGAAATGCAGTCGTATTTCGAAAAATAAACTTCTGAATATCAAAATGGGAAAACCAAATCATGATTGCGAGGAGTAAAACCTTGGAGGCTACAGAGACAGGGCTGCTGTATAAAAAGATAGACAGAGGCAGAAGAGTAAGTATTGATATTTCCTGCATAAATACTCACACTAATGGATGTGGAGACTTGGAGCACAAGATCGATCAGAAAATAGAAGCCTTGGCAGATGTATGGCAGAAAAATCTACCCCTCACCTGCTGTGAATGGGGCAGAGGAGATGTAGAGGAATGGCAGGAGGAGATTAGGATATGACCAGACGCAATAGGGGTACAGAAAGGAGGCCGAGTCTGAATCCTAATTCTCAAAATGTATTTTTCATGAGAGCGGAATCAATAGTGATTTAGAGTTTTCTCTTTGAAGCTGGAATGAGCAGAGACGGAGGAAACCGGGAGGTAGGCTATTTTGAAATCGGAGACAGAAGCCGGCAGAGAGAAGAGGACTGGATGAATTAGTGGATGGACAGATAACCAGAAAGATAAATGACAGCAGTCTGTTAATGGGCAGAAGTTCCTGGAAGTGGATGTGGGAGGAGGACAAAATACAGGGTGATTAGTATGAAGGGAGGGGGAAACAGAAGCAGTGGAGCATGTTTAAGCAGATGTTCTTGAAGCTTTTTTTTGTGAGGTTTTGACCTTCCATTGTGCAGCGTGCCAGTTTAGTCTTCCTTGAAGGCAAGTTTTATAGAATTTTCATATGTAAACATCAAAGCATGTAACACTCTTAGTGATCAATTTACATTAGAATGTAAATGAAAAAGAACGTAATGTAAATTAAATGTACATTAGATTCATTTTAAGAGGAGAAATGTACAAAATAAGATTGCATGTATTTGTTTTATTTTCAACAAGATGAACGTTCTGATTTTCTCAACATTTTTTTTTTCTGGTGTTAATTTTGCATGATGATATCCCAATTATGTGCCGTTTAAAAAAATAAAATGAAAAAATAAATAATTACTCAATGCCTCTCCTCTGAGTTGAGAGTGACAACTATATGTTTGCTTTTTATAAACTCACAGCACATGTTACTCAATATTTAGATTCCAGAGTGCACACATCAACCTAAAAGAGTCAGAAGGACACGTGCAGAGCTTCCCCCTCTCTGCTTTCACCTCTGACCTTGATAATCGTACTTTTTGGCATTGAGGTTGCTCAGGGAAACCTCTGGAGCCTCAAGGTACGTGTGATTTATTTATTTTATTTCGCAGCCCCGCCTTTGGCTTGGCGGCAGAATTTGGAAGGCATGAATGAATTTCCTCCGCTTTTCTCCAGAAGCTTTCATCCAATCTTCTTTACATACAAATGTGTCTGGAACGAGCACATTTTTGACAAATAGTGCGCTATGTTTCATAAAATTGGATAGCTTCACACCTGAGTGTATGTGTTTTACTTTATATGAATGTTTTCACACCTCTCTTTAACATGGAGGAGTAATCTCCATCTCGCAACGTCTGAATATTAACTGCAGAGACCCTGAGCTTGTCCTGCACACATTCACGCACAGCAGATGCAGGACTGGGTTCCTTACTCTCAAATCTGACCAGCTGTAAACCGTCATGACTCGCTTTTCATGCAAAACACAAGAGGGAATCATGCCACTTGTGTATGTTGTTTTCCGTATGTAGATGCATGCATATCCTGTGCATACACAATAAATGCGTGTGTACACACAATGAGAGACCCAGATAGATGAGCGCTCTTACGGCTTCGCCTGATCTGGGCTTTAAGTACATATTTTATGCTACATTAACCCTTATGACAGTGAACGGGGAGAAAAAATGGAGAGGCTAAAGGTGGCTGAGAGATGAAGTGAGGCAGTCAAATTAAGACTCCTTTGTCTCAAGACTGCATGTCTGCCTCAACATCCCTTTCAACCACTTCTGTCCTTTTCCTTTCCCTCTTATCTTTATCCCCCTGTTTCTCCTAGATTAATGCTTTGAAATGGTCACCAACCAGAATGGGTCAGCAGTGCTCTTGCTGGAGCCCAAATGACAGGAGTAGTGATATATTTTAATAGGGCAGGGACTCGGGGCAAACGAAGAAGTTTCTCATTTGTGGCTTTCACCAGAGAAAACCACATCCACCTCCAGCTGTATTACTCCTTTCTTTGCCCCTCTACCAGTGTTTTATTTGGTCAACTTAATTTCCTCCTGTCACTCTTACTTTTGTTTATATTTTTCAGAAATGGTCACTCCCTTCCCCATGAGCTGGCCCCACAGTGTATCTTTAGGTGTATATATATCTGACCACACACCTGTGCTAAAACTCATGATTCCACATAATGTTTTTTTATCTGTTAACATTTGACTCCAGCTTTGTGGAGTCTGGTAGATTAGAGTCATGCTGAGTAAATATGGGCTGCTACACCTTAAGACCTCTTCAGTCAGAGAGAGCTCTAGTGTCTGAATAACAAAGGGCTTTTGGTCAGCGCCTGCGAGCAAGTTGCGTGATCATATGGCTTTATTTCACCGTTCACTGTTTACTGTTCTTCTTTTGTGCTTTGTATCCATTGACCCATTCAACCACAGTCTGAATTTTGAAAAGTATGCCAAGAGCTGTGCACTTACAAGTCAGCAAAGTTGTGTGCCTCACTGTCACTGGTGCTATTTTCAGAGAAGATGGTTTTTATTGTAATGAGTTGTGGAGAGAAGTTATATTTGTCATAGCCTGTGAAGCTATTGCTCATAAAATTGAAAAATAACATTAAGCTCTTCAGGTAGGAGTGTTTTCTTTTGCATTATATGGGCTTATATAATCTCTTGTAGTTTTTTAAACCTCAGAAGCTGAAGAAAAGGGATTAAATAAAACTTGAATATTTGACTGCACTGTAAATGGAAAGCATGATCAGGGAAAGCGAGAGCACTCGGCCTCTAACCCTTCCTAGTTGTATTGCAGTCAACTTGGTGAGATTGCAAAGGTAATATGGACGATAAGTTTTCCTTTGTATAAAACATTTAACAGGACTGCAAACTTGAACCACAGGAACCTTCGATATTGACCTTTCACTGTCTGATATCGGCATCAGCAGCTGGGTTCAAATTCAGCTGCTGATTAAAAGAGCTGCCATCTGACACTATGATCACTTGAATGATATATGTAGAGCCTGGATTTACTATGAGAGACCTTATAACTTTTTTCATTTACTTCCAAAAGGATTCTGAAATTGGGTCTAACATTTCACACTCGGGCACGATGCACACAGAACGCTGTTCCCACCTGGTGAGTTGTGAGATTGGCATATATTTTAAAGGTACCAAACTCTAAGTTTCCCTTTAGTGCAGAGCAACAAAATGCTGTGACACAGTCTCCAAAAATAGTTGAATAGAAGCTAGAACAAAAACCAGCAACATTTTTAAATTAAGTTATCCGTCAGCAAAAGTGGTGCTGGTCCCCGAGGCATAAGCAAACTAAGTTAAAGGTCCACGACTGCTTAGGGGTCCCTAAGAGCAATTAAAATAAACATTATTTAATTATTTGGTCCTGTTTTTGCAAATGTGAGGGATGATTCCTGTAGCAAATGGTGTATTATTGTACAAACCAACTATTTCCTGTGAACAGAACAGCTGTGGGCTTCATGATTCCTACTCTCTGCTACTGAATGTCCCACTTCCTCTACCTTCTACTTGTTTTCCTTGATCAGCAGAATATTTTTGCACACTTGTTTTCACACTGTAGCCAAATAAATCATGAACGAGGAGAAAGATTTACTGTAATTGTTTGTCCGTTTTATTTCTTTTAACTCAAAATATTACTTTAAAGACTTTTTATTTGGGAATCTGTTCTCTGATTCTAGGCTTTTCCACAATATATCTCACATCCAGTCTAATATGTATATTCCCATGACATATAACATGAAATGGATTAATTGAAGGCATGTGAATGATTTCTACTCTGTATTATTGACAGAAATGGAGGGTCCTTTGAAGGTGTGGGGCAGCTCTGTGAAGACATCAGTATAGCTTGTATATGATCAGCACTAGATTATTGTATACTATTTACTTGTCAATGCATTTTAATGTCAACTGTAATCTACACCATCCCAAAAGTTATGTTCAGACTTTATTTCAAATGTGGTCCAAATACACTTCTCAGCTCCGATGTCAATGGATCTGATTAAAAATAAAAAA
Organism: Menidia menidia; assembly: GCA_907169785.1. NCBI lineage: Eukaryota > Metazoa > Chordata > Actinopteri > Atheriniformes > Atherinopsidae > Menidia > Menidia menidia. Next base: position 11,678,764 of record CAJRST010037777.1, on the reverse strand, counting down.
TAAAATAAAGCATCTTTCTTTATTTGTTATAAAGTAGAGTGGTTCAGTGACCTGAACTGCCCATACTATGATTATGTTGACCACATACAATAAATCATGTGGACAACAGAAGGAAAAACCCAGATCTGAGCAGTAAATCAGAGTTTAACACTAATATTTGTAGTCTGAATGTCGTCAGAGTAGCTATAGACATCAAATTCATGGAAAAGAACTCCTTGGTCACCTCCTGTGCATGGACGACACCAGCTGTGTGCCAGGACTGAGTCGGTCATAAACTCACCTGGATGTAGTGCAAGCGCATCAGTGTCATCTGGAATTCATGAATGTAGTCGAATGATATAAAAAAGAAGCAAGAAGTTCACGACTGAAAAGGTTTAAGTGTCAGAAGACGACATAAGAGATGTTCAGCTCCCCTGGCAAATGGCTACAAGGAGGCCACAAAGACGTTTGCCACAACCTGTAGAAAGTTTAAGCAACATCACTTGCGCACTGACTATGAAAAAGAAACCTCCTCACCGTGAATCCAAGGTTTTATTCCAACTCCAGTTCCCTGAGCTTGTACACAATGTTAAGCAGAGAGGAGCTGAAAGAGGGGAGCCACATTTCAAGGGCAACCTCCAAAGCTGAGAGATGAGAAACTACAGTATTGCTTAAAAAATAGATGTTTCTTTTTCTAGCAACATTGACCAAAATGTGCAAGACTCTTTTTACATGGAGTTGTACTTATCTTACTTTTGCCCATTAGTGTGAACTCATATTCCTTGTTATGTTTCTGATTAGGACCCAAGATTTATTTCTGTATACAAGAATGTTTGTGACCTGAATGAAGGACATCATCTAGATTTTCTAACAAATTGAGAAACTAGGACTGCATATTCCTGATTAATGAGTAGCATTAGCTAAACAAAAAATAAGAGGAATGAGTTGACTGAGCATTTTGGAAAAAAAGTAAACCTTTTTACATTATATATGGATAAGAGTCCATTTCTGTTCTGTCCCTATTTACATAATAGTTTTGCTTTCCAAATAGATTGGGCAGGTGGTGGTGGTGGGGATTCATGCAATGCAAAAATAACTTTTAATGAACAATTTCATGTTGTTTTTTCATGAATATGAAAACATTATTTTTGAGTTGGTATGAATATGGCAAGTTCTAACAAGCTAACCTGGGAAGTATGATAATTTATTCCTAAGGCTGGCATAATTTCTGGTGTAAGTTGGCTTTATGAGGAGGATCGTTTACTCTCATTAAACTGAAACTATCCATTTAGAAAATTCATCTCTACGATTTATTGCAATGCTTTTTCATTCCGCCTGATATTCTTTGCAGATGGGGAAAAAAAACACACAAGCAGTATCCAAAACTCTGTTTATTTTTGATCCTGATAAAATATTTGGTGCGTGATTCTATTTTCAAAAATAAACAAAGCCCTTTTACAGATCAACCTTTTTTTCACATTTTCTAACCATGTAGGAATATGTTTCCTTGGTGAATAGCCCTTCTTGTTTTTATTAGCACAAACTGGATATGGAGCTATAGTATTTATCTGCTTTCTCCATTATTTTACTCATTGCGCCTGTTAGGAAGACATTTTTTTTGTGTTCTGTCTCTTTTGCTCGTATTGTTCTGCCAATCTTTGGGCCAGTGCTCTCACAACCACCTTCTACTACATTACTAACACTTCCATGGAACACGGTTTTAGTACTGTCTATACTAACTGTACATAATCTTTAATCTCTCCTTATATATTCACGGGGATGGGTTCAGTTGTTTTTCACCAGATGGTCTTTGCTTACCACATAACTTTTCCAGCCCCTTCCTGAGGGTTCCTCACAAAGATGTTGATTTACCTGTGAAACTGACTCTTCCATCCCTTTGCTGCAACACAATAAGTTGAGACAAATGGCAAGGCCCAGTCCTAAGAAAGTACTCTTTTTTTTATTTTTTTATTTCTGTCTACCTACCTGTGGGGAATTATTTCTATGCTGATTGTTACTGACTCCTGTAGCACACACAAGGGCTTCACTGATTCAAGATGCAGGAAGTTCTAAATTTGTAGCAGTGTCTAGGCATGGCAATCATTTCTATTCATCACCGAGATTGTTAGTAAGGTTGAGTTATGGTTACACTGTCTGACAGTGGTCCGAAAGGTTTTGAGGGGCTAACGGCATGGTACAACCAGTGAAATGCTTTTGACTCTGCAGCCACAGTTTTAAATAAGTAAAAATAATATAAACAGTAAAGTGTCCCAGATAAGGATGTAGAGGCCATACATGTATATAGAACATTAGTTTAGTATAGATTTGATCTGATTGGCATTTAAGAGTTTAAATGCCCTGTGGAAAAAGCTCCTTCTCATTCTCTTTGATTTGGATTTGAAAAAAAAAAACTTCCCACTTGGTAACAGAGAAAGCAGCTCATTAAAGGGGTGTCTAGTGTCCTTGAATGTGTTCTTTTCCCTTGAGCAGCACTGGAAGCTCAGCCCGAATGATGCGCTCAGCTGAAGGCACCCCCTTCTGAAGAGCCAGTGCATTCTGTTTGGTGCTGTTGCCCATCGGCCGTTAGAATTCTTTCAATGGTATAAGTATAGAAGTCTTGAAGAGGGGCAGTTTTCTGTACCTTAAGCCCCCGTGGTGGTGATCCACATGCTGACGGGCCTTCTTTTGCCAGTGTGGGGAGTGTTGCAGGACCATGACAGTTCCTGTTCCGATAGTCAACAGAGACATTAAAGGCTCAAGTAAATTGCAAAACAGGAAAAGATTTATTAAGATGTTTGAGACCATTTGTAGTTGCACAGCGCAGAAGCGCAGATTAGCAGCATCATGATCAGAGCTATTCTTTTCTCATCTTTCTATTATTTGTCAGACATGTCGTACAGAGTCCAGCATCAGGACTCAATTAGTGTGAATTCTAATGAATTCCCTGGCAGATGTGCCTGTTTATATAATAACTGACTGCAAATTAAACATGTAAAAGAAAAACCTGGCCATCAGCGCGTTGGATTGTGTGGCAGGAGAATTTATGTCCAAGTACACTAAAGGTACAGGACATAAGGCAGGTTATAGACTACAAGCTGTGGGAACTGCTCCTCTTAAACTAGGGATTAAACTGCAAGTCAAATATCCTCTCTTCCTGTTAAAGGTTAGTTTGTATATCCATCCATTATTGTTGCTGCTTATTCCTTAATGGGGTCGTGGGGGGAACTGGAGCCTATCCCAGTGGGCGGGGTACACCCCGGACGGTCGGCCAGTCCATCGCAGGATCAGGTTAGTTTGTATATTAAAGTAAGAATTCATCAATTTTCTAAATTTTAAACTCCTTTATCTTACCAGTATTTCATTATCTGATGTACCCGTGTTTAAGGTCTCAGAGGTTTTAGCAGGCTGCACAGAATATTAATACCTGTCAAGTCAACATGATGGCTTCATTTAACCTTTCCAAATTTATTAAGTCTTAAAATCACATCACAACGTCAGGCCTGTGGTGTGGGTGGTAAGGGAATGCAATCTCCATCTTAAGGACAGCGTACGTAAGAGGCAGTGAATGGCAAAGGAACACTTTTGAAGGACTATGCCAAAGTTTATTCAAAGTTTTTGCAAAGAATGTCCTCCAAGATTTCTACTGCAGCTGAATGATTTTCTTCGACATTTGTTGTTTCAAGTGATGTACCATTTTACTTTTCAGGGTCAATAGTGCTCTTTTAGAAAGATAGAGGGAATTCTCAAAACAAAACGTAGCTGAAACGGAGCTTGTTTGTGCTTGCTCTGATGTGAATCGACAGCTTGGGCTGGGAGACAGCACACTATCCTTCATCGTCCTTCTGTCCTTCATTTTGTTCTTACCTTTTATTCTTATAACAGTCAGTTTTCATTGGTCAGGCCATCTGGGTATTAATTATGTCTACAGTAAGTTCAGACTCTGTTCCTCAGGTTCTGGCCCCACATGCACACTGAGGACCACTCAGTTGAGAGAATGGCCTCCTCTCTTCAACCTTTTCATGAGCAAACCAAAGAAAATAGTGCTGGATAGACTCTTTTCTTTCTTTTCTCAGCTCCCGTTCTATTTCTTCCTCTGTGTCGCTTTCAGCTTTACATTTTGTCTTCCTTAAATATCTACTATTAAAACTTTCCATTACCCTCATTAATCCCTGTTGCACATGTCCAGTGTAAGCTGTAGGATGGAATTGAACAGATTGGCTCCAACTCTCCTCTCTTCTCCTGTGCCGGCCTTTTCATGCCCTTTGAAAGAGCCGAATTAGCTTTTCCCTGTAGCGGCAATGAGGCAGGCTCTTGTCCCCTTTATTCTCTTTTTCTGCCGTCAAATAACCCTCTTTGCTGCTCAGTACTGATATGATTACACTCCTTTTGCTACCGGATTCCGCACTGTCGTTCGGCTTCGGTTTTCTTGTAATACAGTACAAGTTGTTCTCGAAATGTGGCCCATCACATTTAATGTTCAGCCTAAATAATTAAAAGACAGAAAAGGACGAGGAGCAGAATCAAAGATTGAATTAAAAACGACAACAATGCTGCTGCTTAGCTGTAAAGTGAAACAGAAATAAAGTTATGTTCATTTGTGAAAAGGATATGAAGAATGAGAGTCCACTGGGGTGTGCGTGTTTTTTTGCTATTACAGTCAAAGTTTTTCCTCTCTACTAAACCTAAAGTGCTGCGTTGGGTGGTGGCAGCACATACAGATGTATGAGGCGCAGAAGGGGAGATGGGGACTGCTATCCCATATCCCATAAATGGATGACCAAAGTAAAGCAAATTAAAAGTTCTAGGACAAGTTATTTTTTGAAAATTGTATTTATTTATTTTTTATATTACAATGGTGGCATGAACTTGTCAACTCCCCCAACCATTTTTATTCAGAGAAGCCCAGTTTTTATGTGAAGAAATGCATCCGTTAACCATGTCAGATTCTTAGTAGGCCATGATTGCAACCTAGACTTCCGCTGCAAATGCTTTAACAGATCATAGCTATGTTTTATTTTTATTTTTATTTATTTTTTTGTGCATGGGTGTGCATATGTTTTTGTGTGGCTCCACTATCGAAGAGCCCAATGTATTTGCTGCTAATGAAACACAGGTTTTGGATTTTAGCAGCCACGTCTCAACTTAAACTCGCCTCTCGTTTAATATTTTGAGTAACAGCACTGATGTGACACATGAACAAACTTTCAAATGTGCAAATGCAGACACAAACACACAGTTGCACTTCTGCACCTGTGTTTTCATTCAACATGTAAAGTATTTGTTATAATGCATGAACAAATGCACATTGCACCAGAAGCTGGTCATTTTCCAGCTGGCAGTATTTTTGTCTAAATGACTATTCTCAAATTCTCACACTTTCTCTTTCTCTTTCATGCATGATCATATTTGTTTTTAATAATCTTTTTTCACCTCTGTGCGCTCACATATAGAAAGTAGAGGTGATAGAAAAGGGTCATTTTAAACTCGGAACCACAAACTTGACAACCTCTTAAACAGAGAAAGACTTTTAGATTTCATTCAGTAAGTTTGACATTATCAGTGTGGCCTGTACTTTTAAACTACAACTTTTACAGACAGTAGTTTATATCAGAGTAGATCTCATTGCACATGGATGTTTTCTCTAAAAGTATGGATGTGGTAGCCTTTTATAGCTTTATAACCATTTTTTAAAAATATATCATGTAGATGGTAACATAAAAGTTATCTTCATTTGATATATTTTTTGAAAGGGAGATGTAACCTCAGCAACTACTGAGATTTAAGCATTTCCAAAGTGCAGGCTATGGATGCGATCGTTGCAGTTTTTTTAAAAATTTTTTATTTTTAAAGCATATAACTGAATGTTTTCTTTGTGTATAATTTGTGAATCATTTATAATGTGAACAGTTTGGCTTACTGCTTACACAAGGAGAACTCATCCACACACACACACACATCTAACACACACACACACACACACACACACACACACATCTAACACACTATATCACCACGGGAGCTTACCTTAGCGGAGGTGGTTTTGACCCTGTGTTCTGGCAGATGGTGCTTGTAGGCACGACCTGCAGAAACCAAAGCAATATTTAGCCGCAGATTGAGTCTCTCTTGAAAAACCCAAGATAATGCTTATTGCATGAAATTTGCTGTAACTGTAGTAATGCTCTATTTCTATGTTTTGGAAATCTACAGCACAAAAGAAAGAAAACCTAACTTTAATGTTGATTTAATAGATCACAAACCGAAAAGAGAAACCGTTTTTTGTCTGCTGGAAGACTGGACACATCCAAAGAGGGAACTTGGTTCCAGTACAGAATTGGACTATAGGCTGAATATTCAAACAGTTTTTGCTTTTTATTTGTTAAAAACTGAAATCAAACAAGGAAATACAGCAAGAGTAAAGTCCAACACATATGTAGTCCATGCATGATGGTGCAAGAGTTTCTTGGTTGAGTCAGCTCTGAAGCCACTCACTGAAACATCTCCAATACTATGATAATACACTTCAGTTAATAGATTTCAAGAGGTGAACAATGTGAGGGAGAGGGGAGAGCGGAGTCGAGTGGGTCACTCTACATCCTAATGCGATACGTTTAAATGGCGTTAGAAATTAATTGGTGAAAGGAGCAGCTTCAGTTTCTCCTGGTGTCAGTTTGACAGTTTCCTTTGAGACCTTAGGAAATTGTCGAGTGGTGATAAACGGGTAATGTGTCTCCTTTAAGCATTTTCATACCTTTTGTCCCTAAATCTTATTATTTCTCAATCAACCTGAATGTATTCAAATTTGGGATTTTTGCTGGAAAAAGGCATGCAAATTTTCCCGCCTGAAGATTTTGTAGGTGATAGATTTACAGGCCCAGGATGCGCGCAATTGGGAGAATAAAGCCGAAGGACACTGCTGCACATACAAACACAATCGCATTTACACAAAGAAAAATAATGAGCAAAATCTGTGGCTATGGCTGATCTATGGACTTTATATGGAGGAAACAAAGGGATAAAAGAGAGCCAAATGTCCTTTGTGGCCTTTTTCAGTGTATGTTTCTGTTGATGGTGAGGTATGTCCTGATGCTGATGTTATACTAGAAATATGTCCTTCAGTGACTTTGTTTGTATTGGTAGTAATATAAGAATTTTTAGATTTAGAATTTTTAGAAAATAGTTTAAGCAGTCAGGACCCTCTCAGAGTACTTTACGTCAATACCAGGCTGAAGGTTACTTGGAAAAAGATCTTGCAAACATGACATTCCTTCTCTTGTTATTTTATGTGGACATCTTCAAGAATAACAGAGCTGATGGAGAGCCATCTGTTTAGATATGCCAGTCTCTTCCAACATTTGAGTTGCTTTATGGTTTCAGCTGGTTGAAAGCACAGCATCGTGCTAAAAAGACATAGAGGTTGATGGTTCAATTTAATGGACACATGCAAAGGTATAGAATTTACAATTTACTAACAAAACCATAATGTTCTGCCTCATGTGTTTAAAAACAAAGTCAATGCCAATATTTCAGTAAGTCTTTAGATCATCAGATTTGTTTTTACAGGATGACAAAATCTAAGGAATTAATCTTTTCCAGCCTTATAAGCATATCTCGAGACAATCTGGGCTTTGTAGTGTTATTATATTGATAAAATCATTTTACCATTTAACCCTTGTCAAGCCTGACAGATCCTTTAAGGAAAAAAAAAGAAAAGAGAGAATGACTTTTTCTTGTAGCTGGTCAGTCTCAAGACCTTCACCTGAGTAACTGGACTTTTCTGCCACAATAACTTCCTCATTGTCTAAGGTCAACACAAAGATTGTCTCGCTTCTCTACCTACCTCTACCTCCATGTCCTTCTCTTCATCTTCTTTGACCTTTAGTCCCACATTCTCCTTTTTTCTGTTTTCAAGTCCCCACTTCCCTCGTCTTGTCAAAGAGAAGGGCTGTTTGTAATTTTCTCTTAATCTCCTCATCCCTTCCTCTCTGGAGAGGAGCTCTATTACTTGGGGATAAATGGAGAGAGGAGCAAGGGATAGAGAGAAGAAAAGGGTCAGGAGGGTGGCCTGTGACTGCCCCTAATGGGGTTTCCCTTCACTTTGGCTTAATGTCCTTTTCCTCATCCCTTGTTCTTTTGCGCCCATTTTTTTCACCTTGTTCTCTGAACTTAAAAACTTTTCCTAATATCCTACTTAAAGGGCAGACTTGGAGATGAAAGAGAAATTGAACGAGAGAGAGCCGTTTCTGTGAAACAGCAGTGAGAATGCAGATCTGCTGAATGACTCGACTATAAGACTATGAAAACGCTGAGAGGTAAAAGAAAGGGGAAAGGAATTGGATTTCTACTGACTTTTTTGAAAAGGCGTATCTGATGTATATGCCAGCTGAGTAGGAATGTTGAAATGTAAAAAAGCCAACGTGACAGGTGAAGATCATTTCAACAAGAGATGAAGAGTTCTCATGGAAAAAGGGTCAGGGGTGAAAGGAATTAATAGAACATTGATCTTAAATGTAAACAAACGTAGACAGAAGAAAGATTTCAGGGGATCAGGCAACAGTTGACAATGTTAATGTATGAAGTGAGTTATTGTCAAATTGTCAAACAGGGCAGCTGATTAATGTAAACATCATATGTGTATGTGTGTCAGCTGTAAGAGCTCCTGTGTTGTCAGTTTTTCTGCTATGATAAAAGAAAAAACATGACTTAAAAACCATAGACTGGTTTGCAGGATGCATAAAATCAAAACGCACACAAAAGGACGATACAATGCATAAAACGCATGGAAAAAATTCAAACAGGAAGACGATAGTCAGAATACTTGTAGGCGCTCTCACGACGACATAAAAACAGCTCCGGGTCATTAACAAGATTCCTAGAAAAAGGGAGCGAGAAGTCATGAAAAGTTAGATCCTCACCTCATTAACTACTTGTCAGATTGACATTTTTTTCCCCCCCTTTCACTTCAGATCAGTACCACCCACCAGTCTGATGTGGGGCACAGAAGTGATGAGAGGGAGGAGGAGAATGAGTGGATGTGATGGACATTAGCTTAAGAGTTTGGCCTTTCAGTAATTGTGCCTGCAACAGAGCAGAGGTCAGAGGTAAATGCCACACAAGTAATGTCCTGGCATAATGAGTGGACCACAAACATTCAAATTTTGGACATCTTGAATGTTCGAAAACATCTATTGGTGGCCAGATCAGTGGTCTGATTATTCATTTCCTCCAACTCTGGTCATATTTGCTGATCTTTTTGTAGGTTCAAGATGTTGATTTTCCTCAGTCAAAACCGTCTAAACATTATCTAAACATTATCAAGTAGGTTTCCTTCTTTAACACAAACTTTATTGATCCTGTGCTCGCTCTGTTGGATTTTAATCTCTGCTAATGAGATGTCGATTTGATTCCTGGGCTATTGAAAAACCTAAGCAAACGTGTTTTAGTTTATTATGATTTGCTGCCATTCCAGCAGAGATGAGGGTCACTACCACGCTGGCTACTTTTCTTACATCTGAGTCAATTAAATGGATGAGCTAGAAGGCAGAGCTTTCAATTAAAAAAATATTCTACATTTAAAACTGTTATGACCAAGACCTGAGCGATTGAATGTAATCGCAGACAAAGATCGCATCGCATTCAATACAGCATGTCTGTATACACAATTAATTCCTAATTAGACCTGCGTTTCTAGTAGACTTTGGCTTCAGTCATGTTGTAATTTCTTGCCCATAATTTTATGCTTCACTTTTTTTTTCCTGTATGTGCTTTTGATCAGATGATATACAAATGTAGATGTTGAAAAGCTTTAAGTTTCTTTATCCTTGAGCTTGATGGGAAATATTAGGTCACTTACAAACAAAGTGGACTAGATGCATTGCCCGCTAACGTACTGCCGCTACTAAATATTGTCTCTTTCTCGTAGTACAAATGAACATTTTATGTTTTAGCTTTCACACATGTGGATCAGCCACATCCCTATGAATATGACTACCGGAAATGAAGAGCAAGCTTGAGCCTTCACCTGTGTGCTTGCATGTCACAGTCCTGGCCCCATACCATTTCAGCAGATGTCTCCCCAGCGGGAACAAGCAAGCCTCCTCTTTCCCCCTTCTCTGTTCGTCATACATCCCACACAGAGTATGTATCCATATTAAAGCTCAGATCATCAAATCTCTCCCTCCATGACCTTCTATATTATACTTTATTACACTCGGTGTCAGTGAATGATGTGGTTCAACATAAACCTAATTTCTCGCACACCACAGTTAAGAGAGGGGACCTCTCAAAAGCTTTAAACTTGAAAAAGAAATGCACAGAGTAGCTGGTGCGTCACTGCCAAGCCAGGTTTCAGTTAAAAAGAGACATTCAAGGTTATTTCTAAAATGTGCTCATTGATGATTAAAGATCTGTTATAAAGAGCTCGGACGTTTAAAAAAGCCAACCTTAAAAGTCGTACTTTAGTTCTGTTTTGGTATAGTAAAATTACTGCCTGAAATCATATGTATAGGATGAGGACTAAGTACAGTAGAATAAGGATTGGGTGATGTGGACTGGGATATGGTGTTCTGACCATGGATGCTCTATTGTACCATCAGTCAGTGAGTAATTTGCAAGTTAAATGTTCATAGAAAGAAATCTTGATCCTGTGCGGTTTAGGAGAACGCCATCTGGTTCGAAATGATGAGGCCTATTGTAGAATGATGAGAAATTGTCCTCATATGGGATGTATAACTGAGTTGCAGGATCGTTCAAGGGAGGCATGAAGCTGTTGCAGTCTGCTGTATTTAACGTCCCCAAATGGGCGGGAAGGGCAGTGGACCTGACATAACGCATTAGTTGTGTAGATTTTAATATTAGGTGTGTGCCAGATAGTAATCTGGGCTCTTTGCCAACGACTGTGTCTACTGCATATCTTTAAGAGCTCCATCATCTTCAACCAGAAAGGCAAAATCACCCTCGACTATTGCTTACGCCCAACATTGTGTGGGACACAATCATTCAGAAAACATTCTTTGGTTTATCTCCTGTTTACCATGAACCACACAAAGGGGCTTTTTCCATTATTCATTTTTTTTTTTTTTTTAATAAGGCTCAGTTATGGGGTTCAAACTTCTTCCAAAATTGTTAAATTATTCTACAGAGACATTTATTTTTTTATTCTTTATGGTCTGATACACATTTTATACGCTGGTAGGCAAAATACTTTCATGTGAGAAAAATGTTATTCTCCACTCGGGTGTCTTTCAGGCTGATAATATTTGAGCACTCTATTGTAGTGGGCAAGAGGGAGGTGAACCAGTTTCAGCTCATCAAGCACAGGCAGGCATACATGGACACTACTTTATTACAGGCCCTGGTTAGAACAGCAATTAGCACATCCCCATAATTTTTCACTGTTGTAATAATCATGTAGCCCCAACTGTTCTCTGACCCTCATTCACTGAAACTTTGTTACTGGCTGACATAAAATGGCTTCTTTTTAATGGAGGTCAATTAATATGAGGGCATGCATTCAGACACAAAATGGCAAGTGTGCACAATAGTTAGACCAGTGATAAATGTTTCCCCAGTGAATAACCGTGAAAACATTTTGTGCTTTTTAAAATTCCTATGAGCAGCTGTGGAGTGCTAAGAGCAAGGGGTTTGTCGATCTGCATCATCGCCTTGAGGTATAATCAATAAATGGATGAAAAATGTTTTGCTGTTTAAAAAGGTACATCCAGACATGCTCCACAAAATTCAATAATTTACAGCCAAACAGAAAGCGAACAACTCTTGTTTTAGTCTTAATTAACCTCAGTAAGAAACTTTCCAATGCACAATGACTAAAAAATCGCAACAGACAGCCTTATTTGTTAATATTGATTGCATCTGTTTGAGTTTGTACCGGTTGTAGTCACAAGAATTCTTGCCATCAATTAAACTGAAATAAAGGTCATGCGTTCCTACTGATACACCTTTGTGAGAAGGAGAAATTAAGTCATCAAGCCAGAATGATAAAATACTATATACAGCTGTCCACACTCAACACAGTGACTCATAATTATTAATTGGTCATAATTGTTTTTTGCTAGTCTGTTCGGTTAAAACGTATTTGGATTGCCGTAGGATGCAGTTTTTATTGTCTGAATGTGTGGTTGAATCTATCTTTAGGAGTTCATAGTATAATATTAAATACTTATTTGTTTAAGTTTCAGAAGAGTTGAGGTTCCACATGATCTTTCTCACATGTTATTTAACACTTAAAAAAAAAACTAACTAAACTTCCCACTAAGATTTTACAACAAACAGCTGCAACGTCATCTGTGACATAAGTATATGCATTCCGATGCACTATAGCAAGGGGTTGAGCTCACAGATTCCAACATTCAAAACAATCAAACATGACAAAAGGAGTGTATAAGACAAAGCACAATACCACAGTAAACCACAGAATCGCTCACTGTATCCTCAGGCAGGAGTGATTTGGCACAAGCATAAATAAACTGAGTAAGGGATATCAAATTTGTGAAATTGAAGTTTGGAAAGTCAAAACAGCCCACACAAAGGTTCCACAAAGGCAAACATCAAAACAGCTTTAAGCAAACGAGCTTTGCCAAGACGAAACTGGGGAGGGTTGAGAGAAGTCCTTTCATGCATAACTCATCAAACCAGCAGCTCTGTTCTCTTATCATTACCCAGCAACCTAATGTTATGTGATGTCATTCATAATGCAAAAAGAGCAAAAAGACAGTAGGCTTACATTTATTAATATTAATGTGTCTCAGAACCTTGAAAGATGCTGAGATACTGCTGGCCGACACCTTAATCAAAACATGAAATATGCAAACACAGATTTGTAGAAACTCTGCAACGGACTCATTTGAGGCAGAAATATTTGGGAAAGTAATATATTTCTTTGTAAATTTGTTTGTAATTCAGATGAAGTAGGTTGCCAAGCTAAATTGGGAAATAATTATTTGACTATATATATATTCATTTTCCAATGCCATTTGTGTAGTTTATGATTCTTTAGATATATTTGATACATCATACGTGTAGAAAGCTGACACGTATTAGTGTTTATCGTCTGCACGTTTGAGTTACTGTTCCCTGCTGGTGTGTAATTAAAGCCGAAGTGGAATCTTACTTCCCTTACTTTGCAGTTCTGGGGGTTAATTGCAAAAGCCATGCTGCCCCTGGCCATCTCTCCACCATTTTAGTACTTTACTGTGCAAACTACAGAGAAGGTTGTTTGGATTAAATGAGAGGATGTGAATATGCAATAATAACAACCCCATTATCCTCCTGGTACATGAAGAGAATCTGGTGAGAATCTAGTTAGCCTCCATGCAAATATCAGTGAGGGCAAAACAAATGGTAATTGTAAAAAAAATAAGCCTGCATTTGGATTTAATGATTAATTTTCTTTGCCTGTTTGCAAGTGGGTGTGTGTGTTGCTGCTCCGTGGTTGAGAAGATATTAAAGGGAAAAAGCAACTGTGTATTTTTGAAAAAAAAAACATCTTCCTCAACCTTTTGATAAGGTGAGTCATAAGATATTATAAGCAACGAGAGCAGAACACAGAGATCCAATCACACTATAATTTTATTCAAATTATTTTTCAAAGAAAGAGAAAACAAATGATATTTAGTTGTAAAAAAAAAAAAAAAAAAAAAAAAAAAAAGATGGGGAAGGAGACTCAACATTATGATATAAAGTGTTTTACATTGGACAGAAGAATTGCTTAGCATGCATAAGAATATTTGTGTGTGTGTGTGTGTGTGTGCCCTGGGTGGTTGAAGCTGTGGTATTGACAGACATTCGCTAACCTTCTCGCTATACAACCCTGTGATTGACATCTCCATGGTGAGAAAGTGGGCAGCAAGGGAACCGATATTACTGTGGAGGTCAGGGTTGAGCAGTGTGAGCAATCACTTCAATTCCTGTGAGTGTGTGCGTGTGTGTGTGTGTGTGTATACACGTCACTATGTGCTGATTTGTGTGTAGCCGTATCTACCTTCCTATTGCAATTTCCCCTTTGTGATGATATCACTTTTGCCTAAGGAAAGCTCTTGCTATTGAATTGTAAAGGAACCATTTCATGCCATTTGATACTGATGCATTTTCTGGACTTATAAAAAAAAAAAAAAAAAAAATTAAACAGATATGCAAAAGAGCTAAAGGACAGGCAGAGAGTATATGAAGAGTCAGCTTTAATTTAGGATATTTGCATCAAATGGAAGCACAAGGGAATTGTAGCATTTTCAACCCCTTCACTAGGGGTTAAAATGTAATTGCAAATCTTACTCAAGATGTTTTACTGAATGTAATTTACTCAAACTCCCTGTTTTATTGTTATAATTATTATTTATAAGGGCAAAACTATTTAGAGAGATGGAAGGAATGAATGAGATGGGATGGCAACTGAAAGATGAATAATAATGACAGGAAGACAGATAACATGGATAGGCTTATAATTGAAAGCACAGGACATCAAAAGCTAACTTCAGATTGTCAGTGGCCTGGAACAATCTGTGTTCCTATCAGAGGAGGCAGACGGAGAACAACAACATCATGGATGTTTGTTTTGAGGAGAGGCTTTTGAGGAGAAAAGTTTTTTAGCTACAATGACAAAACGTCCAGAATGCGTTCAGAGTCTCAGGTACCGTCCACATGGACAGTGAGGCATGAGTCCAATTCAATTCCTAAAGCTGTGATTTAGTTTGGAGGGGAGAACTGGTGGGTCTCATGTTGAGGCCGGCCTCATCACAGAACTGTAAACAGAAGATTTTCTTGCGGTGTTGTAAAAAGCTGTAAATAAAAAAGAGCTGCGCTGCAGATGCTCAGTTACACTTTACATTTCGTGAGAGGAAAAAAGCACCCTCGACTTGGAAACCTAAAACTCTTGTCCATGCATATTTATTGAAAGTGAAAAGGGAGAATGTGGTCTGTTTGCTTTAGGCAGAGGCTGTTAGGCATGGCAGAGCAGCTGGTCAGGAGATCAGAGTCTTGTTGCAGAGATCACTTCAGACAGTAGATTGAGACACATAGGACTGTAGAATGCTGCAGAGGAGCATAATTGGAGTGTGTAGTATAGGTCGGGGCAGGATCTGGGCGATACCCAAATGCATTCCGAGTTCAAGCAGAGAAGTTGCATCCTCACTTTAAGAATATTCGCACCCTGACTGTTCGTAGTTTTTCTGAAAGCGAGCCTCAGCGGTCAACTGCTCTCGCATGACTTCAGAGGGAACCATCACTGATTCACAAAACAATGTCTTGATCATATTTAATTAGGGCAATTCCATAAATGAATGCTGTTCGCACAAACCGTGGCACAGATTGCTTCATTGTGTGTACACCGCTGTGGTTATTGTTTGAGTTTTGATTGAAAATGAAAGTGAGTGATGTGGTGAGGGAGAAAGAAAAGGGATAATGCCTCTGGTGAAAACAGGCGGAACATTCAGCGTGCTGTAATTATTCCTTAAGACCTTTTAACTGTCTCCTCTAATTGAGCTTTTACACGAGCCCACCTTGGTCTTTTCCCATGGTTAGCACAAGTCCAATGTGTCATTAATGTACGTCTGCTGATGTGTGTGATGAAGCGGAAGGAGATTTCTGGTGATTTGACCAAAGCTCTAGGCTGTTGTCCCATTTGTCTTTATCATGTACATTCAGAATAGCCCCATAAGGCGGTACATTGCTGACTGGTACTAATAAAAACTAGCAAACACTGTGCATACATAAAAGCAGCTCACACGGATTTGGGGCAGGTTAGCTATCTGACTAAGTTGACTGGAATGACCTGTCACATTCTAATACATTCAAAGGGACAGGAAAACGTACAGTCCTGCCTTTTACCCACAAAAATAAGTGAGTCATACAAAGAAAAATAAATAGTCCAAATGAACTGCCACTTGAGAATAAATTCTTTCCAACATGAGAGATGGAATATGATAAAGCGGGTTCATAATCTATCAGGAATACGAGCCAGTCGCTCGTGCCGCTTGTTGTTTATCTGCCATAAATGATAGGCTTAGAAAAGCCCATGGTTTGACTGAGCATACATGTGGAATGACGGGCCTTTCTAATCAGTGATCATGGGATCGAGGCACAGATTGTTATCATATGTTATTCTTCGTCAAACTATGTTGCTTTTTATTCCACTGCTATCTGTATTCCATAATTATAATGTGGAAAAGATGCAGAAACTTTATTGAAGATAAAAGGAGTTGTGCCAAAAACCCTCCACCTGTATCACCTTCAATCCAAGGTGGGAAGTCCTGACTCTTCAGATATTTAAATGTTTATGCTTGTGGTATCCAATGCTTCTTAGAGTATATTGATGTGGTTTTAGAGAGCTCAACTTGTACTGCATCGTTCCACATTTAGTTTCCCCCTTTGTTTTCCCCCTTTGTTTTAAAATTTCTTTCTTTTTAAGACTTTGGCTCTGACCAAATTACCGCTGCTTTTTGGCATTTTCAACCAGATTTTACCTGCATTTTTAAGCCTTCTCTGCTAATTCTGTTCCACAGTGGTTTCACAAAAGCAGACTGACACCCTCTTTTCTTTCTTTCTTTTTGTTTTAGAATTTGAACTTTTAAGTCGAGCAGATTCGGAACACTGCGGAAGCAGGAGATTTAATTTGCACTACATGTAAGAGCGTGCAGGTTCCAAAACGCAAAAAAAAAGTGAAATAGGGGTTAAGGCTTTGACAACAATGACTGTTTAGACAAATTAATTCAATAATGATATCAAAGGAGTGCTGACAGGTTCTGTTAATGTGTGCTAGCTTCCAAAAGGCACAGAAATCTGCAGTGAAAATAAAGTTGGATTAAGAAAGTGGTGCCTACTGCGGGGTTCTGATTTAAACACGCAAATAGTGTGCATTGCCTTATTGTTAAATTCTTTACACCATGAGTTACAAGTCCAAGTTCCATCTGTGACTGAATTAGTTCCAACCTTTAATGCTACAAACCTTGACTTGAAAAAAGGGAGATAATTTACTATGTAGCTTAGGAGATAATAAAAAGTATGACTCTGCTTCGAAAAGAGTAACATCAGAAAAGTTAGTGAGGTTATTTTTACATTTTGATCCATCCAGTGAATTCTATTCTGGCTTGTGTTAGGGCTGTGGAGGGTTTGTTTTATCAGTCCTTAAGAGCTTTACTTATCAAACCTTTGACCCTTTGTAACTACAGTAAAACCAAATCCTGAACATTCAGGTGTCTTTATCCAGCCATGGATTCATATGGATCTGGTAAATCCAGATTGGTGGTATATGCTTCTGGCCTGAAGAAGAAACACGGAAATGAACTTTAAAGCTTTTAATCAAAAGTTCTGTAAGTATGTGAGATTTTCTTTGAATTTTCTTTCACACGTACATCATTCAGACAGTTTGACATTGGTCATCACCTCATCATGTAACAGAAGGTCTAAACTCAAATTTTTCCAAGTTCTTTTTCCAGTAGTAAGATCAATTGTATTAAGTGCAATGAAATAAAACCAACAAGAGCAATGAATTTAGGAAATATTTAAAATGTTCATGATGTTTTAAAGCATGGAACCTCATGCTTTCATTTGGAGCTGACATTCGGAATGTGGGCGAGTTAGATCGAGGATATTGTGAAGTCATGGAAATCTGTTAGTTTAATTATATGCTGCCTTTTTGCTTGACATGCTGAATTGGATTATTATGGCCTTGATATTGGAATTCAAGGGAAGCATTACTTGACTTTTACAGGCAAAAAGTTTAATCTCTCCCACCGGCTGTTAGTGGAGTTAAAAAAAAATCATAGATTGACTTGTACCTTATTCAACAAGACTTGGAAACTGCTTAGCTGCTTAGCTTAGCTTTGAATAGACTTGGTATTGAACACAGAGTCCGACTCCCTGTGTACCTAAAGCCAGCATGAAAAAGCAAGTCAAATTCATCATGGACCATCAAGCTTTTTTTAAAGGAAACATAATTAAATAAAGAAATGGAATAAAATTTGTCCTAAATAATTTCTGTTTCTGTTAAAATTTAATTTGGCTGTCAAGATAGTTTGACATCAAAAGTCAAAGAGGTTTCTGTGGTTTTCAAACCATTTATTTTCCATCCTGACTGAATTGTCCTTTTCCGAAAAACTCTTTAAAAAAAAACCCTATGTTCAGAATCTTCCAAATGTGTGTACAAAACTTGAGATTGTGGATATTATGAATAATGTGATGATTCTTAAACCTGGGCTTCTGCTCCTTACACTCCGGACATCCCTAATTTATTACTGACAACCAGACATCAAGTCTTTTTTTGTTTTGTCTTTTTCTTTACCTACAGATTCCACTGATTCATTTTCCAGTGTTAAAACAAAGTTATTATTGAGATATGGACTTAGCCAGTGATAATTTTGGCTTTTACCCTCGTATGGCCTCTGAAAATACGCTGCCCTATGCTTGGTACATTCACCTGCACAAGCAGACTTGTGTGAATATATTAGTGAAGATTCGATGCAAATAGTTGGGTGCATATTGTACCAAGTCTCAAAAGAGCTCATTTACATACCATTCATGTTCTCTTTGAATTTGTTTGCATCAGCTCCAACAATAATTTGTCAACTGTCAGTTGCCAGCTAGATTCAAACTCAGACAGCTGGGCAGTTTTGCCAATCCACTACTGATAGATATTGTGGCTGTTCTACATAATACAGAGAAAGAGGTGGAGGAGACAGATTTTAGAGTGATTCAGCATGCATGCTTTTGCAAGTTTACCTTTTACTTCATGCTTGTGTGCCAGATAGCAAAGTTTTTTCTGCATGTTCGCTCGTTTCTGAGGAAGGCACAGCTTTTGCATGACTATGAAAATGTGATTGAGACATATTTATGCAATCAGAGGTTGTCAATCCTTTTCTTTGCTAGGTGGTTATTAATTCTGATTCTGTGACGGTCTTCCCAGTCCGTCAGTCTTTGTTTTGGCTGCATGAACAAGTTTTGAAAGTTCAGTTAAAGTTTAGGTCACTCGCCCTCATTGTCAACAGTAAGATATGACACAACAGTAAGTCATTACACAAATGTCTGAGAAGAATTTCTAAGAAAGTGGACCAACACAATAAACTTGTGGTATAGAAAAAACACATGAAATGAAATGCTGACCACTGAAAATATATTAAATAACTAAAAAAAGAAAACGTATCATATAAAACGTATAAAACAGGAATTGTTGTAAACGCATGTAACTATTTAAGTTGTCTTTTTTTTTCTTTCTCCAAGTTTCAAGCTGGACACCCAGGACCGTGACGCATGTTGTATCAAACTGACAAAGAAAGGAACTTTACCTTTTATCTCTGCTCAGACATCTTCATCAACGTGCCCAGTAGTTAGGAGCTGTGTTGTATTGGCTGTGCTTTTTAATCAACCTAGTAGCCAGGAAACTTTGGCAGGCTAATTCTCAGCATCTATTGTTTCAGCAGACTTATTAGCTGAAATGAGTAAGATGAATTTAAATTTTAATGTCTATAATTATAGTGACTTTAAAACAATGTGGTCACAGATAAATTCTACAAATCTTTCCAACACTGGCTGATAGATTTTGTGAATGTCTTTGGGAATATTATTTTCTATGGAGCTGGCTGTTAATTGTTTTTTGTTCTTCCTCTTTGTAGTCGCACAAGCTGGATATCCACGTCTGTACCAGACACCAGCAAATCGGTGTTACATATTTTATTGGATAGTTGTTCTAATAACACTCAGCTTGTGGATGCACAGCCAATACAGAGGCTATGGCTTCAGTGTACTCTGTAATTTATTCATCCTACTCAAGGTCTCAGATGAGGTAATTACTTTATTTGAGAAGAGCTGCTTCTGATTTTGAAAAATATATTTCATGGCTCATTTTGTGATGCTTACTGTATTTGCATAAAAAGTCCTCAAAGACCTAGACGAATGGTTTTGCTAGAGAGTGGGCTGTTAAGGAACAAAAGCCCTGGGCATTCATGTAGTTTTTTTCCTGCCCCAGTCCATACCTGCCAAGATTCCATTTTTCCTCGTCAATCCACACGTCAACTTGAAGATAATCCTGAAGTGCAGGTAAACAACTGCAGAACAGGAACAGTCTGTGCAGCTTCCCGTCTCTGTTCCAGCACAAGTAAGTTTACTTTGAATGAGCCGATGAACAAAATCTGTTATGTGCATAATAATCAGGTATATATGTCCCAGGTTCATTTCCAGGGGCAGAAAGACGGTGTTAGGGGAAAAAAAAGGCAGAAATGGGAGAGAGATAAGAAACAAGTTAAGGGATAAGAATAATGAAGACAAAAATAAGGACTAACAGACACTAAGAAAAAAAAAGAATATAATTCTTTAATCTCTCTCTTTCCCCATCTCCTCCTGCTCTGCACGAGCTTTAAGATCCCTTTATTATACAGACTAAGACGGATTTTGTTCAGCTATATGGGATATGTTTAATTGAAGACTGCAATTTAAGTTTTCATGTTGTGGTGAGGGAAATAATCATGGATTTAGTCAAGAGATTAAACATATCTTGCAATGAAAGTTTAGAAAATGAACAGCATGGCAAAAAAGCTAATGGATTAATCCATATCATCAATGTGTGTGTGCGTGTTTGTGTGTGTAGTTTTTCCACCTTGAAGCAGCAGGGTAAACAATCAGATATTTGATCTGGGTTTAGAAGGAAGATTTAATCCCTGGAACGGTGAAGGGGTTTTCTCCCAAGTTGCATTAATGCAATTTGCAATCCAGAGCATTTCTATAGAAATGGCTCACTGCAGTTTCAACACCCTGGCCAGGATTACTGTGTGTGACGGTGTCTGCATGTGTGTGTTTGTATGTGTGAGGTCTTAAAAAAAATAAGAAAGTCTGGTCTGGTTTGTGAGACCGTGTGAAGGAGCAAAAACCTCAAAGTAACTGTCAACTCAAAGCACGAGAGAAATGTGCAGCTCTCCCTTTTCAGGGTAAGTCCTCAGGGATGGCACATGCAGATATTCAGACAAAAAGATGGGGGGGGGGGGCGACCTGAAGCCGTACATGCCTGAAAATCTGAACGTGTAGACATGCGTCTAATTTAATCTGATTTCTGAAATGAGAATAACATCAAGGGAGATGACATGGATAAGAAGGCATAACATGAAGGAGACAGAAAAACAACAAAGAGTAGGATCAGTGGATCAAAGAACACAAGGAAAAAGCATTGATTATTTGAGAAAACAGGACAGCTTCTGCCTATGATGTAACCTG
Organism: Menidia menidia; assembly: GCA_907169785.1. Classification (NCBI taxonomy): domain Eukaryota; kingdom Metazoa; phylum Chordata; class Actinopteri; order Atheriniformes; family Atherinopsidae; genus Menidia; species Menidia menidia. The sequence continues at coordinate 11,657,578 of CAJRST010037777.1, read as the reverse complement.
AGAGCTGGTATGAAAACCCCAGAAAAAAGGAAAAAACTTTTTGGATTTTAGAAAATGTGCATATTTAACTCTCGAAATAGTATAAACAGGCAGTAAAAGGAATCGTGCATCTTTAAAAGCTGTTTCTACAAAGTGAGTTCCATTTACACATAGATTATTCAAATTTTTGCATTGGGAATATTGCACACAAAACGTAGTGAAACGGGCCGACATTCAGAGCGGTTAGGTGCACAGTTTATTGAGCAAGAGTTACACCCTGATTTATCCCATTAAAAGGGATCATCCTTCTTTTCCAAGTGCACCCAAGAGCCAAATGTTGTGATGAAACAACGAAGACAACAACAAGATGCTGTTGACCGCAGAAGCAGAAAGAACTGTAAGATATTCTGGCACATTGAACTTTCTTTGTTTCATTCAGTTTCTGACCTGGTTGGGACACAAAACATGTGCATGGAAGCAGGATTGGCTTTAGTAATATACATTCACGCTCAACTGTTTTATGAATTAAGAAGAACATTTGGGGAGCACAGCATTTCTGTCTGCAGAAATATGTGAATATTCTGGTTGTTTATCCAGCTTTAAAATGCTGGATGCTGTTTAGGCTGGATGCAGAACGTCCCCTTTTTGTTGGACATATGATAGTGTGTATTCATCTAGTTAAATCGTAGACAAAACTGAGTTTACTTTGTCAAACACAGAAGAGAAAAAGCTTGTGATGTAAAAAAAAGACTTGTGGAAGTAGTCATCCATTCTCTAAATCCCTTAATGCTGTTGGAGATGGGCACTTCCTGGTGCTGGTGTCTCTGTGTAGTAACCAAGAGATGTAATGAAAATAGATTCTGCTTCAGCCTCTGCTTCACTACTCAAAAACTTCCCAAAACAAAACTATTATTTTTTTAAAAGAAGTTGCTTGCAATTCAAGATTTGATGAACTTTTACAGGTTGAAAAAAAATCTTGTTGCAGCTGTCAGCATATATCTTTGGAACAATGGGACATCAGTACTTCCTCTTTTCCTTCTCTCGTATTCCCCAGCTGTCCACAGCAAAGCCTCTCTTCTATCATAGCTTGGACTTGATGCTTGGTTAAAGGCATGGACACAGTTCACAGACCTTGGGGCCATCTGTTCCCCCTGATTAAAGGGGAGTGTAAATATCTCGCTAGCCAAATATTGATATCAATTCAATGTGAGGTGCCATCTTGTTGCTTATCTGAGCCAAAACTCTGTTTGTGTGTGTGTGTGCCTTTTGATATCTCTGCATGCTCACCCATAAGCATTGCTTAGCCATTGCTCATGGGCAATGACGGTGCCGACTTATCACATTTTCTGCATCCACCCTCCTGAGTCTGCATTTCCCAACATTGAATTTCTTGGTGTTTGTGTGTATGTGTGGTTGGGAATGATCGTGGGTGGCTGCATGTGTGTTTTCCTTCTGTTCGTGTCACTGTTTATATGTTTATGCATAAAAACATGATGAGTTTGATTTTGCTGCTTCAAAATGACTAGGTGGCCAGGCTGCTATCAGATGTAGTCAGTCCCTGGCAGGGTCCGGTAAACAAGAAGCAATCAAGAAGCCGATACTAAATACTCTGGTGGGCTCGCAGCACTGGCCTCAGTTTAAGCATGTAGCCAGCTAACGTATCCACAGCATAATGAGCTTGACTCTCCCAGGAGTACTTGGATGAATGTAAACACTCAGTGTAACCTATCAGCATGTGTATTTGTTTGTGATGAGGTCTTTCTCCCAAGAGCACTTTAGTAAATCTAAATTCTGCTCATCGGCGCAAGAGGATTTGGCTTTTTTGTTGTTGTGGTAATGAGTTGCAATGAGCACCAGTGTCTAAGTGGCATGAAAGTTACTATATGATTAATAGTTGGATTTAATACAACTCTATAACTCTTTAAGTAATTATATTTTGAAATATGTGTAGTTTTTAATTATTTTACTAAGTCAGTCGACATGGTTCTGTTGGATGTAGCCACATAAAATCGAAATGGCAACAAAATGTATACATTCCACCTTAAACGTAAAGGAGCAAAGAAGTTTTCTGCCTCCATCTGTGTAGATAAACTGGTCGATCTAAGGTGATAAATGTAAGGCTAAATCTACAGCGCATCATTTTTGCCTCACGGCAAGTAGATTAAATAGCTTTGTTTTGCTCTAAACTTATTTCACCAAAAGCAAAAGGAATCAACAGAAACAAAAGAAAGAGGAAGCTTATTACCTGCACTGATCAATGGATCCGTTACAAGGGCAAACACAGGTCTTTGTTATAGAGTCACGAGGCGGCAAGACTCTCCATTCATTTACTGATGAGACAATCACTCCGTCCCATTTTCTTTCATGATCAGAAAGTGCTTAAGAAGAAGACAGCCATCATCATTATCTCTTGAATTAAGTAAACCAGCTCACCAACAATCAAAAACATTCCTGTTAGCCACAGCCAGGTCCATGTTTTTTGTGCAGAATGGCAATCAAATAATGTTACCTCACTGACATCCCACTGTAATGGTGGATTATAAACTGGGGTAGTTTGGTGTGTCTGGGTGTGTCAGTGTGTGTGCGCGCGCAAATCGTGTAAGATAATGATGTTCAATAAACTGTGGCTGTCCCCGAGCTTCAAAGTACTGCTAATACTAAATGAAGAGGTAGCTTTATTTGTATCATGTATTATTAAAGGATTATCCGTACATTATGTCTGCAGGCACAGATGAATCGGCCTTTATTCACTGTTTTTGTGTGAACCAATAATCCACACAAGTGACAGGTGAAGTGAATAACAATGATCTTCTCATAACAATGCAATATACTCCTGGGATGCAATGTGCCTTTAGTTCTGGCATTAATTTGAATGCAACAATGAGTTTGCTGCACAATTATCAAGTCAAGATTGAATTTCAATGGATATTTCCAACAAACATGTAAACAAAACATGATGATAATATATATTTTGAAACATTTGATGAGAAGGGTGCATATCCAAGGTATGCAGCAAACACGTCCCGGAAGTAGCTAATGTGAATTTTTTCACCAGAGGAAGCTGCCTATGCAATATGCCACGTCTGTTTGGTTAAAATGGTATATAGAGGTTAATATTCAAATTTTTATCAAATCAAATCCCCTAAATTATGTTCAAAGCACAGGAAGGCACAAAGGCAATCACTATTTAAGATGTGTGGATTGGTCAGTTAATTGGAGAGGACATTAGTGTATTAGAAAGCATAGATTTACACAATAAAGACCAACTAAGAACAAAGAAATCAAATTAAAAAATAAATATATATATATATATATATATCCACCCACACCAGTAAATTGTTTGCATTCATTAACATTTTTATCTTGCCAAGTAACATCTTA
>CAJRST010037777.1:11621377-11654208 GCA_907169785.1 Menidia menidia | reverse complement strand
AATTGTTTGCATTCATTAACATTTTTATCTTGCCAAGTAACATCTTAAGAAGAACAGATATTCCACATTACTGAAGAAACTCTGTAATTGTCGACTCTCTTGGTCGTGCTTGTTTTGTCCTACAACCCAAATATGACTTCAACTGCTACTAATTTAAATGAGGCTCATGTATCACAAGATTCCACCCTTGTTGATTTTTCTTATTATGCGTGAGCGGACATGTTAATGATTTTCCTAGATCTGGTTTCTCTCAGGCCCATTAATCCTGAGTGTAGGACAAGTGGTCATTACATATCTAATATAGGTCAGTATAGGCGCTAGATAGGTGCCATCACCAAGTGTGTTTCAGTTTGTGCATGTTGCAGAATTGTGAGCGTGAATTGACTTTCAACATGAAAATCACACAATGTTTATGTCTTGAACTAAATTTTTGCATCTGTAATCGTATGTTAAACCTGTCCCATTCATTCCAAAGTTGGGAAATTCCCTTTTCACAGTCACAAAATCTATCCAATTGTGTATAAAAATGTGAACAATTATGGACGAATAAAATATCTACAGAATAGGAAATATAAAATAAGCATAACAAATCTAGGGAAGTTCTAATACACAGAAGAAAGTACAACATATATAATTTTATAGAAGATGATCTATGAAAAATGGAATTGGACATAGTTTGTAGAATGAGTGAGTAGATATTGCACATGAATCACAGATAATGGCACAGAGATATGGGGATATGAGTGATATTGCACAAAATCCATTGCAGTCTATTACTTCGCTCCCATGTGGTGACCTGAAAGGCACATGTGATATATTGCACACGATTATTAAAGAGTCTGATGGAAACACATTGCACCACCCCCTAGCTTTAGCATATAGCTGTCATAAATTTAATGTTGGAAACAGAAAAGGCTTCATAAAACCTTTACCATGTCAGTTTTTTATACGCTTTTGGCTGACTCAATTCCATCCTAATACTTCCCATTATAGATATTCTTTAAGTAACAGCCATCATGCTACATGCACTACCAATCAGTACTTCCAATCAAATCTTGCTCAAAGCATATAGAATGTATATGGATTTCTTGCCATTTTCACTGTCCTCATGTCAGCCTTTACATTCCGTTTGTTACAGATGACTGGACTGAGCCGATCTGGGATTAAAACATAGGATATCCATGGAACACTGACAAATTTTAGCATTTTAAACCCCTTTTTAGCAGATGAGTTACCAAGGAAAGTGATAACCTTAAAAATCCTATTAAGAATGACTCCTGTTTATCTCATTGAAGATTTTTTTTCTTCTTCTCACTCCTGCAAACCTGTATGTGTTCCAGTTTTCAGTCATGTTTGTGTGTTTGTCAGAATGATGATAATGTGTGTGTGTCTTGTGTATAGCTTCAGGCTAACGGTACGATCTAATATATTTTACTACCAAGGGAAATAAAAAACTAATACTTGAGGTCAGCCTAATGGCTTAAAAGCAACCTTTCCGTTCTTACTTTATTTGAACCACTGATGAAAACACTCATACATGAATGAAGGTCAGCACCCATTAATAACTTTGCATGTACTCTTAGACGAATAAAGCAGTCATTTTCTCTGACCCATGTTTGTTCATTGTGGTTCGGTGTGTCCCATCACAATTCCCACTAGTAGTGTTTTCATCCCTACAGCGTGGCAACATCCTCTACACCAAATAAATACTTACATACTCAGATGTTTCCTCTCCAAATACAGGCTTAAAATCAGTGAATTGCTGATATCGGGCTTCCAGGGGCCTGATTTGGGTGAGCACAGCTTGATTTGCCATGAGAGGACAGTGATAGATCTAACATTTGCTCTTCATATTTTATTGATCTATTTTTGCCTGTATTATAAATGAAGACACTGGCCCTGCTTGTTTCATGCCATATGTTGAGCATCATGATATATCTCTAGACAAACACACCCTTACATTTAAATAAATGGGTATGTGTGTTGCTATGAAACTTGATTCAGATATTCCCGATGAAAATCTTTCATATTGATCTTTGCATATAAGTGCCATTCTATAAGATATTTGGAAGTTATGTAATGCTATTTTAAAGGCACTTTTTGTTTTGATTCATCATACATATATAGAGAGAAAGACGCAAAGTACAGTTGGACACAGTTTTGTGTCGAACTGCTTCACTGGTAGTTTCACTGTTTACCTTTGTATTCAACCTTGTAGCTAAATGAAGAGAGATTGGGTGGAGTTGAGAGAAGAGGAGCAAAAATGTGTGATGGAAAAGAAAAAGCAAAGAAATGGCAGAAGCTTGAAGCAGGATAAAGACTAGTAACAGGGTGATGATGACCCCCTTTAATTTCTAGATGTACTGAGTTATTATAACAAAATCACAACACATGACTGGCGGGATTTTCTGTGCATCTCCTTTCAAAGATGAATTCACATTCTACTCAGCTACACTGATCGAAGTATTCACACTCATTACTTTGCTGAATTATCTCTCATTATCATCATTGATTTAAGCGCGGTGTTAAAAAGGCTTCTATTCTGTGCTGTTTTTGCAAATGCATATGTGTAGCTGTGGGGACTCGTAGCTAAACGAGTTACTGATGACTTCCACTCTTCTCTGGACTTACAGCAATGACAGGCCAGTACCTGCAGGAATTAACTACTACGGTCTGTTCAGCATTTGTATTGTTTCTCCACTTTCTTTTGGACAAAATCCTACACTGTGGCATTTGGCTTGTGTGTAATCCGAAAAATATGTACAAGTAATACAAGAATATTGAATTAAAAGTAAAAACTGCTTTAGTCCCTGTTGTGGCCATTTAAGTTAACTTTTCGTCATTCACCTGTTTTGTTTAATTTTAAGTAGTTGAAATGTTTAATTTGCAAAGAACCATTTTTAGTTTAATTGTTGGGATTTATTTAGTAATTTTCCAAGCTCCTCCCATTAATTTAGAAGACTTAAAACAGCCAGGGGTTGGTTTGGGGGAGGAAATGTCAGGTGTGGTGACGTGAGGTTTGGGACAAAGATTTTTTGACCACGACATAAGACACGCCATACTTTTGTTTTACCTTTTGGATCACTTGTGTTACTTTTTGTTTGGAGCAGAGTGATAATGGAATTTTGTTTGTTTGTTATTTTCTTATAATTTTGCAAAGCAATAAAGCAAGTGCGTCTAAATCAAAACCCACCTGTTGCCACCGACGGCCTTTTTTTGGGATTTTAAGAACTTGGTTAAGAAAATTTAAAAGGCCGTGACAGTCCCTCTTGCAAAACTCCAGCTTATGTTACTTAGTTGTACAGCAGTTTTGACACCCACAGTACCTGAAACGCGAGGCTCATTATCAGCCTCTGCACTCTCAGCTATCAAAGGTGAACCATAACTCAAAGAAATGCAATGTGAACTCCTGTACAGTAAACACAATGAAACAAAGAGGAACCCAGAGAACACCCACAGAGGACACAGCGTACATCAACCTCCTTAGTGTTCAGTCAGATATTGCACAATTGAAGGGTAGAAAAGCAGAACCTGACATGGGATCTGATGATACATGCCAAGAAATTGATCTGATATTTTGATAAAAAAAAATTTTTTTGCATTTAGCAAAAACAGATTTCCTGGAGATGAAATGTTGCTTTATGCCAAATGACGAACTCAAGTTGAATTTAAGCTGTGGTGATAGAAAGCTTGGCTTTAGCAGGAAATCCCTTTTAGGTAAATCCATTTGAACTCCAACTCCAACCATTCCTGTGTTTTGCAGACATTTTGGATCCTTATCAGCTGCTTGTTTGTGCACTGCTGCAAACAAAGTTGTGAGACTTTGGGGGCTATGAGATGATCTTGATATAGACCGTCCTTGTACAACCACAAAATCACGGCAAAAGATGCGATTGTTCTTATTCTCAGGTATTGTCCCTCTCTTCTCAAGCGGGCATAAACCTCTGAGTGTTAAGCTGCTCACCTCCATTTTGCTGTTTGAAGTCAATAAACTATGAAGGAAGAATCATTTGAAGCTAATGCTGTTTTGAATGTAAGCCATTTGAATCTAATGTGTTTCAAAGCATGCGAGCTTTGAAGTCGATACTCGCAGCCCTCCGAGGCCAAAGCTCTCAAAGTCCCAGACACGGGCCTCTGTGAAGTCAGTGCATGTCCCATTTGGAAGTCAATGCTTGTTACAGGATGGATTGCAAAGACCCAGTGAATGCATGGCTGAATAATGGCCGTTTGGTTGGTTGGCTTCTAAACATGGCCTACTACCTGCCTGTAACAGAAACAGTTTCCTGTTCTCAGGACCACGAACTTGCTATTGAATTCACGGCTTAATTAAAATATCTACAGTGCTTTTTGTTTGTATTTATGTAATGTATATCTAATTTCACCAAGTCTTGATATTTCTATGTGGTGTTCAGCAGAAGTATTTCAAATGTTCTTTAAGTTAATGGTGCAGTATTTTTTATTTTTCAGAAAACATCTTTACGATGCCAAAAAATGAACAGAAACAGAAATGTATAAATAAGAAGAAAAAGTTGGTAAAAAGTCATTTTAAAAGTAAGCTCTTCATGACAAATGCACATAAAATGGCAAATTGGACTTACCCTTGAAATGTGTGAATGTGTTGGCTGTACTACAATCATTCAAAACATCTTTCGTTCAAAGATAACAGACTTCCTGCAACAGGGCCCTTTTAAATGAAAAATACTCCAACCTAACCAAGTTCGATCCTGAGAAATATTCCATTCTTATGGCTCACATGCCAAACCAAAGAGGACAATAAAATCATTTTCACCCCTGTGCTACTTACATTTGTAAAGTTTGATCTGTTTTTGTCAGTTATGGTTGTGAAGGTTTTATAGCAATTAATGACTTGAAGCTGTGAAATCTAACCTGTGTTGTTTGCCATAGTGTCACATATTAACATGATTTCCCTTGTGGAATATTCACACGTCAACATTTTTCTAAACCTTACTCTTACTGATCAAGTTCCATCATATTTCAAAGATCTATTTACATCGTGATATGGATTTTGACTTTTTTTTATTATAATGCAGCTGCAGAATTCTCAGAGATTCCTGTCAGAATGTGACTGAGGCTTTAGCTTAAATCACAAAAATATGCTTGACTTTTGAGCTGTGTGCTTGATGAAACGGTACTTTTCTCTGACTCTCTTGTGAGTAGTTTGTGTCTTGGTCTGCAGGCATTTACATTCACACACACGCACACAGAGAGAGGGATTTGTTCAGAATTTAAGTCACTTCAGATTTTGGCTCAGTTTAACGTCTGCTTTTCTTGTCACACCAAGTTATCAGTCTGAGGTTGCACATTTCACCTTCAATAGTCTCTGCATACAGCTATATTTTTTCTTTTTGTAAAAAGAGGGATTTTGTTCCCCAGTCCCTTTTGTTCCTGATAAGCTCACATACAAGCCTTTCCCCCAATCACCCTTTCCACACAGAAGAATTCTGAAATGTAATCTAAAAAATAAATGTAGAAATACCAGATAATGAGATTGCTGTAGCTCTACTGGTCAAATAATAAGTAAGCTTTTTTCGTGGGTGGTTAAATAGCTACATTCAAAAGAAAACATCTGTAACTGATCAGAAAAGAAGGTCAAATAGATCCTAAGAATTCATTCTGCTCACGGATTGCACACTCCCAGACCTGTATATGTTTCTTAACAAAATGGTAATATAAGGGCAAAGTATTCTGAGGTTAGCAGAGAGAAAAAGAGTGGAGAAAAGGGAACATCCAGATACAAATACATCCACAAAGACAGGTTGGCAATCTAAAAAGGAGAGGGGCACAACAGCATTTTCCATCAAAGAAAAGCATGCTTTCCCTGCTTTATCTTCAGCTTAGATTCTACAAATGGTCAGAAAATAAGGAGATATGGTGTAATATATGAATGTTTTTCAGATGAATTAAAAAAAAACGAAACAGTAGCATTCTTCTTTTTTAATTTTTTTAATTTTTTTTTAAGAACGATATTGTGTCTATGTTCAAGCAGAACTCAGCCAGGCACTCCGCTCATGCCTCCTGAATACAGGAGTCGTTTGAAAACAACCAAATCACTTTTGCTTCTCGCTTATGTATGTGCCTGTAACTTAAGTAAAGCATCAATCGCCACGAGCAAACAGTAGCCACGTAGCTGCTTCTCTCAAGTCTCGCTCAAGACTAAATTTGGAGTAATTGGGTGAAATTAGATTAATTACAGGTGACTAACAGCTCATGTAGCAACTTGTTTGTCTTTTAATCTACTCTTAGTAAATTGTCAAACAAGACAACTCCCTGAATATTCTAAGTTCATGTACTGTAAATGCAAATTGTAGAGAGAATTCTTTTCAAACTGACATCGTCTGTGTGGTTGTTTTAGAATTCATCACATAGTTGTGACATTAGATATTAATATCCACTGTGCTTGTAAGCCTCTAATGCACATATTACCACTGTACTCGTAAAAGGAAAGCGCTTAATTGATCTCATATGATATGTTATACATTATATGGCAGGGGATTAGTTTTCACTAGTCAAAGACTCATGCATCTTCATTAAATGAGAAAAAAAAGCAAGTGCTTCCCCATACATAATGACATCTCTTCTCTACCATTTGTGCCCAATGAAAATACCTTGGTTTGATTGTTTTTTAAGAGGTAATCTCTGGTGCACATCCTTTACCGACCATGAATATCTCCTGCAGGTTTGGCTGTTGAAGCAGTTAATTGCAAGTTCTATAGAGCCAAATTGTAAATTGCTGCTATAACAATTTCCTACTTGCCAAGCGGATGCACGGCATGTTTGAAACACAGAAGAATTTAGAGATTAATAAAATGACTTCAAAATCAGTGTAAACTCTGATCAAAAAACATGTTTCACTTAGCCGTAAGAACTGCTATAACTATTAATTACCCATTACGCAGCTGGACAATCATCAGTCTGTAATTAGATAAATAATGTGTCAGATTGTCACCCTCATCAATTTCAGCCTGGACTAAAAGTCTTCAACAGAAATTCTATCGGGACACTTGAAGCCAGGGTAAATTAATAAAAATGGGTTTAAGATACACAGCATCTTTTTTTCTTATTTGTTTATATAAAACCTCCCATTATCACTTTGCATTCCAACATGGAAATCAACATGGTGGCCAGAAGTGAAGTTAGTGTCACTGTTTGATCTGAGCAGCTGGTATTTCTATCTTCACTCCACAGATGGAGCCTGAGACTGCATGACAGAGATGAATAATGAGATGAATCGTCCGACAAACTCCAAGGAAAAAAAAAAGATCCATTATTTATGATGATGTTTCACAAACCTCATTCACTATTCCTCATTAATACATTAGTGTGAGCTATCAAAGCAGAAACTGTAACAGCACAGTGAACAACTGGTTCAAGCATACCATCAAAACGGCCCTTCCAAATCTGGCTTCTCTGACGATTTGGAGCTAATGCAAAATGTATGTTTTAAATTTTGTGGATGCAGTGCTTCTTCAGATTAGGTGATTGATACACAGCATGCCACAGAAAAGTGAAGTTAGCGTTTTTAGGCGTCTGTGGAAGCTGAGCTGGCTTTTCAAAATTGGTTCAATACTGCATGTCTCACTCAATGCCGTGATTGTTGACGTTAAGGAACTGCTTCAGCTGAATTACCGGCAGCTCGCACCGAAGATGAATATCCGTCTGCTTATTTTTCGTTCACTGGAGCGCTGTTACCCACACACTGAGCTATTTGTGAGGAAAGGGTTCCCATGGGCTGTTAAATCAAGAGCACCCAGCTGTCTGCCGACCTGAAGGGAGTCTCAAAAGAATTCACATACACATACATCTGTGTCTAACTGTGTTTGTGGGATATATTTATATAGACAAACACACACACACACACTTCCAGAAGCAACTGACAGTTTAACTTGTCATCCACCACTCTGCACTTTATCACAATAAGCAAAACCGAGATGCTTATGGAACAGAATTGCATCCATTTCAAATGTTATGCCAATACAACTCAACTGTCCTTGTTTTGAAAAAACGTCATGCACTTGATACGATTCTTTGTCACTGCCGTCTAATCATTCCAGGGGTTATTTAGTTATTTCATGATATGGGTTTTTGAGAGAGGTCTGTTTATTCAGTGACACTTTTCAAGCATTTGCAGGAATGTTTTTGCAATTTCTGTTGTTTTAAACTTCTGTTTGGCTTCTTTATGCTGTCTGGTAAAGCCCTTGTTGTGTAGAACAAGCTTGGGGCTCTGGAGACTTTTTAAAAATCAATCTTGAGTTCAGTGCAGCCAGATCATGTATTTCAACCAAACTACCATGTGTTTCATTTGTTTTGTACCCACTGAATGCATGTACATCCACATTCTTGGAGATTTATTGTGATGGACAGAATGTTTGTACTGTCATATTAAAGTTCCTGATCAGTCCATGGAGAAAATATATTTAAGATCACTGGCTGTATATGTGGACTATGTGCTATCCTGGACTGAACGCATGCAAGTTGACTTTCCTAAAATGAGATCAGGGTATCCTAATTTGATGAACGTACATTTTTTTCTAAAGTTCTACTGCGTTGATGTTCTTATTCGCTCTGCTAAAAATCAGATTTTCACACCCCCTCAGAATCTGGCCTCTTTAGTGTTACATACCTTATTTGCTCTTGGAGAGCTTTCAGACCAAAATGGGAATGCAATATCATTGGATTCCAATGGTGTCCTACACGAAAGGATCGACCTTTGTCTTCCAGTAGATAATACAGTATGCCTCAGAGCGGGAAAGAGTCCAAAAATACATTGTTCATTACTCATTAAATTACTTAATCAAAGCCTTTCGATTTCTTGATTGTATAGATTGAGTTTGGAGTGATTTGAATTCCAATACTAGTTTAGGAAGCTGTGAATGTAATTTCATAGCCTGTGGTGCAAGGCAAAACAAAGTTGCTGTGGCTATCTTTACATTTGGAGAGAGGAAGTTTTGGTGGGTAAAGAAACCTGTTTTTGGAGGAAGGTATTGTTTTACTACAAGAATGTTTGAGTAAGAAGGTTTTTTATTTATTTAAATCTCATCTTTCATTAACCCTGCAAGAGCAGAAAAGACTGTGATGCACTGCTCCAGAAAGAGACGGTCCAGTAGAAATATTAGTACTTTTCAATTCAGATGTTAAAGATATATAGTTTCCTCCTTTTTAGTGATATAAATACTGTAGATTGTAAAAGTTTGTTTTTTATTATCGCACCAGGCCTAGGACATATTATTTAGTTGCCAAAGTTTTGCAGATATATTATGTGTTTGATTTAATACTAATGTTAACAAATAACTTAAATAGCTCAAGGTAATTCAATCAATTTTATAATGCTCATCTTTGAAAAGAAAAAAAAAAGCTTCAGTTAGTTATTTCTCAGCCTTAACCTGATGTAGTCCTGTCATCCATAATTAATTATTTAAACATTAGTTTTCTTTAAAAGGGAAAAACAGAACAGAAACAAAAAAATACTGGCCAGCTATAAGAAAATGCCCTGAATTCTTAGTTTTCCTGGCACGCCTGGCTTGATACATGAATATTGTGGACACACATACAGTGTTAGCTTCATTGTTTGTTTTTTGAGTCAAACTGGTATGATGGATCATTAATTATCTATCATCTTCCATTACTTTCAATCTAAGTTAGTCCACTGCCACAGACGCTTGTTGGGAGTCGGATGTTCTGAACAGACAGTCCGCACTGTTACATATTGTGCTTATTCCTTTTCCTGCTGTTTTTAGAAGCCAAAACATGGCATTTTCTCATTAACATTTTATCTGCACGGACTGTGGGTATTCACAGTTTTAACGAATAGTCATATGTGCACTTTTTTCCTTCTTTGAGGTAAGATGCATTATAAGCAACTATACTGATTTCTGAAGGTTTTAGCCTCAAATTGAGTACTTTAAAATTTCTTTCACCTTCACAAGTTGGGCTAGCTTTGTTTCTTTATCATTTGCGTTTTCTTTTTCTCTTGGAACTGGCAAAATCTATGTGTGTGCGTGTATGCATGTGTGGAGGGGGTGTATGTGTGCTTGTGTTCTATCTGTTAGACCACTCGACAGAGGTTGTGTGTAATCCCTATTGTTGCTGAAATGCCACCGCTGTTATTAGGAAAGATTTATGTGCTGTGCCCAGGGAAGAAGTCAGAATGCCAGATTGTGTGCGTTATTAATACATTACACTTGGGGATTGAGCCACAATGGCAGAATACATTCGTGTTTCTAACTAACTGTCAGATAAGTGTCAGATGTTTTATACCTATGAGTGATTTATTAAACTAAATGGCACACAGTTTATCATCTTGGATAAATGGTAACGTTTAACGGTCAATCAACAACGCAATGCAAGTTGTCTACAAATGCAAACCAAATAATTGAAAGTATGACAGGCATAACAACAAATGTTGATTTGCAGATAATTAATTCTGTCAGTCTTTTATCCATCAAGCAAATATTTAGCTTCATATGAATAATCAGAATAGGTGTAGGGGTTCTAACATCTGAGCTCAGTTTGGGGTAAAATCAGAATGACAGTTGTTTTTTAAATGGAAAATAAAGAGTGCCACTCTTATTAGTCTCTTTTTACAGTGTAATATAATTTGAGACCATTCTAGGACCAGCCAGCTAATAATGCTAAGCTCTGGACTTTGTGTTTTCTGACTCTTTACTGTCTAAAATTGGCTCCCAAGTGGGATTTGTCACCAGAAATGTTCAGACATATTTAAGAAAAGACCTTAAAGTGAGTTAGTTGTGGATGTCTTTAGTTTGTTCTCTTTACAAGGCTTTTTCGTCCAACTTTGCCACTTTGATCAATGGCCATTGACTCGCCTTCTTTTTTTGCCACCTTTGAAAGCCAAGTCTTGCCTTGTGGTGCAAACACATTACCTGAAAAGCAAGCTGTGAACTTTTACAGTTTAGAGAATTAAAAATTGCGTTCTAATTATGAAAGGTCAGACGACACATTTGCTTAAAAAGAATGCATGTGATCAATAATTTGAAGGAAAAACTGAAACGTTGAAGAAATTGCCTCCTTGCTTGTCATTGTGAATATCCAGAAAGAACTGACGGCTATGCAAATTATTCATGTTTGCTATTCATTTGAGCTTTTGTTGTCATTTTTAAAACGTCAGGCTGCAGTTTGTTGGAATGAAATTATTGTTTTCCTGCTTTTCATATTCCAATAATGATCAGAGATATATACTTTAATACATCAATGAGTCATACCAGAGAACTTGTTGATTAATTCAGTGAAGCACATTTCTATTTGAAAATGTGAAGATACAAACCAAAAAAAATGTATGTATTGCAAAGAAAATAGACATTTGAGTCCATTTAATTTCTTTCTTATGGAAACCCATAAATATTTCAAAGCAAACTCGGTTCCATTGTGTAATCTTCGCTTTTGCTTACTGGTGTCCATGACTCTTACTGTATGTTTTCACATAGACTGGCTGTCATAGACATAATAGGAGTAAAAAGATGTACAGACGATGAAGTTACAGTTCAAAGCACATTCATCTATCTGCTTTTGTTGAATCACGCAGCACACGTCTTGAGAAAGTGTATCTGCAGTAAGATGCTGGTGGGAGTGATTGAAAGGAGAAACGGTGAAGGTTCACTCTGCGCTTTCTGCAAGGTCTTGGTATATTTTCTAACCATGTATGTCAGTTGTCATTCATCTTGTTTGCTCCTCCGGGCCCTGTGTTTGACTATGAGTATGTCTGACCTTGTGTCGTGATGCACATCTGAATCATGTGTGCATGCATGTGCCAGTGTTCAGTTGGCTGTCAGGTCACATATGAACTTCACTGAAGGATGGCTCTAATGAATAAGCAGCGCTGATGTAATTTTGGGACCCAGAGACTAAAGAGGACAGCCAGATGAGCACAATGTTAGCGCAAGAGGCACCAGGGGCTGATGAAAGCCAGGAATCCGGGATGATCATCGGAGATAAAACTGGAAAAATCTATGTGGGACAAAAAGGCAGCGTGGAAGTTCTGGCCGGAAGGTGCACTTATTTAGATGCTATCTGCTTGTCAAATATGTGCCACCGTTTCTCCTTTGTGTTTGAATGCCTCCTTTACTTCTCTTGTCCATTGACTTTCTTTGCCTTTCCTCCCCCCCCTCACTCCCTTCATTACTCAGTCAAGCCTCACTTCTCCGAGGCAGCAACGTGTCACATTTGTTGACCTTGTGCGTCTTGAATACTTTTCTATGACTTTTCTTCATCCTGTCTTTGTCATCTTATCCATCCCACTCATGCAGCTGCATGAGTATGTAGTATTGATACAGCTGTCTGCAACATCAAGGTTTCAGCTGGTTCACTGGCTTCAGGCTTATCAGACAAACTATTTATTTGATCTAGTAAGTCTCAAGCTTATATCATCACAACATTGATCCTGTTGTTTGGGTAGTTGTAGATTTTATCTGAACTAAGATAAAAATAACTTAAATTTAGAAAGAAATTAGATTCACTACAATAGAAAAAAGAAATCTGAAAATATTTGTCTTCTTTTGTTAGTTGACTTACTCTTTGGGTAGGTCAGTGGGTTTATCCCCTATGCGTCTTTTACACATTGTTCAGCATTCTGTGTAAACCCTGACTCGCTCAAAAAGACACGATACAGTAGACCTCACCAGAGGTTAAACAGAGTGTCTTGTTCAATGTATCCTGCAGATGCTCCTGCCACCCAATACAAAATAAGCTCTAAACAAAATGCGGCGTGGAGTGGATGTTTAGTTAACAAACTTGTGGAAACTCTTTTGAACCAAGTCTTATATTCTCTGTGAATGGTCCTTATGATATTGGCAATGAATATTGCAAATTAACTTCTGGGGATTACAAAATGCCTTTTGAAAGGTTGCACAAGTTGTTTTCCACAAGACCACTATTGGTGTCTTTAATGTGAAATCTAGCCTGAGATTTTTTACCTATAGTAAACTGGTATGTGGACTGGAATTAGGCTGATGCATGATTTTATATCAGTAGATGCAACATCCTGCTGCAGGGTTGAACTTGTAGTCGGTATTTGAATGTTATCAAGTTATCAGAAAATTCCATAAACAAAAAGCAATGTGGGGAAAAAAAGATACTGTATTACAAAGCTTAAATGAGTACTAGCCGAAGCCAGTGGGAAGGTATATAATAGCCAGATATGATTAACGCAGTAAAAGTGTCTGTTGTTGCCTCTCTTTTCTCTGTTTTTGGCTTAGAGGTAAATTCGGCTTTTGTCCTGAACAAGCAGACTTCAGTTTCTCCAACTGAATTACCAAGTCCTGTAAAAGCACATACAATTTCATGCACTTTGGATAGAAACACTACTGCCACAGTCTAAGAGCACTCTGTTATAATCTGGCATTTTGAGAAATTCCCCAAAACGACCAATGTTCAGCAGACCGACTGCTTTCGCGGTGTAGAATTTTAACGGTTGGTACTGTGTATTTACTAACTGTTCCAGACCTTTTAATTGCCGGTGGAAACCAAAAGAAAATGACTGCTTAACTAGAGTCTAAGGTACTTGTTTTGCAACTCATAGTTATTGCCATTTACAGACTAAAAGTAGGTTATTGAATGCATTCCTGTGTCGCTATGAATAATAATATCCATGTTATTATGACCTTTTAAAGTATTTACAAATATGGGAGGTAAAGAATGAAGCAAAAATATCCATGACCTCCTTTAAAATGAGACAACAAAAGGAAAGAAATGATTTTGTGCATTATTCTGTGAGCGGGAACAGGTGAGAACAGAGCATACTGCATTTGACCTGCACATCTGAAACAAAGAGAGCGGGTCCACTCAGCGAGCAGAACCATCTCTTTTATGCACTCTTTGATGTCCCTCTTTCTCCTTCACTTTAATCTGCCTTTTTTCATCATTTCCATTGTATGTCTGTATTTGTCTGAGATTGTAGGTCTGTATACAGATTTTGCACAGCTAAAGATGTTTGTTCAGTGCCCTATCCTCATCCATTCACACATAAGATGGAGAGAAACTGTTTGAAATCTTGCTGCAGTCACATTGAGTACATAAAGAACACCAGGGACTCTGTTGATGAGCAATTTATCAGAGAAAAGTCATAATCTTTTCTAAATATTAATTTAACAAATGATCTATTGCATACTGTTGTAGGGTAACGACAAATAAAATGAATACTTTGAAAATATTTTCACTATTTTCCAGCATGATTCCAGGATGGGGTATTTGTTCCACTAACAATAACCAATAAACATCCCCTCATAATTTTGTTTCATGCACTGTCCATCTTAAAGTGCTATGAGGACTTCCAGTTGTCCTTGTGCTGATCAGAAGTCATTAAAAAATCTAAATATATTTTAGTGCAAAAAAAAGTGTGCTAAAGCTGAACACTTTGCTAACGCTGCCCTTTTAAGACAAAAAAAAAGGAAGTGTATAGCCGATGTAGCAACTGGTCGCAGACCCTCACATCGTCCTGAACAGCTGAATAAGTGAACAGTAGTTTTGATGTCAGCACTGAGCTAAGGTCAACATGCGTAATTAAATACAGTTTTGATTGAAACTTTATTGGTTTGCTTCCATGGTATCTGGTCACAGCAGCTTGGCAACATCAGTGATATATTGCCAGCCAATGCATCTACTGCTTCTGAGTTGTTGTTTTTTTTTCCCTATGAAACCCAACACTCTCCCATTCTCCTTATCATCTTCCTTCCATCTCCTTCACCTTATTGCTCTTTATCCAAATGAGACCATCTAATTGTTTGTTTTCTTGGTCAAGAGCATCATCCTCTTTGACTTTTTTCCCCCCATCTAATCACCACCTCATCCCTACCACTTGTGGATTCTTCTTTTTTCTGCCACACTTTTCCTGCAGGTCTCCTGGCCCACCTCACTAAAAGACAGCCCAGTCTCCCATGACGGCTTGAGGCCACCCCGTTGTCAAGTATCAGTGTGTAGGAGTGTGCTTCGATGTGGGCACACTAACGCCCATGTGGCCTCTTATCTTCCAGTCGGAGGAATAGGTTAGTTTTTTTTTTTTTAACTGGATTTATTCACGCTTTGCTCTAGTGAATTTGTGTAAGTTTCAACATTTACCTTTTAAAAACAGATATGATAATAAGTATATATGTTCATATGTATACATGTTTTCTCATTCACTCTGTCAGATATACTGGAAATGTTGGTATGTATCTGCATGTTAGAGGAAGACAGACAGTAATGATGGGTTGTTCAACTTGACACGTTAACGTGACAGTCAGACTACCCACAGTGAGAAAGCTTTAACGCGTCTAGATCTAACTTTTGACATAGATGTAACCGGGTTATTGAATAATTTATTTATATATATATATATATATATATATATATATATATATATATATATATATATATAACCTATTCCCTTTGTGTTGCTGGGCAAATATTCAAAACAATTTGTAAATAACAGTACCACATGTGAATTAAGAATACTAATTTTTGCAATTTAAATTGCTTTGTTGTTTTGCGATATCTGATAATTTTATTAACAATAACAATCGACAGCAACTCTGTTTACTTGTTAGCCTGCAGTTTGGTGTTCTATTTCATCTCAAAGTTGCTTTGAGTAAATTGTGAATAACTTAAAAAGAAAGTTTTATTTAAAAAAAATGTTACCTTGATCTTTTGTTCTGTTTCTGTCTCAAACTTTTTCTACCATGGAAAGGGAATAATAACAAAATCATTCACATTCACACAGAGACATTAAAAGCAGTCATAACAAGAAATCCAACTAAAGATTTTAAGCACAGTGAGCCACTTTAAAGAAGAGCTACTGTGATATTTGAACTCCTGTAAAAAGCGAAAGCATTTTATTGTCTCTCATCATTTCATAGAAATGAACAGCTCACACTTTCATTGACCTATTGGCCCTTTGGTCTGTGCTATCACTTGAACCTTGGTGTGCGTGCTTTTATCTTTGCTCCTGTTTACAAGGATCTGTAAATGACCCTACAAAGAGAATGATATAGCGAGATGACACCGAGACGTGACACAAATTGATTATTGTGTTTTTTAGTGTTGAAGTTGGACAGTGGTAATGTTTTACTTCTGTATCAGGAAAAAAAAAAACCTGAGCTTTATGGGAACCGGACTAACAACATCAGTTTATGGAGCATACTTTACAGGGAACAGTAAAACTCATGACTGATTCGGAAATAAGCTGCTCCTCTGCTCACTGTGGCAGCTTGGTGTTATACGTTCAGGGTGGTTATTTATATTGGTGGGTCTTCATGCCAAACCTGTGTTGCGGTTGAAACTACTAAGTTAGAATAAAAATGTAATTGGCATGCAAGCTTGGCTCGCTGTCAACATAATGCATTCCATCTTTTTAAAATCACATGCGATCTTTGTTCTGTTTTCTCCCATTTTCCCCACTCCTCTGTAAGCGCGGCAGATCTTTTTTCTTTTTTTTCTTTTTCTTTTCTATTTTTTTGCATTTGTAACTAAATCTTTGTTAGTCCTGAAGTTACCCTGTTTCTGTGCCTGGTTGAAACAGTTTCAGAAAACAAAGTTTATTGCCGCAATAAATATATTTTACTTAATTAGAAAAAACAAACAAAAAAAGGGTCAGATTGAGATCCGACTTGGGCCAAGAAAGGAGGAGGATGTCATGGAGCGTGGAGGTGTCAGGTGTGGGTGTGTGAACTATAGTCTTTGGAAAGATCCACAGGGTGAGGAGGAGCAACAGGAGGGGGTGTTGCAGCATGTGTGAATCACGCTACTAGGTTATTCAGGTTAGCTATTGTACCGTGGAAGCACTGCTACTGAAAGAGGGCTCTGGTGCCGTGGAGCTGGAGTCGGCCAGCTGTTCCCACTCACTATGCAAGTTGCACTGAGTGCACAAATTATTTATAGGCCCCAAATCCCCACAATGTCAAACTGGTTGCCAGTGTTTGCAGCTTCAATGAGAGGATGCTGCAGAACTATCATGCTGGTCACAGACTTACTGAAACGAAGAACAAAGAAAATGTGCTGTAAAAGTAGGGAAACGGGGTCAGTACAGCAGTTTTTAAAAAAATAATTTGTTCTTTCCTAGCTGGATATTGACAAAAGTAACTGTACACTGATGCACATCTCCTGGTTCTAATGTGTGCGGCTCAACTGTTTAGATCCACAATGACTTGACCGACAAATCGTATAGTAAGAAACAAACGCGTATAACACTGAGATGGTACAGCTGGATATAGTGTGTCTCAGAATCCGCTTAGACAGGATTACACTCCAATTCTTGAATATGCACTCAATCAGTATGACTACAGGAGTTGATCTGTAAGGTCTGGACACCGGTCAGCACAGCCAAAACCAATGCCATATCCCTTAGTCTGATATGTATGGTCCATGGTACTTTAATGTTGACTGTGGTGTCTATCATTCTTAAGAAAGAAATCTTATACTCAAAATATAGTATCAAAGAAATACTGTATTCTGCTTTTTGGAACTCTATATATATTGCTGGTTCAAGGGACACAACAAACTAGATTCTAAACAAGGGGAGCTGGTAGTAAGAGCCCTGATGTGTCCGGTGTAACTGTGAGGCAATGCCAAACGGTTTACATGGCTCTCAGGTCAGGGAGGAAAGCTACTTTAGGACCGGCTGTGATTGTGGATCAATAGATCTGTAAGAAAGAAATCGAGATGGACTCTGCTCTGCAAAACGATTGAGAATAGCTTTTAGTTTGTCATGTAGGCTAGGTAAGAAAAGAAAAAAACTCCTGGGGAGTACTATTTACTTTTGCTAAGAGTAAGCATGGCTGTGTAAAACTAAAAGCGACCCACGGGGTCAGAAAAACAGAGACTGCGCTAAAAAGCCAGTCACCTTTTCTGAAAAGAAAGGGAAAATGAAAACTCTGAACGGTGTGCATGCACACTTTTGTTAGGACTTTTTCTGTTCTATTGATTCTGCAGCTGAGGAGAAGAGGATGACTTGACCTGACAGGGAAAAAAGAACCCCTGCAGACAGTCAGATTTGGGAAGAAGCCAAGATGATTGAGGAGAGATGCACTGAAATGGAAGTTTAATGTATGCAGTTTAGTCATAGCATTATTTTAAACGTGACAATATAAGTCATAATCTGTGTACATTCCAGTTTTATTTCCCTGTTTTTGGTTAATCCTTCTGTCAAATAACATTAACGATGGAAAGAAGAGAAGCGGACATTTCACATCAGTTCATTTTGCTTCAAGTGTGAGTCACAATGTAGATTGTGTGTTCTCTCTTCTTTTTATCCTTTTGTAACTATTGACAGTTAAAATGACATCAAGAAGGAAACGAGCTGTAGGTTTAAAGCACCACACTGTTAACGATTCTGTTTTTGTTGTGACTGTGACTCTTCTACTAAGACCTTATGACACTGAACTTGGAAAAATTGCTGTCCTGTTGTTCTTGGTTTGCTTTCACACACAGGCAAAAATAAACAGGTGAACTTGAAAGCAGCTGAATCAAATTTAAAGAGATATTTGGTGGCTAAAAGCAGAGTCAGACAAACTTGTCTCACTTCTTGTTTCCATGTTGCTTGACATTTTAAAAGCTTCTGAAAAAAACTTTAGTTGCAATAAATAGAAAAAAAAAAGAAACATCCACAGTGACACACATTTATGTAATAATGCCTCATATGGCCGCCTGCAATTTACTGATGAAGCCAGAGAAAAGCAATGGAAAATCTCCAAGTTTGAGTTTTGGCCCGGGGGAACATTTTTATGTGCCACACTGAGTAATCTGACCGAGATAGAAGAGCGCTTCACACAGGCTGTCAGTTTGTACACTGTCAGCACACACACACACACACACACACAAGGAGGCACGGAAGCAATAGATTTAGCTGCTTACATGTTAGAAATTAGAGCATGCAAAATACAAGATGAACAAAGTGTTTTACGCATAACACACACAAGCTGCAAATGCACATTCAGTCAAACACACTCCTCTTTCAATAAATGTGAAAGGTGAATCATGTACCCCCCCACACATCTTTCCACGTACACACAATCTCGCCTTGCCTCGTTGATGACTTACAGTACTCACAGAAGCATGGTGGCGACAGCTTCGGATCGGGTCTCTGGAGCCAGTTCTCACTCGCTGTAAAGCAATCTTTGTACCTCGTTGTCGCACAACGTAGCAAAGAAAGACCTTTTGTATCAGTTTTCCGAAAAGAGAATGCGTTGTTTCTGTGTTCTGTGTTTGTGTTATCCATTGTGCTGAATTAGCACGATAGAACCGTCGTTCATTCATCCACCACTGATGGAATTCTTCTAGGTAGAGCACCACCTTTCAGCCATACTCGTGTTATTTTATGAGGTGTCTCCAACTTGAATTTGTGGCAGATCATGTTATTTGTGCAGTTCCTGCTTCTTTTTCTTTGTTCCATCACAAAAGGCAGACTTGCATTTCTTTTACAACTATTTTGTATTATTTCTTATCAGTGTATAATATAGGTAATGCTGGTCTGTAATATAATATCATATGTAACATTAGCATAGTTGTTTTTTTATTATTTTTCTATCTTTTTAAGAGTTTCCATTTTTAATAATTCGTCCCATTGGCAGTAGCTTGGCATCTTGTCCTTGATTTTCCTCGAATTACTGATGCGAATTGAGTTGAGTATTAAATTTAGTTTTTCACTTGGGCAAAATGTCAGTCAAAGATAAGTTCCAATTTAAGAAGTGAGGTTTTTGCATGAAGTGGGAACACTTTGGAACACACTTTTAAAGGCTAGGGTTATTTCACCTCAGAAATCGACCAACCCAGAGGTGTTATTAATTAAAAATCGATGTTGGCTTTTGATGGCACACATAAATTAACAAATAAAACAAACCCATGAAAAATAGCAAAATAAATCTATCTAATCTTCGTTGTCTTTTAAGAGTGGAGTAACAAGTCCTTAGACATGTTTTAAGGTAGATGGCTTGAAAGCTATGTAGGCTACCTTTAGAAGTACACATTTTTTTAAGGCTTGATGTGTGTACCACTGTGACCATTTGTCTGGTGATAAGGCAGTCTGGAGAAGGATGCCCATGCTAGGAGGGAGGTCAAGCCACCAACTCATTCCTCTTCCTCGACACTTCCATTTATCAGGCCTGACTGCATGCATCACACACCCTCAAGGTAGAGATGTGTGCGTCTGTGCGAGTGTGCCGAAGACACAGCAAAATATCCAGAGAGATGAATAGTCTTATGTAATGGAGATTCTGATGAAACATCATAGGTTTACCTGTTGGATATACAATCATGCAAAACCCATTTAGCTATTACTCTGATGGATTTCTGACATTATGAAGCGTAAAATCAGAGCCAGGGCAGAGCCAACGTGTATTTGCTTTATCCACCTGTGTCAGAGCTACTTGTAGCGTGATGTTATCTGTGACTGAATAAAGTGTATCAGATGAAGAGTGGCATGCAGCATGAGGCTAACAAACGTCCTGCCAGAAGCTAACCGGCTCTGTCTCATGTTGACATGGATTTGAATACATTTTCAGCTAAAGTGAAAGACTACATAAGAGTAAAGACTCAAACTAAACAGGAACGCTCAGAACCCTAACCGTAGATTTAATTTTGGACTTCTTGTTACAATAAAAATAACCTGTTGGATGCTTGGCAGCGTGGTTGCTAAAAGGTTATGCTTCCGATATCATTTTCCCTCTCCCAGCATTAGAGGGCGAACAGTAACAGATGACAGCATCGCTCGTTGAGTTGTTAGAAAGATTTGTCACACAACCTTGTTTAACAGAGTATATTCTGAAGTGTGTGTAGTATCTGATTTTCTGACATCCTTTTCCCTACTCATTTCTCATATCAGTGTATTGTTTTCATAAATGTTTGTACAAGCTCTTTTTTTATGTACGCAAGCAATTTCCAGGGGAAAAAAAAAAGTACGGTTTCTGATTAATGGGTAAGTTGTTTGGATCATTTGCACAAGAAGAGGAGGGTGCTGTATAAATTTCACACTGGGGAACTTTTCTGGCTGAAAAAGTCAAATCAGCTTGAAGATGACAGCGTCACAGTGTGAACAATTAAATCCTGACAGTTCCTCTGAATATTTAACTGCCATATTGGTGAATGTACAATAGCGACAGTCAACACAAACACACACACACAGATCAGTGGGTGTGACATATAAGCAATTAAATCCATGACATGAAACATCTTGAGGTGTCTTTCACACTTCCTTACATTCTGGTAATTGAACCAGCACTTCCAGGAGACACGTCTGGAGACAGATCATATTTGTTCACGGGCAATGATTTTGTTCTTCTCGCCCCTTTTTAAAATTTTGATGATTTTTTTAAACATCAGTGGTGTGTGCAGCATGGAGCCAGTCAGACCTGGACCTGTGACAGCTGCACAGTTGGTTGAGCACCTCACGCTGCCAATCTGTCAGTTTGATGTCTGAATTACAGTGCGCACACATCTGCATTCGGCAACATGCAGCTAATATTGGCGTGTGTGTGCCAGCTGACGGCACCCATAGATGCAAGCTTAGTAAAACTCAGAGAATGTGTTGTGGATTTTACAGCTTGTTTTCTTAGAAACGGTAAATAACAAATAGGCACAAATTCAAACTTTGCACAGTTTTGCAGGAGAAGCAGCATCAGTGCTTCATGTGATCCTTTAAACTATGTGCATCTAACATGTTTTGAAGTACGGTGACATTCATTATGCACAATCCAGGCCCAAGAATTCCCAGGAGTGCCTGGGGGCTAAGATACCGCACTTCACTACTCTTATTTCCAGCCCATCAACTTCGTTATTGCACAATAACAAGACACTTTCACCATAAACTTTCATCTTTAGAAAAATAAAAAGAGTTTGGAAGAAATGGGGAAAGAAATTATCAAAACAAAAACAAAACACTTTTTCTATCAAAGGCACAGACCGGATGGGTTAAAAGACTAAAACAGAACACAGGATGCAAGAAAAAGGAGATAGAGCAGATATTTAAGAGGAAAAGCAGGAAACAAAACAGATCACTTTAATTTCGTGAACAGGTGCGTAATAAACAGATTACAAAAGTTTTGTCAACATTTGAACTCCTGATTAAATGTAGAAATGATTACAAAGGTCATGCCGGTAAATTTGATGTTTAAAGAAATTGAAACAATTTTAGCAGACATCAAAAGATCATCTAACCTATTAGTTCATCCATTTGTTATGACATTGTCACGACTTTCCTACCTCACCCATTTAGTCACATTTCAGACTAGATGACAAACATATTATTTTCATGTATTGTTTGGTCAGATACATGTACATGTAAGAATTTTAGAAAATGTTCTGTTTATTTGCAGCACTTAGGTTTCATTAGAACTGATTGCACATATAGGGCACATCCAAATACTTTTATAGAAATCAGGTGCAAAAAACAACCTAACTAAAAAAAAGTTAAATGTTTTTTGTGAATTCTTTCTTTTATGAAGATTCTTTTGTAAGCAAGGATTTATTTTTCATGATGCAGCAGATTTTAAATGATTTCAAAACCAAGGCCGTCTTCTATTTGCATGGGCACCTCAAGTATATTTCAAAATCATGCAGAATAATAATAGGGTGGCTTTTAAATGAGGGAAGTAATCTGTTCAACTTGTATTTCTTGTAATGTCTGTCAACTGCACACTAAAACTTCATATTTATCCATGCGTTTGCTATCGTCTTGTTGTCAGCCCACCACATTGGTAGAAAATATCCCAACAACACGTTCCATTTGATTTTATTTAAATAGTTTTTTTCTTATTAAATTTAAATAATTAAAAAATTAAATTAAAAGATCTTTCCCACAAGTGTGGAGGGCGAGTAATCAACGATGTTGCTTTAGAATAATTTTGGGAATGACATCAGTGCTTCTTTCAATTGCAACTCTCTGTCTACATGTGCCTTTGGGTTGATTTAGAGCTCTTCTGTTGAAGTGTCATTTTTCAGAAGTACCTCAGCTCTTGTGTCTGTATAAGAGCCTGCCACCAATGGCTGCTCAATTCAAAATTCATAGCTTTTAAAGCCAGCCACCCATTATCCTCACAGAATGATCTAAATTGGAGAGAGGTTCCAAGAAGAAAAAAAAAAAAATTCTAATGACAATTATAACGTATGCAAAAATCAGGTACTTTGGCAAAAATAATCCAGAACATAAACAGCCAGAAGCCATTGTTGCCAGGTAATTAACAATGTAAGTTCAGGTACAGTGGTGTAAATAATTAAGCATATGAATGAAGTTAAGGTTTAG
The DNA here is from genome assembly GCA_907169785.1 of Menidia menidia. NCBI lineage: Eukaryota > Metazoa > Chordata > Actinopteri > Atheriniformes > Atherinopsidae > Menidia > Menidia menidia. The sequence continues at coordinate 11,630,972 of CAJRST010037777.1, read as the reverse complement.
AGTACCCATCAGTTATTGACCGGCTTTTATAACAATATCAAAATCAGGAAAAATTGCTACAATTTAAGGTTTATCCTATCCATGTTTTCTTAGCACCAGAATCAAAGAATGATGAAAAAATTGAGCTCTGATACCGAGTCATGTCTGATTCTATGTCTCCAATACTTTATTTTCTTTCGAATTTACCAGTTCATGTCTGAGTGTCAGCTCCTTTTGTACAACAATGGATGTTTTTGACCTGTGACAAACCCTGTTGACTCTGAGTCGTATCTGTCTGATGGTCTTTTCTTCTTCACCTGTCCAGATCTAATAGTGTCCCATGCATCTGATGGGTTTATATCACTCAGTTCCGCTCACAAAGCAACCAGAATTACATGAAATTATCAATTTTCTTTGGTCTGATGGTAGACTGTAGCTATAAGGAAAACGTTACTTTGTATTATACAGGTACAGGCTAAATGAAATATGTGCAAGTAACAACACAGAATACATTTAATCCAAAATGATGACTGCTTGGTCTGCTAAGCTGCGTCCAGCTGTCTTTCCAGTTTTTCAGCAAGTGTGTTTCCAGCTGGATTTCTTTATCATGTCCTTTCTGGGTTCTTTTTTTTATGAAGGCATTCTCTAAACTTGTTTGTTTTCCCTTTTTACTTCTTCATCTAAGAATTGCAGTTTTACAGTCATTGTCTAAAAATTAATACAAAACAACCAATGGTTATAAATGATTATTTTTGAAGGCATGGTGCGTGACTGAAAGATAGGTTTGGTTTTGTGATCCAGGGCGATTGGCGGTGAACATTAAATGTAGTTCTCATTGTGTGGCTGTAGAGAAAATGAAGGGCATGGATGACAAAACTGCTCAAAAGGCGCACACAGCTGAGATATTTAGAAGCATTTTATTTTTTTGGGAGCAGCATAAACAAAATTCTTCTGTTCCCTGTTGTATTGGGTTGTTGGCACAGAGCTTGGAGATGGATATCTCAAAACCTTGGCAAATAAATAGAAACATATTTGCTCAGCTAGATACCACAAGGGGCAGACGAGGAATAAACAACACACAATGGGAACTTTATTTACGGTATTTGTGCCTTTTATGTAGGTTTCAACAGCCCTACTCTTAAGTTTATAACTACAAAATATATAATAAGCTTTCGTTGACATTGTCAGAAATCTGCCCATTTTGTGGCTTCTTTGTGTCTGTGGGGTCACGTTAAGGGTGTTTATTGGAGAACACAGTGCAGTCCTATTTTTACAACCAGTTGTATATGAATATGCATGATGGGGAAAGGAAAATATTTGATCAAAGTTCAGTACAAATGCGCTGCTTCAACAATACTGTTTAATTTACTTGACAATGCTATCACAAATGGGAGGTTTTTATGGAAATAACAGGTGGTCAGTGTGGAAAATCATCCTTGCAAACTGAAACTTCAAACTCATTCGATATGGTTTTAAAACGGGACATAAATCACAGATTTTCTGCATAGTCTTAAAACTAGATTAAGGCACCCCGAGATGAACAAACCTAACCACAACATGGAAGAGTATAATCATAGTTATTGTTGTTTTTGTCATTATTAGAAATACTGTTCTAATATACCATTTTCCTCACAACTGTTGCTAACAGTTTGTAGTATTTGTAAACCAAATTTATGTCTGCAGCATTGAGTAATATGTTGGTGAGGATGGTGGACGTCATTCATATATTTATCTAGACCATTCTACAATAGATTTAATAATAAATATGTGGCTGGGGTCAAAGAGAAGTATAGGGCAGGTATAAATGTGCTCGTTTTGTTCACCTGTGTCTTGAGATATTTTCCCGTACGCATGGGACATGATTTCCAACATGAGGAACGTGTAATCCACACACAGTGCTGAAACAAACAACATATGAACTCAGCTCTTGACATTTGAACTCGCACTGATTCTAATTCACTCACACCTCTCGATAACTGGCCCCATTAACGCCTCAAATTGTGCTCACTTCCATTCCTTTGATATTAACACTTATTTTCAGCCCTGCAGTTGTTGTTAGGACAGATATTGGGAAGGCAGAATTATCATGAAGATGCACTCAGCCTAGCCAAAGGCCCAACAGGGGTATTATCCCGATAGAATCTGTGGTCCTCCATCACACAAACGCACACATACTGGCAGTTGCATGTAAGCTTGCATGGCCAAGTGCGTGCACATCCACACTGCCACAAGTTCACGTGTACACACATACAATGACTGATTGTTTTTCCTTTATCTGATGTTTAAGCCAATGGTTTATTTCCCTTCTGTGGCTGGGGAATTGTCTCCAGGAGGCTCGCAGTAAGAAAACTCATTCCGATGATCTGGGTCAGATAGAAGCGGTTCCATAGGCCATAGACAATTCTAGCTCGGAATGACATCACAGAACTTTAAAGAGAGCGGGACAGACTGCCTCGAGACAAGATGCACCACAAATGATAAAACAAGGAATTTTTTATATCCACACAGTGGCCTGCCATGCAGGTAAACACATTGCTCTCTGTGTGTCCCTGGAATGAATATATACTACCCCAACTCTTTGCATTCAGCTCCATCAAAGGTGTAAAGCTGGGTGCTTCCTTACACCCATTTTTCCTTTTTGTCACGCCACACCATAAATTGCTCCGGACTTCTCGTAAATCCACGGAACATCAATTGAAGGGAAATGGCTTCTATTTTCTCTAGTAGCCCTTTGGATTTTGAGGAAATTGGTTTGCAAACAAAGGCATGCATCAAAAATATCTAGCTATCTACGCCAGGTCCTGAGAAAGACGTTTTTTCTTCCCAATCATGCTCCATGTGTGTCTGAGATTACCGTTAGAAAAATGAAAAAATAAAAATAAAAAGTTCAGCAAAGTAACGAGTTTGATGCAATATTGTTCCTAATGCAGTGCAAAGTTGAAAAAAAAAAAAAGCAAATCGGTACCCATTAGACATTTTCTCAACTTATCTAGGAGTTTCATGTCGCCATCTGCCAGTTTACATTTCAGACAAAAATTGAGGTGTGAGCAAATATTTACAGCATCTGGTCTTTGTCTGATACCGACAAAACCAATAAACACAGGTGGAAGCTTGACTACAAATCCAAGGACTTAAATTTGCAATCCATCTTGACTTAGGAACTGCCCTGAATCTGTCTGTCGCATTTAGCTCCCTGTCAAACACGAGGCAACAAAAAGGAGTGGTTATCTCATTACCTCTGAAATATTACAGATATTATTACATTTTATCCACTGGGCAGGACCTTGCACCATCCATTTTACATATCACACTAACATCGACTCTGGACGTTTAATTACTGTTTTTCTTATCTTGTGGCCTTGTAACGGAGGCATGTTCAACATACATATATTAATGAAGAAATCCTGTGGTTAAATATAGTGTTTCTGATGAGATTACTAACATGTGGAGGTGTTGAATACAGGAATTTTCCACGAGATTTGTTTTGGATGTGCTTCCAGATGTTGAAGAAGAAAAAATCACTTGGTAAGACGAGGCTTTGGTCAGAGGAAGACCTAAAGTATCCTCATTTTATCTGGTTCTGGTCATTATTGGAGTTATAGAGCAGTCAGGAGCCGAGTCACCATTGAAACAATCCCAAAAGTGTGGTTCTCACATTCGTGTTTATGTGCTGCTCAGGAGATATTTCAGATGTTATCGAGATGGCTCAGGCGGTTGAATTTTTAAAAGGTCCGGGTTATCAGATAATAGGGGCTGACAATCCGTTCCATCCTCATCTTTGATCGAGATTTCCCCTCCAGCTGTCAGGAGGAGCAAATCTGGTGTAAATTGGACCGCGCAGATATTATTAACTGCAACTACAGTATCTACTCCAGTCGAACAGTGGATGTAAGAAGGAGGAAGCAGTGAGAGGAATGACTTGGACAATACAGATGCATGTTTTTTGTCTTTGTCGTATAAAAAAAAAAAGTAATCCCAAATTAGAATCACTAAATTGTAGGTTAAACCAATGCTAATTAGATTTTCATTAAATTTTTAAATATACCAAAGCAACTCGACTGTTACCGGAGTTGTCCTTCAAAGGAACAATTAAAATATAGCCTTAAAGAAAAAAAACATGTATTACTCAATTTAAAAAAAGAAAGAAAAACAATTAAAAAACACTACTGTAAATTTGGGTTACAAATTTAGTGGTGAAAAGCTAAGCTTCTAATTGAGGAAGTGTATTTACAAAAAGTAGGTTTTGCTTTATACACACAAAGCAAACAGTATAAATTGTGTGTATATACATATATATAAATATATGTATATAAATATAGATAGGTGCGTGTATGTATCCTATAAAAACTTTTAAAAAATCCAAGTTAAACCATCATCAGAGACATTTTTTAAATCCTTGTCACAAATTTGACTCAAACTACGTCAGTGTTCTCATCTATGAATTTCAGAATTGTGAGTGTGAAATTATCTGATTGTTTTTGTTGGTTTCAGAAGATTGCTGCATTTTCAAACTAATTTTTGTTTATGTAATTCAGACCTGTAAACATAGCAGACTATTCTCAAAGTTTGAAAATGCAAGCATTTGGAGCACTGGCTTCGTTTGTTGTGTAAATGGGCGTAATAACGCATTCAGTTTGCTTACAACTGCAAATAGAGCATCTGGCCTTTTGTACACGCCTGTGCAAAAGCAGAACAGGCTGGGAGTGTGATCCACTTTAATTAATAGCTCTCCATCTTTGGAGGATGGCCCAATAAGAGACAAAACCACATACTGCTCTCATTGTGCACACTGTGTTTGTAAGGAAAGAATCTGGTATCCAGCCACGGACCAAATGGGAGTGTGTTTATGCGTCGATGTGTGTAAGGGATTCGACACCAGTGTAATGCATGATTGATGATGGGAATATACATCTCGCATAACAAATAAGACTGGAGTCAACACTAAATGATTTTTGCGCCCTGTGAAGAAGTCAGAGCGGATAAATACCTTAAGACAAATTGTGTAATTGAAATGTGAAGGTTTAATTATTTCTTAGTAATGTTTGAAGAAACTAAACATGTATCTATTCAAACGTTAATCTATAATATCTCTATAAAATCTGATTTGTCATGCTGTTACATATGACTTGATGCAAAAATTGTCTCACCTTTTCCAGATCTCCAAATTTGTCACGCCTGGGGGAATGTCTCGTCTTGATTACCAATTGTGTGCACCTGGGGTTCCCCTCCCTCTTGTGTTTAAATAGTCCTCGTTTCCCCTTGTCTGGTGCGGGGTCGTTCTAGTCTTCTTGTTTCTTGTCCCTTGTCCTTTCGTCCGTCGTCACCCCCACGCCAGGTTTGTCTTCGTCATAGTTCTGCCACAGCCACAGTCATTGTCTCAGTTTTGTCACAGTCTTGTTAACCTTTATTTTGTTACTTTACCACAGTCTTGTTTGCTTTGCTTTGATACTTTGCCCACAGTTTTTCACAGCTTTGTTTTGTACTTTGTCTGGACTTTCACCCTGTTTTTGTTCAATAAACCTTGTTCCCCTCATCTCCGCACCTGAGTCCTCCCGTCAACACCCACCTCCCTGACAAAATTAGGTCGAAGTTTGAGTTCATTTGGACATTAAGCTGAGACATTTACGACGTAATTATTTACCCCTCATAATCTAAAGCAGAAATGAGGATGCTGTGCATGAAAATATAATGAAGCCCTAACTTCTTTCACTTAGATTAACATCCCAGTAGGTTCATTCCAAGAGCAGACTTCATATTGCTCAGAAATTAAACATAACACCCCACAGGCCCCTATTAACATATACAATTTAGAAAACTTGGAACGCTACAGTTGGAAAAGGTGTCACTGAAAACCACACGGAAGGGCATCAATAAGCTCTCTGTTCTGTTTCTCCTCTCAGTAGAAACCGAACAGAGCAGCACTTAGATTTGCAAAGTGACATTTGAACAAACCACAAGACTTCTGGAACAATATTCTTTGGACAGACAAGGTCAGAGTGAGGACTGGAATGAGGATTGGACAAAACCAAATTATACAAATTAGCATGAACACCTCAAAAGACATGTTAGGCTTATTGGGCTTTGGTAAAGCCATGGGATCTGAGAGCCTTAAGTCACTGAGTCAACCAACCCCTTCTTTTTTCGTAATCAAAGCACTCCGTAATCCCAGTTTGGCCACTTGTATCAACTGTTCAGAGCTTGTGACCAACGGTCAGAACAAAGTTGGGACCGAAAAGGAGGATTTCTACAGAGGGTGGATTACCATTTTCCAACCAAATATTGACATCAAATTGTGTTCCTGTGATGTTGTATTTTTCTATTTTCTTCATCTGAAAATAATCTGATGATTTTGTCAATATTGTATATAGGTGGACGTGTACAATAAGATGTCAAAGTACTTCATGCATAGGACTTAAATCAAAAACTTTGCAAGTTTTTGAACGGTTGACTTTCAGAAGTTTTATCAAGTAGCATTTTTAATATAATATGTAAAGGTGCCCTTTAAAACGATAAACATGTTGGGACAGGAGCTGTTGGAAGCCTGAAGATAGGAAAAATAAGAATAAACTGAGACTCTGTCATAAAACGATAACAATAAAACAATGTGTGCTATGCTTTATGTACATCTATGATGTTCAATGGAGTTAGAGGACTTTTTGATGAGCGTGACTTCTTTATCATAGTGTTGAGAAGTTTTACCCTCATTTATCATTCTGACTAACAATTTTAAAACTTTGGGGATCTTTCTAGCCCACTTTAGTCGGTTAAATGTGTGTTCAAACCCACCTGAGGACAAACAAGTAGTGGTTCGTGTCCTTAAAGGTAATTTATGTTGCCAGTTCATTTGAAAAGAGCTTTTATAGTTGTCAGATGTAAGTTCTTGTCTTATCTGCAAGATGAGTATATTCAAGCTGCTCTTTGATGTGACATTTACAGTAAGTTATGTAGGGAGACAGCTCTTCAATTTCCCCGAATGACTTTGTTTTCCATTGACAACATAGTCATTGCTTTTGTTGGGCTATTCTCTTTCCTCCATTGGAACATCTATTTTAGAAAACATTTTTTACTTTATGATTGCCGTTCCTCAGTCTTAAAATTGCCATTTACTTTCTTGCAATGAATGATTACCTATACACAATGGGAACGTTTTGTCTATCAAAAGCATGGCGTCAGATGAGGAATTGTACATATGTACTCATAATTAAGACATGACTTGTCTCTCATGGTCAGTCTCTCCTTTCATTCCTTTCAACAGATAGCTCGACTTTTAAGGGTGCCATAAAAAAGCTTCAAAGACAAAATGTTCTGTGAGAGACGTAAAGCAACTCAATATAATATTTTTGAGTGTACTTGAAAATACTTGTTGCAGTAGGCTTTGAGCTTGTAAGTGTTGAGGGTCTTTCTCCTCTTAGAAATACATAATAGAACTGTAGCTCATTAAGTGGCCACCAGGCTCGAGTCGTATTTGATGAAACCAAATATTAAGCAAAAAGTCGATTACAGCTTATTACGAGGGCAAAGATTGCCATTACCAGATCTTTCCCTCTGGAATTAAATGTGGGTTTTCAGAAAGGTTTACGATCGTCTTCTCTGTGTTTCGGAGCAGCCAGTGATAAAACGACCCCTACCACCACCAAGGAATGGATTACATTGTTGTGAGCAGTAGTGAAAAACGTTCAGGAATCACCCCTGATGTTTAGCTGTTGTTGTCAAATAAACATAAACTAAATATGAAATGATAAAATGTATATTCAACAGTTTCCACCACATGTTCTGTATAATGTAGCTTTTGCACCCACTGACATTTTATTTTATTTCAGCTTTTGTTATTCATTTTTCTCCTCAAAGTCTGAACGTGAAAATTAAATGTCAAATAAAATGTTGCAGAATATATAGGCCCTTACAATGGGAGTGTTCAGCATATGTTTCCCACTACTCGGTCCCCGCAAGCATGTTTGGACAAGAAAAGGATTGCTTTTAAATTGAATTTGTAAGTATATTTCAAATGCCCAGTTGGGCTGCAGTAAAATACCTAGATGCCAAGTCATTCAACACTATTCTATCACCTTGGCATGCTGGATCACATTATAAACATAACTGATTGTCATATGATGGGCTGTCACGGTTTACTGTGGTAACAAGTTTGTTGTTATGCTGAGTGTCAGCACTCAGGGTCACGAAAGCATGTTGAACGCATCAAGAAAGTGGAAAAAAAAAACGGTTAACTTTAATACTGTAATGATTTTTGCTGGCTTAATTTTTGGCCGTGCATTTTTTCCCTTTCCTAAATGAAAATAAGAGCTTATTATATAACGGATACATTATTACTTAGTTAAATCCAATACCCTCTGTTTATACCCACAGAAGCTCAAAGTGATTTTCCTTGTGCTAACAGGGCTTTAAACTAAAGCTGAATTAATGGCCAAAACACTGTTTTGTTACAGAATCGTGGACATTGCGACTTGGTTTTTTTATATCAGGAGTACAGGATTATGGGAATGAATGCTAAGTATTCTTGTGTTTACGTTGCTCTAGCAGTAGAGGATAATGCATGCTGTGCATTGTCATTTAACCAAATCGGAAACTTTCCAAGAAGATTAAAATTTTGGGTTACCAGAATTTCCAATATATGTTACATGTCCAAAAAGCCAGAAATCAAGTGTTACAAGAGCATTAGCCATGGATGATAAGTTGGCCACCAGCTGAAAAACACAGGCAGTATCCAACGCTTTCAATGTGATTTTTTCATGTAAAGTGGAACTTGGAAAATGACATGTATTTTGATGGAAATTTGTGCAAGAGACTCTTTGGTCCCCTTATACAACAGAATTGTGTGATTATCCCCAACTGAGTGTTATTTGCACAAAGGTACCACAGCATGCGTCTCCCGTGCTATACCACATTCAAGTGGCGTGTCAAAAATACACTTGGTGAGGTCTAATTTAAGATAATTCTTACAATCAATCTGAAGTACCGCTGAGCTTATTGGTGCCTGTCTTCATTCAGGTTATGCCCATTACCTAAAAGGACTAATCCATGTTGTTTTTCAGAAGGCTCGTTTCATAAAGAATTTTATTTGTGTGTACAGTGTGCATGCTAATACCTTTTGTAGGCTGGATGTGTTGTGCATGTTTGAGTGAACTTTGGCACGACAGTCATTGTTTGAACAGCTGTCTAATCCAACAACACATATGGGAGGGACACAGGTGTCAAATGTACCACAAACCACATCCGTGATTACTGAAGTGTTTACCTCATTGAAACGGCTTGTATGTCTGAATCTCCATCAGTGTTTGTGTGTGTTTGTGTGTGTGTCAGTCAATGCATCAGAAAGAAAATGGCTTACAAATCATTTTTACCTTAAAAAAAAAAAAATCAGACTCTACATTAGTTTTTTTCCATTTAGAAAGTTCTGAATCAGTGTTTGAAAGCCTGCAAGCGTAAACCATCAGGAACTGACTGTAACAGTTTTTTCTATGTAATTGTTGAGGATTCAATATAAAACTAAAAGTTATGTGGAAAATTCTGTTTAATGCAATTATTGAAAACGTAAAATAACAAAAACATGTATAATAATAATAATAATAATAATAATAATAATAATAATAATAATAAT